>CM053509.1:52926975-53526975 GCA_028627145.1 Eidolon dupreanum
AAAAAAAAAGTCAAAAATGTACAGTGGAAAAAGGAAAGTCTCTTCAATAAATGATGCTGGGAAAACTGGAAAGCCACCTGAAAAAGAATGAAACTAGACTGTTGTCTATCACCACACACCAAAATTAATTCAAAATGGATGAAAGCCCTGAATATAAGACCTGAAACAATAAAATGCATAGAAGAAAACATAGGAACTAAACTCATGGACCTTGAACTTAAAGAGGATTTTATGAATTTAACCTCAAAGGCAAGAGGAGTAAAAGCAAAAATAAATGAATGAGACTATATCAAACTAAAAAGCTTCTGCACAGCAAAAGAAATCGTCAACAAGGTAAAGAGACAACCATCCAAATGGGAAAATATATTTGCAAGCAATGCCTCCAATAAGGGCTTAATATCCAAAATATACAAAGAACTCATACAATTCAATTACAACAACAACAACAAAAAAAGTCAAAAAATGGACAGAGGACCTGAACAGACACTTCTCCCTACAGTACATACAAATGGCCAAAACATATGAAAAAACGCTTATCATCGCTAGCTATTAGGGAAATGCAAATCGAAACCACAATGAGATACTATCTCACACCTGTTAGAATAGCCGTTTTTAACAGGACAAGAAATAACAAATGCTGGAGAGGATGCTGAGAAAAAGGAACCTTCATACACTGCTAATGGGACTGCAAATTGGTACAGCCACTATGGAAAACAGTATGGGTTTTTCCCAAAAAACTAAGAATAGATCTACCATATGATCCAGCAATCCCTATACTGGGTATTTACCCCAAAGACTTGAAAAGCCATATGTGAAAAGATTTTGCACACCGATGTTCATAGTAGCATTTTTCACAGTGGCCAGGACATGGAAGCAACCGAAGTGTCCTATGATAGATGACTGGATAAAGAAGCTGTGGTACCTATATACAATGGAATATTACTTAGCCATAAGAAGAGATGAAATACTGCCATTTGCGATAACATGGATGGACCTCAAGATAATCATGCTGAGCGAAATAAACCAGACAGAAGAAGTTAAAAATCACATGATATCACTTATATGTGGGATATAAACCTAAAAGCAACAAACGACTAGGACAGAGACTCATAGGCATGGACAATAGACGAGTGGTTACCAGAGGGTAGGGGGAAAGAGGGGAGGAGGAAGGTAGATAGAGTAAAAGGGGTCAAATATGTGACTGAAAGAAATCTAACTATGGGAGGGGAACACACAATGCAATAGATATATATGCCTTAATACTTATACACCTGAAACTTACTGGATTTTATTAACAGTGTCACCAAAAATAAACATAATCTTTTAAAAGCTTTTGTATGTCAAAAGACATTATTTAGAAAGTGAAAAGACAATCCACAGAATTGGAGAATATATTTGCAAATGATATCTAATTAGGGTCCAGTGTCCAGAATATATAAAGAGCTCTTATGAGGCAACAATTAAAAAAAAAAACTTAATTTTTTAAATGGGCAAAGGACTTGAATAGACATTTCCCCAAAGTACAAATGGCCAATAAGCACATATAAAGATGCTCAACATCATTAGTCATTAGAAAAATATAAATCAAAACCACAATGAGATACCACTTCACATCCACTAGGATAACTATAATCAAAAAGACAAACAAGAGCATTACGTTATATAAAGTAAGCCAGTCAGAAAAAGACAAATACCATATGATGCCACTCAAATGGGGAGCCTGTAGTAGTCAAAATTCATAGAGACAGAAAGTAGAATGGTAGGTCCCTATAACTCTCTGCCTCTGAGAAGAGACCATGCTCTGTCTGTGGAGTGTTACCTCTTTTTTAATAAACTTTCCCTTTGACTCTAAAGAAAAAGAAAAGAAAGTACAATGGTAGTTGCCAGGGGCTGGCAGTAGGCAGGGAGTTGTTTAATAGGTATAAAGTTTCAGTTTTCCAAGATGATAAGAGTTCTGGAGATTGGTTTCACAACAATGTAAATATACTTAACATTACTGAACTGCACAGTTGAAAATGGTTAAGACAGTTCATTTTACATTGCAATTTTACCACAATTAAAATTTTTTTTAAATTTTAAAAAAGGCAAACAATAACAAGTATTGGTGAGGACGTGGGAAAATGAGACTCCTCATACGTTGCTAGTGGGTATGTATATCCATATAATGAAGTATTTGAATGGAGTACCACTACATGCTATAACATGTATGAATCTTGAAAACATTATGCTAAGTGAAAGAAGCCAAATACAAAAAGCTACATATTGTATGATTTCTATAAAATGTCCAGAAAAGGCAAATCTATAGAAACAGAAAAGATATGAGTGGTTTTCAGGGCTGGGGTAGGGAGGAGGGAGGTTGGTAGTGACTGCTAACAGGCATGGGGTTTCTTTTTGGAGTAATGAAAATGTTCGGAAATTGGATAGTAGTGATAGCTGCACTTGTAAATAAAGTAAAAACCACTGAATTGTAGACTTTTAAATGGTAAATTTATGTAATGCGAATTATATCTCAATTAAAAATAAATATATTAAATAAATGAATAAATAAATAAATAAGTGCTTGATGACAGAAACCAGATATTCGTATAGTGGCAAAGTATCTCCCTCAAAATATTTAGTAATAACAAAGAATAGTAAGTTTACACTGGAGAATCCTGGCAGATACCAGTTTAGCCAAGTGATTAAGGTCAACGTCACCAGTAACGTATCAACAACATGTACACCTTGATAGATGTATTGAAAAGATCACATTAACTTCTGTGGTATCCTTCCCCAAAACACAAAGCCTTAATCATGAGAAAAGAGCAGACAAACCTAAATTGAGGGACGTCATTCAAATTAATTATCCAGCAGTCTTCAAAAGTGTCAAGGTCATGAAAGACAATAACGATCACAGATTTGAAGAGACTACAGAGAAATGACAACTAAATGCACTGTGTGATCCTGGCCAAATAATGAAGCAGAAAAAGAACATTACTACAAAAACTGGTGAAATCCTTATAAAGTCTGTACTTTAGTTAACAGTATTATACAAAGGTTAACTTCTTAATAGTTTTATAAATATTCTATGGTTATATATATTATTATAAGAGGAAGATAAGTGAAAGATATATGGAAATTCTCTAATATTTTTGCAACTCTTCTGTAAGCCTAAAACTTGCTCAACTTTTTAAAAAATTAACTGTTAAATGCTTTATGAAGTTAAAATATCTACTAGAAGGGCTGAGAAAATATAGCAAATTTCCCAGAAAACAATTAAATTCTAGAGTTATAAGACCAAGACTTGTCTGTGATGTGACAAAAGCCTTCCTTCATTTGGGAAGATAAATAAGCTTGTACACTAAACGTAGTTCCTGAAGCACCATACCACAAAGTCATTTTACTCCAAAAAGATAGGGAAAAGAACAAAGAATGAAATGATCTATAAAAGATGTTAGATCCTCAGTTTGTCCTCAGATAATGTATGCTGAGCATTTATGACTGCTTGACTATCTCCAGTACTCACTAGCTCATGTTCTAATTTCTGACCCTATTTCCTAATATCAAACTAAAATCTGCTTTAAATTAGCCTCATATATTCAGAATCGTACAGTCTAAAAGGCCAAATCCAGTAGTAGTTCTCAAAGTGCAGTCCAGGACCAATAGTGTGTCTCTAGGAAACCACTATAAACATGCAAATTCTATATCCACTCCAAAACTTCTAAATCAGAAACACTGATGGTGGAGCCCTGCAGTGGAGTTTTAACAAGCTCTCCAGGTGATTCTAACACAGGCTAAACTTTTAGAACCACTGGTCTTATCCAATCCCCTCACTGTAGTGGTGATTTGCTTAAAAGCTTTCTCAGAAGCAGTCATACCTAAAACCTAGGCTGCCAACCCCCCATCCAATGTACTTATGACTTACCACATGCTGTCCCACCATAGATCCTAGTTCTTACCACTGGGACAATAAAGCATAAATTGAATTACTATTTCAAAACACCACCACCTCAATTATCCTATCTCCTATTCCCTACCATCATCATGTTCTCCTAGTTCTATCAACTTTTTGTCATGTGGTATGGTCTTTTATCTTGCATAAATTTGTCACTTTAAATGAAGTACCACACTCCTAGTAGACAATGAGTCAAAAGAACTAGATGCCTAATTCTTGAACTTAGTCGAACTATTATTTTAAATAGAACTAATAAGTGTTTCTCAGGTATCTTCTCTACTCCATCATTTCTCTCCATTTTGTGTTTAAAGGAAATATTCAGCACATCAATGCATTCAATTAATGGTGACTTTTATACCCTGACATCAAGGGTCATTCAAATGCCATATGTCCCACAGGCCAACTTCTTTTGGTATACTGTACAGAAACACATAAAGGTGAGCAAGATACCAGAAAGCAGAAGTAAACCCAAAAATAAATGCAATAAACTGAGAAGAAATAGGGAAGCAGAGTGAAGATTAAGTCAATCCTTTCCTTGACAAATCAAAACCAAGAGCAAAATTAATCTAAGTTAGTTATCTCTTAAACAAGAAAAATTTCAATTAAACATAATTTCGATAAAATAATTTGTATGAGATACAGAGACCCTTGATAATCTTAGCTTATCAGAACTTTGAATTTTAAAATAAGAAAAATTTGAATAACCTATAAATTCTTACCGGGCCTGATGTGGTATCTTCATCACTATCTCTCTCCTCACTGCTTTCCTTATCAACACGAGGAATCACTGTATCAGAAGTGCTCTTGTGGTGTCGCTGGTTATTTTCTGCATGAACATCTATGGATGAGTTTTGCAGAGTAGATTCTGCCTTGGAAGATGTGATGGCTTCCATCTTTGGAGTTGAAATCCTTCTGCAAATTTTCTTTATTTCAGTCTTCTTATATTTCTTACATGCCATTTCATTCTTAGAATTCTTATCCAATAGGTATTTGGGGAGCTTAAGTTGGTCTGGCTTGTAATTACTGAGTGAAAAGAGGACAAGACACACCTAAGCTGTTTTTTTCTAAAATTGTAGTTTATAGTGGTCTCAAATGCATAAGACATGTTTTGGTTTTCTCTATATTCATTCCCCTATTCAGATCAATAAAGGAAAAGAGTATTAGAATCCCAGGTCCTGTACCTTTTCTTACAGATCTATGCAAATAAATCTAATTCCTACTTCATAATGACAACATAAATCGAAATTGATAGGCTTTAAGAAAACTTTGCCCAATCAAAATCTAGATACCTAATTCATTAACCTGAACAGAATTATTTATAACACTGGACACATGCTCTAGCTCATGAGTCTACAAAACCAATAATAACGACGACAATTTGTAACTGAGACTACCCTGTCAGCTGAGTAGCTGGAATTGTTCCAAGAGTGGAAAGCTGCCAATAATTGCTGCAAAAGCAAACAGAGTCCCTGATTCTACCCTGCCACTTTTTCTAGGTTTGTAAGAACCTTTTTCAACGCTGAAGGCCTTGATTCCATAGAGGAAAACCAGGACAGGAATCGCGCTTCTCTTTTGAAGCAACAGCCCGAAAAACCCGTTGAGCTGCAAGATGCCTCAAGGAGAGGAAAATAGTTAAGTAGGGAAGTGCGGGGTGTCTGGTCCCGGTGCCCTCCTGGGCCTGTGCCCGGCAAACCCTTCACGAAGACTGCGGCAGAAGCACACCCGAAAGAAAGCTCAAGCCGTCTCCCACCTTCACCTGCTGTCACTGTTCTGGAGCTCGCCTTTTCCTCGGCCCCGCCGCACAAGACCCGTACATCTCTCCGCCGCTTAGCCGCAAGCGTCTTCCCGCCAACATTGGGCGGGAGGCGGGATAGAAGTGGCGGAGCTTAGCGGTGCCTCCCGCGCAAGACGCCTGCGCGGCGCAAGTGGGCTCAGACCCTAGCTGGCCGCAGGGGGGCGGCACGCGAGCGAGGTACTACTGTCTCTTAAAAAAACAAACTTAACCTCACCCCAAACTCAACTTCTTTAAGGATGCGATGGGATGGAATGGGCATTTTTACCTTGGATCCTGATGAGTCTGATGCCGCTGATGTCATGACCTTGCTTTGAAAAACAATGGCGTTTCTGCTGAGGAAAAACCACCTTGCCTTGCAATGTGAGCCTGGAAAAAAATTCACTCACTTAAGATACTCTGTGGAATAGGGAGGAAAGGAATCTAAATCAACATGCAGTCTTTCTCTCGGCCTACTGGTTCCTTATAATCCTATCACCAGAAAATTATGTCCTATGGCTATCGTATTTCACCTGATCATCTGCCCACCAGTTAACTAAGATCCTAATGATGACCTCACAAATCCCAAAGACGGGGAAAAGCTGTGAATCATAATTTTTGTATCACAAAGTAACATCAGATTTTAGTGTACTGTATTATAGACACAGCCATATTAAACCTCTTTTTGTTGTTTTCTGGGTTACCTTGTGCCAAAACATGCCTTTCCAACAGATTTACTTCTGGACAGCATAGTTTTGGAGCTGATAAATTCATAATCTACAATTCTAACTAGATTTTTAAGTCTTTTCTTTCTAACCCAAAATTGCTCTCGGTAGGTTTCTTGAGTCTAACGCTGTTCCTTCCTGGAGGCTTGCCCAATTTTAGAACACAGGTGAAATAATTTGAGAACTAATCCTATTAACAGCACCTGCAAGGTCCTCCATGATCTAGTACCAGCTCAACTTTCACCACTCCTTGACTCAAAAAATGAGTCAAACTGATAAAATCAAACTTTTCAGTGTCTGACAAATTATCATGCTATTTCTGAACTTCAAGGCTTTGCTCCTGCTGTCCCTTCTCTCCCCCATCACAGTAGTTAAAAAATCCTTTTTTGGTGAAAAATGTGTTAACTTCCAATTAGCCAATGTTTTTTACACAACCTAGCTGGTAAATCGCGATCACTGCTATGATTCTATAAGCCCTTGAAGACTTTCTGAATTAAATTCAAGCTTAAGGACAACCCTTTTAACAATATTCCACACTCCTTACAGAGAACTAAGCACGGCTAACACAAGTACTTTATACCTATGGACTTATGTACACTTCCCAGCCAGGAATATAATAAGCAGTCTCTAAAAACTTGAAGAACTGGGAAGCCTCAAAAAAAGAGTGTTCAGATTGCAGGCATTGTCCCGGGCCCCTTGTTAGATTTTTTTTTTTTTTTTTTTTTGACACTAACCGAAATCACCACCAGCTGCCCTCGCTTCACCAAATTATACCGCATCACAACCCACTAAGCCTCATTAACAGGTGCTATTAGCAAGGTATCTATTCCGATTGAACTCCAATTCAAGTCTGGACTAACTACTCTTCTCTATCTCCTCAGTTTCTTATTAGTCACTATCCTATGTTCCTCGACTTAAAAACGAAGCTAACAAACGTAACCTTTAATTCGGACCTTCCTCGCCGCACAGTCTCAACAGCAGAGCCCAATAGAAGCAAATTCCCGCCAGAAGCGGCATCCGAATACCTCAGGATTGAGAACGAAAGGGCTAACTAAGAGCATGCGCAGTAACAAACTCAACATTCTAGCGGTAGGCGGCCAGACGTCCTCCACAATCCCACAATGCCCTGGTCGCGTATTTCCGGTTTTTCTATCTTAGCCGTAAGTGGTGTTTCTATCAGTCGCACAGCAGCGTCCGGCGGCTTTAAGTAGGGAAGATTTTTCCGTAGGTTGGCGTTGTAGCTGTTCACTGTTTGGAATCAGTGAAGTTTTGGGAGTACCGCCGCTGTCATCAACATGTCGGTCCCAAGCGCACTTATGAAGCAACCGCCCATTCAGTCCACGGCTGGGGCCGTCCCGGTTCGCAATGAGAAAGGTACTGTGCTGAGCCGTTTTCCAGTCCGATCTTACCTCTTCCCCAGTATACGCGGGCCGACCACCCTAACCCCGCAGACCCTTAAGACCCTGACCCCTGTTTCTTTTACTTTTCCCATCAAATTTGCAGCCGATCGCGTTGCTTATCTCTTTCCTGTAGACTGCCCTCGCCTACAGCAAGCACTCCTCTTCCCGTGGCCTCCACCAGTTTGTTGGACTAATACATAGTGAATGCCTGTTGTTTGCAGGCCTTGAGCAGAATACAGTCTCTCTTTGGTTATCCATAGCAGTTTGTTTATCCTGATTTTATAACTCTTACCATTGTAATTATTTATGTGTCTATTCTGTCTCCCTCTACTGCATCATAAACTCAACCTCCTTGAGGCCAGAACCATGTCTTGTTAAACTTTTTATCCCTTTCAACCAACGCTGTGACTGTATTAAGTTGAATACAAAGTTGTGTAAGACAGTGTTCCTAATAGTATTTATTCATATTCTGGTAGATGTGAGACATTCAAAGAGTTACATTTTAAGTATACAGTCTTTCACACCTATGATACCTGTCACATAGATGATATAAACCAAGCATTATGGGAAGGCAGAGAAGGAATGATTTTTTCAGATTTGGGTAATCAAGGAACACTTCTTCAAGAAGGTGGCATTTAAGGATGGGTAGGATTCCAATGAGTACAAATGGAAGAAGGAACACATCATCTCTTTAAGAGCCAGAATAGTCAGAGCAGCTTCCTCACCTCAGAGTCTTAACAGCAAAAAAAAAAAACAAAAAACTTTACATATATACATATACATATATATATATACACATATACATACACACACACACATATACACATATATACATGCATAATACACACACATATGTATATACATACATACACACATACATACATATTCTTTTTAATTCAACATGGCTTTGAGAAGTATCCTTTGGATACATATAGATCTAATTCATTTATTTTTAACTGTTTGTAAATTCCATTTTATAAACCACAGTTTATTTCCTACTGAGAACAGTTGTAGTGTTTTTTTCTCCTGTTACAGTGCTGCAATTGTCATTCTTAAATGTGTCTCTTTAGCACACCTATATAACAGTTTCTCTAGGGTAGACTCCTAGAAGTTCATCATCAATTTACCTATTTCCATTTGCTCTTCACAGTGGGTTGTAAGAGCATTAATAGTTTTTTTTTGCCCCATATATTCTTCCACACACTGGTTGTATCAGATTTTTAAATATTCACTCAATCTAATGGGTGTTAAATGATATTTTAATTTGTATTTCCATAGTTACTAGTGAGACTAGGCATCTTGTTCATATGTTTTTCAGCTGTTTTCAATGGTTTTCTCTTCTGCGAATTAATTACCTGTTCTGTCATTTACTCATTTTCTTTTTGGTTTGTTTTTATGCATCTCAAATCAGTAATATCTCTCCAGTTGTTTGTCATGTATGGAGTCCTCTGTTACATGGACATTTTTAGCTTTAGTGTTATCAGATTGATCAATTTTATCTTTTATGGTTTGTGCTGTTTTGTATATTAAGAAGTCTTTCCCTACACTGATATCATAGATATTCAAATTACAAAGATGTTCTATCGTGATTACTTATGTATACTCAGTAGGATTGAATACACAATTGTGCAGACAGACTCTAAGTTAAGGAGCTACAGTCCAGTATGGCTGTAAATGTTTAAGTTATATTTTTCACTTATATCTTTACTCCATCTAGAATTTTTTCTGTGTGGGTGTCAAGAGATCTAATTTTACTGTTTACTTTATGGTTAGCCAATTGTCCCTACAACTCCATTGTTTGGCCCATCCAATATCACTTCTGTAATTTATCAAGTTCTCATATAGGTTTGTTTCTCTCCTCTCTACTCCGTTCCATTGGTCTCTATGTACCCCCTGAGTCAATGACATATTGTTTTAATTACTATAAATTTAAATAAGCCTTGAAATCTGATATAAAAACCCTTTCCATCTCCCACCTTACCTTCTTTTTTTATTATTAAGACTTTATTTTTTTAGAGAAATTTTAGGTTCACAGCAAAATTGAGAGGAAGGTACAGAGATTTCCCATATACCATCTACCCTGTTAGACGTGCATAACTTCCCCTGTTATGAACATCCCCCACCAAAGTGACATGTTTGTTACAATTTATGAACCTACCTTGACAGCCTAATCACCTAAAGTCCATAGTCTACATTAAGATTTACTCTTGGTGGAATACAGACTACAGGTCAGCATAAAGTGACATATATCCATCACTGTGGTCTAATACACAGTATATTCACTTGCCTAAAATTCCTCTATGCTCTGTCCTGTTCATCCCCGCTCTACACCCAGCCCATGGCAACCTTTGATTTTCTTTACTGTCTCCATAGTTTTTCCTTTTTCAAAATGCTTTCCTTTGTAGGAAAACACCATTCTATGAATAGACGGTTGGATAGTGGCTCTCTTCTTCTCCTGCCTGAACTCTTATTTACCATAAAAACAGGGCTCTACCTACAAAGACCAAGGGCTGAAGGACATTGGGGAAAAGGCTACTGAAACATAATAAGTTATCTTTCTCGTCCAGGTGAGATTTCGATGGAAAAAGTGAAGGTAAAACGTTATGTTTCGGGAAAGAGGCCAGACTATGCCCCCATGGAGTCCTCAGATGAGGAAGATGAAGAATTTCAGTTCATTAAGAAAGCCAAAGAACAAGAGGCAGAGCCTGAAGAACAGGAGGAGGATTCATCGAGTGACCCTCGGCTGCGACGTTTGCAGAACCGTATTAGTGAAGATGTGGAAGAGAGGTAATGACTAGGGTTATGTTTCCCTGGACCTGAACTCCTACAGGGTAATTAATAAGCACAACAACAATAATAATAGCTAATACTTGAATCGTACTTTCTGCCACTGTTCCAAGTACATAACATTTACTAATTCTTGTAATCCCCACAATAACTTTATGAGGTAAGTACTTATTATCTCCATTTTCAAAAGAGGAAACCCAAAAATGAGTTAGGAAAATAACATGACCAAAGTGATACAGCCAGTGAGTGGCAGCCAGTAAACAGCAGCTTACCTCTGGTCCAGAGGCTAATTAACTATTAAGGTAATAGAAAACACAGACCATTGGTCAGTTGGTTAAGGAGAGTCTTTTTAGCACAAAGATATTTTTAAAAATTTAAGATACTGATTTTATCCACTTACTCATTCTAAATTTCAGTGAGGGGAAATGACATTGATGAAGTAGGAAGAAAGGCCTGACGAATAGTCTCATGTAGGAAAGGAAACCTCCCAACAGGAATTGTATATGTTGTTTATCAAGACGTTACCTTACAGAATAAGCCAGAGGTCCCAAACTTTCATAGTTCATATTGTCTTAAGAATTTTTTCATAGAACTCCTAGCCCCAAATCTATTTTATTAAGAATTTTTTCATAGAACTCCTAGCCCCAAATCTATTTTATCATAGAACTCCTAGCCCCAAATCTATTTTATTGTGTAGTTATGTCCAAAAATTTAATAAATATGTATGTCCTAACAACTTAGCCATTTGAAAAATATAATACACATAAAAGAAAAAACTTTTACTTCATTTTTATAGAACCACAGTTACTTACTAGTGAGATTTGTGTGCCTCTTGGACACTGACACCTCAGATCTGAGAATCAGATTGGCACTATTACTCTCATTTCCTGTTCCATACTGATTTTCATGCAGTGCTTGGTTTTTATCACAGCAGCCACCAAAAACCTAGTTTCACAATGATAAGATATCATTGGGTTCTCTGGGTTCTGACCTAGTTTTCAGCAACATGGCTGAACACACTAAGGTCAGAATCATCGGTAAATATGGGACTTGTTATGGTGCCTCCCTCAGGAAAATGGTGAAGCAAATCAGCCATGATGCCAAATACACTTGCTCCTTCTGTGTCAAAACCAAGATGAAGAGAAGAGCTGTGGGGATCTGGCACTGTGTTTCCTGCATGAAAACAGTAGCTGATGGTGCCTGGACCTACAACACCACTTCTGCTGTCATAGTAATGTCTTCCATTAGAAGACTGAAGGAATTGAAAGACCAGTAGAGGCTCCACAATTTGAAACATGGCTAGCCTATAATAAATGGGTTAATTTATGTAACAAAACTATTTTGTTTTGTTAATTTTATTAATTAGACATTCTATTTTACATTGCATTAATTTTCCTTTCTCAAAGACTGGGAAGTGCAAATCCTTCTAATTTTTCAGTAGCCAAGTGATATATGACATAAGAATATAAGCCTTACAAGTTAGGTCTGTGTCTTAGCTTTTTATAAGTCTTTTTTTTCCCAGTTCAACTTCTTTGGGATACATTGGTTCAAATCACCTTTGTTTTAAATCACAGTTAAGATATTTTTTAAATGTTTCTAAAGGTAGGGTGACATATACTTCCTCTTTTGGTGTTTTGTCTGACCATTTCATCAGCATTTTCGGAAAACATGAAACAATTAGAATTTCAGAACAAATTTTACAAATATCTACATCATTCTTCATTGTTCAGTTTATACACAAGGATTCACAGGATTGAATTATTCAAGTTGCTGTATATGATCACACTAATAAAAAATGAAGTTCCTTGGAGGTATTTAAGAGTTGTGAAAGTTAAGATTATGATAAACCTTCATCGCCTTTAAAAAAAAAAAGTCATTGAAAGGAAACAACGTGACCTAATGTCGAAACTGTAAACTACTTGGAGCTGTAAAATATATCCCAGTGCACTCATATAAGTTTGTTGCAGTGCCCCAAGATGCCTCAGCATACGTTTAATGTTTTAGGTCCAACCTGCCTATTGTCTGACACGTTGAGTTAGTTCCTTTAATCTGTACCTCAGTTTGCCCATATCAAGACTTCAGTATTAATGAAAGCAAAAAATGTCCAGGTGCTCTAAAACTGAGGAAATGTGGTTGATGCCTCTTCGTTCATGTGACGTTAGTATTACACTTGGAGATACTGTTTTTCAGATTGGCTCGACATCGGAAAATAGTGGAACCTGAAGTGGTAGGAGAAAGTGACTCAGAAGTAGAAGGAGATGCTTGGCGCATGGAACGAGAAGATAGCAGTGAAGAAGAAGAGGAAGAAATTGATGATGAGGTATAGTAAAGGAAAATTGGAAGTTCTTTTTGGGTTTAAGAAAAAATTTGGGGCCTGGACTCCTTTGTTGAGGCCCTAAAGGCACAAGATTGCTGCTTTTGGCAGAACTGATCCAGGGTTCTCTGTTGGGGATTGGATTGAAAATAGAATTGTGCTAAGTTTCATTTACTCATATCAGAATTTG
Source organism: Eidolon dupreanum (assembly GCA_028627145.1). Lineage (NCBI taxonomy): Eukaryota > Metazoa > Chordata > Mammalia > Chiroptera > Pteropodidae > Eidolon > Eidolon dupreanum. The sequence goes on from CM053509.1 coordinate 52,940,097, forward strand.
TTCAGCTTGATAAGGGAAAAATAAAAAGCTACTTAAGAGCACAGACTATCTGGCTGACTGGCTTGGACCTATGACTTCATAGGAAATAGAGCGGCGCCGTGGCATGATGCGTCAACGAGCACAGGAGAGAAAAAATGAAGAGATGGAGGTCATGGAAGTGGAAGACGAGGGACGTTCTGGGGAGGAGTCAGAATCAGAGTCTGAGTATGAAGAATACACAGACAGTGAAGATGAGATGGAGCCTCGCCTTAAGCCGGTCTTCATTCGAAAGTAAGTATCTCACAAAGCAGGCCTGCACCCACATAGTTACTACTTTCCAGATCTGAAATCTCATACTTTTCTGAGTTGTAAGCACTAAGTGAAAGTGTTCTGTCCAGTGCCTTAGCTCTGCATACTTGCTGAGGAATATTTTGGTGTTAGCAGAGAGCCTGAGTTTATTTTCGCATCTCCTTTTCCAGTAAAGAGCATTTATCTGCCTGGGGTCTTTTATTATTTTAAGCACAAAATTAAGCTTGAAAAGCAAATTCCAATTCCTTTCGTAATGTCTAGAAATCCTACTATTTACAATCCAGTGGGTTCCTTGCTACTCAGGCAGTTCTCAAAGATGAATGGAATTTTGATCCTTTAAAGACCTGAGATGACTCCCATTTTTTTGATCTTTGCAAATATAGAGCCAGTGATTGTTGGCTTGTGTGATTTGGATAGGACTTGATTTAGGGGAACAAAGAGCTCCACTCTAAGGGCTTTGTGCAATTAACAGGACCTCTTTACTGTAGGAAGGACCGGGTAACAGTTCAAGAACGTGAAGCTGAAGCATTGAAACAGAAGGAGCTGGAGCAGGAGGCAAAACGCATGGCTGAGGAGAGGCGCAAGTACACACTCAAGGTACTGGGAATGGCTATGAGGACTGAGTACAAGGAATAGTGTACTTAGTTTCTTAAAAGAAGAATAAGGAAGTCCAACAGTTGAATTGTTCTCCCTATCCAGATTGTAGAAGAGGAGACTAAGAAAGAGCTGGAGGAGAATAAGCGGTCCCTGGCAGCACTGGATGCACTCAATACTGATGATGAAAATGATGAGGAAGAATATGAGGCATGGAAAGTTCGAGAGCTAAAGAGAATCAAGAGGGACAGAGAAGATCGAGAAGCGTGAGTAATGGAATGGTCCTGGAGTTTAATACCACTCATGGGCCAGGTTCCTGTAGAGTAGCTCTGAGGCTCAACTCCTACTGTGAGTTCCATTCTAGCTTTCTTTAGGGTCCCTACAACTGGGCGAGTTTCCTGTAATTGGAATGTGGCTGTTACAGTAAAGTCAGGGTAAAGGAACACTTTTGCAGTGTTTCTCCATGATAAAGAGTGCCAGCTAATACTACCTTTACTTTACTAGTAGACACATAAAAGTTACTCTTATCAGTTTTCTACTGTTGCATAACAACCCAACCCAAAATTAAGCAACTTAACACAATTGGTTATTTTTCACAATTTTAGTTGGCCAAACAGTACCCCTGTTGGTTTCACTTGGATTCTCTTATTCAGTTGCATCCAGTTGAAGGACTAACTGGGCTAGGAAGTCCAGAATGACTTCACTCACATATCTGGTAGTTGATGCTGTCAACTGGGATGCCTCACTTCTCCGTCTCAGTAGGCTAGACTGGCTTCCTTACATAACAGTCTTGGGACAGCATTCCAAGAGAGCAACAAGATCTTTTGAGGCTCACATGTCACTTCTGCAAAGGGGCATGCATACTATATGGGAAGAATTTGTGGCATTTGACTTATCTACCATACTTACCATGTTAAAGCAGAATCATTTCTGAGCTGCATCACCCATTCCTGAAAATTACTGGAAATGAAAGAGTAATCTCAGATTACAAAGGGAAACTATCGATGGAAAACCCTTCTCAGCCTGCAGTTTTTTAGGTTTTTATTCTAGGTTTCATGGAGTCCCTATACCCTTTAAAATTGTATGCAAAATAATGTGTATATTTACATTTTTCTGGAGAAAGGTGATCTGTAACCCCTGCTCCCCAAAAAAGGTTAAAGTTGCTGCAGTCTAATTAATGATGATGATCCTTGGTTTGTGACATATAAGCACAAACATGATTACTAAAGGAATACCAGTAAAGTCTTATACACTTATTTGAAATTATAATTTTTTTAAAGCTAAGAGGCTGAGAATGGAAATTAGTAATGGTGCAAAATCAAGCAGTAACAGTATGTCTAAACCTCAAAAAGCTAGAATCAACTTTTGGAAGTTTGCAATACCTGGTCTTGAAAGCATAATGAAGACCACCTCACGTTTTTATTTATTGAGCTCCTGATCTTGATTCCTAACAGTCAATGACTAGAATCAAAGAAGGTGAATAATGTTTGAAAGAAGATGGGACTGTGTTATTTCCAATAATGGGGTCTTTCCAAAGCCAGAATGATACTAATAGTTTTGTTCTCTGGACAGGCTTGAAAAGGAGAAAGCAGAAATTGAACGCATGCGAAACCTAACTGAAGAAGAGAGGAGAGCTGAGCTTCGGGCAAATGGCAAAGTCATTACCAACAAAGCTGTTAAGGGCAAATATAAGTTCTTACAGAAGTATTATCACCGGGGTGCCTTCTTCATGGTAAGAAGTGAAAAGAGAAAGTTGGGCAGTAGGAATAACTCAAGACACTTTGAATTTCCGCCCCCCCATTAAACTGGTTCTGGGGTGTTCTAGAGAAAAATATTGCCAACAAGATTTTAAAAGTAGGAGCAACTGTTTTCTCTTTTGGCCTCAGTTCCCAGAAGGAGGAAATGATATAAGAATTGAGGAACTGAAATATAGATAGTGATCTATATAGATGCTACACTATTTAGGTCCCCAAAATCACTTAGATATCATTAATTATAGCTGAGTGAGAAATTTTGGTTATGTGAAAACCAAGTTCTGCAGATAGCTTCACATGAACTCAGATTTGGGTAGCAGAAATGTAATACACTTCGTCCTGAGCTGACAGAAAATGACCAAGCCTAACCAAAAAAAAAAAAAAAGGTTAATTATCTAATCATTTTGTGTAATGCCACCTTTTTCATATAAAGACCAAGATCAAATAGTCTGTTAACCCTGTATGTATAAAGTGAGAAAGATTTATTCCGAATTATTTGGATTAGTGCCAGTGTTAATTCCTTAATACAGAGATAGCAGGAAAAGGAATGGGAGCATTGATTGCATTTATTACTGTAATGGCATGTGCTTTGTTAAATTATTTCCTAATGTTAAAGGCATTTGTATCAAAACCTAGAATAGCTTTTCAAATGTTAAATATCAAAACCCTAAATATCCCCACTGCAGCTAAATTCCTTTGACTGCAGATACCAGTAAAATTAATAACTGCAGTGCAGGATTCCTTACCCTCCAAAATCAGTTTGTCTGTCTGCTCAGCAGGAAATGTTTACTTATTTATGTAGCTTCTCAGCCAATGCAGTTTTCTAGATTGGAGTTGGTAGAGGTTATAAATTCTTGTACTGCTTCAAAGTCATAAAGTATCATTGCTTAAGTGTTTCAGCAGCTTCAGTAATCATGGTTCTTAGAGAAGCAATGCATTGCTGGCTGGCTAACATAAAGTTTATCTTAAAGGCTTTTGATGCACATCCTATAATACTGAGTCTTTTCATCTAGACGAGGAGAGTGAAGTTGAAATGGCTTCTGAGATTAAGTGAGGGACTCTCAGGCTCTAACAATAGAAAAGTAGATCTCACAAAAACTGTTGAATTATCCTATCTTTAAAGTGGACCTTTCCATAGCTAAAGGGAAAGGAATACTCCGAAAGTGTTTTTGGGTAAAGCAGCAGTCCTCAACCTTTTTGGCACCAGAGACCAGTGCTACTATGAGAATCTAATGCCTGATGATCTGAGGTGGAGCTGAGGCAGTGATTCTAGTGCTGGGAGCTGCTGCAAATATATGAAACTTCGCTTGCTTCCTCATCTCCTACTGTGCAGCCCGTTCCTAACAAGCCACAGACGGGTACCAGACCATGGCCCAGGGGTTGGGGACCCCTGAGTTAAATGACTCAGCTCTTCCATGCAGCTTTCCTTAACCATAGTAGTGCTATTTTAATTCCTTCAGCACATGTTTATAATCTGCATCTTATCGTTATAGTCTTACTAATAGGTTAATTTGAAACTATTCTTTATAGTTATTTTATATAGCTCATTAGTAAATAACCTTTTGAGCTTTTATTGTATATAGGACACTACCATTTAGCACTGCTAGCAGATATATAATCCTTACCCTTAGAAGGCTTACAATCTAAAAATGGAGCTAAAGCAAATATATACTGTAACATAAGGAAAGTGAAAAGTACTGTGAACTTCTGAAGAAGGAGATATATTTGGTAGAAGATTGAAAAAAATGGTATAAAGGAGGTAACATTTAATGTATAGACTTTATGACATTCAGTGGTAGGAAGACATTCCAACTGAAGGGACCAGGAGTAGAGGCAGAAAAGTATCATCTGTACAGGGAAGTGGCAGAGAGGTAGATTAAGGCTATATAGTATTTGGCCTTGACTACTACACAGAGTTGTGCTTGTTTAATAAAATAGAGAACCACTGAAAGTTTTTGAGCAAGGTAGAGATATAAGAGAGTTGTATTTTAGAAACTGGCAGTGCATGAGATTGATTGCAGGGGAAAATTATAACCCAGGTGATGAGAATTTATAAAAAGTGGCAACTAGTTGAATGTACACAGATTACTCAAACTTTGAATCTAATTATGGGAATGTTGTTCCTATTAACAGATAAAGTGAAATTAGGAAGAGGCTGATTTGAAAAGATTGGGGAAATGATTTTCACTTTAAATGTTTTTGAAATCCCAACAGAATACCCAAGCTAAGATATATAATGGACAATAGGAAATTCAAGATCAGATTTAAAATGCCTATAATAAAGACAATGAGTGAATGAACATATTGAGTGCAGACAGAATATAGCCAAACTTCAGGAAATATCTACCCTTAGGAAGAAAAGATGACAAAGGAAAAAGGGAGTATCATCTCAACTAGACATAAACTCTTGAAGAAAAAGTTCAATACCCCCCTTCCCCCGTTTTCTTCATATCCCTTGCCTTTAATAAATTTTTGGTTTGAATATATGGGAAATAAGACCAAAAGACTGATAAGACTCTCTTTCTACAGGATGAAGATGAAGAAGTATACAAGAGAGATTTCAGCGCACCTACCCTAGAGGATCATTTCAACAAAACCATTCTCCCCAAAGTCATGCAGGTATGGGGTACCTTAATAACATGAGAGAAACGTAATGCAGTGAGGACTGGTACATTATACATTTGGTAGTATAACTCATCATCTGTCCTTTCCTCAGGTTAAGAACTTTGGGCGCTCTGGTCGTACCAAATACACCCACCTCGTGGATCAAGATACCACCTCCTTTGACTCAGCATGGGGCCAAGAGAGTGCCCAGAACACAAAGTTCTTTAAACAAAAGGCAGCTGGGGTACGAGATGTATTTGAACGGCCATCTGCCAAGAAGAGGAAAACTACTTAAAATTCAACTTATTCTTCAAGCTATGGGACACAAGGGGACGTCTCAGCATCTGGTCCTTGATTTGCTTTTACCATTATCTATATGGCCCCAGTATCCAGCCTGTTGGACCTACTGCCATACTTTCTGACACTGGGCAACCCAGTCTTTGAAGGTGCTTTGTGGGGTTTGGACTCACACTGAGAAACCCACAAAAAAGCACTATCCAGGTAGGATTAGAGGCTCCCTAATAATTTCTGAAAAACTATTTGAGAAATCTTAGATTTCATCATTACTCTGGCTTCCCAAATTCACTTGGGGACTATGCCAAGTTTATTTGTCCAGCCCCTTAGCTTGGGTCAGAAACATTGGCATATAAGTAGACAGTGTGCTACTTCTACCTTACAGGAAATTCTAAGCTCAGTGTAACCTGTTTTGTATTTTTAGCTGGAGTCAGTTTTTTAAGAACATACTATTTGATCCATTTATGTATGTGTCAAGAAATAAAAGAATCACATACCAAGAGACATTTTATTGGAAATATGCAAGCTGACAGGTATCTACCTATTAACTAAAATGAAGTCAGCAGGCCAGACAGCATTTCATTTTGATCATCCCGTTGGAGCTCAGAAACAAACTCAAGACACTAGACAAGCTGTATTCTTAGGACACCGAGATTTATTTCATGAGCAAATACATATGTGGCTGTCCTTGTTTTGTAAACTGTAGCTTTATATAGCACAAAAGTTGACCCATGAAATGGGGACTCCCAAGTACCTAACAGTATCTTTTCCCAGCTGATATAGCAAGGAGGGCACAGTGCTCTCTGAGTTGCAATGTAGTGATATGCTAGAGTTCATGATTTTTCCATTTAATATTTACTATATGACCACTATGCACATGGCAGAGCTTAAGGAGTCTTAGAGGTTATAAGAAATGACATTTAACCTGCAGGAAGGCTACTTCTCAATTGCATGAAAAAATGAGGCTAAGGTTTTTTCACATCCTTTAAATGCCCCACTAGGAAAATCAGTCATAAATCCTTAAAAGTCCCAGAATAAAAATACAAGTGCAAATAATTACTGAGGTAATAAAGATGAATATGTCACTGTTGTGCCAGAGTGGGGATACAATCTAAGAATTATCCTAGAGCCAAAATGAGAATAAGAGCTTGAAATTCTTTGGGGAAAGTTTATAGCTGCCATTTTAGTGTCTGCTCAGAGGCAGATACTAAGCCAAGCTTTTAACATTACCAGTTCATCAATTCTTAAAATAACCTATCAGATATATGTCATTTTAGAGATCAGGAAACAAGTTCAGCAAGAGTAACTTGGCCAAAGTTGATCAATTTTTAAAATGTATCCTCTCCAGAATAGGAAATGGAATGTAAGGTATCAATGTTGTGGTTCAGAATTAAATATTAAAATCAGTTCCATTAAAACCTTTCAGATTAATTCTATAGAAGACCTAAACTTTGGTATCTTCTATTCTTACCATGTACCCACCTCAGGTACCTAAGTTGTAACTCAAAGTGGCTTATGAACTGGCTTGGTGACTTAGATCTATATACAGCTGACTCCTAGGCAGGTACTGGCCTTTTGGCTATTTAGAAGCTACTCTAGAGATATATGCTCTAGGGTACAGTACCTTTGTTGAGACTCCAGATGTACCTTTAGTACTATTGCATAACAGCTAATCTGATGATCCACCTAGCATCTGCCTCTGATCAGGAGATGGCTCTTCTACACTGAGGATCCTTCACATAGGTTCATTAAAGACTGGTGTGTAGGGCGTCACTTAAATTTGGTTATACTCCAACAAGTAGATTTCCCACAATACAACATAATATACATTGCACTTGACCCAAAATGATAAAACTGCAAAAAAAAAAAGATTTTTATTGCAATAAATTAATCCAGTGGATAGGTCTGAGAAAGCACAATTCAGTTGGTAAGGGCAATAAGAGCTTCTACGACATTGCCCATGTGTTCCCTCAAGCTCCGCTCTGCTGCTGCTCGTGAGATCTCCATCTCCGTCATCTGCAGATAAAGGATCAATGGTGTTACCTAAGCCTTTACCCTGGCATTAATGTGCCACCAAAACATGATGATTCTAATTTTTCAGGAAACAACCCAAACTAAGCAAAGTAACCTCCCCTGCCCATACGCTATTTAGGCATCACTACTCACTATGAGCTCCAGATCTTCCTTCTTGATGGTGACTTTTGCCAGTTCCTTCTCCCTACAAATAATTAATGTGCATTAGTCCTCTACCTCCACCACAAACTCCCAGAAAGGATCATTCCCAGCTGTGCCTTGCAAATAAATGACTCTTGATAAACACTGTTCAGTGAGAACACAAAACGACTCCCATCCTCTCAGGTAACATTCCCATCCTTTCCCTTGAAGTCTTTACAAGAGGCAGCAGGTGTTGCCAAGATGTCTTCCCGTGTATCAACAAGAATAAAGTTGTAAACCTTAGATATATGAAGAACGGTATAAGGTACAAAGGCTTAACGATTGCTTTTATTTTTGTCGGGGAAAGAACTGGTAGGTCTGGCTGCATGCAGACTTACCGCTCCTGTTTGGCTTTCTGCTCCCGGGAACGTCTGTCTCCAATCACGGACATGGCCTATGGGAAAGACAGATCTAGTTACTGCTCTGCAACCCACAATTCCAAATAATCTAAAAAGCCACTAACAAGTGGGTCAGGTGTGTATTCACAATGACGAGTGCATCGGGAACCCAAGGTCTGTTTAATTCAACTCTCGGCTCCTGAGGCCCACTTTAAATCCAATCTCCAGCGAGTTCCTTTTTGCAAGCCCTGCGCTCTAGTCACGGTTCGGTGTTCCTCTTGCCTCCTCCCACCATCGGGACCCCATCCTGTAGCGGGGCTTCCGGTTAGAGCCTCGGAGCCCCCTGAGCTCTCAGCCCGACCAGGCATGCTCCCGGCCAACTCACCGTCTCCAGATTGGAACTTTGGATCTCCTTCTCCTCCGCATAGTCGGTGACTCTCTCCAAGTCAGCAGCACCACTATCGTGCTTCCGCGGCTTCTCGGGAGGCCGCTCCGGACCGCTGGTCTCAGTCTCCAACTCCAGCTCCACATCTCCCTCGGTCGCCATATCGACCTCACTGCGCCGCCGCCGCATAGACACCGCCCCGCCTCACGAGGACTTCCTGAATGCCCCACAACATCCGCCCTGAGAGGGGGCGGGGCTGGCCCTGGGCCACACCTTCATTAATGCTCCGGTTCTAGAAGCTTCAGGAGGAAAGCGGTTCGCTTCTCGGACTCTGGGCCTTGTATAGTGTTGTTTTCTGCAAGGCCCTCTCCCATACCTAGCCTGTCACCACTCCAGACCTTCCCAGTCGACACCCTTCCCTCCTCTTTACCTAGATCCCTCCCACCATCACCCCTTCACACACACGCACTCTGAAGGAATTCGGTTCAACCAGGATGGATGATGTCTAATCCTAAACCAATTAAGAATGCTAATCCACAGGAGGTCACATATGCAAACTGCTGCCTAATCTGGCTAGAACGGCTTGAGGGGCCCAAGGGCCCTAGGGAGAAAGTTTCACAGGGAAATTTGCATTTACCACATCCTGGAGGTCTGTGTTTTACTGATTTCCCTCCCATTCTACCTTAGTTAGATTGGGTGACCAGTCTCAGCACAGCGGCAGCCAATGGGCTGAGGACAAAAGAGCAGCTACCTTTTCATCTTCCATCTGGTGGACCTGGGCATAATCCCTGGGAAAAGAATGGTGGGTGCAAAGGCCGTTGCAGGCCCCAGCACCACCCCACGCCTGACAGAGCAACGCAGTGGAGTCAGCAGTGTCATAGTGAATCCTCCCTTCTATCAGGTGAGAGGGGATTTGGGCAGAGGCTTGAAAGCTCCCTAGAGTAAGAGCTATCTGATAAAGTGGAAAGCAATGGTGGCTGAAGCTGGGGAACCCATGGGAGCCAATAAAAATAAGTCTGCCTTCCCCCCATGAGGCTCTTCTGCTTGTCTCTAAGACTATCGTTTACTAAACCTCTCCTTCTGTATTTCCAGGACCAGATGTTTAGGTATAGGGAGTGTTAGAGGCCAGGTGTGATTTAGGCTTTTATGAAGGTCTGCTCAAGCCTGCAGGTAAACTCTTAGTGATGAAAGCTCTACTTGATGTTAATGGAAGGCACTCATAAATAGCTTGGTACCAGACGTTCTGAGAATTCCTGAGTAAAAAAGAGAGAAGGAAAGGGAAAGGGAAATTTTGGAATTCAGCCTCATGGGTTAACTTCACACATACATTAAACTCAGCAAATCTCTACCTTGCTGTCCTGCATCTGCTCTACCCCCAGGTGTCCTGCTGTGGGCCTGTTCCCTGTACCTGCTGCTGCCATTGTAGGTGGCCTTCTCTCACAGAAGCCACTTATAGCCGCCTGTTCTACATCCTCCTCCATGTAGGGGCCTCAGCAGTCTGCTGCCTGCTGCTGTCAAGGACAGTAGTAGAGAGAGTCTGGGGCAAGGTACATGGGGTAAGTGTGAAGGGGTTGGGTTGCAGTGACAACAGATTCAGATTGGGGGCCAGGGACAAATGAGTGAATATACCTGTGAGAAGTGGGTACCTCTTTATGCATGATGACTTGCCCTTTCTCCAGATCCAGATGCCCTCAGGGTTGTGTGCCCATCTGTTTGGCCACTCTCACTGCCCAGTGCTCAGTGGCTCTGGGGCTGTGTATCGAGTATGCGCAGGAACTGCCACCTTCCACCTACTGCAGGCTGTGCTGCTGGTCCACCTCCACTCCCCTACTAGTCTCCGGGCACAGCTGCATAATAGGTTTGTGTGTACTCTTTGGGTGGGGAGAGGACGGAGAAGGAAGTAGACATAAGCTTAGTAAAGGAAATTCCAAAATGAAGTAATAGCACTGTAAAAAGAAAAGAGGTTTAAGTCCCTGCTTCTGACATACTTGCTGTAGGACTGTGAGCTACACATTTATCCTATTTGAACTTCTAGTTTCTGAAATGGAGATCACAGTGGGGTTATTATATGTGAAACCTCTGTCAACAGTAAAACACTGTCCAGATGCTATTTAGGTAGCTAAGAGAATTTGGAATAGGCTGCAACAGCCTGCCTCCAGTCCCTCTCACAAGGGACTGGTTCCTCCTTTCCTATGCTTAGTTGCATCTTCTCTCCCCTATAGTTTTGCTTTCTCCTTTGCCTTCCTCCATAGGCACTGTTCACTCTCCTTTGCCTTTTCTGAGTCTGCTTTTCTTTCCATCTCAACCAGCTTCTGGCTCCTCAAGCTGCTGTTCCTGCTGGGTCTCTGTGCTGTTGCCTTCTGTGTCCCTGATGAGTACCTCTTCCCAGGTACCTTCCATCTCACATCCTAATCAGCAAGAGTAGGCTAAAATATTTTCTAAGAAAAAGAGAGGGTAGGAAGTGGACCAGGAGTAATAATATGATCGGCTACGTTTTCCCACTGGTACCCCACTTGCAGCCTGGCATTACATTGGCATTTGTGGAGGCTTCACATTCATCCTGCTGCAGTTGGTGCTTATCACAGCCTTTGCCCACTCCTGGAATAAGAACTGGTAAGGAGCATATAACCCTAAAGACTCTTCCTGGGAAGGTTGTCAGACATTGTTAGACACACTGGTATGGGCAAAGGACATAACAAGTCAATGGTCCCATAGCTTCCCACTGAGCAGTATCAAAAATGTTCAGGACTGGTCTATGGCCATGCCACCCTGAACATGTCCGATCTTGTCTGATCTCAGAAGCTAAGCAGGGTCAGGCCTGGTTAGTACCTGGATGGGAGACCACCTAGGAATACCAGGTGCTGTAGGTGTAAAAAAAAATTTTTTTTAAGTAATAATAATAAAGTTCAGGAATGTGATGACCCTGTGGGCCAGGTGGGACAGGTAGTCACACCAGTCTTCTGGGAGAGCGATATAGTTGGTAATGGGTAAAAAGAAAAGAGTTGGACCCCAAGCCATTGCCCACTTCCCATCTTTAGGCAGACAGGTGCAGCAAATGACTGCCACTGGTTCCTAGCCATGCTACTGGCCACCCTAGGATTCTACAGCATGGCAGCTGTGGCAGCAGTGCTCCTGTTCCGCCACTACACACACCCAGCTGGTTGCCTGCTCAACAAGATGCTGCTTGGTCTGCACCTCTGTTTCTGTGGACTCCTCTCCTTTCTCTCCATCGCTCCTTGCATCCGCCTCAGTGGGTACATGCCTTGCAACATTCCATATTTGGGGGACCTATAGTATAGCAAATTTCATTAGCCTCCCTAATCTCAGTCAATTCTTTGCTTCCTCAAAGGGTGGGGAGACAGAAGTGTGGGTGGGGATTAAGAATGGAGGAAATTATTACCCTGTTGACTAAATCAATGATCCCAATTCTTTTCAGAGCAACCCCGCTCTGGCCTTCTACAAGCCTCTATCATCAGCTGCTATATCATGTATCTGACCTTCTCTGCACTATCCAGCCGTCCTCCAGAGAGTGGTAAGGACAGGATCTGGACTCCCCTCGCTAAAACATTTTTGCTCCTGCCAAATACCTAGCTTTGTTTTTACTACCCTTCTCTTCTTTTATCCCTTCTCAGTAATCCTTCAAGGACAGAATCATACTCTGTGCCTGCCTGGCCTGAATAAAATGGAACCCCAAACACAAGATACTTCTCTGGCAGTGATGAGTGCTGGCATCATGTATGCTTGTGTGCTTTTTGCTTGGTGCGTAAAAGCATCGGGAAGAAGTGTGAGAGAAGGGAGGTGCCCAGAACAAAGAGGGATGGTCAGATTGAGACTATGTTTATTTAAACTTTAGAGAAGAGGAAAGCTCCCCATGAACAGAAACAATTTCTAAGAATAGCACTTGTCAGATGATCCGTATGAAGGGGGTTGGGGGAATGACTTGGGACTTAAAAATATATGCAGATTTTTAGGGCCCTCACATAAAAAGATTTCTAAGTTTTGGGAAGAAAGGGGTTCTGGGAACACAATACCCTCCTGAGAGTTACCAATATGGACCAGCGGGCAGTAAATGCCCTCAGGCAATCCCACTGCTATTTGACTGGACCTGCTTGAGAATTATTCTTTTTTCTCAGCAATGAGGCTTCCTACCTGGCTGAGGTATTTGGGCCCTTGTGGATCGTCAAAGTTTACAGATATGAGTTCCAGGTGAGAATGGAGAGCTCAATAATCCCCAGTGCCCCTCCCTCCTCACATACAGACACAGACACACACACATCCTACCAACCTCTACCCCAGAAAGCTCAGATTCTAGCTGCCATTACCTTTTATTGAGTACCCACAATGTGCTAGGCACTGTGCTAGATACTTTACATACATAATCTCATTTAATATAATCCTCACAACAACCCTGTGAGGTAGGTATTTGCTCCATTTTACAAATGGAGAAGTTGAGGCACAGAAGATTAAACAAAAGTTCCCATAGCCAGATATATGCTAGAGCTTGCATTTGAACCCAGATGTGCCTCCACTTCTTACATCAAACTAATCTTTTCGAAGAAGGGGAATTTCCTATATTAATACCGTCACACTCTTTTGGAAATCAATCCAAAAAATGCTGCCTTTTGTTTCACAGAAGCCATCACTCTGTTTCTGTTGCCCTGAAACAGTGGAGCCAAAAGAAGGTGAGTGTCAAGTTAGGATCTAAGAAAGTGTAGATTTCTACATTGCAAAAGAGCCCTTCAGTGCCTTAACAAAAGAAGCTGGGGGAGGAGGAAAAGGGAAGAGGTATTTCAGCAGCACTGTGCCCAGCAGCCCCTCCCTCTCTTCAGGGCAAAAGGGACCTGGCAGGCCAGTTGACCAAGAGACCTCTCCAGCTCCTCCAGTGCAAGTCCAGCACCTTTCCTACAGCTATTCTGCCTTCCACTTCGTCTTCTTCCTTGCTTCACTCTATGTCATGGTTACCCTCACCAACTGGTTCAGGTAGGATGCTGGCCTGGCATACTCTCCTGGAAACCTAGCAATTTTAGGGAAAAAGCAATTCAAAGCCAGTCCCAAGGACTCTCAGGAGATACATGTAAGTCCGCCAGTCTTTGGTGGGAAGGTAGAACGGGTCTAAATCCTAAGGCCCAGCATATTCTCTAACCACAGACTTTGGTTCCACAGCTATGAAGGAGCAGAACTGGAAAAGACCTTCACCAAGGGTAGCTGGGCTACATTCTGGGTCAAAGTTGCCTCATGTTGGGCCTGTGTACTCCTCTACCTGGGGCTGTTACTGGTACCACTCTGTTGGTCACCCACCCAGGACCCCAAGCCTCCTCCTATCTTCAGGCAAATTGCCATCGCATCAGTATCATCAGATAACAAACATCCAGTATAGGTACTTTTAACAAACCGGAGTTCCTTTGAGGTTATACCCCTAGTCATGATTCAAGGGAGCTGTCCAGACCAGCAAATACCTCAGCGACACAACAGGCAGTTACCTTCCTTTAGGCTGAAGTCAATACTATGTCTGAACTGGAAAAAGTGGCCACATACACCATGTCCTAAGCAACTATCTGACTCACTAGATCTACCATTATACCTTCACCCCAGTTCAAGAGCCTAACTCCAAGTCAGCAACTCAAGAACCACTGCTGATTCCAGCAGACAGTGTGGCACCAGCCCTTTCCTGGCTCTCATGGTAGAGATGGGGGCAGGGAAAGACAAACAGGGACTGAAGACTTATTTGGCTCTGCCCTTGGAAATAAAAAGAAACACACAGTTCAGCCCTGAGCACAGGGATGTAAGAAGCCCAGGACACTAGAACAAACTAGGACACAGGAAGAAAGGAGCGCAGAGACTACCCTAGGTTTTAATCCTGATCTTAAGGTCAAAAGAAGTGGGAAGACAAAAACCACCTTCATTCCATGAGGAATGACAGAAGAGAATAGAATACTTGAAAGCAGCTGACCATGCAAAGTTGGTGAACAGAAGGATTTGGGGGCCAACTTTCAAGCAGGAGAACAAAACTGAGGAAGAATGAAGAAGAAGGGCATAAACTTAAGTCTTAGAGCCTTCCTTAAGCCCTCAACTCCATCCTTTGGATGGCATTTAAGGTCTGGGTGGAGGACAAAAATCACAGAAAAGAAGTCCCTATGGTTCTTAGAGGATTCCTCTGCCACATACTCCGTGTTCTTGTCTGTTTGTTGTAGTATAATAAAGGATTTTCTGTGATGTTTCACTTAGTCTAAATAACCACAACCTTTTAGAGTCTAAAGTTCTCTCCCTTTTTTGTGGGAAAGGGCAGCCATTCCTCCATCCCCATCCCCCCAAATCCCCATTCAAACCAGGCGCTCAAGGAATTACAAAGCTACTTTTAATACTTTGGGGTGAGCCCCACAGGAATAAAAAACACTGGGAAGGGGTAACCCCCTCACCCCCAGGAGTGGCCCAGGGGGAGAGAGGCTAACTGAAGGGAAGGAAGCACAAAAGGGACCCGCTGCAGACTCAGGGCAAAGGGAATGCCATCGGTGCTGGGACCTGTGAGCACTACAGGAGGAAACGCGAGCGTGGTGGGACTGGCTCCAGGCACACAGGCGAAGGGCAAGAGGGTTGGACACGAAGCCACAAAGCTACTTGGGTTCCTCCTTCTTCTCGTTTGCCTTTTTCTGCTTCTGCTGCATGATCTCCGAGTCCCTGGGGGTAGAGATGATGGGGCACTGGGAGGTACCAGAGGGCAAAAAGGATAAGATGCAGGGGGATGAAGGGCACAAAGGATAAGATGGAAGTGGATGGGACAAAATTCAGCGTGTTGCTGCTGTATTCCCACCCTAGGAGAATAAGAGGAAGAGAGCTGAGGCTCAAAAAAGGCAATCAGTCTCTATCTGGCTGTTGCCCAAGGGGTCAGAAGTCTGGCCACACAAGGCTATTCTGTGCCGAGTACCACACCCAGCAACACCAGTGAGAAGGTTGGGAGAAGGGAGGAGAGAGAACAGCAAGGCGGACCAAAAGTACAGGGCTGTCATAACCACTAATGCATCTGAAATGTGAATCTCCCTGACCTTGCCTTTAAGGTCAGACCCAGGGGCACTCAGAAATCAGACAGAGGGCAGGCACCCGCCCCAGTCCCTTCCTGTAAGGCAGTGAACTAACAATTTGGAGCATGGGGAGGAAACAAAACCCTAGAGGAAGCAATGTACTCTGCCCCTCACGACTAGTTCAGATGTTAAACCCTGAGGTAGCTCTCTTTTCTAGTACAACCCTTGGTCTAACCCAAGTCTCACCCCTCTTTCCCTCCCCTCCCAAGGGCTACCTCTGCTTGCGGGCGGCAGCAGAAAGCCCGTCATCTCGGCGCTTTCCCTTAACCGAGTCGCTCTGCTTTTTCATATTCTTCTGGCGGGCGAGCTCGCGCTGGTTACCGCCTAAAGAAAGAAGGTAAAAGGTGAGACGCGGGGGCCTTTCCGGCCACACACCGGCGACCCTCTTCCCTCAACCAGACACCCGTAGGGTCTAACAGTTACCCTGGCCCCAACACCAGCCCATCTCCCGGCCTACGCTGCTAATTGGGAAGTGAAGGGGACCGAGCTGCCTGCCACGGGGCAGGTCAAATTGAGGGGTGGAGGGAAGACGGTCCAAAGGAGCCTGCTGGAGAAGTGTTTCGAGTTTCAGGGCGGCGTGGGGACCCAGACAGGTGGTGGTGGTGTGTGAACGGTTTGGGTCGCTACGGGGGATGGGGTGGGATTTGGAGTAGGGGTCTCTGGGCCTATCACCAGGACGAAGGACTTCTGCGGAAGGTCGTGGAGGGCCGTCTTTGCCTGAACCGTGGGTTGGGGGGCAGTGTTCCTCAAGAAGTGCTGGTGGGCAAAGGGCCGATTTCCGGGCTACGAGTGTGAGGGGTGACTAAAGAGCGGTCCCAGAAAAAGACCTCGCTGCAGAAGCCAAGAGGAGTCAATGCCTGGAATTCGGAAGTCGTGTTTCTGGTGGACGGGGTAAAAAGGGCAAGAGCAAGGGGGTCTCAGTGCTCACGGGTCATGGCGACGGCAGCGGCTCCGGCCTGCCTCCGTTGCGTCCCCTCGTTCAGTCCGACGTTACAGGCCCCGCCCCTTTCTCGCAGCGTAAGGAAGCCGTTCTTTCCTCCCCGCCCCTTCGTGCCCAGGCGCCTGCTCCCATTGGACAGGAAGAAACACGTGGGTCCGCGGGTCTCGTTTGAGCCTGGGTGGATGGGGGGCGGAGGTTCGCAGGTCTAG
Source organism: Eidolon dupreanum (assembly GCA_028627145.1). Lineage (NCBI taxonomy): Eukaryota > Metazoa > Chordata > Mammalia > Chiroptera > Pteropodidae > Eidolon > Eidolon dupreanum. The sequence continues at coordinate 52,956,793 of CM053509.1, forward strand.
CGCTCTGCGTAGGGCGGGGCTTCCTAAGCAAAGAGTTGGGTCGGGCGGGGAGAAAGTAGGCCGGGTCACGTGGGCGGGGTGGGGATGGAGGGGTGCGGCTGGCGATGTGGCGCTCTCGCGGACTCGAGCACGTGACCTGGCAGTGTGACCTCAAGCGGGGACGGTTTGGGTCACTGACAAACTCGCCCAGAAGGAACACTGAGAGACGGAGGGCGAGGTTTCGCAGGGGCCAAAATGGCCCAGCCAGTTCTGCTACCAGGTCTCTGGGACTAAACTTGGCCCTCTTACTTGGGATTCCCCCACCATCTATCTATTCGACGCTTGAGTTATTAACAGCATGTAAAATCCTGTACAAACGCAACTTCCGATACCCCCTTCGACCACAGTGTACCCTCCTACCCTAAACCCCTCTAATACAGAAATTCGCAGCCACATAGCCGTATGTACTAAAACAATTGGTTCTGTCCATTTCTCTACAAAAAGTAAATGTAAAGATGCAGTGGCTTGGAAGTATTGGAGGATCGCGAAATCGCAGACTGTGGAGTTGGATCAAGGACTAAGAGACTGGAAAATGCACATATTATGTCCATTTCTCCGTCTGGACGTTTCCCTCCCTCCTGGTTGATATTCAGATCCTCTCATAGTCCTTTCCCACACTGAATCAGGTTTGGTCTCTGTGACAAATAGATCATGGCAGTAGTGGTGGTATGTCACTTCTGATACTAAGTTGTAAAAGATATTGTAGTTTCTGTGCTCCTCTCTCTCTTGGATCACTGGCTCTGGGTAGAGCCAGCTAACACGTCATGACAAGAAGCCCACGTGGTTAAGAACTGAGGCTGCTGGTCAACAGCCAGTGGAGAGAGAAAACACCTCCATTTAAACTCAGCACAGAGTTGAGATTTAGGGAGTAGAGAGAATGAGGACCCAAAGAAGGAGAGAAGCAGAGAAGGTGAGGCAGTGTTTAGGACCACAGATGTAAATGAGAAGATGAGGAAACTGGACTTGAAGGGTGGAGACATCACCTGCAGACATACAGCAACAGCCTGAGCCCCAATGTAGTCAAGCCACATGGGTCCCCTTGCATGTAGAGAGACCACAGAACCAGCCCCATGGGAAAAACCATGCCAGCTAGAGATGAGTGAAATATTGTAGGATGAGGAAGCAAGTTTTCTTTGCCACCTGCTACATTATCAACTCCAGCAGCTCAAGTGAGTGAGAGAATTAAATAACCCTGTAACCAGTCTCCTCTTATCAGCTTACTTCATCCTACCCCCATGCCCAGGAGTCTATTTCCAATCCTATCAGAACCTAGACTGGTTGCCACACCTTAAGTTAAATTTTTCCAAGAGTTGCTCAAAAAATTCCCTCATTCTTTCAACATATATTCATAAGTGCCAACTATTGTATTAGGCATTAGGCATACAATGAGAATAAAGCATATATAGTTCTATATTCATTGGAACATTTAGTGTAGACAGGAAACATCTCTCTCCCTCATATATATGTGTGTATTTCTGTGTGTGTGTGTATAATACCTATATAGGTATGCAAATTGTGATGATTGCTTTGAAGAAAAAGGATAGATTTTATGCAAGGATGGCATTCAAAATATTTAACAGGGTGCATAGCATAAGCACCTACCAATCAAAACAAATGGCTGTGTAATCTGAATGAAGACTCTCTGTGAACTATTGTTCTGCCTGTCCTGGTAAGAAATCATAGTACTGCTGGTTCTATGAAGGGAGTGTATCTGTAGACCCTAACTTTGATTATGGAGGTGAAGCTAGTGACATTTAAGCTAAAGCAAAAGGATAAGGAGTTAGCCAGGCCAAGGGAGCAGGGGCAGGGAAAACATTTCAGGAGAGGGCAGACCCTAAAGCTCTGCTCATCAAGACATCCCATCAAGAGCCACAAGATTAGTGGATAAGTAATAGGCAAGTCATTAATGCCTAAAGAACGGGGTGGTGTGAAACTAGGGGCAGTGACATGATCTGACTTTCTACTGCTAACATCATAACTAGCTAATATTAAGTAAATGCTTATTAAGTGTACTTTTCCTATTTGAGCCTCACAGTGACCTTTTAAGGTGTCATTATCCCCTTTCTACTGATTTAAAAACTTGGCACAGGCAGGTTAAATCACTTTTCTAAGGAAACTCAAATAATAAAGGGTGGGGCTGAGAGTCTACCCCAGCCTGTGCTCTTCATCAGCAGGATGTAAACTTTAAAGAGACCACTCTGTCAGAAGAAAATGAATGAACACAAATGAATTGAAATGGGGAAAGCAGTCAAGAGGCTATCACAGACATTAGGAATGCAAGGCCTCTTTTGGTAACAGATAAATGAAATGCAATTCAGAGAAATTTGGGGAAAGGGGACTTTGTTGGCCTATATAACTAAACTGTGGGGTGGGATGTGATGTGGCTGACTAGGGAAAACTAAAACCAGTGACAATGGGATGCCTCCAAGTCTCTTATATTTTCTTTGTTTTCTCAGATCCATATCCCTTGACATGATAGGAAATGGCCACCAATGGTACCTGCTCTCACATCTCACAGCTTGCTCAAGAGAGAGAGTCTGAATCTCTTCTTTCAGCTTCTGTGTATAAAATCCCAGGACAGGGCTCTGATGGGTCAGGTGCCTACCCTTGTGGTGGGGAGGTGGGTATGGGGCAGGATATAATGAGAACAGCCTCTGGCAGAATCACATGGTTAGTATGGGGAAGCAACAGATCCATCAGAGAAAGGGAGTTTATTCCCCTCCCCCCCAAAAGAGAATGCTACACAAATAAAACAAAAGATATCCACTACATTGGAAAAGAAAAGATAGCCACTTGGACTGAGATGGTGGTAGCAGAAATGGAAAATGTATGCAGATTCAAAATATATTTTGGAGATTCAGTGAGAGAGTTCAATACTATTGTTTCTTGGGTTCATTCATTTCTTTTTTAAGTGTATACATATTATGTGCCAGGCACTTCTGGGCACTGGTTGTACAGTGGTGAACAATACAGGTCTCTGACCTCATGAAGTTAACATTTTAGTGAAGGAGACTGACAAGTCACAAGTAAACAGACCAAAAAATGTAAAATTATAACTTGTGTTAAGTGTTAAAAGAGAAACAAAGGTGCAAGCATGAATAATTATGGGAAAGACCCATTTCTGTGATGACATTTAAACTGAGGCCTGGAGCCAGTTGTAGGAAAAGTAGAAGAGATCTTCCAGCAGTACAGTTGAATCCCTAACATCTCTCCTTTATCAAGAAAGAGTAATGCAGTTTTATGAAATTCTCGCCCTCCTCTCTGTATTCCAATGATGGTCCTGAATGACTAAGTCAATAAAAGTAAACTCATCGCTCTTAGTATTGATTGGCTCAGGAACCCAAGCCTAATTAAGCTAATCATTGTGCGGTATTCACTGGGTGACAGTTATTGGTTTAGGAGTTAGTATGTGACCTAAGTTGACCTGATCAGACCAAAGGGAAGTGGAATTTTTCAGTTCCATTGTGAGGAGAGGGATAGTGCTTTATCCCACTGACTTGAACAAAGAAGTGCATAGCCCCTACTGCTCCTGACTTCTATGACCTTGAAAGGCCAACTTGAGGTTGAAGCAAAGTGAGTGGCAGAAGGAATTTGATGATGCTCTTGGGCCACTGGATATATCAACTGTAACATTTGTTCTACCTCTGAGCCTCCTGCTATAGGAACAACCATATTTTTGTATGTGTGTAAGCTGCCATGAGTCAGATTTCTGTTACTTCAGCCAAATACGTATTAATAAATACATAAACAATAGGAACAGCATATGCCAAGGCCCTGAGGTGGGAAAAAGTTGGGATAATTAGATTAATTTAAGGGGCCACATAATAAAATGATCTGGTCAGGTTATCTTAAAACGCAACTAGCCCTCTCCATGCTTACCAAGTTTTTAGCTTTGCTTGTAGAAATTAGTGGCTACCCAAAGATCACCAAGCACTGGAGACAACACTCTTAACATGAAAACAGACCAAACAAAACAGAAACAAAAAATAAGTTATCAGAGGATACAAAAACAATTTCAGGAACAAAAGAAAATAGGAGGGACTATTTTCCTTTGAGATGAAGAGGATATTGAACAAAAATAGGAGAGCTATAAAAAAAACAAACATTCAGAGAATAATAAAGAGTTCGTGGAAATTAAAAATATGGTAACTGACAGGAAAAATCAATAGCAGGGTTGGAAGATAAAAGTTGAAAAAAATATTGTAGAAAACTGGACAATAAGTGATAGATAATAGGAGAGGGGGAAAAATAAGAAATTAGAGAATCAATTCAGGAAGGTCCTATGAGTTTCGGAATGAGAAGAAAGTATAACAAAAATGTAGGAGGCCTTCTGAGTGCCCAGAACATGGAATGAGAAAAGACCTACCATATATCAGGACACTGGAGTCAAAGAGAAGATCCTAAAGGCTTCTGAGACACAAAATAGGTCACATACAAAGGATGGATAATTGAATGACTTCAGACTTGTCAGCAGGAACACTGGAAGCCAGAAGACAATGGAACAATGTCATCAAATATCTGAAGAAAAAATAATTAACAACCTATACTTTTTCACTCAGCTAAGCTTTCAATTAAGTATGAGAATAGAATAAAGACACATGAAGTCTCAAAAATCTTATCTGCCATGCACCCCTTTCAGGAAGCTATTGGAGACATACTCTACCAAAAATGAGAGAGTAAACAAACAAGTCATAGAAACCAGGATAAAGAGTATCCAATGTAGAAGATAAGTGAAGGGTATACCCCAGCTTCTGGTGAAGGATCCAAAGATGATAGCTTTCCAGCATGCTTTGGGAGAAACAATTTCAGATTGGAAGGAAAAAAAGGAAATGATAAAACTGATAAATCACCTGATTGTGTTTGAATACACTGAGAGATTTCTAGAAGAGCATAGGAGACTTAACTGATAATAAATACATAGATAACTAAAAAACTAAAGAGAGATAATTACTAATTTCAGGGGGAAAACATATAAAAAAGTAAATGTAAACAGTACACTAATTGTTGGTTTGTAAATAATGCTTATAAACTCACGAAATGTAAACATTTAATATTGACATAAAAAATGTAACATTACTACATCAGGAGGATGGAAAGTACATGCATATTTGTGAGGAGGATGAAAGCATTAAGTCCTCATTTTTAAAATAGAAGTCAGTGGCTCACATCTAAAACTTAAAAATCCAAAAATGGTATGATATTTAGAAAAAGCAATAAATGCCAGAAGGAATAGCTAAAAGAGTTGTAATCCCCTTTAAGCTCTGGGAAGCAGAGTGGGATAAGAGTTACTGTTTTTCATTGTAAATCTTGTATAGAACTTGTATGTACATGTATAACTTCCATAAAAATAAATACTGAGTTAAAAATCCAATTATGGTAATGAATAGCCTAGGAGGAGAGAGCAGAATAGGAAAGAGGTCTAGGTACAGTCTTTTAGGAACTCTTCATTTACTATCCCCCTCACGTCTGTCCCCTACTCCATGTGAACAATAAGTCTGGACTGAGAGAAGAGAGTGTTGATAGAAAAAGAAGAACCTCCAGGAGCAGATCCAGAGTCAAGGATTGCCAGGATAGGAGAAGAATGCCGAAAGAACATGACTGAGGGTATCCCCATAAAAAAGGTGGCTTTGCATTGGGAGCAGGTTCTAAGTCCAGGGAGACCCAGGGCTGGCTGAGGTCTCCATTCTTGAGGAGCTACTAAATATGAATCAGGAAATGCCTGAGTTGGGGAGCTAAGGCACTTTCCCCTTTCACCTTGGGCTTCTCCTGGCCTGGGTGATGGTGTCTCATTCCTGACCATTGGTGCTCCCAAATAGCTACTCGCCTCCACCAACCACCTCTACCCTGCCCTACTACATTTATGAACATATCGTGAGCAAACCCAAGGTCTCAGAGCAGCACATCCTCTCAGATACCTCTGCTTCTTCCTTGGTTCAGCCAAATTGCATTTGCATTATTCAGACAGTCATAAATTCTATCTCCTCTCCTCTCTCTGAGAGACACCAGGGGATAAAGCAAGTTTCCCTGACAGTCTCCAACCTCTTTCAATTCCAATTCTCTTCTCTTCTTCCTGTTCCATGCAGCCCACTCTCTGCTTACAAAAACCCTACTGGACAGTCCTATAACCATCTCTCCTATAGCATTCTATTTATCTGTTCCCTTCAAGTATTCCCTTTCTAGTTCTCCCTCAACCCTTTAGATGGAAGTTTAGAAGCAAGGAGCTGCTATACAGCAGAGTCTGGACTAGCCTACTGGAAAATATGTATGGTTCTACTTCTGTTCGGCTCAAGACAGGGCTTCAAGTTCTTGTGCTGGGGCCATCTGTTAGCATGTACTCATAATACAGCAGCATCAGGACCCTGGGGGAACATGTGGCTCCCAGGAAAGTGAGCTCTCTCAGTGGAGAGTGACACCCCAAAGCCACAGGGCTGCAGGCCTAGTGGACTCTGGTAAGGAGAAGAAGAACATCCCCATGTCAAATGCATAGGTCCAAAGCATGTGGTGATAAGGAGGATGAGGGGAAAAGGGATGAGAAGATCTCAAACAATGACTCTATAGAAATAAGGTTACATATATATTTAAAAAATGTCTTCTTACTCTTCCATATACTGATGCAGAACCTGTCCTGATATAGAAGAATATGGGCTGCTAATCCAGCATGACCTCATAAGTGTAAAGGATAAGAACAAACTATGGAGCCAGGTGGCCTGAGTTCACATCCTGACCAGACTAGGCACTGGCATTTTTATCTGCCATGGACCGTTTTAGAAATCTAGTGAAGACTATGGACCTCTTCTCAGAGTAATGTTTTGAAATACATTTTTTTTAAATATGGTATTTATACACCTGTGTTCATAGCATTATTCACAACAGCCAAAACATGAAAGCAATTCAAGTGTCCATTGACAGATAAATGGATAAACAAAAGGTGGCTATATACAAAGAATGAAATCTTATTTAGCCTTAAACAAATTCTGACACATGCTATAACATGAATGAACCTTGAGGACATTATGCTAGGTTAAATAAGCCAGTCACAAAAAACAAGTACTGTACGATTCCACTTATAAGGTACCTAGAGTATCTTGTAAGTACTTGCCAGGGGCTGGGAGGAGTGGGAAATGAGGATTTGTTGTTTAATGGGTATAGAGTTTCAGTTTTACAATATGACAAGTGTTCTGGAGATGGTCTGTACAACAGAATGAATGTACTAAACATTACTGAACTGTATGCTTAAAAATGGTGCTGATGGTAAATTTTGTTGTGTACTTTACCACAATTAAAATTCTTTAAGTTAAAAAAAGTACATGGGATCACAAATGTTTGTGGTGTGGGAACAGTGCATTTCGATCAATATATTACATAAAAAAAAACATTAAATAAAAATTACTAGAGGCAAGTCTAATAATGATTGTAATTATAATGTAGGGATGAATGCAAATGATATTTAGATATCTCTCCAACAATTATAATGAGAAATGAAAATACCTGTTATTTCTATTGGTGAGAACATCACATGTACTGGCAGTACCAGTGGTTTATTGCCTACCATTATAATCAAAGGAGATGTTAAATATCTGTTGGAGGTTATTGAAAAAAAAGATGTAATTTTTTGCCTTCCAAGTCCACAGAATCCCTGAATCTATAGCCTGCAGACCCAGGTTTAGAACCTCTGCTTTGTGACTTTGGGTAAGCCACTTAGCTTCTCTAATCTTCAGTTTCTCCATCAATTTTTAGTGTTGGACATATTCTCATTTACTCTCACACTTCTAGGCAATTATTTCACACCATTTTCATCCCTTAATTCCCACCACTCCTCCCTCATCCTCTTAGTGGCATCCTACTTCACTGAGAAAACTGAAGCAATCTGAAGAGAACTTCCACAGACTCCCACCACATTTACCCACTTTCTGCACTTGCATTTTCTCTGCCTGTATGGCCTGTTACCAAAGATGAACTGCACCATTCCTGTGGAAAGCCAGTCCTGAATAGACCCCATCCCCTCTAACCTACTCAGGAACACCACTCCAGCAATTGTCTCCTCTCTCTTACATCATCAAAGTTTGGGAGATATTCCCCCAAATCATTCCCACCAGCATGCATACTATTTTTCCCACCACAAAACCCTCTCTTGATTCCTTTTTCCCTGACAATTAACTCCCTATTTCTTTGCTCCTATTTTTGAGAAAACTCTAGAACTGTTCTTGTTAAGGTTACCAATAAACCCACATTGCTCAATGCAGTAATCAATTCTTTTATATACATACATGTATATAGATATACAAGTATATATGTATATAAAAATTGATATATATATATATATATATATATATATATATATATAACAATTTTACTGAGATAGAATTCACATGTCATAAAATTCACCCATTTGAAGTGCAGTGTACAATTTAATGGTTTTTAGTATATTCACAGATATATGCAACCATCACCACTGTCAATTTTAGAAAGCTTTCATTACAATGGTCAATTCTTAATCTTCATTTTACTTGGACTATCAACAGCATTTGACACAGCTGATCAATCCTTTATCCTTGAAACATTTTATTCACTTGGCTTTCAGGACATTACACTCTCTTGGTGTTCCTGATGTTCTTCCTTCCTCATTGGGCATTCCCTTTCAATTGGCTTTGCTTTTCTTCCCCCTGACCTCTTTCTAAAGATTGGGGTACCCCAGGGTATAATCCTTTAGGCTCTTCTCTATCTTCCTGGGTGATCTATCTCATCCAGCCTTATGACTTTAAATACCATCTATATGTTTAGTAACAAAGATGTGTTATTGAAGACCAATGCTAAAATCATCCATACCCTTGTATTCTCAATAATTACATATGGATGTGAAAGTTGGACAGTGAAGAGGCTGATAGGGAAAAAACTGATTCATTTGGAAGCTGGTGTTGGAGAAAGATCTATGGATACTCTGGACTACCAGAAAGATGAAGAAGTACGTGTTAGAGCAAATTAAGCCTGACATGTCACCGAAGGCAAAAATGACAAAACTAAAGCTGTCCTATTTGGGCATGTCACAAGAAGGCAGGGTTCTCTGGAAAAGACAGTATGTTGGGAAAAATAGAAGGCAGAAATAAAAGAAGAAGACCAAATGTGAGAGAGATTGACTCCATAAAAGAAGCCGTAGGCATGAGTCGACAGGAACTGAGCATGGCTGTTGAGTACAGAACATTGTAGAAATCACTCATTCATAGGGTTGCCAGGAATCGGAACTGACTCAATGGCACATCGCGCGCACGTGCGCACACACACACGCACACACCATTTAGTACTACTACGTTTACATCTCTACCCAGACATCTTTCACCTTCTCCAAACTTGTGTATATAACTTGTGTATATAAATCCCCATGTGGATTCTAATAGACAACTCAAAACGTTTAGAACTAACACTGTTCCACCTGCAGTCTTCCCTACCTCAGTTGATGGCAATTTCATCCTTCTAGTAGTTCTGGCCAAAAATCCTAGAGTTATCCTTGATGTCATTTCTCTTTCACATACCACACTCAATCCATCAGAAAATCTTCTCCCCTCAATATATCCATAACCCTATCCCTTCTCCCACCTCATCTGTTATCCCCTGGTACAAGCCACCACCATCTCTACCTTGGATTACTGCAATAACCTCCTAATTGGGCATACTGCTTTTATCTTGTCCCCTAGTCTATTCTTAATACAGTAATCAGAGTGATCCTTTTAAAATAGAAGTGACTGCCTGTTACTCCTCCCCTCAAAAGCCTGCAATGACTCCCCATTTCATTATAAGTAAAAGCCAAAGTCCTTACAATGATCCACGAGGCCCTCCATGATGTAATCGCCCCTGCTCTTTACCTTCTTGATTTCACCTTATTACTCTCCCCCTCACTCACTTTATTCCAGTTACACTGGCCTCAACTTTTCTTCACAAACTCTAGGCAACTTCTGACTTACAGTTTACACTGGCTAATCCCTGCATCTGGAAAGCATTTCTTCCAACTGTACAGCTTAGCCAATTCCCTCACCTCCTTTAGGGCATTGCTCAAATTTCATCTTCAGAAGGCCTTCTCTGATCACCTTAATATATAGTCAACTCACTCCATCCTCCTCTACTTCCTCCTCCTCCATTTCCAAATTCTCTTGCCTTGCTTTATTCTTCTTTTTTTCTGTAGCACTTATCACCTTTTAACATATACTATATTTTTTAAATTAAATTTATTGGAATGACATTTGTTAATAAGATTATATACAAGTTTCAAGTGTATAATTCTATAATACATCATCCATATATTGCTTGTGTGCTCACCACGCAAAGTCTAGTCTCCTTCCGTCACCATATATTTGAACCCTTTATCGTCATCAACCTCTCTCCACCCTCATATCCTTTTTGTTTATACAAAATATATAAACATATATATTTTATGTTTATGTCTTAGGTGTGTTTATGGTGTCTCCTTCCGCTCTAGAATGTAAGCTCTCCCAAAGTGAGAATCTGTTCACTGATGTAGCCCGAAGATCTAGTATAGTGTCTGGTGCGATTACATCAATAAATATTGTTGAATAAATGAATGAAAAATATGAATAACACCTGCTCTAAAAAGTTATTGTAGCAATTAAATAATATGCAAAGATCCTGACACACGGTGGACACCCAACAAATGTTAGATTCCTACTTCCCTTCCCCCTCCCAGAAATATCTTCCCCAGTTGCCTCCTCTTATGGCACTGCTCCTTCCTTCCTCTTGGGCCAATTTTACCATTCTAAATTCAAGAAAATCTAACAAAAAGCCACAGATGTCATCAGACAAGAAGAGGAACCCTGGGAGACCAGTTTATCCATTGCCACAACAAATTAGCAGATTGTCACCCAGATGAGCAGAGAGCCCTGAGGAGATGGACCAGTAAATGTTGTTGTTAGAGTTGGAGGTTTATTGCATTGATTTTTGAAGTCAACTTTATTAAGGTATAATTTAGATTATTTAAAATATACACGTTTTGAGTGTATAATCTGATGAGGTTTGACAAATGTTAATTTGATTTGGGGTGTAGGGCATTAAGGTCACCTGGGATTATGCAGATCTAGATACTCAGCACAGGGATCCTGGTTAGGAAAGAGAACACAACATCAAGGCTCATGGGAAACATACCCAAACAAGGGTGAGTGGAAATACCAAGGGCCGACCAGAGATTGGTCCTGGGGTCTCACTGCACCAGGATCTGGATCTCCGGAATGTCTGTCAACTTTATCGTACCTCTTGGCCCTCCTGAGGGAGTGAGCCTGTTGCCTTTCACACCAATCTCAAGTGTTTACCATGAGGGGAGGCCCAGGACTGAGTCTTCTTACCTCTCATCTGCCCTGTAACTCTTCTGCCATCACCCCCACTCCCGCCCATCAGTGGGGGGCGTTCCAGCCTGCGACAGCCCCGCTTCACTAATGCCACGACACTCACGGGGCCCGATTTTCTCTCCAGCCTTAGTTAGAAACCGGTTTCGAGTCTGCAGCAGTACTGCGGGCGGGGAAAAGCAAGAGTGCTGCACCAGGTGCTGGCGTCAGGAATCCCCCTTTGGGTCTGCCATTCTCCAGTCCCTGGGGGCTCTCGGTCTTCGAGGCGTGGTAAGCCAAGCCTGCCTAGCAACCCGGCCCTCTCTTCCACACCTCTGAGCTTAAAACCGATCAGAGGTTACAGGTTCAGCTTCACTTAGACAGCAACGCCGACTTCAGGTTGCCTGGGGGAAACTAAGGCAGGACTGGAGATTCTGGGTGAGGGGTATGTAACTGGCCGCAGACTTTCTCCCGGAACTGAGAATCTCTAACCGCAAGCCCAAAGAGGTGCATGCCAATCCAAGAAGAAACCGCTGGGGTTCACGCGGCCGTCTGCTGGGAGAGCGAAGCACCGCCTACGCGGCTGGGAAACCTCTGGAGTGGAGCGGGCTGTGGGTGGGGCCGGGGGTGGGGTCCTGTCGGGGGCGGGGCCGACCTGGGCTACCGGCTGTGCAAGTCTAGCCCTGCACAGCGAAGGCAGTGGTGGTGGCCCTTGCATGTGGCTCCGGTTCTGCTTTCACTCGACCTCGTGGGCATGGCGGGACCCCAGGAGTTTCTGAGTGGAAAGCTTCGGCTCTGCTTCACGCCCCCTGCCCGGACCAGCCTCCTGCTGCTCAGGTTCAACGACGCGGCGCTGCGGGCGCTGCAAGAGTGTCAGCGACAACAGGTGCGGCCGACCCCGGGTTCCATCTTCCCTAGCCCCTACCCCTCCGGACCTCGTGCCTCAGCCGGAGACTCTGGCGAAGGGACCTGGGGCTGGAGGGCGGCATTTTCAGGCTCCAGCCTCCCCACTTCTCCAAGTGAAGCCCGCGAGGCAGGTCCCTCCGAGCACCTAACACAGGATTCTGCGGACGCCGCTTCACCTGCGCTAAACTCGCGTCTGTGTTCTCTCTGCAGGTTAGGCCAGTGATCGCTTTCCAAGGCAACCGAGGGGTAAGTGCGGGCCTGGGTGTGGTAAAGGATGCGGGGTGAGGGGAAGAACAGACGCGGGCTCAGGAAAGGTACAGTCACCGCGGGAGGCTGAGAGCCGTCACGGTCTGAGGAAGTTCCGAGAACTGAACCCCGAATGGGGTGAGGGGGCTGCTGGAGTTGTGGTCCCAGGAGGCTACAGTTGAAGAGACTGTGCCCTTTCAGCCTCCTGGGAACTCAGGCACAGCTGCACCTGGTGTGCTAACGAGTCCCGTGGGACCCATCTTCAGTCTTAGGCTGGCTCAGGGAGGAATGGCATTGGCAGGAGGGGGAGGGGCTGACTTCGTGGGGCTTACCGTCTCCTTTCACTCCCAGTATCTGAGGTTCCCAGGCCGTGGCTGGTCCTGTCTCTTCTCCTTCATAGTGTCCCAGTGTGGCCAGGAGGGCCCTGGTGGTGGCTTGGATCTTGTGTGCCAACACTTAAGCAGGTAAGGGGGAACATACAGGTAGCAGGTGAGAGTTTGTGGAAAGTCCAGGAGGGGAATGTACAGAGGTACTTAAAAGTTCGCCCTCCTGGGTTTTTTTCACCATTCCTTTTCAGATCTGGGCCTAACCGCCTCCACTGCCTGGGCCCACTCAGGGACCGCCTCACTATTTGGGCAGCCATGGATTCTATCCCAGCCCCATCTTCAGTTCAGGAACACAACCTGACTGAAGATGCCAGAGATCCTAAGAACTGGCAGGACATGGGAGACTATTCTGAAGGAGACACAGTTTTACAGCCACAGGTGGCACTAGAAGAGGTAAGGCAAGAAACTGGAGGGAGTTGGGATAAGGTGGGGCAAAGCTTAAAGCCTAGGTAGCCAAGTGCCCCTGCTACTTTCCCTGCCAGGTGCCAGATCCATCAGCAGTCAGCCAAGGAGAGTCACTCTTAGGATCCTCGAGAGAACACATGGCACAGTGGGAAGTGAGGTACTTGGGGTAGGGTGGGACTAATCTGGGAAGCCCTGGTATTGTCTTCCTCGAATCTCTACCCTAAATGCTGTAATAAGGAATCTAGCCCTACCTCCTACCCTGGTCTTAATCTCTCCCATTCCCTTTACAAATACTCTAGGAACCAGACCCATCTTCCAAACAGAGAGCCTGATCAGGCACTGCCTTCCTCTGCTGGCCAGAAACATCTGAGCAAGGTAAGTTGTAATAGCAAGGATTTTTCAGAGAGCTTTGTCCAATCAAACTAAAACTTAAAAATTAGAAGCCTTCGTTTTGCTGTTCCCAGAGATCATTATATGGAAGTAATTTTCAAGAGAAGGGCAGAATAAGCTTCTGACATATTATGTTAATAAGATATTTTCCCCAACAGAAACGTCCAGCGCCTGCGGCCACTATAGAACTAAGAGAAAAGAGGCTCAGAACTTTGCCTCTAGCTCAAAGTCCCCTACAAGGGCTGCTTAGTGAGGACCTCCATGAGGGAGATTGGGACCAAGAAGATAAACACGAAGTCATGGGCCCCAGGCTGGAGCACAGTCCCTCAGTTCAAGCAGGTGAGTTAGAGAAGAAGGTAAAACTGCCATAGTGTGGGGAAAAAAAGGCCAATAATCACCTTCATGTCTTCTTGCTTCCTTCACAGACTCTGAATACCCAAGCCCTGAAGAGGTGCCAGATTACCTCCTGTGAGTCCCCTGCCGTTTCCAATTTTATTAAACCTTGTGCATATATTAAGATAAACTTCCTGGGAGCTGGAAGCTTTTGGGGACAATAAAACTGAAAATGGTTAACTCTGCTCCTGGCAGGCAATATGGGGCCATCCACAGTACAGAGCAGCGACATGCTTATGAGAAGGACTTTGAGACAGATTATGCTGAATACCGCATCCTGCATGCTAGAGTTGGGGCTGCAAGCCAAAGGTTCATAGAGTTGGGAGCAGAGATCAAGAGAGTTCAGCGGGGAACTCCAGAATACAAGGTAAGAACTGGACCCAGGCTGGCTTTCCAGCTCTACTGGCTATAAACTCCCTACCCACTGCCCACACACTTGTGTTTGTTCAGTGACAAAAGTGACAAAGGGGCCTGTTTCAAGAGAAAAATTAGTCTGTATCATTTTGTAGCATGAGAAGGGAAGTTTTTTCCCTTAAGAGAATTGGAGCTTTTTTCTTAAGGTTAAATGTAGTGCTAACATTTTCTTTGTTTCAGGTGCTGGAAGAAAAGATAGTTCAGGAATATAAAAAGTTCAGAAAGGTAAGACAAAGTCTGGATATGGCAGCAAGAAGGTAGAAATAGATTTTATATATGTATATATTTTGACATGGATGCTTTTTCTCTGCAGCGGCATCCAGGTTACAGGGAAGAAAAGCGTCGCTGTGAGTACCTGCATCTGAAATTGTCCCACATTAAAGGTCTCATCTTGGAGTTTGAGGAAAAGAACAGGGGCAGCTGAAGTGGTCAAAGGGCATTTGACCCTCTTCCCAGTGAGATAAGAAGGAACAAAGCAGCCACAAACTATCGTATAATCATCTGCTCTTATTGCTGAGTCCATGGTGGCAAGTAGGAGAGCTGCTCTAGGTTTCTTTTTCATTCTTGGCATATTTGAATTTTTAGGGTGTGGGCACAATGCCAACACTCCACAGCTGTGCCCAGCAGACTAGGAAAAGCAGCAGAGGCTTGGCTTCTTCACCTTTAGTTCAGTCAGGTCATTTTCAAATCCTGAGAAATGACACCATTTCCAGGATGAGAAACTTTGAAGACATTAGAATTTAGCCTGGTAGGCTCCCTAAAGAAACAATGAAAACTCTTGAGGACAGAGGTAAAGAAACTGTAATACACCTAGATATACTGTACTAAAAGTGACTTCTTCTACAAACATGGTTAAAAAATTAAAACTATTTGTGTCTTTTGTACAAGTTTATATGTTTTTCTTAAGTTTTTCAAGGCAGTGGTTCTTACCCCTGGCTATATATCGGAATTTCTGGGCTCTCTAAAAAAGTAGAATCTCCAAGATTATGGCTAGGCATCTTTACTTTTTTAAAGCACTATGTTTGATCCTTAAATATATATATTTTGTCATAAGGTTCTACCAAATCCATCTTATAACTGACAACTAGAGATTACAGTAGGAATAAAGTTCTCCTTTTCTAAACACCCAAGTTGAGGTTCACTTATAATTAGGGCTCCCATCTGGAATTTTCCAGTGACTGAAAACTATAACCATGGATAGGATTTACTTACAAATAGAGAGGAAATAGTTTGATTCATTTGAATAAAAGATCATACCAGTTCTATCCTTTTCATTCCTCATTGTTGCAGAAAAAAATGGATACTTCAGTCACAAGTAGGAATGATGATTCTTCCTTTCCCAGTCCACTGGAGGGGGGTTAATAGGCCACACCCTGGGCTTTGGAGAAGAGAGCTGCACCCAGCAGTGTCAGCAGTTACTGAAACAACTTGGATAGAACCCCAACCTGATGCCACACCCATGCAGGGCATTTCTGGGCAGACAACAGCCCTTGGGAGGTATAAACATGCTCAGCTGCATGGCAAGGATAAATGGCAACCCATCCTTAGGGCATGGACAAGGTCAGAAACAGAGCCCAACAAGAAAAGTACATGTAGCTTTGAACACTTATTCTAATTATCAGGCCCTATAGGGGCTTGGGCAATAAACATGTAAGGAGAGAAAGTGATGAAATCTAGAAAGGATTTACAGGTGATAACTATGGGCCCAGTTAGTTGGTCTACAGCTGTACTGACCAATAAGCAGCCACTAGCCCTACATGTAATTATTTAATAAAAATTTTAAATGTAGTTCATAGCCACATTTCAAATGTTCAATAGCTACATGTACTAGACAATGAAGATTATAGAACATTTCCATTACTGCAGAAAGTTCAATTGGACACTGCTGGTCTAGAGAATCTTTGGTTTCCCATCTTGTGAAAGAAGACAGTTTAAAGGGGGCTCATTTATTGTCACTGTTCCAAATGTACAAAAAAAATTAGAAAATAACCCCCCAACTCAATTCCTTACCCCCACAACATTCCCCCCAACACAAATAATTTTTCCCCAAACCACGAACATAAACTGGTCCTGGTAGTTTCATAAACAGTGCAGCTAAGAAACAGTTTAGAGAAAATTTAACAGGATTCAGATAATATCCATCTGTCCTCTCAGCCCTGAGAGGTAATAATGTCATCTGGGTCCCAGTCCTCCCCAATGGTGTTCCCAGCTCTGGTGGAAGAGTCCTTTTATAAAGTGGTATGTTTGGCTGCTGCTTTAGAGATCCTCCTGTGCCTTCTTCTTCTTTTTAGGTTTCTCTTCTTGAATTACAGGGGGGTTTGTAGCCTCTCGCTGTAGATAGCTAATAAAATCACTTAATTCACGGCCACCCTGAAAACAGAAAAGATAACTCTGAAAACTTATCCTTTTAAAGAATCCTGCGTTTTTTTCCAATAGGAAGACTTGAGTTTGTAAAAACATTAACCACCACATATATTTACAATCAGAATTGAAAGTTTCCCATTAAAGACTTAAAGAGCTAGATATGTACAAGTGTGTGTATATGTGTCTATTTGTGGAGAGATGAGACGAGACAATGCACTTACTTCATATTTCTTTGGATCTAGCTTCTTATTGGCTGGAGAGAAGTAGATGGTAGGAAAACTGAAGAAAGAAAAAAAAAAAGAGAGTTGACTAATTTTAGGTTCCAGAGTAACTCTGACATACACCTCCCCAATAACTGTTTCTGGGAATAACTTCTCTTCATGATTTCTAATTGGACCAGATACCAGTCTCCATCAGTGGCTAGGCTACATCCTATCAAAACTCAGGAATATGAGAGCTCAAAATCTGTGGCAGTCATATGAGCCCATGCTGCAGAACTCTAAACAAGGAAGGCATCAGTGGTTCTGTGTTCAACTGGAATAGGAGAACTCCCCACACCATACCCAATAAAAAAAAAAGGTTTATAAGTTTATTTTTTTTATTTATTTTTTTTCCTGCTACTTTTTTCCTAGATACTTTTATTAGCTTTTAATCTACTTACCCTCTGACTTCATATGGAGAAGGCACATCATTGGCTGTGGCATCCATCTTGGCTATGATAATATTTGGGTCTTTTCTGAGCTGTTAATAAAAAGGTTAGATCTTTAAATTTCAAGTTTTTAGTGACTAAGGAACACTTAGTCACTTAGTCAATTTAAGACTTAAAACAACTGCATTTTCAAACACCTGGATAAGTTTTGCTACTTAGATGGGAAGAGTAGTAACACTTGCACATAGTATCTAGCCTTTCACAAGCTTCACTGGTCTCTCTCGGTTCCATATTAAGACTCTATATGCAGCCACTTTTAAAACTACCTGGCCTAAATAAGACATTGTAAGGGATAAGTCAAGTGTTTTACGATGAAAGAAGATAATGGATTCATATAAGCCGTCACAAAAATTCAGAAGCTGGATACTTTTAACTATAATCTAGATTGAGTCTGAGGAGTGAAAAGTTAAAGCACTGCACAAGCTAGACACTAGGGGGAAGTCAGGAGAATGAGTACAGTAGATAGTTGAAAAAAATCTATCAGTACATAGGTGCTGAACTAAACAGGGTAACTAATTAGCTAATGCAAATATGTGTATAAACATCCCAACCCAAATTTATCTTCAGACATACCTTCTCTCCCAGTTCTTTATACTTAGGCTCCAGATTCTTACAGTGGCCACACCAAGGAGCATAAAATTCAATCAGCACATCTTTATTTACATCATTCACTATTTCATCAAAATTCTCTGCTACTACTACCTGGAAAATACAGAAGATTCTCTAGTTGGTAAGGTGAGTTGAAGGATAAATTCATGAGCTATATTTGTTTCTGGACCCAATCCCTCTAAAACTTGATGTGATGCCACTGAAACCCAAATCACATTGATAGACTGTGTTAAAAATGTTGTCATTCCCCAAAAACCAATTAATTCCCATCTCTCTCTCTCTCTCTTTTTTTTTTTATGCGAGGCAATCCTTGGTTGACCTAAAAGACTGCAAGGACCTTGTGAGCTTACAATCCCTCTTACTTTTTATTAATTTTTTATGCCTACAGCACCTGCTCTTCCTAGGTGGTCTCCCATTCAAGTACTAATCAGGCCTGACCCTGCTTAGCTTCCGAGATCAGACTTGTTCAGGATGGCATGGCCGTAGACTAATTCTTCTCTCTGTCTCTTGTCAAATATGCTAAGGAAGTCACAGAAAACAAGTGTTACCCAATCCTTAAAATAATTTTAGAGCAACAACCTTAAAATTATTCTTAGCAGTTAGCTTGCTCTGTCCCGAAGAGTAATCTAGCTCTGATATAAATACCATCAGAAAATTCTATAAAGGATTTATACCCCTGCCCCACCCCTGTTGAGCATTATGAGCTCTGCTAATGCTTATTTTATGACCCGGGGTTGGGGGTGGGAGGTTAGGACAAATAAAAACATGATAGCCAACAAGGTCTTCACTTAAACCCAGCATTTTTTGGAAAAAAAATGAGAAGAGGCAGCTGCAGAGAGGCTTGGGGAGGCTGTGAGAGGCTCACCTTTACGGGCCCATCGTTGCTTTCTGGAATAGGCTCAGACTTCAGGTATCTCTTCAGGTTGCCATCAAAGTAATCCTGCAGGAATCTCTCAAGAGCCTTGCCATCACGCCTGCCAATTGAAGGGTCAGGTTTCTTAATTTACTCCCACCACTGAGAGGATTAAAATATAAGAATACTTTCTACATATTTTCACTTCAATTTCAAGACTAGAAATAAACTGGAAGCTAAAAAAGGGGGAGGGTTTTATCTCTCAATATGCAGAACTACTGACTGAACAAAAAACCAACCACCTCCTTGTATTTCTAGTGTAGTCTGTGTATTAGAAAGGGCAGAGAAGGAAGAAAACACTGGTCGTCTGAAACTTCAATTCTGCCTGAGAACCAGTCTTATTTTGTTGCTCTATATGCAGAGGTCCCCAACCTTTTTGGTACCAGGGACCGGTGCTCCTATGAGAATCTAATGCCTAATGATCTGAAGTGGAGCTAAGGTGGTGATGCTAGTGCTGGGGAGCATCTGCTAATACAAATGAAGTTTTGCTCACCTGCCCACCACTCACCTCCTGCTGTGCAGCCTGGTTCCCAACAGGCCATGGACCAGTACTGGTCCACAGCCAGGGAGTTGGGGGCCCCTGCTCTAGAGAACAATACCTATTTGTGGTATCTCATTTTATTGATTTACTCACAAGAAAGATTTTCTCTTGTCTTGATCTCCCAAAATCTCAGAAGGTGAAGGTCAAAATTACCTGGAGTTTTAAGACCTCTCCAATTCCCTGAGTTTACTTTAGGCCAATGGGGTATTCCAAAAAGAAAAATCATTCTGTAGTATTGGGAGGGGACTAGGTTGGTCTGAAATGATATTAATCTCAAAGAGATTGTCCAAGGTTCTAGTATTTCTAATGGCAGGGTGGAAATAACCATGAAAGAGTTCCGAGCTGCCATCGTTCTGTTAGTTTTCAGAACTAAGGATCATGATCCTCAAAGTACCTATAATTGAGAAAAGTGACAGTCATAGGTCTTGACTGGAGACCTATTTTCACATTCCAACATTCTTCTCTATAAATTCTCACTAGTCTAAAAGGCTTTAATAGCTATTTTGCACAAATCCCAAACCCACGCTAACTCACGAGAACTCCTCCTGCATGACAAACTTCTCTCCTTTTGCAGTTCTGATAGCAACAACAGGAATCTCTCCAGCAGTGCTTTCCAAACCAAAATCGGACAGTTCGTGGCTAAAGGTTTTGCGGCTAGCTACAGCAAAGTTCAGTTTATGCCCAGCATCCAGGAATTTCTTTGCCACCATCATCACCCTGTGGGAAACAAGAGAAATTTATGCCAAGACTATACCAGGGTGGTAAAACATGTCTGAAACCAAGAAAGCAAGAGTCTAGAAAGCAAAAACTAAGTTTTACAGTCCATGTAGCCCTCTGGAATCAGTTTGAACTTCTGTTCTTGGGCATTGACAGAGGACTATGATGTACTCCAATGTCTTACTGAACTTCACTACCAAACTGATGGTGCCCAATTAAATAATCCATTCCTACTGAATCTTGATATATAAAACTGTAAATTATTGAAGGCATAATGACTAATCTGAAAAGAAAATTTATAAGGATAAAATGCACTGAGAGTTTCAGTGGGCAAGTAGGCATAATGTTTTAGAGTACATTTGAGATCACATCTGTATCTTTTACTTGGAGGTAAAGAATCAGCTATGTCACAAGGTAAAGGAGTACTTATGGAAGATATGCCCAATAGATTTTAGAAAAAATTTATGTTATTTGTCACTATGCATTCAAATATTTTTGGGAGCTAGCTGTTCCCATTCTTACCTCTTATATCACACATGGTAACAGGATAGTTAGAGGAACTGCACATTGGGTAAACTTGTTTACAAAGGAGGAAAATGGCTCTTATTACCTGTTTCTCCAATAGTTGGAACCTTTAGCATTTTTTTCATAGTCTACATCATAGTAAGCTGTAAGTAAGTCCTTGCCCTGAATCAGTTCTTTATTGTCTTCTGTCATGTGAGGGCAGATACCAAAACTGAAATGAAATAATCCATTATCAAACTTGATTGGTTTATAGCTGTATTATGGAATTATACAAAGTAACTGAAAACACTTAAAAAGGAAAGAAATTTTGAACATATAGGACAAATACTGAGCAATATACCTTATAGGACAATAGGAGTTCTAAAGCCCACACATTACTGCTTTAATATAAACTTCACCTATTATCATTATAATTCCTTGATTGAGACTATTTAATCCATAACATAGCTGTTTAATAACTGAAGTAAACAAAATATAATGAAGCCAAGAAATCCCAAACAAGGTATAAAAAGGTACTCACATGTTTTCCTGGATAAATTTTTTAATCTTGCCACTGGTCATTTTCTGTTCTGTATATGCCACAGTCTTGTCCTCAAACTTGTTCATCAGATGTGAAGGACGAAACAAGGTTATACCCCTTCAAAAAAAAAAAAAAAGCCTTAGTAAGTAGCAGAATAACTGTCTCTCATTTTTTATTTAAAGCTCATACTATCTACTCTTGCTGCCACTTTTACTACCACCATTTAATTTAAGCACATAAGGACTCTTTTCTGAGACTATAGACTTGGCAACCTGACCTTCTTATGGACACTAAGATGCTAGCCACCTAAATCTCAAGTACAATAATTGGGTATGAGGGTTTAAAAAACCCTGGGTTGAAAATTGGTGGTTCTAATTCTAGATCCACCAAGAAAAGACCTGTACCAGATATCAATTTAATTCTCCTAAGCTACAGCTATTTCATGAGTACAAAAAGAGGGTAGATGATTAATTTCTAAACCTTGAAAAACAATAACAAACAGAACCCAACATTTCCAAAGCCCCAATATATACAATAAAATAAACTGGAGCTTGCTCTTATTGGAAGGTACCTTGCCCTGCAACTTTCCTTGAAAATTCAATTCTTCTACACAGTAAGAAAATTACTTCATTAAAGAAAATATTTTTAAGAATCCTCCCGGCTGTAAAATACTATAGGTAGGTATACAATTATATATAATGTTTGGCTTGAATTCATTTTAAATTCTTTTGTTCTAGATTTCTCTATACCAATAAACCAAGTTTACAGATTTTTCTCATTAGTACTACTTTGCCACTCTACTTAAGCCAAGCTTGCCTCATCCCACTGGAACACCTGAAGCAAATTCCTTTAATTTCTAGCTAAACTTTAAAACTGAACCCCAGTTTGGTTCTGAGTGACAGGTTTATATTTAATATCAGCTTTCTTAGAAAATACCACTATTCTACCTACTCATATCCTGCCTCTAGCTTCTCCTTCATTCCTCCTCTCCATACTATACACACTCCCACATACAATCTTATCACTTGTTTTTGGCTAGGCTTTAGCACATTTAAGTCCTAACAGCCTTTTCTCACTCTTCCAGGATTAACCATTAACTTTATGTTAACTAAAACAGGTATTTTCATAGAACACAGGGAAACTACATAGCAAAAGGGAACCTAATAGAAAACATGCTAAGCTAACAAGAATGTGAACAGGGCTAAGTTTTTTGTTTTTTTTTTAAGTATAGTTACCAATTTCAGAGCAGCCATTCTTAAAAACAAAAACAAGGCAGTTGATCTTTAATGATATTACGGCCTTGGTGTACACATGAAGATCTTAAGACATTCTTCACATATGGTCTATGAAGATCAGGAGCTGGTAGACCACTTTAAATGTCAAGCATGAGAAGCAGCCACAATGAACAAATCTAAGGTTAACAGGCTGACATGTGGTACACTTAATGAGCTACAAGTGGCTCCATATCCATTTACAGACCTGTTGTCTCTCAATCTAAAAGGCAGAGCTTTATGATCAAAGGTACCAACTCTGCAGCCAGACTTTCTAGGTTCAATCCTAGTTCTACCACTTATTGAGTGAAGCTAGGCAAATTAAACCTCTTTGTGTGCTTTCTCCTCCGTAAAATGGGGGTAATAATAGATCTGCCACACTGGGTTGTTATGAGGATTAAATGAGTTAATAGTAAATGGCACATAGTAAACACTATGAATTTTGTTAAATATGAATAACACTAGCCCTTGGCACACTTTTTTCTAAAGCTTTATATGCTTACCCTGAGTGGTCTAGCCTAATGGCTTCCATAATCATTTACATATGGTTGATCTATAAATATCCCTAGTTCAGAACTTTTCCTGAATTCTAGTCTCATCTTATTTATACATGGCTAGGGACCAAATCCTATTGTTTACATTTTTTATACTCATTCCTTCCTCTCCATTGCCCCTAATACTACCTTAATTTATACGCTTAGATGTCACCCTTAGTTTAGACTCTCTTGACTGCCTTGCCACATTTCCCCTTTTAAACCGCCACATGGATGCCAGTGACTTTTCTTCTGAAACACAAAATCAATCACATTATTTTCCAGTTCAAAGTCTTTTGATGGCTCTCAAATGTCTAAAATATAAAATATAAACTCTTTTGTATGGCATTTAACATCTATTATTTGGTCTCTGCTTACCTCTCCAACCTTACCTTTCACTATGACCTCAATTTAATAACAATGCTCAAGCAGTACTACAGGCCCCCACATGCCTAGATTGTTTTACAACTCATGGCCTTCACTCCTGCTGCTCTATCTGGAATAATTTTTATCCTGACTGCCAAAACCTGCCTGGAAAAACTAATTTTTCAATACATACCTCAAAAGTCACCTCTATAAGTTTCTTTCTGATTCTACTCGCTATCTCAGAAGAAAAAAATCACTCCACCACACCCTGTATAAATTCCTATCACTACACTTATAATGCTCACTACACTTACATTTTTACATATATTCACTGTTTCTCTCTACTAGGTGCCCCTCAAAGGCAGCAACAGTGCCCAGCACTTAGCTTAATGCCTAGCAAGTACTCAACAAACCTTTTGGAAAAACCAGACATAAAAATCATCAGTTTACACAATTATACTTGGTCCAGAGATTTACAAGGGCATTCATCTCCATCACTTACTCTCCATTATCATCATACTTGTTCACCAAAAATTCAATATTGCTGTGTGCAAATCTGTAGTTATCTCTCAAGTTGCTGGCTGCCTTTAGAAACTCTGAATGAGCTTCACTGCCTAAATCCTTGAAAAAACCTATAAGGAAATGTCAAACACAAAGAAACAGTAAATGCTGAGACATATTCAAAACTTTAAATTTTTCTATTTTTCAAAGCCTTTATTCTATTATGGACAAGCAAAGCAAGGTAGGCAAAAGGACTGGGTCTGCTTTGCCATGACTACCTAAGAAATTTGACAAAATATTTAGGATGAGAATTCTTATTCTAGCCTTAAAACATTTTTGAAGGAGCCAAGGGAGATTTGTTAGGGTTCAAGTTTAGTTTTTACCAATTGAATAAATTTGTGCAAACTGCTTTACTTCTTAGAGTTTCAGAAAGTATTTCAAGTGTCAGAAGGATTAAATAAGGCAATATGTCAAAATAAATGCAAATCACTTCACCATATTTTTTCCTGTCTTTGGAACATCAAGTCTAGAAAAGTGGATGAAACATAAGTGTTTAATAAATGTCTGCTTGTGGTTAACGCACTAGAAACTATACTCAGTAAGATCCAGATGATAAGTGGCTTTTAGTCAAATTTAAATGATACACCCTCTTCTACTGCTACAAAGCCAGTTTTATTATAAGAGATTAAAGGGAGCAAAAACACAGCTTAAATGTTTAAATTTACTTAGTCAAATATTTAAAATAAAGAACATCCAACATGTAGAATATGTTTAATTGGCTCAAGTTATTTTAAGAATAAAATGAGATACAGCAATATTTGAGAAAGCAAATATTGCTGTAAAAATATACACAAATCCTAGGATTTAATCTTAAAATTTGAATTTCCCTGTGACTTTGAAAACAGCAACCACAGGCCTATATATACTTGTATCCTCCCACTTACAACCCTATTTTCAGTCTTAACTACCCTATTATTTGAGCCAAAGCTCAGAGTTTAAGATGTGATTGAAAAAGCTTAAGATATTCCTATTTAACAAGTTTAATTTAAATTAAATCTTGACATCTCTAAGAACAAAAAGTCACTCAAGACATCATTTTCCCCCCACATTATAGTAATGCTGAGCTAATTCTGTGACTTTATGTTTAACTTCCCCTAATGTTACCTAAACTGTTTTAACTTTGTTATTTACTTAGACATACAGGGTTTTTGAAACAAAGTTGATTTCGTGACATAATCAAATATTTGCTACTTACCCACCACAGAAGCATCTTTATCACTAATGAACTTTTCAAAATCTTCCTCTGTTTTGAGAGGAACTGAAGCTGGTCCTGCCTGCTTCTTCAGATGGCTGACAATTCCATCTTAAAAGATAAAAGATTATAGTACCAAATTAATAACTTTTGAGAAGATAATCATTCATTGATTCAAAGTTCACAAGTGTATACAATAAAGTTTTCTTCCCATCCTTATCCCTAGTCACCCAGTTTCCTACCTAAAGTATAAGATTTCGGGGTTTTTTAGGTATATTCTTCCAGACATATTAGGTATAAACGAGAAATTATATATTCTTTTCCTCCATTTTTCCTCAAATGGCAGCATACCTACATGCTGTTCTGTATTTTGTTTGTCATTTAACATAGATATTATTTATATTAATATAAAGAACTACCTCAATATTTTTTATAGATACATACTGTTCCATTGTATGCATGTACCAAAATTTATTTAACCAGCCACAACTGACATTTGTGTTCAATTTCTTGCAATTATGATTCTAAAATAAACAACTTTATACTAATGTTGTTTTGCACACAATTGAGTATATCTGTAGGGTAAATTCCTAGAAGTGGATTCATTGGGTCAAAGAACACAAGCATTTATAATTGTTAAACTGCCCCCCAAAGAGATTGTACTTATTTATACACCTACCAGCAATGTAGTAAAGTGTTTATAACGGTACAAATTACATAATGCCTTTCTGCCTAGAACTCTTTCCCCAGACATTCACCCATATCCCTTCCTTACCTCTTTTAGGTCTTTACTCAAATGTTATCTTAATGAAGCCTTCTCTGACCATCTCATTGTAAACTAAAATCCATTCAACCTCCAAAACTCCCTTATCTCCTCCTTTCCCTGTTTATCTTTCTCTATAGCACTTTTCACCCATCTAATTAATACACTCTATCCTTATTTTTTATCTATCTATCCCTACTACAAAGTAAATTCTAAATAGGTAGGGATTTTTGGTTTTTTTGGTCACTGATCTATACCTAGCTCTAAGAACAATACCTAGCACATAAGTCCAAGAAACATCCATTTTGCAAAAAATAAATCCCTTATTCTCAAGTAGCCCAAAGAGTAACTTGAAGCCTTACTAAATTTTAAAAGCAGAAAGTGCAATGAGTCAGCTCGCTTGTCTAGGGGTTTAACTATATAGTGGTCAAATCATACCATGTACACGATCCATCCAAATCATACTTTCCTACTGAAGTGAAATGGGGTAGATAAGTAAAATAGTTTAGAAGTAATAATAACCACATGCATAAACAAACAAACAAAAATCTTTTTATCCCTCAAGTCTAGTTGACAGACCATTATTCTACTTTCTTCTGGGGTCCACTGAAATCATTCACAGGCTCAAAATGCTTATAGACCAGACAGAGGCAGTGCTACTACTCCATAATATTCTACCTCTTTCACCCCTTTTCTCTTCTAAATACTCTAATGATTTGCTAACTGTTGAGACAGAACACTGTTTAGCTCTTTTGACATGACTGAACCTATTCTGTATTTTTTCCTAAGGTAGTTTTTTTTCCTTTTTCTCTCTCCATTCATGGATTTTTTTTTCTTTTAAATGTTTTCCTCAATTCCTCAGAGAGGAGGGGTTGTATCAATACATTAGTTGAAATTGGATATGAATTGTTTAGTCTTTGAGAAGACTGTTATTACTGTATCACAATATAATTATTATGAAGAATTTATCAGGGCTATGATGAAAAGTGTTACTTTTCTCTCTGAGTATTTAAATTCTCTGGGAGTGCTGAGTAACCAATTTAAGCAGAAAGGCAAACAGCATAGAGGACTAAGGGGACAAAATAATCTATCCAAAGTAGCCAAACATCTGACCTCCTAGTCAGATGCTGAGGAATTCTTGAGTTAAAAAAATCTATGTTGCAGTTCAGTGAGGATATTTGCCCAGCAGCAGTCTGGTTTGGGTTTATCTACAATTTACTTAAGACCTGTCCAACTTCAGAAAAACCATATTAACAACTAATTGCTAACTCTACACTAAATTAAACTAGTAAAGTCTGAATGGTTACATGAATTCTTCATTAATGATTTTTTTTTTCATTAATGATTTTGAACTTAGGAAAAAAATATGAAAATTTTACCCTTTGTGTTTAGACATCAAATTTTGAGGGTTAGCTAAATGACCTCAGTTAGGCCAAAATACTTATTTATGCATTCAATAGAGAGTTACTGAGTATCTACTACATGTGTCAGTCTAGGTGTTAGAGAAAGAATAGTAAATAAACCAAATAAGGTCTCTGCTCTCTTGGAGCTTACAATACAAAGTAAATCTCCAAATAAAGCCCCAAATAAATAATAAAATAAATTTACAAATAAATGAATAATTTAAAAAATCAGATAGTGGCCTTTTGAGCCACACTTCTCTTGCTCAGGCCTGCTTCCATGTCTAGAAGTGTACTTTCCCTTCTAATAAAACTTTTTTCTACTATAAAAAATAAATAAAAAATCAGATCGGAACCGGTGCTATGCAGAGAAAATGGGATATGATTAAAAAAAAAAAAAGAATAAAAAAGAAAAAAAAAAAATCTTAGGTCTGGTAGCTCGAGAAAGCACGTGTGTGTTGTGTGTGTTGTGTGTGTGTGTGTGTGTGTGTGTGTGTGTGTGTGTGTAAAATTTAAGCCATAATCTAAATGACAAAAAGGTACAAACATGCAAACATAGGGGAAGGTTATTTTAGGCTGTGACTACAGCTAGGGCAAAGGTCCTAAGGTGAAACAGTCTTCAGATGACATCAGTTAAGAATGGGTCATGCTATGTAAAGCTTTGTATATGACTAACAATCATACTTACTGAAAAAATTTCATGTCACCTAAAATGCCAAAACTGAACCCTTTTCCTATTAGCTTTCCACATAAAAAGGTAACCTATGCCTGATTATTTGACAGACTCAAGATAAAACTGTTTTTGTTCATAAAAAAATATTTTTCTCATCAGTTATGAGCCCTTTGGATCTAGTTCCCTATTTACATCTCAAACTTCACCTCTCATCCTTGCTAATTATATTCCAGCCACAAGGTCTTTGTCTCTTGAATACATCAAGCTCAATTATACCCTAAGGACTTTTTGTACCTGCTTTCCTTCTGCCTGGAAGGCTCTGGTCCAAATCTTCTGGCCTACTACTTCCTATCATTCAGGCCTCAGCTCAGGTGCTACTTTCCCGATCACTCTGATTAAGTGGTGCTCCCAAGACCATCATCTGGTCTTATTTCCCCCCTTTAATGTTCTTATCACTAACTGAATTTATCTTATCCACATACATTTTTTACATTAAAAAATTTTTAATTGTGGTAAAATATACAACACAGAATTTACCATCTTTACCATGTTTAAGTGTACAGTTCTGTGGCATTAAGTATATTCACACTACTGTACAACCAATCTCCAATACTGTTTTCATCTTGCAAAACTGAAACTATACCCATTAAAAAACTTCCATTCTGTCCTCCCTCCAGCTCCTGGCAACCAACATTCCACTTTGCCTTTAT
Source organism: Eidolon dupreanum (assembly GCA_028627145.1). Taxonomy (NCBI): domain Eukaryota; kingdom Metazoa; phylum Chordata; class Mammalia; order Chiroptera; family Pteropodidae; genus Eidolon; species Eidolon dupreanum. Next base: position 52,985,663 of record CM053509.1, read on the forward strand.
GAATTGGACTACTGTAGGAACCTCATATACATGGAATCATATATTTGTCTTTTTTATGATGGGCTTATCTCATTTAGCATGTCATCAAGGTTCAATCATATTGTAGTTCATGTCAGAACTTCCTTTTGAAGGCTGAAATATTCCATTGTATGATATACACATTTATACATAATTATTATTATTAATAACATACTTTTGCATATCTATTCATTCAGATGGACTCTCAGGTTGCTTCTACCCTTTTGCTATTGTGACTAATGCAGCTATAAATATGGGTATACAAATTATCTCTTTGAGAACTTGCTTTCAATTCTTTTGGCTATATACCCACGTGGAATTGGTGGATCAGATGGTGATTCTATTTTTAATTTTTTCAGTAACTGCCATACTGTTCTCCATAGTAGCTGCACCATTTTACATTCACAACGATGCAAAAGGGTTCCAATTTCTCCGCATCCTCACCAGCACTTGTTATTCTGTTTTTGTTTGTTTGTTTGTTTGAATATTAGCCATCCCAATGGATGTAGTGGTTACCTATATGTATTTTGAAACTTGTTTGTTGCCTCCTTTTCTTCATCCACCAGAATGTAAGTGCCACAAAAGTAGGAACCATGACTGTTTTGTTTATCAAGAAACACTGAGCTGCTGGTATATCTAGAATACCTGGTACAGGATAGTACTCAATAATATCTGTCAAGTGAAAAAATGCCTAACTGATCTTATAACTCAAGTTCAAGCATTTTCTACACTACTTACATACTCTATTTATTAAGAGACGTCTTAGCTACCAAACTTACCTCTTAGATGTGGAATTTTAAAGACTGAAAGTATGGTGTATAGAAAAACACCATGTTCCCACTACGAAGAACAGTGTGATCCACTGTTTCCACAATGTAATCCAGGATCCTTACCAGCAGTCCTGGGCCCATCATAAGCACCTGCTTCTTCACCATCTCTAAATATCTTCAGGGTTGGATATCCACTGACTCCATACTTATTACAGGTGTTTGTGTTGGCAGTACAATCAACCTAAAGATTAAAATATACAAACCATTTGTTATCCAAATGCCTGCTGTAGGCTCTTCCTATATTTTCGAAATATTAAGACTGGCCAAATTATAGAAGTATCACATAATTCTTAGCATACACACCACAGAACATTAGATTTCAAAGGCAGACTCTTGGTGTACTAGCTAAATCTAAACTACCTGAGGGAATCTTTAAAATTTAAATTCTAGGCCTCATAGGAAACACACAAATGACAATGTAAATTCTGCCCTTGGAGTCTCTATTGTGTAAAAGCAGTCTCCACCTTTTTTCTGCCTACAAACCTGTGAGGGATAAATCCCTTAAATAAGTTAACAGTAATTTACTTTGATAATGATTATCAAAGGAATATACAGATAGGTGTGTACAAACCTTTTAGCTGGGGTGGGGTCTAATTTGATTTTGCAAATCGTCTAGATTTATTAGCAAAGGTACCAATATTTGAATATGTTCCCTGAGCTAGTATGAACCTGGGCTAACCAATAAATAACACATCATCTATTGAGACCTATCAGGAAGAGGGAAAACAATTTTCATTTATTTAGCTACTTACTTCAAACTAGCCTGTGCTATAGGCACTTTGTATGCATTAATCTTCACAAGATTGAGGTATAATCCTAATGCTTTAACATAATTTGCAGTTCAAATAGTAGTAACACAGGCTATAGCCAACAGGAGATGGGAATTATTTCAAAACTTAACTTTTTTCTATGGAAAGCTGCCATAGAAACATTAGGATTAAATGCAATTTCCAAAAACGGTCATATATATATATGAACTTTTTATTTGAGACTGGCTGAGATATGAGCTTTTAGACTAGAAAAAATATGGGTTTAATACAGAATGGCAAAATTATGGAAGGATTACTTTGATTGTAAAAGCACATACCAAGTTTACAGTTGACCAGTTAGTTACATACTTACCAACATCTCAAGTCATTTTGCTATTCTCATCATTTTGACTATGATATAGTAGTTTAGAGAACTCATTTACTCAATAATTTTCCCCTAACCTTGACTACTATACTTTTACTCTCCATGTTTGCCCTTTAAATTTACCATATTTTACTTGTTTCTTATGTCAATAATCCCTTAATTCCACTACTTTTAATCTTTTAAAACCATAATTGATACAATAGTCAGCTGTGTATTTGCCCAGAAACTAGTGTTCTCTCATCACAAGAGCAGAGAAAATATTAATTTTACAAACTACTATTTAAAATACCTCATTTCCTTTAATGAAGAATCCGCCCATACTCACCTTTGCTAATGGGACTATTCCTTTTAATCTGGTAGCTGCAGCTTCATACTCAGGGGCAAGCCTCTTGCAGTGTCCACACCTACACAGATGGATTTTTTTTTTAAGCCATATTCTCAGTTTAACCCTACAAATCTGTTAATTTTGTTTCTCTAGGTAGAATCTCAAACTATAATACTACTTTTGAACCAGTAGCTGCTTCTAAAAGCAAATACATCACCTGAACAACATCCATTATTGATAAGGTAAACAAAAGCTCTCAGAAGGTAAAAGTACTATCTCTAGCCTAAGGTTAACTCTATAGGACTGGCTCAGTCTAGAGCAGCATCTATTTTCTTTAATTATAAGTACAGTTTACTGGGTATCTACCTAAAAAATTTGATAACGTTTATCTGAAAAGATATATGCACCCTGATGTTCATTGCAGCATTATCCGCAGTGGCCGAGACACAGAAACAACCAAAGTGTCCTTCAATAGATGAATAAATAAAGAAGATGTGGTACATATGTACAATAGAATATTACTCAGCCATAAGAAAAGAGGAAATGCTTCCATTTGTGACGACATGGATGGATCCTAGATTATCATGCTAAGCGAAATAAGTCAGAAAAAGTTGAGAACCATATGATTTCACTTACATGTGGGATATAAAACTGAAAGCAACAAATAAGACAAACAAAAACTCATAGGCACAGACAACAGTTTAGTGGTTACCTGAGGGAAAGAAGAGAGGGAGAAGATAGATAAGGGTAAAGGGGATCAAATATATGGTGACAGAAGATTTAACTTTGGGTGAACACACAACATATGACATATTACTGAACTGTACACTTGAAAGCTATATAATTTTATTAACCAATGTCACCCAATACATTTAATAATGAAAAAAGTACAATTGAGTCCTGAAAGCTGTGCATTCCATGTTAAAGAGGTAGAGGGCTAATGCCCTTCTGACCAATTAATGAGGATAAAATGAAGGACAAGACAGCAACAATCCCATTCCTGGTAATATTTCCTAAAGGAAGGTACTTTTTTTTTCTTAAAACAGCACTGTGGTTCTTAAAAATATAGTGATTGACACTTATAAGGTCCCAAGTACAATATCAACTCTTGAAGAATCACCATCAAGTACTTTTTCTCCATTCCTTCAGTATGACATAGTTGGAGGGGGTAGCGAAATGAAGCCCCGAAGGCACCCATTTGTCATACTTTAGCAGTTCATTGAAGGCTTTTTTCCTCTCAATCTGAGTTTCAACACAGCATTTGAATGACATGATGGTAAGCCTGATTTTTACAGCTACACCTGGATATTAAGAACTCAGGAGGATAAAACATTTTATCAGTAAAGAATATTTTCTCAGAAGCACCTGCTCTTCTGCCTGAAAGTCCTAACAGTCCCATAGGCACATTGTATATGCAATAAGTGAAGGGGGAATCCTCCTCAGTGCACAGCTAGCACCAGCTGTATATTCTCTTCGAAAGCCAATGGGCTGCGGAGGGATCACTTTGAGAAGGTGAGCATTTCTGTAACCTCCCCATAGAGAGTAAAAATAGAATTAGAAAACTGAAGGAAGGAAACACTGATGAAACTTGAGCTGATATATTTCATAGCCAACAGCCTCAAAATTTATTTTATTAAGTGATGAATAAGCAACTTGGAAACATTTTTCCCCAAAACTGGTTTAAAACGAAGGACTACAAGAGCTTATAGTCTTCAAGGTCTTTAGTCCTATTCAAAACTCATTAGAAAGCTTAAATGTGATATAAAAAATGTAATATATTAGATGTGCTTAAGGTCACATACATTATTTCCTAAATGTATAAAAGGACCTAATGATAAATACCAAATTCAGTATGGGGAAGTACATAAGATGGGGAAGGGGTACATAGGGGGCTTCAATTGTACTGGCTTTTAGACTGGTAAATAAATGGTATTCTTTATATTTCACAGATGCACATTTTACCATATCTGAAATTAGGATGTGTCCTGCAATCAAGTTTAAATAGTAGCATTTCTTTGTGAGACAAAATGATTCCTCTCACAATCTGTAGCATCTGAGATGTGTTTGAAATATGGTATTATATTGTCTGTATTCCTTTAATATTATACCTGGTTTGTAACAGATGCACAAATTATAACTGATTTAATATAATAAAATAATCAATTTATCTGAGAAATCCAGGCTTTTGGGAAAATGATTCAAAAGTTAAGAGAATGTATGTTAAAGGGAGAAAGAATTGGATCTGAGCCTTTAAGGATTTAAGGCTTCAGCCAGGACAGAGTATGGTATTTTAGATAAGGGGAATAATAAAGCAACAGTAAAATTACTAGTGAGAATCATATATGTGGAGAACTGTGAAGGGCCCTTTCGGGTTATGAAGAGATAATAAATGTGTTATGTGTATTAAGACTACATCGGTCAGCGATATATATAGGACTGACAGAAAGGGGGAAAGCAGAGATAATGACACCTAGAAGATAAATTTCACATGGCTATCATGAAAGCTAGGACCAGCGTGGCGGCAATGAGAATAAAAGAAACGAGAGAGATTTCTTTTGAATATGTAAGAACTGTCAAGAAGGATAAGGCAACAGATTTAAGAACAGTTCCACCTAAACTATCTTAAAGCATTTAAAAAAAATAGTATAAAATAATTACACCAGACCAGTGGGTCTCAATCTAGATGCATATAAAAAAATATCCATGGAATATTAAATAAAACATGTGTGGGCCCCAACTGGGACTTCCTCCAAGAATCCGGGAGGAAATCAGGATGTGGAGGCATAGTGAGTACATGTACTTGGCAAGGCTGGGACTGAAAATCACTGCCCTAAGCATCATCAATATCCATAAGGTCATCAAATGTCCAGGTGGAGAACCTGTTTAACGAATTCCAATGAGGCTGGAGGAGACTGCCCTCTTCAAACTCACCAGGAATAGAATTCAGGTGGAGTTTGAAAGTGAATATCAAGATTAACCACTATTTCTTTCACCTACTCCTAGATAATATGAGAACACAAATAATCCCATCTACTTTCAGGGATGACACTTAGCAACTTAGCAGTTACTAATGAATCCTGACATATATTCACCCAACAATCATCAATCATCACTTCATGCCCAACTATGTGCCAAAGGGTATTTCAGCCTCTGACAGAAAGTTTGATATAGTCATTTTCCTACAGGAACAACAGTTTGACAGGAGTGACACAGTATTATTATTAGGTTCCAACAGAGAAGAGGGAGCAATTAGTTCAGGGAGGAAGAAGTAACTTTTGAGCTCAATTTTGCTGAAAAGATCAATTGGGGGTGGTGTTAGTGCAGATACAGGAATTCTAAGTAAAGGAATCAACATGTATAAAAATATTTAATATTCCATTTTTACTATCCACATAGTCTTTTTCTATACTCTAGAAACATTGTATATCAAATGTTATTATTCAATACTATCCTCCTAGACAGCTGGGCACAAATCTACAACACAAATAGATGGTAAGGCTTTAACACTGGTATCAATAAATTTTCAGAAATTATCACAAACATTTAGTGTGTTTATTTCCCCAGAGAAATTCAGATACTTCCATTCTTACAAATTATAGATGATTATCTCCATAATGAAAATATTAGTCTACAATGTTGACTGCAATCTTTCACTTTCACTTGTAAAATGAAAGTGGAAAAATACCCTAAAACTAAGAACTTGCAGTCAGAAAACAGCTGCAGCTGAAGTATTAATAAATAAAAATATTCGAATGTGAAGAAATGAGGATATTATCAACAGGAAACTTCCTTGACTCCAAACTACTCTTCCAGATAAGTGATCCTTCTTGCCGGCACCGTGGATGACCTTACCATCTAGATTAATTAAAAGCAGACACCACAGCAGAGTCACTCAATTTTGGGAATAGCTTACTGCATGATGGGCTATGTAGTTTTTAGGGAACCATATACAATAATTTGAAGCAGGAAAGAACACCTTCAACTGAAAAAAAAAATCTGTTTTAATTAATAGTCTAATAGCCCACAATTCTCCAGTAATTCACTTCACGTTGTCACCTGTAGTCACTAAACCATCACCTCGTTTTAATACAAATCCATACAGCCAATCATTACAGTGACATTCCCTTAAAGTTAACAGCATGGTTAGATGATTGGGAAGAGCTGTTTCTAAGAGAGAATGTGTGTCTAAAGATGTATAAAAAAAAATACTTATGATGTAATCAGTACTGCCAATTAGCCACAGGAATGCCCTGGACACAAAATCTGTCTCCGCTGAAGACAAAATTTGTTGCCTCTAGCACATCTTTCTGGTTCAGGTAGTCTTCACTATAGGACTTCCTGTGTAACACTCAACAAGTCAGTTGAGCCTATGCAGTGAAGACTACAGTTAGGAGCAAGTGAAAGTTACACATTTTGTCTTACTGATACTTTTGAATATAGTTTTTAATTAAGGGCAATTGTGGCAAGGATGGAAAAATTAAGTACTGTTTATTAGCATAGGTATACTGGGCTATCCCACGCGTTAAGACAATCATTGCTGTGGTAAACATTTGGGATTTAAATTAAAAAATCTGGTTTACTGGACCAGAAATCCTATTTGCTCTCTCTCCCCCACCCCGGTTTTTATTTCAGGTTTTATCCTAAGGAATTTACATACTTGTTTAGCTAAATCACCGTGAAGTAGAGTATTTCTCCAACACTGGTTACTTTCTCAGTGGGTTTTTTTTTTTGTTTTTGGCATTTTTCAAAAATCCTAATTAAAATTGACAATTTAGACAGATTCTGAAAAATTTACTCTTGTTCACCTACTTTATTTTTGACAGGGCTCTGCTGGTGCTGAGAAATGGTTAACATAATAGAGAAAGTGTGTACCAGCAACGGACAAAGTGCCTGCCTGCCCCAAGAAAGCACTTTTGACCACTGTGCAGTACATTGTGACCTTGGCTAGAAATCAATGGCCGCGAGGTGTGGGGCAAGGAAAAAGGAGTATCCTGGGAGCCCAGGACTTCTGCACTTGGTGAAACGTTCGCTTCCAATGTGAGGCCTTGGAATGCCTCATCTGTAGAATGGAGAACATTAACACTGATTCACCAAGAAACTAAAGATATCAATCAAGGAGGGGCAAAGGGGTGGTTAAACCCTCTGCAAATAGGAAGTGCCGCAAGAGCACGGAGGTAACGATGTGGCTCTGCCCGAGAGGGGACTTCTTCGGTTTTCCTTCTCTGGTCTTGCCCGCCCCCAGGCGATCAGCCCCCACTTCTCCACTCTCTTCCCGGCGCTGGGAAATTTGCCTGCCGCAGCCGGGCCCACTGGAATGGTGGCGGGCCCGGAGCTGCGTAGGCCCAACCGTTCCCGCGCCCTCGCCCCCACCCCGGCCCAGCCCAGGCCTCCCTCCCTCGCCCCGGCTCAGTGGCCTCACCAGGGAGCGAAGAACTCGACGAGCATGAGGCCCGCAGAGCCCGTGTCGGAGATGCGACTCTCGAAGTTGTCGTCCGTGAGTTCCAGCACGTCGGAGGCAGCTGCAAGGCGGGCCGTGGCCAGAAGGAGAGCCACGCATGGGAACAGCACTACGCGGCAGAGGTGCATGGCGGCGAGGTGGGGACGGCCAGGAGGGTAGGGGCTCAGCTGCGACTGCGGAGGCCGGGCCGGCGACCACGCACCCTTAGCTTGCGCTCACGCGTCTACCCGAAGCGGACCTGCAGCCGGAGGCCCCAACCCCCCAGCCCGGCTCGGGCCGCAGTGTGGCAGCCGCCGATTGGCTGCGCGGCGCCTGCGTCGGGCGGGCGGGACCAGCTGGTAACTGCCGAGTGGCCGGAGCGCGGGGCGGGGCCGAGGAAGCTACCGCCGGGCGAGCTGGGCTGGGAGGGGGTTTGGGCCGGGGCTGAGGCTGAGGCTGGGTCCGGGGCGTGTTGAAACCCTGGGAGCAGGCGAGGCGGAGCTGGAAATGGGGTGCAGTGAGGCGGGGATCCGACCCTGAGCTCATCCTGCTCAGGGGGCGCCAGAGGCGGAGGAGTGAAGTCAGGGTTCAGTGGGCGGAAGAGAGAGAGTCTGGGCTGAGGTGAGGCCCACGAGCGGGAAATGAGAGAAGGAGCTGGTACCCGAGGGAGCTTAGGGGACGGGACACATTTTTAAAATGTCAGGCTGTTGCATTTTGTCTAATTACTCTTAACTTGGTTTTTCTTTCGGGAGCAATCCCAAGCCCTCCCACTGCCCCACACCTCAATGCATTGCCTGATTCCCTCAGGTCCCTGTGGTGTCCGAATTCCTTTTTGTCCCGCCCCGGACTCCTGCCATTGTGGCTGCTGCTTTTAATTAGAAATGCCTCACACAAGTGAAGGTGTCTGGCCACTTAGTCAACTGCGCAGTATTCTCTATCATTTTGTTTCAAAAAAACTTGGAGTCTTGGTACAATGTTTTTATTTGTCTTCTTAAGGGGAAAGAGGGTGTAACTCCAAGAATGAAATCATGCTTGATTCATATATTTTCTTGACAGACATGACCACCTACCACCCGGATGGACACATGCAGCTGCCCCGAGCTGATGCCATTCGTTCTCGGCTCATTGATACTTTCTCGCTCATCGAACATCTGCAAGGCTTGAGCCAAGCTGTGCCACGGCACACTATCCGAGAGATACTTGGTCGGCAGCCTATTTCTTCACTATGAGAAACTTAGGACTCCCATCCACACCCTCCAAAATAGTAGGAAACAGAGAGCCAATTTTAAGGAGGGGAAATTCAGAAGATTGATTCGGTTGCTAATTTGGAGGTTATACCAGACTTGATCAATCAAAGACTTTATAACTAAAACTCTTTGAATACAGGAGATAGAACCCATGTCACTCACTTTTAGACATAGGATAACGATTTGCCCTGGCTGGCTTGAAAGTTTCTACCAGACACTTGAAACTTTGAGGGTTGAACCTGCTGCTTTTATTCTTGGGCATGGACGATGTTGATCATAAGCATTACATTAGTTCTTACTCCAAACTAATATTAGTTGCTTTGGGAAGGAGCAGCAAGGCAAGCTCCTGCAGTAGGAGGTCCCTTATATAATCAGTATCCCTGCCGCCAATCCTACCTGCTCTTCATATTCCCTCAAAATTTCTCTTTATCTACTGTCCATTTATTTTTGGTGTAGATTCTTCCCATCAGAAGAAACTTATGTTGGGAGATCAACACCAGCTCGTGAGCTTCTCCATAAAGCCTCGTCATGTAGAACGGATTACACACGGCCAGAGACTGATGAGCAGGCTTCGAGTGCGCTGCAGTCGTCTGCCACCTCTTTCTTTGTGGGCTGGATGGGTCCTTGAGCGTATCCTTTAATGCCACTCATTTTCATCCCAGGGCTTTCTCTTGCCTCATCATCTGCCTAATGACTTACTTATCCCTTTCCAAACTCCATTCTCACTGGTTCTATCCTCGCTCCTATTATTTCACCTACAGGAATCAGAAAGAACTCCACTCTGTATGTTTCCTTAAGAGAAAACAGATCCTCTCTTCACAAACTTCATCATCTTCCTCATCTTTTTGAATACAATCGTCCTTATGGTTGAAATAGGTGAGAATTGACATTAGGTGGAAGAGAAAGTGGATGGAAATTTTTTTTCCTTTAAATTGATTATTCTACATTTTTAAATGTTACTCAGATTGTGATAGGCATAATTATATTGTCTCCTGGAATAGGATTTGTGCAACTGCTGAGATCTGGGAACATTTGGAGGGTCCTCGAGAATGTAGATATAAGGTAGTCTAGACACTTAGAAGGAGGGTGTAATAGACTCACAAGGAACTGGAGATGTAAAGACCAGTTATATTTCTTGTGTCGGTTTAGTCTAACTTTGTTTGAATTAACCTTTTAGAGATATTGGTGCCTATCAATGAGTGATCCAATACTTACATTTTTACAGGTATGTTTAGAAAGATTAAGTACAAATAAGAAATCTCATGAAGTATGTAAAGTTAGGTACAACTAAGATATTAGATGAGCCAAAAAAATGACTTAAAGATTATGACTCTAAAACCAGTCATAAATTATAGGAAATATATTAACAATAAAATGAATCTGGAGAATCAATGAGCTCATTTGATTAACACCTTGAACATAGTGTTCAGAAGGGATAAAGGATAATAAAAGCACTCCCTTGTTTCACTGTTTTGGAGAAGTTTCCCACTTTAAAACAGTTTTGATGTAATCAGGTCAAAGATATTTAAATATACCACAATAATTGATGTCATTGACCCACTACAGTATACTATGTATTTTGAAGTGTTTTATATCCTCCCCATATGGGGAGGCTTTTGAAATAAGTCACCCACATTTCCTATTTCTTGTATGAAAATTTGTGTATATTTGCCTTGTGGGGTTAGGGATATAGTCTTAATCCTTGGAATAAAGTAAATAGCGGTACATGTACAGGATTCCTTGAATTTAGTGGATAAATCAAAATAGAATAGCACTAACTATTCTATTTGGTAAAATAGCTGACTATGAAACATGATCACTGTGGCAGAGGATAGGTGGATTGCCCAAGTGGGAAGTACCTAGCAAACTCATGAAAAGTATATCTTATTAAGTACATTCTCCTGCTAGAAAGGCAGGAGGGATAATAATTTGTGCCTAACAGATTTCTTTGAACTGACTATTTCATGTAATAAACATTAAAACTTTGCTTAGGCTTTTAAAAGATAGTTTCCCAGTTCACAAAGAATGTTTGTTATAGATAGGGAAAAGAATAGTAATTAACAAATAGTTTTCTAGATCAAAGCTCTACAGTTTTTGTTGTCTTAATGATTTTGTTTCCTAGTCATACATATATAATCTTGAAAACCTCCTTAAGAGTTTTAATTATTTCATTATTTTTATGATATAATGAAGCAAGTTGAAATAATAATATTTTAGGCTAGCATACTATTACATATTATATTTTAAGGTTTATTGTATAATTTTAATAATCGTGTGAGCAAATTTTTACTTTTCTCATTTTTTAAGTGATTCATGATATTTTTAAAGAAAATATACCATTTGTCTACACATGAATTTTAAAATGACATAAAATTTGACTTTTGGATCAAATATATTTATTTTGCATATTATATCGTTTTTATTTTATTTTTATTTTTTAAATTAAATTAAAATTTTTTCATTCCTTTTTAAAAATTGAGATATAATTGACATATAACATATTAGTTTCAGTTTTATAACATGTATTATATGTTAAATACATGTGACATGTTAAAGTGTAGATGAAAATTTAATTTTGTGTTAGAGCATAAAATGTAGAAAAACTACTTTCACAATGATATTAGTTGCTTATTTTTATATTTTCATATTTTGTTTCTAAATGATGAGAGAGAGAAAAGAAAGATTTAGATCATTTGCAAGCCTTCCTCTGAAAACATGTTGCAAGTGTGAATAGCCCTTATTTCTAACAAAAAAACTGAGTATAATGATTATAATTTTATATTGATTTTTGAGGTTCTGGCGACATCTTGATGTACTATATGAAATTTTGATCAGATGAATGCAATTTGTAGAATCTAATGAAGATCATCTTGAGATAAACTTGCAGAATTATTCTTATATTCTTCATGAAGTTGTGTTTCAACAGCGTTGTTTCTTACTTCCATTATGATTATAATTAGCTAAAAATATTACTAAAAGCAATAACAATTTAAGACTGTGTGTCAAAATCTACACAGCAATTTAAGTATGTTCTACTGATTGCCATTAACTGCCAAACATATCAATCATAATGCATTTGCAGGCTCTCAGATTATTCTGTTTCAAAGGGAAACATTAAATTTTTAGCTTTTAACCTATTTTGATCTCAATGTTTTTTCAGTAGGATAGCATACATCCATTAAATATATAAAAGTAATGAAGAGGGTTGAAAGATGAAGGCAATGAGTTAAGGAACAGCAATTAGCAAATGATAAGGTTTAGAGAGAAATAATAGGATTCAATTTGTTTTGCAGTACAAAGTCAGTTTTAGACAGAGAAGAAAGGGAATGTTTTAAAAGCTAACAAATAAAGAACCAAGTAATTTCTTATTATAATTTAATATGCTCTATGAATCTGGTTTGTTTCTACATCCCTTATAAAGCACTGTACATATCATGGCCCCGCATTTTCATTCCATTCTTAAAGTCCATTGCTTCTTTGTGAAGTTTGGGACCTGGGCATACAGGGTTGGTGGTAATTAAGAGATCAATCCATTGCTGTCTGTGTGCTCCTAGAGTGGGAAGGCAAGATACCAGCAGGAGAGATGAGTTGTAGCTATTTTTCATGTTCAATTCTGTCCTCTCCTATATTTCATGGGTGGAAGCAATAACAGTGTTGAGAAACTCAAAGAAAGATAGAATAGCTGTTGGCACAACTGTGATTTATAACAGATTGTGATCATTCTCTATCATTTACCTTCCCACTTCCTTAACCTTTATTCATCCCTTGATCTATTCTCACAGAATTGCTCGAATCCACAAATATCAAACTGTTGCCACTGAAGCTGAGTCTGGAGGTGGCAGCTTGGTTCATCTTGCTTATTTTCATCTTGGAAATCCTTCTTATGTGGCTATCCAGTTTTTTCCTCTTCTGGAAGAATGCCTGGAATGTCTTTGACTTTGTTGTCACTGTATTGGTAAGGATAGATAACCTGAGGATTAGTTTAGTGGGCTGAAGAATATGCCTAGGTGAATCAAAATGACAAGAAAAGTTAAGGTAATTAGATCACAGGAAGGAACACATAGAAATGTACCTAACTTCAGTATTTTATTGTTGTTTTTTCTTCCTAAAACTAAAAGTCAGTTATTGCAGGAGCTGTTGGTATTAAGAACAAGGCAGAATCTAACCACAACGTTAACCCCAACAATAACATCTGTCAATTACTAAGCTCTTACTAAGTGCCAGATACTGTTCTGTTCTACATGTATTTTCTCATTTGAGCTTCACAACAACCCAATGAGATAAGCACTATATTTATCTCCTTTTTATGTCTGAAAGTTGAAGTAAAGCGTTTAAGTAATTTAGTACAGAAAAGCTGAATATGAAGCAATCCCCAGAGAATGTTATTCAATGGATAATATCCAAAGAACTACGAAGATGAGCTAAAGAAGGGGCAACTGTGCATGGGTGCTTTTGGGTATATTTTACTCATAATCTGTGTGTTTCCCACAGTCCCTGCTTCCTGAGGTTGTGGTGCTGGTAGGAGTAAAAGGCGAGTCTGTATGGCTCCAGTTGCTGAGAATCTGCCGGGTGCTAAGATCTCTCAAACTCTTTGCACGATTTCGTCAAATTCGAGTCATTATTTTGGCCCTGGTCAGGGCCCTCAAGGTGATTTGACTGTAGCAGCTAAACCAGGTGGGCAAGGTAGATAAACAGGAGTTTAACATGAAACAAGTCTGGGTGGGTCAATGAAGGCAATGAAAGACCCTGTGATTTGTTATTGGATGAGAAAAAGTCTGGGGTCAAGCCTCTGTGGTCTAGAGATGACTGGGTTCAGGACTGGAAGTGAGAGTTTGGTGGGGGATTGCCAGGGTGGGCTAGATTGGGCTGTAGGTGGAGATCAGCCTAGTCTGGCCCAGCTCTGACTTGAGGTCATGGCCTCTAGAGCATGACCTTCCTCTTGTTGTTGCTGATCATCTTCTTCTACATTTTTGCTGTGGCCGGTGTCTACTTCTTCGAGAATTACACCCGTTCAACTCGCCAGGACCTGAAGTACCACGTGTTCTTCTCGTAGGCAGGATGGGGGGAAGCCTGGGTTGGGGGAGAGAATTTGGGCAAGAGACTGGGAAGCTAGTTCAAATAGTAATACAAAAAGTACAGTCTATTGTAATAAATTAGAATAGAACACAGGAGAGACATAGAGAAAAAAAGAAATAGTGAGTGGTAGTCACTCTGATTTTGAGGATAGAACAGCTAGTTCCATATTTGCTCTGGGTTTTGAAAATTCAGATGCACCCTCATTAACCATCTTGAAATAGAAGTACACTGCAGTGGTTAAGCTCTGCTTTCTACGCCTCAGTTACCTCTTTTGAAAAATGAGAATAAGAGTGTAAGATAAATGAGGTTACACTTTTAAGCATTTAACACAGTATTTAACACATTGTAAGTGATAATAAATGTTACTATGACTCTCAAACATGTCACTGGTTTTATCCCAATCTCTAGGTATGGAGAGTACATCATTCCTATGTAGTTCATTGCTATGAACTGACAGTCAAGTAAATGGATGGATTTGTGACATTAATATGTGATCCCAAACAATGAATGTGATCCCAAACAATGAATCCCCACACCTGGAGATTGGGGTAAAACTAGTGACCATTAGGTAACATACCTATACTTATTCAATAGTAAAATCCTGATAAGATCTTTGTCTAGAGAACACTAATTACTAGTAGTAAGTCAATTTGGATTTACAGGTGATAATGTTATTTATGAGTTGGAATCCAATTCTATCAGCACCTCTCAGGTCTCTCTTAGTAATTTTCTAAGAGTATTAAGTTAGGAAAGTCTTAGAATTGGTATTATTCAGGCCTTGATGTTTTCTACAAATTGCATATGGAGAGAAGGAGAGAAGGAAAATTCAGATACCTTCCCAAAAACTTTTGTGCCATACATGTTGTCATTCATTATTTGAGATCACATGTTTATGTCACAAATCCATCCATTTACTTGACCATCAGTTCATACCAATGAACTACATAGGAATGATGTTTGCTAAATATGTAAATGATCTTCTGTTAGATGAAGTCCATAGGAAAGTGGAGTATGAACTTACAAATAATAATATGTAGTTGGTGATTCATTCATTTTTTTAAAAATTCAGTACCTATTTAGTAACTACCTACTATACCCCAGGTACTATAGGAATAGTAAGTGAAATTCATAGATTATTCATGATAAAGGAAAACCTAATCAAACAACCTCAAACTGAAGAATGATTAAAAAATGGAGTATGGTAGAAAAGAAGCCAAAGTCAGAGCAAACAAAGAAATGCTCTTATGTTGCTTTGAGAGTGAGAATGAAAAAAGAGTGAGAATGATACTGTTCCTGAGAGGTTTAGATCTCTGTTCTATCTATACACACACTTCCTTTTCCTTTAGGGACCTGCCGAATTCCCTAGTGACAGTATTCATTCTCTTCACCATGGATCATTGGTATGCACTGCTTCAGGATACCTGGCTGGTGCCCGAAGTCAGCCGCACCTTCAGCAGCATCTATGTCATCCTTTCGTTGTTACTTGGTTCCATTATCTTTCGAAATATCATAGTAGCCATGATGGGTAAGCATAGAAGAGGTGAAATTTTGTAGGAGGGGTAGTTGGAAAGAAATTAGAGTAAAAACTGGGAATGGTAGATTATGGATAGAGAAAACCTGAAATAGCAGGATGGTTTGGGGCCTGTGATGGATATTTCACTTGGTTTCTCCCCATCCAAGCCTTCTCCCCAGGTCTGGTCACCACCATTTCCCAACACCTAATGGCCCTTTGGGGCAGTTACTAACTTTCAGAGTATCAGGAATGAGCTGAATGAGGAGATGGCACACCTGGAGGTTCAGCACAAAGCTGACATATTCAAGCGGCAGATTATCCAGAGGTCTGCTTCCCTATTTTCAAACCCAATTTTAGTTCTCAAAGGTTTCCTGACCTCATTCCCTGTTTCTACTTCTAGGCCTTGACCCCATTTTTTCCTTTGTGACAGAAGATTTTCCCCAGGGTTAGAATTCCCCAACTCTAGAATTTTGCCTTATTCTTTTATGTATTGTTGGGGCTTCCCTACTCTTTTTTACCCCTTTACTACAATTTGTTCTCCTTGCTCAGTTTTTTTTTTTTCACTTTGTGTTCTGAATTATTTCCTTTTTTTCTTGCAACATTCCTGTTTCAGTATAAATCTATTCATTCTTTCGTGTGTTTTGTTTTGTTTTTGCTTTGCAGAAGACAAAACCTGTCCCCTGAGGCACTGAGGTCAAGCTTTAGCAAAATGTATGTATATACCAGGTTAGGAATGTGCATATGAACTGGGGTGGACACACATGAAGGTGGAAAGGGTAGAAAACCAAAGATGAATATTGGCTTTGAGAGAGAATTACTTCATTCAATAACTATTTGTTATAGTGGGTTGAATGACAGCCCCCCAAAAGATATGTCCATGTCCTAACCCCTGAAACCACTGAATATGACCTTATTTGGAAAAAGGGCCTTTGCAGATACAATTAAGGATGTTGAGATGTGATCATCCTGGATTGGCCATGCTGGCCCTAAATCCAGTGCTAAGGATTCTTATAAGAGACAAAAGAGGAGAAGACATAGATAGAGAATAGGAGGGGATGTGAGATGGAGATAGAGATTGGAGTGATGCAACCACAAGCTAAAGGAAGCCAATGAATGCCAGGCGACTAACTGCCAGAGCTAGCAGAAGCAAGGAACATTCTCCCTTAAAGTTTCCAGAGGGAATATGGCTCTGCCGACACCTTGATTTCAGACTCTGGATTCCAGAATAGTGAGAGAATGAACTTCTGTTGTATTAAGCTACCAAGTTTGTGGTAATTTGTAGCCACAAATTACAGCAGCCACAGGAAATTCATACAAGTACCTTCTATGAAACAAATGCTATTCTATACCCCTAATGTTCAGCAGTGGATAAGAGAGCAGAAAGAGAAATAAGAAACTCATTTATCCATTCAACAAATAATTATTGAATACTTATTAGATGCCTGGGACATATCAGTGAACAGAATAGACAATAATGCCTGCTCTCATGGAATTTACATACTAGTAAGGGGAAAGAGAATAAAAAATGAACATTAAACAAGTATACTAATATGTTAAAATATAATAAGCATTATGAAAAAATAAGTAGGACAGGGTAAGGGAGAGTGGAGTACAGGGTGGGGGTTGTAGGTGGGTTGTAATCTTAAATAAGGTAGTCAGAGTAGCCTCACTGAAAAGAACATTTGAGCAAAGACTTGGAGTAGGTGAGGGGATTAGTATGTGGATATATATGGAAAGAGTGTTATATTACAGGCAGAGGGAACAGCTACTACAAAAGTCCTAAGCTAGAAGTATGCCTGATGTGTTTGAGAAACAGCAAGGAAGCCATTGTGACTGGAGCAAAGTGAGCAGAGGAAAGAATGATAGGAGGTGATGTCAGAGAGATCCTGTAGGGCTGTGGGGAGTGTTGTAGAGACTTGGGCTTTGACTCTGAGTGAAATGGGGGACATAGCAAAGCAGTGACATGAAATGTCTTACATTTAAGAGGGTTTATCCTGGTTACTGTGTTGATGAAAGACTGTAGAAGAATGAGGAAAGGAGTTGGGAGGCTATGCTGCTATCCAGACAAGAGGCAATAACAGCTCAGACCAGAGTGGTGTCACTGGTACCAGTGAGAAAAAAGATATATTTCGAAGGTAGAGTCAACAGGATTTTTTGATGGATTGGATGTGAGGGTATGAGAAAAGAGTTAAAGATAACTCCAAAGTCTTAGCCTAAAAACTGGCAGGATGGACTAGCTATAATGGAGAAGGCTGTGGGTGGAAGAGATTTGGTGGGCAAACAGTTCAGTTTTGGTTGAATTTGAGATTTCCATTAGACATTCGAGTGGCGATATGTGAGTAAAAGTTGCTTATACAAGTCTCGATTGAGACATAAGATCTGGACTAGAGGTTTAAATTTGCATTTAGTAGGCATTTAAACTCAGATGAGATCACCAAAGAAGTGACTGTAAATGGAGAAGATAAAAACACCATGAACTGAGCCCAGGGGCCCTCTACTATTAAGAAATAGAATCAGGTGAGCAAAGGCTTTAGCCGTGGTGTTAATAGGCATAGGGCCATGCAGTGGAGAGCTAAAGCTTGGCCAAATAAGGTGGGCTACAGAATGTGGAAGCCTGAGTAAAGCTGAGCACAGAACCTATGTGGTGAGGGGCACTAACAAGTATAACACATGGGATAATTGAGGTTGGAAGCTCAGATTTTGAGTTTGTATATGAAATAAACTACATATAATGAGCAGTTTGCCCCTCATATTCTTAATATTAGCTTTAGGGGATGGCCAGAGCCAGGACCAGAATAGTAAAAGTGCTAACCATCTCTCATAGATGTATTTGAAGCAATAAAATTTCCCCTTTCACTTTTAGAGATACCAGTCAACAAGTGGATTCTTTGGACAGATCAGAAGTTTTTCCGGTGCCTAAAAGTACTGTTATCGAAGAGAATTCAGGAATATATCAGTCAAAATCAAAACCAAAAATGAAAAAGTCTTCATCTTTTTCTTCCTTTTCTTCTTCCTCCTCCTTCTCATCTTTGTCTTCCTTCTTTTCCTCTTCTTCTGAATCCAGACGTGCGGACTCTATTGGTAAGCAGAGTGTTTCTTCCATTTGAATTCAAACTCCTCTAGGAGACATCCCAATTTTAATAGGAGCTCTCCCATTATACCTACTTCCCAGTTTTCTCTACCAGTCTGATTTTCTGGCCTTAGTTACTTTCTTTGTGCTTCTTCATTTCCTCGGTACTTCTGCGTCACATTGGATAAGTGTGGCTGTGGCTGTCTTTGCATATTGAAAAAGCGATCTCTTGGTGATGTACCCTTTTCCCTCACTGCTTCCTGTTTCCTCTTTCATTCCTGCTTTCCCCACACACCACCATAGGATTTATCAGCTCTTTCCCAGCTTCCACAAATCTGTATATCTTTTTAAAAAGAATTCCTCCATCCAGGTGAGTTAGACTGGGAAACTCATGTGCACCAGAATCTGCCTGGACTAATGGACATGGATCAGGATGAACGTGTTGTTTGGCCTAGAGATTCACTCTTCCGATATTTTGAGTTGCTAGAAAAGCTTCAGTATAACCTAGAGGAGCGTAAACGGTTGCAAGAATTTGCAGGTATGGATTTAGGGCAATCATAGGGACAAGGAGTTATGCACATTGGAATAGCACAAATAACGGGATAAGGAAGAGGGTGTCCACTGTTTTGATATCTCAGCCTCTGAATTTCCACCTCACACCTAAAAAAGGCAAATCCTTGGTTTGGCATGTTACATTCTGGGCATATGTCTGGGCATATATCCTGATTTCTTCTAATCTAGAGAAAACCTGGCAATTTTGCCTTTCCAGTAGGGGACACGTACTTTGAGATCTGAGAACTTGTTTCCCAAGAGGAGAGTGTTCCAATTGTTGGCAGTTAAGGCAAGATGGGCTCTTGCTCAATTTGGACAGCCTGCCCTCTTTTGTACATGTTTCTTCTCAGACCTGAATAGTAGGGCCTCAGGCTCAAGATTTGGGGTTTATATATACAAAATGACTGATAGCTATGGGGATTAGATAGTGAGCAGAAAGCCCACAAGTGCCCACTGCCCCCAATCCCCAAAAGAGGTTTATGAATTATAGACTTCTACTCCTTTTAGCACCTTCTAGTGTCAGCCAAGGCAAAGTGAAGTATGTGATTTAAACAGCAGAGTCAGTTCAATGGAGAACTATCTGCTCAAACTTATTTTCCCTAAGTTCCTCACTTGAAATTTCACCACTTGGAGATTAACTTGGATTAATAAATTTTCCCTCTAAAAATAAAATCTGCAAGAGTTAGGGGCCTTTTTTTTTTTACAAATTAATATGGATTAGTGTTATCTTCCTCATACCTAGCTAAAATCAATTCAGTGTGAAATAATTTAGGGAAGAGGAATGTGTGTATGCAGTGGGCACAGGAGGGCAATGAGAAGAATTCGTTGTAACATGGAATATAGAGCAGGATGTCAAAGATATTTGTCAAAGTACACATTCACCTACTTCAATATGTTGCCTAAGGTTAATCCTGCTCTTTCCAGTTGTCCTCAGCCCCGTCTTCCCACTCGTTCTCTTGGGAGAAAACTGAAAGGAAGAAGGGAGTAAGGCAGTTTATTTAATTCTGATTAATTCATCTATGGCAAAGAGTATAGACAGATATGGCTTAATTTTTAAAAATTCATTTTTCAATTATAGTTGACATAATACATATGGCTTAAAGATTAGTAAAAATTTGTGTGGGAACCCAGAAAAGCAGGGTCTTCACCAAACTTTTTTTTTTAACACCTATGGCACCTGGTCTTCCTAGGTGGTCTCCCATCCAAGTACTAACCAGGCCTGACCCTGCTTAGCTTCCGAGGTCACACAAGATCAGGCACATGCAGGGTGGCATGGCTGTAGACTTTACCAAACATTTGTGTATTCTGGATAGTCTTAGCTCTCCAGCCTTATAATCTGTTTTTTCACAGTACAAGCACTAATGAACTTTGAAGACAAGTAAAGCTGGCAATGGATGGCTTTCATATCTTTGGCAAAGGATCATGAAGAGAATAGTTGGAAATGGAGAATTCAGAGTATAAATGTCTAATAAATACTACTGATAATTGCTCAGTGTCCTGTTTCTGAGACATAAGGGATACTGAAAGGTATAAGGTCAGATGAAAAATTTAGTTTAGATGCCGATGAGGCATGTGGTCTTTGGCTTTCTACCCTATCCACAGCTGCTCAGTGTATAGAGGCCTCTATGGGAGTTTGGGGTAAGAAGATCCCAGGAGGTTTTAGTGTAACTGAGAACTACTGTTTCCATCGCCTATGAATATTCTGCTATGCATCATTAACTTTAATCAAACATGATTTTCACCTGTTTGTGGACCAACAGTCCCTTCATTCCATTTCCTTGCCATCGCTCAGGGCAGTGATTTTACTCTGTGGGAGTGTTTAAATCAGTAAGTGTCTCATAGATTTGACCTCAGCATTAATCTTTCTTCCATCAAAACAGGAAAACTTTTTAGAACATCACTGAAAGGAGGATTATCCAGTTGACGCTTAATGTTTTTCTAGTTACTGTAGATTTATTATGTAGAAGAGATCCCATTCCATTGTTGGATGATTTGAGTCTTTAGAAGTGTTTATTATTAAATAAACACTTTTTGAGTGTTTAATTCATACATATCCTCACACATAAAAAACACTGAATTGTACACTTTAAAATGGTGAATTTTATGTGAATTATATCTCAATTTTTTAAATTAAGTAAAGATTATCTAAAACCAAGAATCAACATCATGTTTCAATGAAAAGCATCATAGTTATTCACCATAAAATTAGCAAAAAAACAAAGATATCTTAAAAATAATTGTCAATATATAGTATTGTATTAAATATTCTATCATACATATAATATAAATATTTGGAAAGAAGAATTAAAAATACTGGTTTTAGACACAATTGTATACCTATAACCCCTAAAGGAACCAACTAGAATTAGATATAAAGGATTTCCATTAAGTACAAATAGAAGAAAGAGGGCTGGAGATGGACACTTGATAAATAGGAACAGTTAAGGAATAGGAGGAGGAAAAGGAGCCAACAAAGAAGCCTGAGAGGAAAGAGCTGAAGAAACAGGAAGATAATCATTCTAGAGTAATGTCACTAGAGCCAAGATAGAATTTCAATAAAGTAATGGTCCAGTAAGATCTGGATTGGAGCATCTATTAAACCTGGCATTCAGAATATATTAAACAAAAGAATAAGGAAGCATTATTTCATAAATCTCACATATGCTATTTACAAAGTAGATGCTTTTTGAGTAGCATCTTTAAGTATCTTTGCTCGAAGTGTGGGCTGAGGACCACACTTGGTTACTTGTTACAAGTGCATAATCTCAGATCTCATCCTCAGGGCCTATTGAATCAGGTGTTACATACACACATGAAAGTTTCAGACTGCTTTATAGGTATTTGATGATTGATCCCTTTCTACCTTTCTATAGCTGAATTTCTCAAATGAATAGTCTATGTCTGCCGCCTCATTCTTTAACTCCTTCCTTAATGAAAACTATCTGGTTTTAGTGCTACTGGAATGGAAGTTTATTCAACAAATATTTGTTGAATTCCTATGTTCCAGACACTGTTCTAGGCATTGGGCTTATCAACCAACAAACAAGACAGAAATCCCTGCTATCCTAACTAGTTCCTCATAAGATCACCAAATAATAACTTCCATGAAGATGGTGATTTTTTTTACCTCCTGTTTCTCCAAATTATCCTTCTAGCAGCCCAGAGTCATGTGAAATAGCTGCTCAAAACAAAAACACATTTTTTTTCTGACTAAACAAATATTCTAAGTTCTAAAGATCAAGCTCCACTGGCAATCCATTACTCACTCCTCTAGCTTCCATTTCATCCTTGCCCTGAGTATCCCTGCTATAGTTCTCAATACTATATTTAAGTCAATGAACAAATTTAAGCTTTACACCAGGTAACTCTGAGGGGGTTCCTCAGGAGCATTTTGGAAGTGAAGTTGGGATTTATATAGTGTTGTGCTGTAACTAAATTTAATTTTTTTCACATGAGATTTGCATTAAACTTTATTTTGGAACATAATTTTCCCCTTTGATCTCCAATTATTACTTGCATCTTCAAATACCATCCTAGAACATAAACCAGTATGTTCCCAGTTTGAAGCAAAACAATTAATATTTGTTTTATTATACCATAAAGTATATAAAAATAATGCAAGAAGAAAAGAGAAATTTTATAATTACAGTATAACTTTTATTTACTGTATTACCATAATAACTTTAACTTTTATTTTTTAATGTTTAACATTAATTATTGGTTACGAATATATACTAATTTTTCTTTATTATAATTTGTCCATATATTACCACTACTCTTTAATATAAAAGTTTTAAATGTTTTTAAAAATTATTTATTTGTTTTATTTCCAAAGGTTTAAAACCTCAGAGAATCTCTATGTGTCATTCCATCTCAGTTCCTGAAATGGAATAGTCAACCAGGCCTCTAATGTCCAAAAGGGAATCAGTTCTTTCAAGAAAAGTTTTAATTTTTTTATGTGCTAACTAAGATGTTCAGTTTTGAAGATAGTATGTGAATACAAGCCTTTTTTAATGCCACTTTTGGAGAGAATTCTGTTTTTTTTTTTTTACCACAACAGGGAGAATTCTTCACAATATTTGCATTTATATTTTTCCTATTCAGGTGACTTTGGATGGGGTGAACATTTAAAAATTTTTTATTTTGAAATAATTTGAGACTCATATAAGAGTTACAAAGATAGTATCTTTCATCCAGCTTTCTCTTATATATAATTATCAAAACTAATAAATTAACACTGGTGAAAATGAAAGAAGAGATTATATTAGGATTTCACCTGTTTTTCCTCTAATGTCATTTTTCTGTTCTAGGATCCAGTACAGGATACAACATTATAAGTTGTCATATTTCCTTAGTCTCCTCTGGTTTTAACAGTTACCTTAGTCTTTCCATACCTTTCACAACCTTGACACGTTTGAAGAATTCTGGTCAGGTTATTTTGTAGGATGACCCTTAATTTGGGTGCATCTGCTGTTTTCTATGATTTTACTGATATTATGAAATTTTAGAAGAATACCATGAAGTGAAGTGCCCTTCTCAGCACATCCTATCAGGAGGTGTATAATAGTGATGTATCTTATAACTGGTGATGTTAACCCTGATCTCTTAGTTGAGGTGATGTCACCCACGTTTCTCCACTGTGAAGTTAACTATTTTTCCCTTTATAATTAATAAATACTTGGGAGGAGATACTGTGAAGTTATGCAAATATCATGTTTCTCCTTAAACTTTTCCCCACTAATTTTAGCATTCATTGGGGATCTTCTTTCATTCTTCTCACATATTTATTAATGAGAATTCTTTTGTAAAGAATTGTCCCTTCTCTGAAGTGAACAGTCTTGGAGTGGAAGCTGCAAACTCATCACCATATAGAGACTGTAGTCCCTATAATACAGGCCAGGAATGTGTGGGGTAGAATAAATTTATTTAACAAATCCTTTGTTTAATATTATGTGCTAGTAACTTGGGGTACAACAGTGTGTAGTCTCTGCTTGAGAGCTTATAGTCTAGTCTGGTGTAAGATGGTACTTACATTTCTGTATTGAAGACTAGGTAGAGTCCTCTGAGTAGCATATGACCCCACAAAAGCCTTTCTAGGACCAACTAAAAATACTCATCTGACTGACTCATTTCCCTATTTTTCATCCCCTGTTCAATGAGGATAAACTGGGCCTCTCGCCCTCAATGTCTGTGTCTATCCTTCAACACCTCTAACAAGAGGTCTTCATTGCTTTTCTTCCTCCTCTCAAATCTCACACAATTTCTCTTATTGGCCAACCATAACATGGAACCGTGCAGGGAAGGCAATTCTGGGAAATTCATTTGAGTTTAGCTAAACCAACAAAGTTCAAAACCACCACAGCTCATTTTGACCATTGCACCTTCATTGCAGTATTCTCCTTTGGTTTCATGACACCATGCTCTTTAAGTGTTTCATTGGATTGCTTTCCTTCCACTTTTGTTGCTAGCCATCTTCTTCCCAAGCTTTAAATTTGTGGTACTCAGCCATTTTTGTTCATATTCTACAAACTTTCTCTAACTAGTTTCACCCACTTTTATGGTTTCAACTACTATCTGTAACCTAACGACTTCCAATTCCATTTGCAGCCTAGACCTCTCTTAGAAACTCCAGGGGAAAATACTCAGTCATCTGTCCTCAGGCACTTCATTTGTAATATGCCTAAAATGGAACTCATTACCATTTCTTGGAACCTGCTCTTCCTTTTCTAATCTCAATGAGGACTGACAAGTAATTGGGAGAACACTCAATCATCCCCTCCCTACTTAACTCAATGAGTTCCATATTTTTTTCTGAAGGGCTTTCATTTAAGACACTGCTTGTACCAATCTTTTTAAACTTAAATTTATTGGAGTGACATTGGTTAATAAAATTCTATAGGTTTCAAGAGTACAGTTCAAAAATGTCATATGTATATTACATTGTGTGTTCACCACCCAAAGTTAAATTTCCTTCTGTTACCATATATTTGACCCATTTACTACTATCTACCTCCCCCTTTCCCTCTGGTAACCACTAAACTGCTGTCCATGTCCATGAGTCTCTGTTGGTTTGTCTTGTTCCTTTGTTGCTTTCATTTTTATATCCCACATATAAGTGAAATCATATGGTTCTCAACTTTTTCTATCTGACTGATATTTTTGCATTGATTAAGGTTTTTTTAGTTACAAAAAATTCATTAATATTTAGAAACATCTAGTGAATCCGTACAAGTACCTGGTATATCATAAGCACTTTATAATACAAGGGAATAAACATAATTCAGTGATAGGTAATATTTATTTTATAGATGAGTGAATTACAGAAGTTTCTCCTGATCATATAACTAATAAATGATAAAATAGGAACCTAGACTTCAGAGCTCTAATATCAAAATATAAACATAATTTAAAAGTTTCTTAATCAGTAGAGTCAAAACCTATATTGCAAGAACAAATTAACCCCGAAACCTCAGTGGTTAACACAAGAAAGGTTTATTTCTCACTCATGAAGATTTCAATACTGGTTGGGCATCTCTTCAAGGCAGCTACTGTTGATTCTTGTTATTCTCAGCATTATGTTCTATTAAGTTGCTGCAAACAGTGAATTAGCAAATACTGAACCACTGCTCCTAGGGAAAATGCAGGGTTAGGTCCCTGTGGCCCTCTGGTCACAGCTGTTTCATCAACCGATGGGTACATAACCTTGTTTTATATATTGTGTTTTATGTAAGGTGTTTCTGTTTAAAGATACCTTATTTAATATATGTTGTTGATTCGTTAGCATTGACCTATTTGTCAATAGCAACATAACTCGTGCCAGAATGAAGCTTATCTAGCACATGTATTTTCTCCCTGAGGCATATCACAGCCTTCCTGTGCTCATGAACACTATACAGCACTTTAGCACTCAGTGTGAGGGCCATTTTAATTTAACAGTTTGATTTTATTTTCCTATTCTATATATTTTTAAAATTTATATTTTTTATGGTGACATTGGTTAATGAAATCTGGTAAATTTCAGCTGTACATTTTAACAGTAAGACATATATATATTTACATTGTATGTTTACCTCCCATAATTAGATTTCTTTCTGTCACCACATATTTGACCCCTTTTACCCCAACTACCTCCCCCCTCCTCCACGAGGGCCATTTTAAGAGTGAAATCACCAAAAAATAGTGCAAAAATTGTGATACTAACTAGACCGTGAAAAGGACACGTATGTACAGTATGAGAAGAAGGGCCAGTATCACTTTATTTGACCTCAGCTGGGAACACACACATGGGCAACTCAAATTTTTTGCCACTCGGCACATATCTATGAATAATTGTGAAAATAACACAAACACTGAATTTCAGGTCACAAATTTTGGTAGGAGAATTCACAAATACAGATCTCACAAATAATGAGACTCAACTAAATGCTGTGTGATATTTCGCAACTTCAGGCTACTTGGCCTTGTGACACTGCATCTCAATATGCAGTTTCTAGGTTACTTCAACAAGGATGAGATGGCTGAAGGGTCATTCGCTAGCTCTTAAATTCTTTGGTCATTCACTATCTGTTAGCAGAAACTAATCACTTGACTCCACCTAACTGTAAGAGATCTGGGAAATATGAGGAATGCTCGGTTATTTAGTGAGCAATATATATTTCAGTTACAAAAGGCACACCAAGAAAAATAATCATATTTTACAAAGGGAGGCATCTGTTCTTGTCAGATAGAGAGTACCCTGTGGGAGGTTTGGGGGAGTGAGGATGTTTCAGATTTCTTACCTCCTTTGGCTCCACCCAAGTATCTTTATTAAAATTGCCAGATCACAGAGCATTCCAGTCATCCCATCAACATTATCTGCTCACTTTGGCAAGACATGTGATTAATTTCTTGTTCTAGGCCCCTGTAATTTCAGTTTGTTGTTTCAGTTTTTCTCTCTCTTCATTTGATCATCCTAGATTGAAACTTATCTCACCCCTGTTGGACCTTATCAAGCTATAAGCTTGGTATATTCTCTATAAACTAAGAACACTTTATCTCACTTGGTACAGAGTCTGAATCCTTGGCAACAACAGGATTACTTAACCAACCGCTTGCTACATCGTTATGTAGACTGCCGAGAATTTCCCATCCTAGGTTGAGGGAGTCCTCACTGTTCCTCTTTCTGCTTGACGCAGGTAGTTCCACTATTGTTCTAAAGGTCTATCTCTCTAGACACTACCTCTTGGAAATAATTTCTTTATTAATTAGGACTCTTAAGTTTCAAATAAAAGAATTCATATTGAGCTAATCTAATAATAACAGCAGCAGTAAAATTTAGTGCATGTTTATTCTGGATCAGTGCCTGACATATGGTAGGTGCTTACTCTTTGTTGAATGAATGCCAGACACTATGCGAAGCACTTTGAATGCATTGTCTAATTTATTCCTCACAACAACTCTATACAAGATTTCTCCTTTTTACAGAAAAGAGCACTGTGACACAGAGAGGGTTAGAAACTGCCCAGAACACACAGCTAATAAATATTGGAGCCAGGATTTGAATCCAGACCATCTCATTTTTTTCGCTACGGTATTAGGAAGGAAAAAGGGAAATTTATTATAAGAAGGTTTTTATAGAATCAAGGGCAGAAATTCAGATGGATTACAGCATGGGCTGGAAGTAGGAGCTAGAAAGCTGTTGGGAATCCAGGTCATGTTCTTTCTTTGATTTTTCTCTCTGCTTTTCAGACTAGATGTGATACATTTCATGGGCAAAGGGAAAATATTGGTAAAGTCATGCAATTGGTCTCAAGTTTTGACTCACATTGGAAAACCCCAGCACTGCCCACAACTCCTTTTGTGGACTGGGGCAACCATTCTGTTTCTTTGGAAGTTAATTTCCTTATTTATAAAATGAGAAGTTTTTACCGGAGGATTCCTCAGGTTCCTTCTAGCTCTAAAATTCTATGCTCCTAAGTGAACCTTCTAGGGCAGAAGTGCATCAATAATGGATTTGAAGGTGTGGGTTTGGGGGATAGAATAGAGGAAGGTTCTAAGGAAAGAGGGACTGAATAATGGTTTGAGTGGGGCCTTAGTATTGAATTACTGTTGAGAGTTGGTATCAGGTAAAGACTTTTGGGGGTATACAAATGGGGGGATAGGAAAGACTTCTCATTCTGACCAGACTAGATTATTTTGAATGAGCTCTCTCTCATCAATAAATAGATATTGTGCTCTCTGTCTCTCTGTCTCTCTGTCTCTCTGTCTCTCTGTCTCTTTGTCTCTTTGTCTCTCTCTCTCTCTCTCTCTCTGGTCTGTGTGTGTGTGTGTGTGTGTTGCGGGGAAAAGATAGCCCCTTTGCATAGTAGTTTAATCTGGTTTATCTTTTTTCTCAGCTCCCAAATTTTTATAGGACTTTCACTTAGGTCACAGTAAGAGAGCCAGCGGGCAAACCCAAATACTTGAGTGGTCTAATGAGCAAGTCACACCTGAATGGGTCTGTTTCTTATCCATAACACGGCTAGTTTGATCTATGTGATCTCTGAAGTCCCGCCCAGCTTTTAACATTTTCTGGTTCTGGATACTAAATCAAAAGCAGCTCTCCTCTTCCTGAATGCTCCATCCTTTGGCCAGAACTTTAACTTCATTCCCCTTCTCTGTTTATACCTGGCTGCCCAGTTTCTTTCTCCTGGGCCCCCTTTCTCCTTTGATCCTACTTGCATTTTAGCTCCTTTGTACCCTCTTTATTTTCTTATATTTTTCTGCAGAGCCCCCAGATTACACCCTGGGTCTCTAGTTCTCCATCTCCATGTCTGCCTATTCCTATTTGCATACTGATTCCTAACTGACGCTATCCCTTTAGGTTCCTCCAAGGGTCCCCTGGGATCTCCTATCATTCGTCCCTCTCACAGAAACACACCTTTCTCCAAAGCCAAAGGATCAGGTATTCAGTGGCTCAGGTGACAAACCTGCTGTCAGGTTACAGATATTGTTTCCTGAAAGACCACACTACAGTGTCAGTAGAGACTCGGGCTGCCTGCAGTGCCCTGGCCTTACTTGGCTATCCCACGCAAGGTGAGAATAACCAGAATTCAACTCTAATACCAGTACTCACCCGGAAACATGGATCTGAGCTTCTCGCCCCTACTGCTGCTGCTGTCCTGTGCAGGTGAGAGGAACAGTGAGCAGGACTGGGAATAAAGGGAATGGTTGCTAGAAAGAGACTTAAGAATGTGGGGATTAACTGGTTAGGCAAAAGATAAAGACACAAAGAAGAGGGACAGGGACTGGAGCTAACGGAGAAAATGAGAGTTAAGGAAGTAGGCCAAGACTTACTGTAGGCTGCTGAAAGGGACTCAGCTCCCCATCCCCTTCATTTCATCTTTAGATCCAGGCCAGGAATAGGCTCCAAGACAGGGCTGATTTGGGGTTCTAGGTTCTTCCCCTCTAGTGATCTCTGGTTTCTCTCCTTGCAGTGACTCTGGCCCCTACTGGGCCTCAGTCCCTGGACCCTGGTCTCTCCCTCCTGAAGTCATTGTTCTCCACTCTGGACCAGGCTCCCTGGGGGTCCCTCAGCCGCTCACGATTCTCTGCATTCCTGGCCAACATTTCTTCTTCCTTTGAGCCTGGGAGAATGGGGGAGGGACCGGTGGGAGAGCCCCCACCTCTCCAGCCCCCTGCCCTCCGGCTCCACGATTTCCTAGTGACACTGAGAGGCAGCCCTGACTGGGAGCCAATGCTAGGGCTGTTAGGGGATGTGCTGGCACTACTGGGACAGGAGCAGACCCCCCGGGACTTCCTGGGGCACCAGGCAGGTGTGCTGGGTGGACTCGCAGAGGTGTTGCTGGGAGCCTTAGTTCCTGGGGGACCAGCTACCCCTACTCGGCCCCCATGCACCCGTGATGGGCCCTCTGACTGTGTCCTGGTGGCTGACTGGTTGCCTTCTCTGCTGCTGCTGTTAGAAGGTACACGCTGGCAGGCTCTGGTGCAGGTGCAGCCCAGTGTGGACCCCACCAATGCCACAGGCCTTGATGGGAGGGAGCCAGCCCCCCACTTTTTGCAAGGTCTGTTGGGTTTGCTCACCCCAGTGGGGGAGCTGGGCTCTGAGGAGGCTCTTTGGGGAGGTCTGCTGCGCACAGTGGGGGCCCCCCTCTATGCTGCTTTCCAGGAGGGGCTGCTCCGTGTCACTGACTCCCTACAGGATGAAGTCTTTTCCATTCTGGGGCAACCAGAGCCTGATGCCAATGGGCAGTGCCAGGGAGGTGAGTGTTGCAGGGTCGGGGCTGGGCTACGGCAAGGCAAGAAGGGGTGAGATTGAGGTAGTCCTCTTCCTCACTCTTTCCCTCCTAGGCAACCTACAGCAGCTGCTCTTATGGTAAGTAACAGGAGAAGAGTTCTGGGGTTTGGGCATGGGAAGTTGTTAGGTTCCAGGGCAGAAGAGGAAACTGATGGGAGGAGTGTGGTCTGGTAGTTTTGGAGTGTGATAGTTTGGGCTTGTGTCCCCGCTCTGCCTCTTCCTAGCCATGTGACTTGGGGTAGGTTACAGTTTCATTCTGTGCCTCAGTTTCCCCAATTATAAAATATAGATAATATTAGCTACTACCGAGTTGTTGCAAGGAATTAAATGAGTTGATACTGTATGTGTAAACCACATAGAACTGTGCATGGCAAATAGTGCTTAATAGATGTTAGCTAATAAAGATGGCAAGTGGAAAGAAAGGGCAAGACCGGATTACTGTACCCCTTACTATTTCGGTACACCAGAAGAGCCAGAGACAGTTAGACATATTCAGTTGCTGGGCAGATTTTCTGATACAAGGCCAACTGAAGACTGTGTTTAAGCTACCTAAAAGCATATGAAGAAAGGAGGAAGAAAGGGGCCAGGAGCATAGAAGGGACTCCAAGTGGGTTGCTTCTAGGTGATTTTGCACCTTGGCAGGACAGGCCTCTTTCCCTTTCCCCCATCCCAGTATTTAAACCAGTAACACCTACACTCCTAGTGAGCTCACTTTTGGAAAACCCTATGCTTACCACCACCCCCTGCAGGGCTCTGGGCCAGGGTCAGACTCTTCTACTGGAGGAAATATAAACTGACCAGATCCTGCCTGCTCCTCCCTCTGTACCCAGGGGCGTCCGGCACAACCTTTCCTGGGATGTCCAAGCGCTGGGCTTTCTGTCCGGATCACCACCCCCACCTCCTGCCCTCCTCCATTGCCTAAACAGGGGTGTACCTCTGCCCAGGGCTTCCCAGCCCTCAGCCCACAGCAGCGGTCGCCAACAGCGAGCCATCTCTGTGGAAGCTCTCTGCGAGAACCAGTCAGGCCCAGCACCACCCTACAGCATTTCCAACTTCTCCATCCACTTGCTTTGCCAGCATGCCAGGCCTGCTACGCCACAGCCCCCTCCCAGCACTACTGCCATCTGCCAGACAGCTGTGTGGTATGCAGTCTCATGGGCACCAGGTGCCCAAGGCTGGCTACAGGCCTGCCATGACCAATTTCCTGATCAGTTCCTGGAGGCAATCTGTAGCAACCTCTCCTTTTCAGCCCTGTCTGGCCCCAACCGCCGCCTGGTAAAGCTGCTCTGCGCTGGTCTGCTCCCACCCGCCACCAGCTGCCCTGAAGGGCTGACCCCTGTTCCCCTCACCCCAGAGATATTCTGGGGCTGCTTCTTGGAGAATGAGACTTTGTGGGCCCAGAGGCTGTGTGGGGAGGCGAGTCTGCAGGCTGTGCCCCCCAGCAATCAGGCCTGGGTTCAGCATGTGTGCCAGGGCCCCACCCCAGATGTCACTGCTTTCCCACCCTGCCACATTGGACCCTGTGGGGAACGCTGCCCAGATGGAGGCAGTTTCCTAATGATGGTCTGTGTCAATGACACTATGTATGAGGCCCTGGTGCCCTTCTGGCCCTGGCTAGCAGGCCAGTGCAGAATAAGTCGTGGGGGCAATGACACTTGTTTCCTAGAGGGGCTACTGGGCCCTCTTTTGCCCTCTCTGCCACCACTGGGACCATCCCCACTCTGCCTGGCCCCAGGGCCCTTCCTGCTTGGCATGCTGTCCCAGTTGCCACGCTGTCAGTCCTCTGTGCCGGCCGTTGCCCACCCCACACGCCTACACTATCTCCTTCGCCTGTTGACCTTCCTCCTGGGTCCAAGGGCTGGAGGGACTGAAGCCCAGGAGATGCTGGGTCAGGCCCTGCTGCTCTCCAGTCTCCCAGACAACTGCTCCTTCTGGGATGCCTTCCGCCCAGAGGGCCGGCGCAGTGTGCTGCAGACAGTTGGGGAATACCTGGAACAAGAGGAGCAGCAGACCGCACTGGGCTTTGAACTCACTGACAGCCCCAGCTCTGGTATAAGCAAGATGGAGCTGCTGGCCTGCTTCAGCGTGAGTGATCTGCCAAGGTGAAAGCTCCTGGAACAGAGGGATGGGCCCCCTGGGGAATTTTCTAATACTGAGAGGCAACCATATAGCACAGTGTTTGTTTTAAGCACACAGCTCTGGAGTCAGACAGCCTTGGGTTCATTTTTAAGGTCTGTGATCAACCTCGGGTAAGTTATTTAACCTCTCTGAGCAACATTTTTTCTCATCTATAAGTAGGGGAGAATAATGAATGGTGCTACTCTTTTAAGGTGGCTGTAAGGATTACATGAGATAATACATGCTGTGGACTTAACACAACACATCGTATAGAAACATGTAATAAATGTTAAGTCACATCAGTCTTTCTGATTCTTTGACTCTCCCCCTTTCTGCTCCTGAAAGGAAAGGGTTCAAGTTAGAAGGCTCTAATTCTAGCCCTACAGAGTGAGAATTGGAAGCTGGCAAATATAGGAAGATAAAGCAGAACTGAAAAATTCAAGGGGAGTATGAATCAGAAGACTTGGATTCTAGGTTCAGTTATGCCACAAATTAGTGTAGTCTTGGGCCAGTAATTTAATTTAGATTTTCTGGGCTTCAGTTTCTTCTCTGTAGCATGAAGGGGCTAGGATATGTAAATATCATTATTTATTCAATGAACACCTGTTATGTATAAGGCACTTGCTAGGTTCTGTTAGGACCCATCTTTCTCAAGCCCAGGGATCAGTGAAGTGGAATATGGTAGACTTGTAGTAATTTGGTTCAGATCTACAAGTATTTACTGAGCCAATTATGGGCCTGGCATGGAAGAGGATATAGGAGAAGTTAGAGACATGGTCCTTGACCTAAAGAAGTTTAATATCTGAGGAGATGCACATACTAGCTTCAGATGAAGAACAAGCATCCTAGCAAGTGGAGCTGGAGTGCCTGAGGAAGCTGCAGGAGGGACAGAGAAGACAGCTCTCTTGGCATCTTGTCTGTCTCCCCACCAGCCTGTGCTGTGGGATCTGCTCCAGAGGGAGAAGAGTGTTTGGGCCTTGCAGATTCTAGTGCAGGTAACAGATGGAGGGGCACATGGGTGGACTGGGTGACAGCTATGGCCTGAGGTCCCTGCCCAGAGAAGCCTTACTCACCATGACTTCCTACACCCAGGCATACCTGCACATGCCTCCAGAAAATCTCCAGCAACTGGTGCTTTCAGCAGAAAAGGAGGCTGCTCAAGGCTTCTTGACACTCATGCACCGTTCCTGGGCCCAGCTGCAGGTGGGCATAGAGGGAGAGGGGAACAGGATGAAGGGGGAAGTCGAGGAATTAAGAGCACCTGGAACCTGGTGTACAGAGGGCTTGCCCCAGTGGAATGAGGAACTCAGGAGAGGAGACGACAAGAGTACTGAGCATCTCCAGAGCCAGCATCCATTCCTGTGCCTCCATAGGTACCACCATCTGAGGAGCAGGCCCTGGGTCGCCTGACAGCCTTACTGCTTCAGCGTTACCCACGTCTCACCTCCCAGCTCTTCATTGACCTGTCACCACTCATCCCCTTCTTGACTGTCTCCGACCTAATGCGCTTCCCACCATCCCTGTTGGCCAATGACAGTGTGTAAGGCTCTTTCACACTCTTCCTGATTCTGTCAGGGTCAGGCTGACCCCACTGGCCTAGAACACCTCCTTCCAGAGCTCCCCTCCGTTAAAACTAGGGAGAATCTCCAGTCTGTCCATGACAATGCAGCTGCAGGGAACCAGGGCACAATTTGGAACAGGGCCGAGGGTTAAGACTCCTTACTCTCCCCAGCCTGGCTGCCATCCGGGATTACAGCCCAGAAATGAGGCCTGAACAGAAGGAGGCTCTGGCAAGGCGACTGCTGGCCCCTGAGCTATTTGGGGAAGTGCCTGCCTGGCCCCAGGAGCTGCTGTGGGCTGTGCTGCCTCTGCTTCCCCACCTTCCTCTAGAGAACTTTCTGCAGCTCAGCCCTCACCAGGTATGAGAATCATCTGTTTTACTTGACTAGGCCATCTTCTACTGGTGGGACAGGAGTCAGAGGCATGTCTATTAGTCAGCCCCTCCTTGCAAGTGTCCCACAGAGACCCCAACACAAGTAGACCCTCTGCATCTCAGATCCAGGCCCTGGAGGATAGCTGGCCAGTGGCAGGTCTTGGGCCAGGACATGCCCGGCATGTGCTACGCAGCCTGGTGAACCAGAGTGTCCAGGATGGAGAGGAGCAGGTGCGCAGGTGAGTGGTCATGGGATCAGTGATTGTGGCCAGAATGAGAAGGAGGCAGGTACAGCTGCCGTGATGGGTTGGGGTCCTCAGAAAGATGGGGCATTGGCTCTGGGCAGTGTAGGTCTCCGAGAGAGGTCTCTCTGTGACACTCTCCTAGTTTTATGACATTTCGGTGGTCAGAGTGCCTATTCCATGTACTCATGTGGTCTCTGCCTTAGTACCAGCCTCAGTGACCACATGAAGGCCAGCTTTGTGCCCTCCTCAGGCTGGGGTCCCTCGCCTGTTTCCTGAGCCCTGAGGAGCTGCAGAGCCTGGTACCCTTGAATGATCCAATGGGGCCGGTAGAACGGGGGCTGCTGGAATGTGCAGCCAACGGGACCCTCAGCCCACAAGGACGGGTGAGCCCTTTGACACAGGCCCACCAGACTCCAGGATTTCTCTGGGTCTGTGTGGAGAACTTGCCCAGTCATCTCAACCAAGCTTGAACACAGTGTTGCCAGCCCTCTCCCATCCTCTGCCACCTTCATTTCTACTCCATGACCATTCTTATCTATTGCCACCTCTTCCTGACCTTACCCCATCTGGCTATGACACTCCAAACATACCCTTCGACATCTTGAACCCAATCTGCTTCTGTCCCATCCTTGGTTCCAAGCCCTAGCCCAGGACTTGGAAAATCCAGATGTGGGATTAGAGAGGAGATTTAAGGTTTGCTTGTCTTTTCTCTCCAGTCCCAAACCTTCCTTGCTTACAGGTGGCATATGAACTTCTGGGAGTGTTGCGCTCATCTGGAGGAGCTGTGATGAGCCCTCGGGAGCTGCGGGTCTGGGCCCCTCTCTTTCCTCAGCTGGGCCTCCGCTTCCTGCAAGAGCTGTCAGAACCCCAGCTTAGAGCCATGCTTCCTGCCCTGCAGGGAACCAGTGTCACACCCGCCCAGGTGAGCCTGTCTCATTTCCTGGCATCCACCCTTCCATCCTCTGGAACCCCAGTTAAGAGAATTATGTTCAGGGATACTGTCAGCCTCCCTCAAGCCTCCTATTCCTCTATTCCGAGGAGGACTCCCTCGTCCCTGTTCTTCAGATCAAGAAGAGCCTGGAGCCAGGCCAATCACTGGGGGTGGTGGAGAGGGAGCTGGAAGTTTTGGAGGGAAGGTCCTAGAGATCTTTTTAGGTCCTGGCTTCCGGGGACCTGAGAGCTGTTGTTTCCTGTCCCATCCCACCTTAGGCTGTCCTGCTGCTTGGACGGCTCCTTCCAAGGCATGAAGTGAGTAGCAGCAACTTCTCAACACCCCCCAGAGGTCTCTGTGCCCTTTCCCTGGCTCCCACATCTGCCCCTTCCTGCCTCTCTGCTCCCCTTATACCTGCTGCCTGTCTGCACTGGGATTGTTGTCTTCCCCAGCACCCTGCCCCTCTTCTTCAGGCCTTTTGTCTCTCTTGCTCCCCAGCTGTCCTTGGAAGAGCTCTGCTCCTTGCACCCTCTGCTGCCAGGCCTCAGCTCTCAGACACTCCAGGCCATCCCTAGGCGAGTTCTGGTTGGGGCCTGTTCCTGCCTGGCCCCTGAACTGTCACGCCTCTCAGCCTGCCAGACCGCAGCACTGCTGCAGACCTTTCGGGTATGAGAGTAGAAGGGAGGATGAGAAAATCAGGGATGTGGGCTCTGGTTGGGAGGAGTGCATCTTCCCTGTGACCAGGGAAGACCTCTCATTCCTACTCATTTTTTTACACACACCCAGTAATACACACACACTACCAACTCTCATGCAGGTGAAAGATGGAGTTAAAAATGTGGGTACAACGAGTGCCGGTACAGCTGTGTGTATCCCTGGTCAGGTATGTAGGGTCTCCTGATTAGCTCCTCTCCATGTCCCAGAACAGTTTCATAGGGCTGATGCTGCCTCACACACTCACCAGGCAGTGACCCTGAGGGTTCAGGTTAGCTCTGTGCCCACCAAGACCTTAGTATCTCTCCCCGGTTCCAGATGTAGGACAGCATGACCCACACTGTCATAGCATGTCAAAGCCAAAAGGATCTGAGAAATCTTCCAGGCCAACCATCCCACCTTCACATAAAGAGACCAAGGCTCAGAGAAGCTAAGGCACTTTAGTTCATCAGGTTCCTAAGTAGCAGCAACACTTGCGAGGGCTGCCATTGTGAGGGCTCTCGGTGTGCCTCGCTACAGCGGCACATGCCATTCCACCCTTGACCTAGCTTTGGTTCCTCCCTGCCCTGTGGTTCTTCTTCACTGAGGGCCAAGTCCAGACCCTCTCACCTGTCACCACACTGCTACACTCATCCCTACCGGCAGCCCATCCCCACCACCTGGCCAGACTGCCTGCTTCCCCTGCTCCCCCTAAAGCTGCTACAACTGGACTCTGCAGCTCTGCTGGCTGACCGTAGGCGCTATCGGAATCTGCCCTGGTCTGAGCAGCAGGTAACTCTCCCCACTTAACCCACAACTCTCCTCTCTCAATCTGTTTCGCATCCTTTGCCCATCCCTCAGCCCTAGATATGGCACTTTATTACTAGTGTTCCTTATAATGTGACTTACTTTGCTCTTTCTTCTCCCTCCTCACTATTCTGTCATCTCTCCCCCCACCCCCCACCCGTTCCTACCCACTTCTTTCTGAGAAAAGATTGGATATTTGGAAGCGTAGGAGGCTGGTAGGGCCCATAGGGTCAGAGGCAGGACTGGGTCCGAGGCATCTTAAGTCCTTGGGCAACATCTCTGCTGGGAAGCGGTTCCTCTTTCTTTCTCTTGTAGGCACAGTTTCTCTGGAAGAAGATGCAGGTGCCCACCAACCTGACCCTCAGGAATCTGCAGTGAGTAACTAGTGTTAAACAGTGAATTGCATTCAACTAATATTTTTTGAATGTTTACCATTTGTCAGGAACCATGTGATCGGTAATGGGGGGTATGGGGATGAATGATGCATGGTCCGAACCTGTGGGTGTTCTCCTGGCTCCTCCTCTCCTTATGCCCTGCCTTTCCACAGTGCCACACCTATCCGACTAGATCTAAGGGATTTAGAGGTCCTGGGTTCAGGTGCCAGTCCTGTTACTTATTTGTGATCTTGGGCAAATCATTTAACCTCTCTAAGCTTCAGGTTTTTCTTTTGTAGAAAGATAATTAAAATGGTACCTACCTCATAGGTAGTTGTGAAAATTAAATGAGATAAGGCATATAAGGTACTTATCATAGTGCCTGGCTCAGTGTAATCTCCCAACAGATATTTGCTGTTATTAGTTTAATCCAAAGACATTTCAGATCTACTGGCCAAGTAGAAATAAACACGTGTAAGTATTACCTTACCTACACCTACAGTAAAAGAACCACAGGCTTCAGAATCTGAAGATATGGCTCTAGTCTCAGTTTACCCCATTTCTAGTAGAATGATGTCGAGAGCATCACCGAACCTTTGTAAATATTTTCTTTGATAAACGGTCATGATGTTGCGGAGAGCCGATGAGAATATCTATGGGAAAACATTTTTCAAATTGTAAATTACCATAAATGAACATCTGTACTTGTGATGAGAGTGTTTATATCAAGGAGTAGACAAACTATGGCATGTGTTGAATGAGCATCTACCCACTCACATACCCACAGGGCTCTGGGCACCCTGGCAGGGGGCATGTCTTGTAAGTTTCTGCAGCAGATCAACTCCATGGCAGACTTCCTTGAAGTGGTGCACATGATCTATCAACTGCCCACTGGGGTTCGAGGGAGCCTGGTGAGAAGGATGCTTAGGCATTAGTGGGAGCAGGGAGGTATGGACCCTGGGTACAGAACCCAGCCGCCATGCTCAGCTCTGTCCTGCCTCTGCACCTTCCCCACATTGTCCCACAGAGGGCCTGTATCTGGGCAGAGCTACAGAGGAGGATGACAATGCCAGAGCCAGAGCTGGCCACCCTGGGGCCAGAACTGAGTGGGCTAGACACCAAGCTGCTCCTGGACTTACCGTAAGTGCTGCAACTGGAGACACTGGATCCTTAGAAAATTCAACCTGGAGTAGAAGATCTGCCCTTAGAAAATGCCCTAGAAGTGGTGGTTTCCTTGACATTAATTATAGCCAGAAGCAGAGGATTCTATCCAAAGTTGCTCTGTGTATGGGCTGGCTCTCAGAACATGGCCCCAGCATGGGACAGCTGAGGGTGGCAACACTGTGATGTAGGCTGCCAAGCAGTCCGATAATAACGTAGGCCATATTAATAGAGATAAAGTATCTGAAATGAGGGAAGCAATGGTCCAATTTTGCCTCAGACGATTATAGTCTGCTTTGGGCACTGTGCTCTCAGTGTATTCAGAAGAGTAGATAAAGAGGAAATGTCTGAAAAATGTGACAAATGCCTTTAAATTTCCCAGAGGCTATCAAATAGAAAGCAAATTGGCATGTTTATGAATGGTCCTATTGGGCATGACTAGGATCAATGAATGCAAATCAGATTTTGTCCAATATAAGGAAAATTGAGGTAGTGAGTTCAGGGTCATTGGAACAAGTCTAGCTTGGATGGCCCCATGGCAGGAATATTGTAGAGCAGATTCAATATGGGATGCAGGAGAAAGGAGATGAACCTAAGCTTCCTCCCAACCCAGAAATTCTTACCCCATTGCCATCAGAACCGTAAGTCAGGGTAGAAAAAGGCTTGCATTGGTCTTCTTGGGAATGAGGTGATGATAAAAGCAGTTGATCTCATCCTTACATTTTTATAGGCCTTTCAACAGATTTGGGCTCCTGTACTACATGATGACCCAGTTGCAGAACTGGCAGTCCTAGACGGAGTACAGGATACCACTTCTGATTTCTGGGCAAAAGTATTTTTTAAAATACCATTGAAATTTGTTTAAATATATTAGTTCTTTGAGATAATTTAAAATCGCAAGGGCCTGGATGAGGTGAATGATTCCAGACCATGAATCTGAAGATCTAAGTTCCTCATTGTGAAAGAGGATATGAAAAATAACTATTTTACTCCCAGGTTTTGTCATAAGGATCAAATGAGATAACACCTAAAAGAACTTTGTAAATTGTATAGCGCTATACAAACAAGAAGAAACCACCTCACAACAAATAGAGGAAGGGTGGCACTGTGGAAAACAAGAACTGGGAGTAAGACCCCACCATTCAAACTCTGTGAACCTCGGTTTTTTAAATCCATATAATGGAAAAATTTTAATGGTACTTAATATTTTTGGCTTTTGATTCAATTAGATGTGGTAGGATTGTTTGTGATTTCTTTTCAGGAGACTAGAAATATGTCACTCCCTTCGTGTGAGAATTGGATCTGGGACTGTTTAATGTCAGTTCCTGTTAGAGCCTCAGGGTTCAATCTTGTGTTACCTCTTGTCTGAGGAATGTAACATTGTATGGTCCCTTCTCCATGTGGCTCAGTTCCAAGTACCCCATTGTCAAATTGCTATAGGGTCCGGTTGATGGACAGACTGTCCAATGAATCCATTATGTTGGTGGTTGAGCTGGTACGAACTGCTCCAGAGCAACTGCTGGCACTGACCCCACTCCACCGGGCAGCCCTGGCAGAGAGGACACTACAAAACTTGGTAAGAGTCCACCCTACCAGATTCAGAACTACTGCCTAGGTGATTGTTACCTCTCAAACAATGTTATCTTGTCTTCTAGGTCCAATTCCACACTTTTGCTGTCAAACAGGTTCCCATCTCTAAGGCCTTAGCCCCTAGATCTACTTCTTAGTTCTATTCCTTGATAACTTGCTTCATGTTTTTTGTCCACATGCCCTGGAGTCTAAGAAAGCCCTTAGATTCCTCTTCCCAATCTTTCTGCTTGCTTCTATTTGGGCTCATTGTTTAAGAAAGCGAACAATGGCAGTGAACATTATAGGTCTTCAGTTGGGAGCTGGAGGAGGGAAGATCAAAGAACTTGGTGTCTTGATGAAAGAATCAGGTCCTCTGAGTCAGAAGTGCATTGTCCCAAGGCCTGATGCCCTCTCCAGGCTCCAAAGGAGACAACAGTCTCAAAGGAAGTGCTGGAGACATTGGGTCCCTTGGTTGGATTCCTGGGGACAGAGAGCACACGACGGATCCCACTACAGATACTGCTGGCCCACCTCAGTCAGTTGCAAGGCTTCTGCCTAGGAGAGCCATTTGCCACAGAGCTTGGATGGCTGCTGTCACAGGAACCTCTTCTTGGGTATGGACCTTTGAGAACTTTAGATTCTAATTCATCCTCCACCTAACTTCTCAACTACCGTCATTGGTGGCAGACTATTCAATATGCCTGAGATCCCTTGGAGACATGAGTCCCCAATCCTAGCATGTTTTCTTTTCTCCTTCCCTTTTTTCATAGTTTCCTCAGCATCCCAACTCTTGATCTTCTTCTCGTCCTCCAGGAAACCAGAGCT
Organism: Eidolon dupreanum; assembly: GCA_028627145.1. Taxonomy (NCBI): domain Eukaryota; kingdom Metazoa; phylum Chordata; class Mammalia; order Chiroptera; family Pteropodidae; genus Eidolon; species Eidolon dupreanum. The sequence goes on from CM053509.1 coordinate 53,026,796, forward strand.
ATGGAGCCAGAATGAAGTAGAGCAAGCTGGACGCCTAGTGTTCACTCTGTCTACTGAGGCGATATCTTTGATCCCCAGGGTGAGGTGAAGGAACAAGGGAGGGAGTGAGAACAGAGAGGGACTGGTGAGCTGGTTCTGGGGAGCAAAGGCCGAGGAGGTTGAGGGCAAAGGATGTGAAACCTGATTCTGGGGGAGATGCTAAAATGAGACAGGACTTTAGAAATAGAGCTGCAGCAGTTGGCCCTGACCTGCTTGGGTCTCCCCCTTCTCCACCTTCTCACACAGGAGGCCTTGGGCCCAGAGACCCTGGAGCGCCTCCTAGAGAAGCAGCAGAGCTGGGAACAGAGCAGAGCTGGACAGCTGTGTGGTCGACCACAGCTTGCTCCCAAGAAAGCAGCTCTGGTATCTGGGATTGTGCGGCCTGCTGCAGACTATCTCCCAGGTGAAACTACCCAGATACTCATAGCTCTAGCAGGGTGAACAGGAAAGAATATCCAACAATGCAATCAGAAGTTGGAGCTCTAGGTGTGCTGTGCCCTTTGAGCAGATTTGCACACTCTCTGCTCTCTGGGCTTGGGCTTGCTAATCTGTAAAGCTCAGGAGTTAAAAGGATGATCTCGAAGTCTCTTCTAGTTCTAGGATTCTATAGATTTGTGAATTTGTAACCCATTATATTTTTAGCTCAGGACTCTCCTTTTTCTGCTTTCTTATCCATTAAAAGCTGACTCAGCTCTAGACTTGACTAAGTGTGGAGCTCTCTGCTGGGAAGATGCTTAGGACGTCAGAAGGAGACACTGTGGGGCTAGGGACTTCTGTTCTCATCTAGATCTGCTATTAAAGCTCCCAGGCAACCCCTTCAGTCTTCCACCTATACAATGTGGAGCTTGTCCTCTCTAGTCACTTTTTCTAATATCCTTTGAGTCCTATAAATCTCTCACTACGGTAATCTTTGCACCCATACTGCCCACATTGGCCTGTCCTCCAGAGGTTGGAGAGGTCATTCCATCTCTAGATATCTCTCTGGGTATACTTTAATGCTACACTGACCCCCAGGCCTGCCTTCCCCCTTCAGAACCTGTGCCAAATTGTGCAGATGTACGAGGGACATTCCCAGCAGCCTGGTCTGCAACCCAGATTGCAGAGATGGAGCTCTCAGACTTTGAGGACTGCCTGGCACTATTTGCAGGAGACCCAGGACTTGGGCCTGAGGAACTACGGACAGCAATGGGCAAGGCAAAACAGGTTAGGAATGGGAGGTCATTTGGGGTTGAAGGTGGAAAAACATTAGGTAGCTGGTTTGATGTGGTGTGGGACACAAGTAAATGAATAGCTGGGTGAGATGTGGGGAAAATAGGAGATAAAAGAGTTAGAGGGTTTGGTACATATATACAATGGAATATTACTCAGCCATAAAAAAAAAGATAAGCTCTTGACATTTGCAACAACATGGTTGGACCTAAAGGGTATTATGCTAAGTGAAATAAGTCAGACAGAGAAAGACAAATACCATATGGACTAGAGTCTGCTATTTTTTCTTACTGAGACTCCAGAATCTTTCAATAACACCATAGTCAGAAGAACCTTAATCTAACCCTCTCATTTTACAGTTGAGGAAATTAAGACCCAGATAAGGCATGTGATTTGCCTAGAGTTACACAGCTAAGGACAGAGGCAAGATTAAGACCCAGCATTCTGACTCCAGGTCCATTGCTTTTTCCATTTGCATTGTTCTTCTTTCTCCTAGTTGTGGGGTCCCCCCCGGGGATTCCGTCCTGAACAGATCCTGCAGCTGAGGCGGCTTTTAATAGGTCTAGGAGAGCGAGAACTACAGGAGCTGATCCTGGTGGACTGGGGGGTTCTGAGCACCCTGGGGCAGATAGATGGTTGGAGCTCCGTCCAGGTAACCCTTCCCTCCTCCCTACCACCTTCCAATGTCCATCACATAGATCCAGGCTTCTACGTTATCTAAACTCCAAGGAATTTTTTCATGACCCTGGCTATTCTTTGTATCTTTTCTTAACATCCCTTACTAGTGGCCTTAGGAACTCTGTGGTTTATTCACTCTGAGGACCTGGAGATGTAATATTTCTTCCTGGCTTGTTTCCCTGAGGCTTCCTCTTTTTCTATCCTTTTCTTTTTTGGATTCTCAACCTTCCCCATAGCTATTGGATCTTCAGGTCTTAATAATAAAAGAATATAATCCAGTAGCACTTGTTACTTTCCTAATCACTTCCCCATTCATTAATTCCCCATGGTTTCTCTCCTTATCCTGTGTTCTCCATCCCCACTCCAGCTCCGGGTTGTGGTCTCCAGTTTCCTGCGACAGAGTGGCCGGCACGTGAGCCACCTAGACTTTCTTCACCTGACTGCACTGGGTTACACACTCTGTGGACTGCGGCCAGAGGAGCTACGGCATATCAGCAGTTGGGAGTTTAGGTCACCTGTGGAGGGGGTTTTGTGTGTGGGGGTGCTGAGGTAATGGTGGGCTCACTGGGGAGGGAAGGATCGGGAAGGAGTGATCCCATGGAGGAAGAGAACTCACTTGAAACCATCTCATGACCATGGACCCAATCACCATGGCTGAATCCTTTTCCCTTCCTTCCCACTCTTCCACAGCCAAGCAGCTCTCTTCTTGGGCAACCTACATCTCCAGTGTTCTGAGGACCAGCTGGAGGTTCTGGCCCAACTCCTTGTGCTGCCTGGTGGTTTTGGCCCAGTCAGTAACTGGGGGCCTGAGATCTTCACTGAAATTGGTACAATAGCAGGTAGGAAGCCTGGACCAGTGCTGGTGCTGGTTGTCAGGTGTTGGTTTCTATACCATGGATGGACTGGATGGAGGACTGCCCTGGACTTCTCAACGTGGGAGTCTGGGTGGGTGTTTAGGTAATAGGCTGGAGATGTACTGAGGAAGATCTATGGTAAGATACTTTGGAAGTGATTGGAAGGGAAGGTCTATAGGTTTGAAGAGAAGGGAGAAAGCCAGTCTAACACAACATTTGGATGCTCATCCCACTTGCTTCAACAGCTGGGATCCCAGACCTGGCTCTTTCAGCACTGCTGCGGGAGCAGATCCAAGGCCTTACCCCTCTTGCCATTTCTGTCATCCCTGCTCCTAAATTTGCCGTAAGTAAAGATGGACTGGGGTCTGGGGTGATCACAAGAGAGCCAGAGCCCAAGGTAGGCTACACTGGATATACTGATATCTGGCCCCACCCCCAGGTGGTGTTCAGCCCCACCCAACTGTCTAGTCTCACCAATGTTCAGGCTGTGGCTGTCACTCCTGAGCAAATGGCCTTTCTGAGTCCTGAGCAGCGACGAGCAGTTGCGTGGGCCCAGCATGAGGGGATGGAGAACCCAGAACAGCAGGGTGAGTTCTCAACTGCACAGTCGGACCTTCCATCTCCTGACCCAGAATCTGACCCCTAACTTGGTATTATCTGGCTCATAGAACCACCCAGGGAGATTCCTGATGCAGGGAGTATACAGGCAGAGAGTTTCCAAGTATCAATGTTTTCTGGGGAGCATTGTTGTGATATTACTTCTATTCTGTCTCATTATAGGTCGAAGCACAGCCTGGGGCCTCCAGGATGGGTCGCAACCCTCCTGGGCCCTGGCATTAGCCATCTGCTTCCTTGGCAAGCTACTATGAGCCTGTCTCTACAGTTAAAGAGAGATCATTGGGAAAGAAACTTTAAGTCATAGTGAATAAAGTGCAAATGGAAGTATGTTCTAATTATTCTCAGGAAGCTGGTGAAGAACATGGGAAATATGCTAATGCTTTCCACCCACCTAAGAATCAGAGTTCCTGGCATGCCATATCTGGAGTCTCTTTCCATCATAAATAACCCCATTCCATTTTTTTCCTTTTGAGGAGCCTGCTCCCTCCTTGCCCCACCATTAGAAATAACACAGACAACTGGAGCACAGCAAGGTGTCTTTACTGGGATAGAGGGAATGCAGGGGCAGCATCCAGGGCAAGTAGAATGGGCCACTATTAAACTGGCAAAAGTCCTGGAGATCTTGAGTCATCTGCTGAGGATGGGAAGTTAATGCTTATTGTGGATGAGAGGTGGAGGGATGCGGATATCCTGGCCTCTCTCCAGACGCCGTTCACAGTCAATCAAATAGTTTACTCCATCGATGACCAGTTGCACCAGCTCCACCTGAAGGACACTAACCCTTGATCTCTGCTTCCACAAACTGAGTTTCTTTATCACTGATTTGCCTGCTCTGAGAACTCATTTCCAATTGTCTCCCCACTCAACCTGAATTTTATTTCAGATTCTAGTACGTTCCCAAGACTCACTCACTGCCATATCTCAACCCCACAGACTTATACCTCTCCTCACCCTAATTCCTGAAGATCTCACCTCTGACTTGCCCAGTCGATCCAAATTAGAGATATCAAAGACACTGCCTGTGGCAGCTGTGTCCACTCCTCCAGTACCACGCTTTTGGAGTCTTAGGTTCTCCAGGATCTTTGGGAAGCGGCTATCCTAGAGGGGAGATAGAGATTGGGAGCAGGATCAATAGGGGCACAGACTGGTTCTACCTGAGAGAGCCCCGAACTTGCTCAGAACTCTTTCCCCAACCCTTTGGCCACAATGCATCTAGCTCCTTTCCAAAGTGTCCCTCCCATACACACAGAGCCACCTTCTTCACTCACACCCTTCTCTAATCCCACAACTCCTTTACTTTGCTTAGCAGGGGCAGTTTGATGTGTACTCCTGCTCGAAGTCCAGTGCCCAGGTTAGATGGACAGGTCAAGATGTATCCCAAACGCTCATTCCACATGAACTCCCAGCCACGCTCTTGGATCAGCCGCTCCACCTGAGTCCACAAAGTCTCTGTTAGTGAAAAGTCAGGAATATGTGGACCTTCTCTTAGCCAGACCCACAGAAACTTAGAAATATGTCTAGAACCAGAAACTTGGGATGTGAAAGAATGACACTGCTCAGTTTTGGGGGGGTTTTCTTGGGAGTTGTTCTTGGTGGAGGTGGTTTGTTATTATCTGGTATACAAGCCAATTTTGGTGTTACAAGCCCATAATGATGAGATTGCAGAAAACTATCTTGTATGTAGAAGAAGAGAAACTTGAGGGAATGGTGCATTAAGGATAATCTAAGGAAAGAACAGAGGTGTTAAACTAAATTGAGAAAGGATTAATTATTCAATGAGCTCTGGATGCATTGATTATCTTTGCTTTGCTAATGAGCCTAGACCTTGGAAGGGTCATTTCAGATAGAAAACGAGGGTGTAGGCTTTGCAACAGTAAGAGGCAAGAGGGCTTTCTGTTAACTATGGAAGGAGCACACGTGAGAAAGAGGAGAGAAAGGTGAAAACACTTCAGAAGGGCTGGACTTATAGATGTGTGTGTGTGTGTATGTGTGTGTGTGTGTGCGTGCGCGTGCGTAGGAGATGGTGTAAGAAGAGTGTTTTTGCTTCACTTAAGTATCCTGATTATGAAGATGACTATCAGAGTTGAAGAGACAGGGGATCTACCAGAATGATTGATACGAAGACTACCACCTGAGTAAAGGGAGCCCTGTTCATAGTTCAGAAAGAACCATGGCATAGGGGAACATTTTACATGCTGAACATGGGGAAACACTTCCATCTAGAATAATAACAGCAGCTAACACTTAACGAGCATTTACTATGTGCCAGGTACTTTACATGCATTATCTCGTTTAATCCCCACAATAACCTAAAATGTAGCAAGTATTATTATCCCAATTTTACAGATAAGGAAATTGAGGCATATAATTTAAAAAGCACTCCCCTACCCATTTACACTCAGAATCTAAAAGCTAAAATCTAAAAGAAAGAGGAGCTCTCTCTCTTTCTTTGTAAGTCCAAAATAGAGCTGTATATATGAAAACATACAATAAGAATTGGGTCTATGGGAACTCCTAACCTAGAATTGAATACAGAGACCCAATCCATGCAGGGCTGAGGATTCAGTTCAACCCTTCATTAAGAGCTGCATATTATGAAACTTCTTAAGCCATTATATCCCCCAGCTTACTTCCATCTCTCTCCAGCTCTCAGCTTAAAACCTAGACATGATACTTTAGCAAGAATGACAGAATCCAAAGTCAAGGCCTACCTCGGCTCAGAACTTGGTGGTTACATTAGAATCATGAACACACCAACCTCTCACTCCATACATCAATCCAGGCTAAAACCTTTTCCTTATCGGCACACCCCAGGGTACTGACCCGCCATTTCATTTATTCCTTCTTTACATTTTTTGGCAACTGCGTTATTTACTTCCTTAGATTCCTGACATTCTTTCTCTCCTCCTATTCTTTGGTGACCATATATCCTGGTTTCTTCTGGACAGTCCTGACTTATACCTATTATCCTGGAGTGATTGATGGTGATCTCTCTCATTATCAAAAGTATCCTGGGTTGGTTGATAAATTATATGGTCAATCTACCTCTTCTAGCCTTTGGTTTTTTTCTTATGTCCTCCCACCCAGTTCCTTTATAAACTCTTCTCCAACCTCTTTGAGGCCTCGACAGAATCTTTCAAAAACTTTCTTCATGTTGCCACCCTTCTCCATGGAGATGACCCGTGTGTGATCCTCCTCATTCACCCAGATCAAGAAGCTCTTCTCATTGTTGTGCCTAAGGGCAGGAAAGATGGAAGGACAGGGATCAAGAGGCAGGGCAAGAATTGGGGGTGACAAGGGAAAAAAGGCATTTATGGGGACATTAGGACAAAAGAGGTAATGTAAGCATCATACCAGATCCCACGAGCATCTGGCCAGTCTCGGGCCATTCCTGCTGCAGTCAGCAGTGGGGACACAGGCTTATCAAATAGGAAGTGGTCCTGAGGACAGTAAAGAGACTTAGACTAAGAATTCTCACAGTAACCTTTAGGCCTCTTAGAGCCCATCTAAACTGGGCCAGCCTCCCCTCTCACTCTTCTTTCCATCTGCTCCCCCCACCCAGATCCCTCTCAAGGCCCCTCACATCAATAAGCTGCTGCTGCTCAGCCTCTGTCATCTCACTGAGCCGATAGTAACGACCAGCCAGGTCATCCTTCAGGCCACTCAGTGCATCCACCACAACACGTTCCACTTCTCGTCGTTCTGCCCGAGTGCAGGCTGGAGGCAGACTAAGTCCCCGGATACTTCGGCCAGTTCTGACTCTTGAGGATAATACATACCTCTCATCAAAGTAGCCAGAACGGATCTGGAGAATAAGAGAAATTAATATAAGTCACAGAAACACAGTAGGTGGGAACAGAGGACATTGGGGAAGGAGAGACCTTAAGTACGCATTGAAAGGAGAAGCCCACTGGGCGAGCACTTCAATTGAAAGGGGCATTATGAACCCTGCCCCAAACTGCCCACCTTGCAGTATCATCATTCTCCTTCACCCTCTCCTCTCCATATCTGCTGCTCCTTAAGACACAATTCTTACCCCACACCAAGAGTAAGAGCTCAGCAGTATAATGACCATGAGTCAGGAAATAATTAAGGATTGGAGAAACATAATGTTGTACATAAGGCAATGCAGATCAGAAGTGGAATATCTGACCCACCTTGCTGGCATCCAGGTCAGTGGTGTGTTTCATTGTCTGGGGGTCATACCCATTGTGTCGCTCTTGGATCACAGGGTCAAAGAGCTCAGCAAATACCTGAAGTGGAATTAAGAGAAAGAGGGTGGTTAAGGAGAGGAAATCTATTCTCAGGCTTTAAATGTGAATCGATTTCACTGGGTTAGAAAACATGAGTATGGATGGTATACTCTTGAGGGTAGGTGAGGGGTATTTAGGGGGAAGGAGCTGAGATTACTGGAAATATGAGTTGAGTCACCAGGGGAACTCTGGGGGCCCCCTACCTCATAGGTCTCCTCATCTCCAGCTACCATGCCCACAGTCTTGATGAAGGGGTGGCCAGGGTTGTCCACGCCAGTCTGGATACATTGATCTAGCGTCCAACCAGTGGGTGTGGTCTTGTCGCAGAGCCGGGCATAGACTGCTGGGGTCAGGTGACTGGCCATGCAGTTGTTGTGCTTTCGGAGGTCTGGGTACTCAGCGCTAGGGAGGGGGTACCCAGTAACCATGGAGGGAGGGCACAGGGGGCCTAGACCCAGTGCAGTCACGTGGGAGCTGTCCAGTTAGCTGTGTCTGGCTGTGCTCCTTGGGAGGAGTAGAGATTACAAAGAGGCTAAACCTTGGTAATCTCATTAGGGACTTTCAGGGTCTATTCTTTCCCAACAGTTCTAGCTTCCTCTGGCTGGCCAGCTCAGTTCACCCGGATCTGCTCAATTCTTTCCTCCCATGAGCACAACATTAGGAATGGGGGAGGGGAAAGACCAAGGAGGGGAATTCAGGAAATGGGGGGAAACAGCAGGGAAAAGGAGATGGAGGAGATCAAAAAGGATAGTTCCTGGTCTCTTAGTTAGGGATTTGGACAGAGTGGGTGCAGCCTGAGCTCACAGAGCCAGAGCTGGTCTTGTGGGAGGGGACTGCAGGTTACAGGTCCCCAGGAATGCTTTTCGCCTTATGGTTTTGGCTTCCACCCCCACCCCACTGAGGTCTCCAGACTGTACAGAGCCCCACTCCAGAGACTTCGTGATTATATCCCTTCTCTGTTGCCCGGGTCCTCATCTCTATCCCCATCTTCTTTCCTATCACCACTATCCCCCGCCCCCGACGGTGGTTAGGGGTTCAGACACTGATACCTCGGGGGATACAGCCTCCGTCGTTCACTGGCGGCTCGTACAGGTTCCGGGCGGAGCAGAAACCCAGCAGCTAGAGACCCAGCTCCAGCCAAAGCCATGAGCCTGAGCTTCGGGTGGGCGGACAGCAGACGAGAGAAGGGACCAGCCATGGCTAGAGGATCCTGCTACAAAATCCCAGAGCAGGAGATGGCTCAGAGCAGGCACCGGGAGGGACGATGCAACCAGGTTGGACTGAAGGTCGGAACCGGGTGCGAGGCTGGAGCCGAAATGGGGGCCGGAGTGAAGACTGAAGTGGGAGTCGGTACTAACCAGACTGCAGGAGAGGCGCAATGAGCTAGCGGGCGGGAGGCCCGAGCCGCAGTCTCCAGGGGTGGGGCTCACTTTAACTCCTCCTTCCCGCCTGCCATCACGCTAGGTGTGCGGGGGCAGAGGTGGGTAGCACCCGCCAGGTAGATTAGGGGGACCAGAGATTCGCACCCCTGGAATAAGGCCTCCCAGATTTCAGCACCAAGTAGAGGACAGCACCCGAGGGGTCTGGCGAAACCCGAACACCCTTCCCCCAAGCCTCGCAGTTTAATTGGAAACCCGATTCGTCACTCTGTGGGTGTGAAAGGGTGACATTGCCCAACCTCTTCTCAGTTTTCAGTCTGCCCCAGCAACCTCTCCGTCTTCCCAGGGGAAGAGGCCTCAGGGAAAACGCCGGATAAACAAATACCAAGGAAGACACAGAGAAAGCACAGTTAGAGGCAGACACTGGGGAAGACACCTGGTGGCTCAAGGTCACCTTTTCCTTCGAACCAGGAACAGGACCAAGGAGCCTCCCTTTACACCTGTGCTCTCCTTACAAGGTTGAGAGGATCAGGAAAACATTAATTCTTACCCCATCTATGCTGTGTTTCCTTATCCCGACCCTGTCCACTAGTCTGAAGCCCTGCTATGCCCTGCCTACACTTCTCAGGATCCCCCACGTTTTCCCCCTCCTCCACCCTCCTTCCTATCCCCTGCTTCACCTTAGATCACCTTAGTCTTTTCCAGGCTCGGACCAGTTTGCTGCTCACAGGACTCCCTCTGAGTTGTCTCTGCAAGCTTGCCTACCTGCTGGTTGCACTGGGCGTGGGGCTGGAATTGGGCAGGGAGTTGTTAGTTTCCTCTTCCTCCTTCCCCCTTTCTCCCCTCTCTGTAGCTCCCAGTTCCTGGACTGGAGTGGAGTGTAAAGTGAGGTGAAGGGTGTGGTGAGATGATTGGGTGTAGGAATGGAACAGGCAGGCACAGGTCTCCATAAACCACATGTGTTCCCTCTCTTGGCTCCCTAATGCTGTTTAATCCAGAGTGTAAAGGGGAGTGGTGTCCAAGGGTGTACCAGGGAATCTTCACCTTTCTCCTGGTCCCCTCTCCTCCTCTTTCTTTTCAGATTTAAAAGGACTTTGTTCCTACAGCTCTAAGTATGACTTTGGTATGACTTGACTTTTGTCTTGGCAGAAAGGAGAGTGAATGTTGGAGAGATGTAAGATTTCAGTATGGAGGGTCAGTTAAAGGTAGGATAGGCATGGTAGGCATTAGTCCCTTCCCTCAGCTGCCTTGGTGTACCCACAAGATAGTGAGATAATTAGAAATCTTAAAGGAGAGAATTTAAGAAATTCTCTTCCCATTGTCCTCTGGACCCAATAATGAGACTCCACCTCACCCCTATACTCTCATTCCCTTCTTTCCTCTCAGGCTTCCCTTGTGCTCCTTTTCCTGTATTCCTCATTTGTGGGCATCCTAAGAAGCCACCCACCTCTCTTCTGGGTCTATCGCTTAACTCCTTCCTCTCTTGGTAAGGGAGAAATTATCAGAGAATAGATAGAAATCTGCGGTTGGAGTGCGGTCACTCTTGGAGAGATGGAAAATGTTACCTGTGTTGTGGGGGCTCATTAGGTTAAGGCGTAGCTATGATTAAGCAAACATAATTACTTAGAATGAAGTATATTTACTCTGATAAAGGAGAGAGATAATCTTCCAGAGCAGTAGGGTTATTTGATTGAGGGGATGGTTACTAAGATGAAAGGGGTTGGAAGCAAGAAGAGAGAATTACAAAAGGAAAAGTAAGACTTGCTTAGAGAAGGAGAGAGATCACTTAAGTTTGGAAAGCAGCTGCCTAAATTTTAGTAATAGCTCCACCGAGGAATAATATGTTTTTGTGTACTTTTCTTATTCCCCGTGAACCTGATAGGTATGTAATGTATTAATTCTCATTTAAAATATCCTACAGCATATCATTATATATTGTGTTCTCCTTACAAGGTTGATATCATGATATCATTATATATTAATTACTGTATATGTGGTATTTGATTTATTTAATAATTATTATCATCAATAATATTTAATATTAATAAAGCCCTCTACAATTACAAGGAACTCTTATATGTATTATTTCATTGAATTGAATTAGATTGTTCCAATGGACGACTAGAGACTGAGTCTACATTTTCAGGGGAATGTGAAGACAAGTTAATTACTTAGAAGATGCTTTAATAACTTGTTCAAAGGGTTGGAGCGGTAGGAAGGATATGAGCATGAATGTGAACTAGAGAGGTATCTACTCGTAGGGCCAGTCCTTAGAATCATCTCCTCTCATCTGGGGTCAGTATAATGAGGCACTTGATTGAAAAAAATGGTAAGAGCCCTAAGGGTGCAAAGAAGAAGCAGGGAAATTGGAATTGTCTTGATCAGGGAAATTTAAGTGAGGCTGCAAAGATAATAGCAGTACAAACATAGACACAATGCTTTCTCATAATCAGTACACTGTGAATTAGATTTTTAATCCTACTCTTTTACAGGTGAGAATACTGAGGCTGAGAGAAGTTCAGTGATTTTTCCCCCCAAGGTTGCACAACTATTAAAGGCAAGGCCAGGAGTTAAATGTCCAGAGGGTGGAGAGCAAGCAGGGTGTGGAAATGGGAATCAACTTGTTCTGTCTTCCAGCCATTTTCTTGACTCCTCTATAAATAAGTCTCTGTTCCTTCCCTTAATTTTCTGATCTGTTTCTCTCTTTGTCTCTGTTTTTGTCTCCAGTCTCCCCTTCACTCCTCTACATCTGTAAATATTTTCAACTTACATTTATTGGACCTCTACGCATATCATACCCGCTTTGTTTTACAAAACAGACAAAAGACCTGTTTATACCCTCAAGAAGGTGCAGTGTTTCTGCAACTCGCTTTTCCCGCCCTCTTTGTCTCGCTGGGAAGTGTCTAGACCAAACATCTGGACTGCAGAGACGCAGTTAGAAATTAGAGGAAGGGGAGCATCAGGTTGCTCTTCCTTTCCAGAACCACTAGAGGTCACCCTTCTCCGCGCAGAAGCGCCGGCCAACGCAGCCTGACTCTGTTGCCGGTGCGCGCCCTCTGCTGATTGGTGGTACCGCAGAGAAGTCGCACTTTGATTGGGCCGCTGTCAGGTGTCGCTGCCGGCAGGTTCGGCTGCGCTAGCGCGGGGAGGCGGGTGAGTGAGGGCCGGGGGCGGTGGGGGAGTGGCTGGGGGCTGGGGGCGGTATCTGAGGGGGTGGGCTCGGTGGAGTGGGCTCGGCTGGTGCTGAGGGCCGTGGTTAGTACTGGATGGGGGCAGCTGCGGAGAGAGACCCAGAGGACAGGCCTCAATGTCAGCGTAGGGAGAGTGAGCGGGGAAGGAGGGGGCGGGCAAAGGCTAGTTGAGTCAGGATGGGAGGGCGGTATTCGTGCCCCGGAGCTGTGTGAGGAGGGAACGGAGAAGGGGCTCGGCGAGAGAAGAGACTGGCGCGCGAGGGTCCGTGTGAGGCGGGAGTCGGCGTGGGAGAAGGTTAGGGTGGGGAGGTCTGTGTGAGGAGGGTTGGAGTGGGGTCGGACTGGATCAGCTTGAGGAAGGGGTTTTTGCAGAGAGAGCAGAAGGTGAGCCTGGAGACGGGTAGTGTGAGGAAAGAATGGATCTCAGGCAGTCTTTGTGGGCGATCACGGAGGGTTCCATATAAATATGTTACCAAGTGTGGTGACTTATATGAGGGTTTGAAGGACTGCTTAATGCTGGGGAACCAGTGAGTGAAAGGTTAGTTGGATTATTAATTGCATTAGTTGATCAGTGATGTGGGGAGGGGGCAGCAGTGTTGCGAGTGGTTAGGGAAGTCAGTGAGGAGTGATTTTAGCAAGTCGAGGGAAAGGAGGCAATATGAATGAGTTGATAATGAGAACAACGGCATCAGCACAGTTCATCAACGTCAGAGTAAGGATTAAATTGCATCAAGAAGGAACCTAAGGGGTCCACTGTTGAAGGTGAAAAAGAGATAGTGTTAATGGCTTGAGGAGTTTTACTGTGTTGGAAGTATTTCTGCCTGGACTCAGTATTGATGTTTCCCCTTCACCCCTTATGGAGCCCTCCATCAAGTACATGGTGATTAAGGAAATTAGAGGACTACTGCAAGCAGCCCTAAATGCTAAGGGATAAAGAAGTTACATAATTTACCCTCTCTTCTACCCATTCTGATCTGACTTAACATATATATTCCTGAGAAGATTGCCCACCTGTCCCTCTCTGGCTCCTTACTTAACTTATTTATCTCCTTCCACCCTCCTTCCTTCTCTCCCTCCCTTTTTTCCTTCCACAGGGATTCAGGCCAGAGTAAGACTGCCCTTTAGCCTAGTGTAGAGTCCGAAGTTTTCTTTTGCAACAAAGTATTGGGTGAGAGGGAATGGGAGAAGAGCACAGAAAATGGGAATGGCTCTTGGAACACCACATTAAAACCCCAGCTCCTCCCAGAGGTACATCTAAATAAATCCTGGCTTATTTCATAGCTATTTCTGTCAGGCTTCTATTTTTGCTTTGTTAACTATGAATTTAGACCTTTCGTCTCTTGTGAACAGACTCTCCTTCCCCATTGTATTACTATCCCCTGTTACACAATTGTAATAGAATTTCCAGAACAAGACTCTGTACATTCAATAGAAAACCAGGAAGGACTTGATGGAAGAAAGGATGAAAGGTTTAGGAACCCTAGACATGAGAGAAAGCTCCTGCTTCAGAAGAAGGATAAAGAGTACAACAGAATTCTACTTGCTTAAACTATACAGGGACCTTGGGAATGCCATCAGTCATGGAAATTGGGTCAGGATACTAAAAAGGAGTTCAAAGAAAAAGCCTGTTAATCAGGAGAGGGGTTGTGTATGTATAAAGTCTCTAAAGCACAACTGGAAATGTTAAGTCTAAGAATGTTGTGTCCCCATGGTGGCTGAGCAGGGAAGACAAGCAGATGATGGCGATACTGGAGGGATCCAAGGTCTGTAAAAAAGGTTAACTGTAACTTTCTAATCAAAGCTGCAAATCCCACTTGTAATGGAAAGACTTAAAATAAAATACACAAAGTAATTATGGAAGACTATTTTAAAACTATAAGACTAATCCATTTACTTAAGGAGTTTGTGGCTTAGAGTCGTTGGTCAGTACTTCTCAGAACTTTTGGAGAATGTGGAAAATTACTGATGTGTGACTCCGTTTTATTTTTGGAAGAAAAAAAAAACACCTGTATTCCCACAATTCTGTATTATCAAATGTTAATCTTTTGTATATGTTTCTGATTTTTTTAAATTGAAATAAATTTTATAGATAAGGTTGTGAAATTCCATTCAGATCCTCATTTCCATTCTCCCCTCTCCTCAGAGGTAAGCACTATCATGAATTTGATGTCTTTCTTTCTAGTCTATGTTTTTATACTTCTACTAATTATGTATTCAGTCAGTCATAAACACATAATATTTTTTATTTATACAAATGGAACTGTACTACATGTATGTCTACAGTTTGCATTTGGAAGATGTCCATGTTGTTTGATTCATTTTTTAATTTTTTTAAATTAATTTTATTTTTATTATGTGACATTGGTAAATGAAATCCAGTAAGTTTCAGGTGTACAATTCAACAGGCATACACACACACACACACACACACACACACACACACACACATTACATTGTGTGTTTACCGCCCATAGTTGGATTTCTTTCTGTCACCACATATTTGACCCCTTTTACCCCACCTACTTTCCCCTCCCCTCTGGTAACCACTAGTCTATTTGGTTCATTTTTTAAATGCTGTAAAGCTATCAATTGTATAAACTATATTGCATTTACCTATTCTCCTACCTGTGATGTCTGAGCTGTTTTCAGTTTTTCCCATTACCAATAGTGAGGTTGTGGGCATCCTTGCACACGTCTTCTTATGGGGGAGAGTTCCTCCATGACAGGATTTCTCAACCTCAGCACAACTAACATTTTGGACTGGATAATTCTTTGTTGTGGAGGAATATCCTATGCATTTTAGAATGTTTAGCAACATTCCTGGCATCTACTCACCAGATGCCAATAGCTGCTCCCCAGATGTGACAGCCAAAAACATCTACAGCCAAATGTCCCCTGCACAGCCTATTCACAGTGGGTTAAGCACCACTACTCTAGGTGCATGTATACAGAAGTAGAACTGCCAGGTTATTCTGACACAAGTTTTAAGTCTTAAGATATTCTCACTGATTATGGCTCTAGGCTATATTTTTTTCCACTGTAGCTTCTGGTGTGAGGGACCTTGGCCTAGACCAGCCTTGGGTCTGTAGTAGCAGAAGACAGTAGAAAGAAAATTGAAATTTCAGTTTGGGAATGGGTTGGAGGCTATTGTGTGGATGCTGGCCTGTATCCCCAACCTCACAACCAAGAGCAGACCTATTTCCTTAAACAGATTTTCTGGACTTGAGCATTTGTCTTTTAAGATGCAGCAGGTGAAGGAGAGACAGGGGCACAAGGAGTTTTAATGTTCTGATAAAGCTTAGAACATAAGATGTCCTTAATAAGTGTTTTTTGAGTTAATCCATGGTAGGAATGAAGATGAGGGTTAGGGGCAAAGGCAGCTGAACTCTCTCATTCTTCTGCCCTTGAATTAAATCACTGAGTTCAACACTACTATGAGGAGATGGAGAAGGGCTAGGAACATTTTGGAGTAAATCTAAAGTTTGAAATGTCACTTTAACCTTTTCTCGTAGGAATTGACAATAGCCTTCCATGAGGAACTGCCTTTTCCATTTGTTACTGGAGTTAAGTGTTTCCTGCTGGCAGAATCAGGGACATGCTAGCACTGTAAGGGTTAATCTACTGATCCTCTTACCAATCTCAGGGTTGGGGGTGGGGTGAGCAGGGAGGAAAAGAGATACCTTGCTTTTCTCTTATACATCTTTAGTCATTTCAAGTCATAGCCCATATGCCTCTTGTCCTGTTGATCCCTCTCACCATAGCTTTGTTTCCTGCTTCCTCTAGTTCCCTTATAGTTCCCTCATATTTTCTCATTCCCCATCCCCCATTCCCACCCACTGCCATGGGGCTTGGATTTTGAGCTAATGGGATACCTTCCACTGCAGAGCGGGATGAGTGGGTGCTCCGGCGGGGATGTGGTCACTGCCGGCCAGTGAGGGCGAGAGCGCCACAGCCCACTTCTTTCTTGGAGCTGGAGATGAGGGGCTGGGCATCCGTGGAATAGGCATGAGGACAGAAGAGAGTGACAGCGAGCTCCTTGAGGATGAGGAGGATGAAGTGGTAAGACTAGAGAAAATGATGTAACTTGGTGTTGGGACCCCTGTCACAGAGAGTTGAGATTACATTGGATGGATACACTTCTTTTCAACTGCAAGACTCTCATAAACAGGCCCTGTCCTGATTAAGGGGAGGGTCAGTAGAAATCGGTTGGATTGCCTCCCTTAGAAGCCCCTACCCTTTTGTTTCATGGTTAGTGGTTCTTTGGCTCTACTGCTTGAGCACACATTCCCACTGTGGAAAGTCTCCTGTAGGCAGTAGGAATCCCTACAGGCACCACAGTCTGGACCTAAGAAGACAACCTTTACCCATTGGTCCAAAGTTCTGGCAAGAGACTCTATGCCCTAAGATGAGACAGTGTTCCCTGACAGGGCTGGTCTAGGCAGGAAGTTCCTCAATTCCTGACAGCACTTCCTCTCAATAGCCTCCTGAACCTCAGATCATTGTTGGCATCTGCGCTATGACCAAGAAATCCAAGTCCAAGCCAATGACCCAAATCCTAGAGCGACTCTGCAGATTCGACTACCTGACTGTTATTATCCTGGGAGAAGATGTGATCCTCAATGAACCTGTGGAAAACTGGCCATCCTGCCACTGCCTCATTTCTTTCCACTCCAAAGGTTAGGGTCTGTGAGGGAAAATGGGAAGGAGTGGTGTTGGGAATGCTGGACTGGGAAATAAGGGTCTTACTGTCAAAGAGTAAAGAGGCCTTTGGCTCTTCTTGACACACTAGAGAGCAGTGCGAAGGGGATTGCTTTCCCTACATCTTGGGAGTTTTGCTGTAGGTAGTGTAAAGTCCATATTTGAACCTTAGGACAGCTCTAAGGGTCTCTGGAAGGACTCTAAAAATAATTTCTTTTTAAATTTCTCCTGATGGACATTCTAAACTTGGGAAGTTAGGCAGAAGGATAAGGAATAGGATGAAAGAGTAGAGGATCTCAGTGGCAACTAATAGCTTTAATATGTCTCTCTCTTTCTCTTGCTGTTTTCTCATTCTGTCTCTTTCACTTCCTTTCTTTGGTCTCCCTATTTCTTTTCTCCATCCCAGGCTTTCCTCTGGACAAAGCTGTTGCTTACTCCAAGCTTCGAAACCCCTTTCTTATCAATGACCTGGCAATGCAGTATTACATCCAGGATAGGTATAACTTTCTGCTGACTGGTGGGATGGGTGGCCCTGAGATTTTGCCTGTTTAGAGAACCAACTCTGGGAGGGGTAGAATCAAACAGACATGCTTAATTTCTGTATCATACCCTCTTTAGTTCTACACCGTGGTACCTCCCAATTCCTGAGCAAATAAAATCCCTAGCCTCTCCTCATAATCACCATCCCTTACCTCTCCCAGCTAATTTATTTTGGGGGGTGATAGGAGGGAGGTGTACCGGATCCTGCAGGAGGAAGGTATTGATCTGCCTCGATACGCTGTGCTCAACCGTGACCCTGCTCGGCCTGAGGGTGAGTACTTGGCCTTGTCCAGTCCTTCCCTGCCTTGCTTTCTCTGACTTAGCCAAGTTCTCTGTCCTCTACACAGCTCCTATGTATCACCTAAGTGAGCCTGTGGTTATTAGATTATGGGTAGCGTTAGAGCTGTGGGTCTTTGGACACAGCCTTGGAAATCTTATATAGATATTATAATATCTATATACCATGTAGATATTACCATATTTATTCCCAAGATTTGTTCATAAAAATTTGAAGGTTATAGAGATTAAAACTTGGAGAAATGGGAGTTGGAAGTAGTCTACGACCCTAGGCCCTAGGCATGACCGCACACTTGCCTTTCAGAGTGCAACCTGATAGAAGGTGAAGACCAGGTAGAGGTAAATGGAGCTATCTTTCCCAAGCCTTTTGTGGAGAAGCCAGTGAGTGCAGAGGACCACAATGTTTACATCTACTACCCCAGCTCAGCTGGAGGAGGGAGCCAGCGTCTCTTCCGTAAGGTATGGGTGACATTTGAGCATTTGAGGAGTCAGAGAGATAGAAGAACAAGGAAGAAGATGTGGGGAAGGAAGCTGGAGGATCTGGAGACAAAGTAGAAGCAACGTTCTTTTTCTCTTCCTTTTCCTTCTGAAGATTGGCAGCCGGAGCAGCGTTTATTCTCCTGAGAGCAGCGTCCGAAAGACAGGGTCATACATCTATGAGGAGTTTATGCCAACAGATGGCACAGATGTCAAGGTTATGGTGGATACAGGGATTTAAGAGGTTAAAAATGTCTGGGTGGGATTGGGTGCTTGGGAGCAAATGGAAACGTATGGAGGGGTCATAGAAAATAAAGTGCGAATATGAGTGGCTTTCATATTCAGGTGGAGACAACAAGTGGAGTAGTAGATATTTCCATTGTCTCTATCAGAGCAAGGGCAAGGCTGACATGGAAGAGCATATAATTTTGGTAAGTTATTTCTTAATAAAGACTAGACAGTAGTGCCCGAGTCTCAAGGAGAAACCTTCATAATTATATTTCAGTAGGGCTCAGTAAGAAAAATGTCAGTCTCCTTCTTCTTAATACTCAGGGAGTTTTTTTGTTTTTTTTGTTTGTTTTACTCCAAAACTTAGTCTACAGACCTAGGGCTCATATTGTCTCCTTAAATGCAGGGTGAGCTGTGGACATACTCAGTGATGCTATGTACCTGCAGGTGTATACAGTGGGGCCAGATTATGCTCATGCTGAAGCCAGAAAATCTCCAGCTTTGGATGGGAAGGTCGAACGAGACAGCGAAGGGAAAGAGATTCGATATCCTGTCATGCTGACCGCCATGGAAAAGCTGGTGGCCAGGAAAGTCTGTGTAGCTTTTAAGGTAGACGAAGTCCCATGGATGAGAGTGCTGTGAAAGAGGGAGAGAGACAGGAGGAGGGGTCTGGGAAGAAAGAGTGGCTCTCTTGTTCTCATCTTGCCTCTTTCCCCCTGCAGCAAACAGTTTGCGGTTTTGACCTTCTTCGTGCCAATGGTCACTCCTTTGTGTGTGATGTCAATGGCTTCAGTTTTGTTAAGAATTCGATGAAATACTACGATGACTGTGCTAAGATTCTGGGGTAAGGGACACAGTGGTATAGGCTGGGGAGAATGGGCTTAGAGAAGAGAGTTGGAAAGCTTTTACTCTAATTTAAATATTGTAAAAATGATTTTAAAGTGAAAAGGAAAATAGAGAAAGGGCTCCTTAGCCCTCTTGTCTTCCCAACACTGCACTCCCCAGAGGTAATTACTGTTAACAGTCTTAGGTGTAACAGTATGTCTTTTTCTGTCATGTATAAACAAACTATATTTATTGTACTAAATGTGAATATACTGTAATAATATTTTACAAACATTCAAAAATATGTAAAGAACGATGAATATGGTGAGTATCCATGTATTCACCATTGAGCTTAAAAAAAATATTAGGAATAGAGTTGAAGCCCCTCCATAATCCTCACTGATTACATCCCCTTCTCTCCCACCCATAAGTTACCACAATTCTTAATTTGGTGTTTGTCCTTCCCATACATTTATTAATATCTTTACTACAAATCTAGGGATGTCTTTTTTGCATGTTTTCATACTGTATATTAATATATTCTTCTACAACATGCTAGGTTTTGTGAGCTTCATTGATACATTCATTTCCACACAGCTTCTTAATATTTCTCCTTCTAGGAACACCATAATGCGGGAACTTGCCCCACAGTTCCAGATCCCATGGTCCATTCCTACAGAGGCTGAGGACATTCCCATTGTCCCTACCACATCCGGCACTATGTGAGCAAAAGTAAAAAATCTGGAGTAACCTACTTAAGGGACCTAAGTTAGACCAGTGGCTACTTCCTGACCCTGTGTGTTCTGACGAATGGAGCCTGGGCCTCCTAGGCAGTTTCCTGACCTTACCTGTAATCCTAATCTCAGATGGTTTTTCCTCTGTCCTTTAACATGTCAAGGAGGATGAAATGATGGGAGGTGGTGTGGGATGGAATTGGGGAGAGGTTCTAAAAGCATTTCCTATCTTAGGATGGAACTTCGTTGTGTCATTGCCATTATCCGTCATGGGGATCGTACCCCCAAGCAGAAGATGAAGATGGAAGTAACACATCCAAGGTAAGAAGAGTTTTCTAATTTAGACAAATAGGTTTTTGTGAGGGAGATAGGGAGGGGGCAGGTCCCCGAGGCTTTGACCATCTCACTCCATACTGAAGCTTCTCTTTATTTCTTCAGGTTTTTTAGTCTATTTGAAAAACATGGTGGCTATAAGACAGGGAAGTTAAAACTAAAGCGGCCTGAGCAGCTTCAGGTAAGATGGTGAATCTGGCTGGGAGGAATAATGCTTTGGGAAAGATAGAGGATATGGGATTGTGGGCCTTGAGAGACCAGGATGAAAGGGTAACACTGGCCAGGACTTGACCTCTTGTGTGGATACCCTGTTATGTCCTCCAGGAGGTGCTGGACATCACAAGGCTGCTATTGGCTGAACTGGAGAAAGAACCAGGTGGTGAGATCGAGGAGAAGACTGGGAAACTAGAGCAGCTGAAGTCTGTGCTGGAGATGTGAGAAAGGGGATAGGAGAAAAGAGCTAATAACTGTGAGAATTGGAGATTGGGATAGAAAGTAAACTGTGGGTTTATCCTGCAGGTATGGTCACTTCTCAGGCATCAACCGGAAGGTACAGTTGACTTACTACCCTCATGGAGTAAAAGCTTCTAATGAGGGGCAAGGTGAGATATAATGTACTCTTCTTATTACCATTCAGATCTCTTGTTCTTGAACCCTTAAATGGCCCTCTATTCCAGATTACCATTTTGAGCTCCTCAAAAGATCTAACATTTAGATGTCCCCAGTATTTTCTTCAGATCTAGACCTATTTACTGCCCTTTATTCCTATAGATCCACAGCCGAAGGCTCTGGGTCCATCTCTTTTGCTGGTACTGAAGTGGGGTGGAGAACTGACTCCTGCTGGCCGTGTTCAGGCTGAGGAGCTAGGGCGAGCTTTTCGCTGCATGTACCCTGGAGGACAGGGTGAGTGTTTTGGGTCGTAAATACCTAGCAGGGTTGGGATAGGATGATTAGAGGATAAGTTGAGGAAATGAAGGGACTGAGGCAATGGGGAAGTTAAGGGGGGAATGAGCATTTTTTCTTCTGTGTGGGTCTGTATAGCATGCATTGCTGGTCCTCCCCTGTGCCCCCAGGTGACTATGCTGGCTTCCCAGGATGTGGGCTGCTTCGTCTCCATAGCACTTTCCGTCATGATCTCAAGATCTATGCCTCTGATGAGGGCCGTGTCCAGATGACGGCTGCTGCCTTTGCCAAGGTGAGCGCTAGTGTTCTCCCACAGTCTCAGCTTCTTTAGGTAGAGAAGCAGAGAGGTTGGAAAATTAGCTGGGAAATTTTAGAGTGTTTGTGCGCTGACTCAGATAAATTTCTTCTTGTGTTTGCTCCCATTCTGTACTACTAAGAATGAGCTGAGAATAATTAGTGAGGGTAGGCCCCTTGACCTAGACCCCAGTTCACCAAGCCAGCTCTTATTTGATCTCTGAGACCATCTAGGCCTGGGGGGGACTACACTAGACTAGAAAGAAAACTAATAGACTTTGTGCTTCCTTTCCAGGGCCTTCTGGCTCTAGAAGGGGAGCTGACACCCATTTTGGTACAAATGGTGAAGAGCGCCAATATGAATGGTCTCCTGGACAGTGATGGGGATTCCCTGAGCAGTTGTCAGCACCGGGTGAAGGCTCGACTGCACCATATTTTGCAGCAGGATGAACCCTTTGGCCCTGAGGATTATGATAAGGTGAGGCTCTCCCTATCTTTGTGCTCAGTATACCTCTTATCCCAAATCCCTAGAATTCTAAGTAATAGTGATCAATAATGGTATTTACCATGTGCCAGGTACTGTTTTATGTGCTTTCCATACATTATCTCATTTAATCCTTACCATTTGAGATGAGTATGGGTCCACAATTTCTTAACCACAATTTGAAAAACAAAAAGATTTTTATAGGCTTGGCACTAAGATTCATTTGGCAGCAAAACCTGACATGTTAAAACTGTTTCTAATGCCTGTTTATCCCATTCAGTGTAAATAATCATACATTTTGCTGCATGAGTATGAATATGTTTTATTATGCCCTAGGCCCAGCTAGAGGCATTATATAACATAGAGCATATATACTGTATTAACTTCCTCAAGGCTTAAACAATTCAGACTGGTCTTAAGGATTTTTAATGAAAGAATGTTTCAGCTATCTATTGCTGCATACAAAACTACCCCTAAACTCAGTAACTTAAAACACCATTTTTTTTTTTGGCTTATAGTTCTAAGCTGAACTGGTCTTTCTTGGGGTCTCTCCTAAAACTGCCCAGATGTTTTCCAGATGTTGGAGCTGGAACCATCTGGAGGCTCAACTGGGGTGCTGGGATGGCTGGGCTCTCTCTTCACACTCTCTCTGAAGTCTCAGGGCTTCTTCTCTCTACATGTTTTCTCCGTGTGGTATCTCTAGCATAGTAGCCAGACTTCTTAAATGGCAGCTTAGGACTCCACCAAAGCAGAAGCTTCCAAACATTTTTAAAGTATAGGCCCATAATTAGCGCAACATAGCTTTGTTATTTTTTTATTGGTTAAGCAGTCACAGGGCCAGCCTTGATTCAAGGGAAGGGGAAGGTGACAGAGAATTAATGGCTGTCTTTAATCTACCATAAGAACTGTGGGCCTGTACTACTTTCCCCCATTTTACAGATGTGGAAACCTAAGTTCAAAAGAATTTAAGCAACCTTTCCAAGGTCATCCATCTAGTATGAACCCAAGGAGTCTAACCCAAGAGCCACGCTGTCAGCCACTGCAGTACATTGCCTTATAGCATTAATCACAGTGCATGCCGTTACCAATGTTATTCTTTTCCTGTGTATCCAGGCCACTATTGACTGGGGACCATATGCTAGACAATGATTTTTCACCATCCTACCACTGATAGCTCATTTCTGATAAACTCTTTTAAAAAAAAAAAAAAAATTACATTCTTTAAAATGTAGTGTCACTTTAAACACTTTTAAGGGTACAGTTCAAGTGGCATTAAGTATATTCACGCTGTTGTGTAACCTTTTTTTATAGATTCTTAAATGAGCTAAATAGCTGAGCACTTTGTCTAGAGAATGGGTTTTTCTGTGTCCTTCTTTGAACAGGACTTGATAAGGACAGGGCCTTGCTCCCTTATTTTTTAATCCATTGCTCAAATGCAAATCCAGAAAAGCTAAGACACCTTTCCTTTCTTGCTTGCTTCCTTTTGCTAATAAGAAGGGAACTTGTGAGGACCTAAGTAGAATGTGTGCGTTCTACCCACAGTCCTCTTCCCCATTCCCCATTCTTCATTGACTGTTACTGTCCTAAAAGCTTGAGTTGGAACCTAGTTCTGAGGCAGCATCTCTACTTTAGGTTCAAACTACCATCTTTCTTAGAGGAATAAGATAATGTTATCTCTGTTAACCACTCATGAAAACATTCTGTGAGAATTTGGGGGGATTTTGGTTTAATCTTTATTCCCCGGTATTCTCCATGTGATTTTTAGAACCCTCAAGAAAAGAACCTAGGTCTGTTTTATTTCCTCTAGACTCCAAGACTTTTAAGATCAGCCCATCTTAGATGACAGTGTGCTAGAGCACTCCCCTCATCTGAAGGCCCTAGAACTGCCAGTATGCCCGGTAGTCAAAGAGTGCTCACTGGAGTGAACCAACAAACATCTTGTTTGCAGGCAGTCTCTAAAATAAGCTCAGAGGAATGGGCAATTTGCACTGAGCCTATCTGGCTTTTCATCTCTCTATTCCCCACAGCTGGCTCCTACTGGAAGTACTTCCTTACTCAACTCCATGGCTGTCATCCAGAATCCTGTGAAGGTCTGTGATCAGGTATTTGCCCTGATTGAAAACCTCACTCACCAGATCCGGGAACGGATGCAGGACCCTAAGTCTATAGGTGAGTATGAATACTATCTTCCCTTCAAGGTTTCAGATATGGGTGGGTTCCTCAGACACACCTGTGTCTTCTCCTAAATGTCTGAGACACGGCATCCTCATCTCTCTGGTTCTACTTTAGATTTTTTAGAGTCTTTTGTTAGAGGTAAAATCTTGGCTTCTCTGACTGTCCGTCCTCCTTCCAGACTTACAACTCTACCACAGCGAAACACTAGAACTAATGTTACAGCGTTGGAGCAAGCTGGAGCGTGACTTTCGACAGAAGAGTGGGCGCTATGATATCAGTAAGATCCCTGACATCTATGACTGTGTCAAGTATGATGTGCAGCACAATGCGAGTCTGGGACTTCAAGGAACAGCAGAGTTGCTACGTCTCTCTAAAGCATTGGCTGATGTGGTCATTCCCCAGGTGTGTCTCATATAAGGAATCTAGCCTGGGGATGGGGTATTGGGTAAGGAAGGAGAGAAAAGGCAGAAAGGTGGGGTGGCATGGGAACCAGGGGAAGGAAACTTAGAGGAGGAATTAGCTGAGTTGCTACAATTCTCAGGGTCTACCCTGGCTCTGAGTAAGTACAAGAGACTAACTGAGGAGAAACCTGGAGAAGAGAAATGTGGTGGATATGAAAGAAGCCCTAGATAGACCTGAGGTGAAAACAAGCAGGATCTTGGGCCTGGGAATATTAGGCAAGAAGAAAACAAGATTCACTGAGGTACTTATTCCTGGCCTACGGCCCCTAGGAGTACGGGATCAGTCGGGAGGAGAAACTGGAAATTGCCGTGGGCTTCTGTCTTCCACTGTTGCGGAAGATACTACTTGACCTGCAGAGAACCCACGAGGATGAGTCTGTCAACAAGCTGCATCCCCTGTGAGGGAGGGCTGGGAGGGGTGCTGGATGGAGGGAGGGGCATGTCAGGGAGCCCTTGGGGGAATCCAGACTGGGACAGCTTGGGGAACCAAGAATAGAAGGGATCCTGGGACAGAAAGGAGAGGAGAAGTTTTTGAGGTGGAAGGAGGGAGTTTGTGGTAGGGTGGGAAGAGGATTATCCGGCAGTGTGAGTGACTTAGCTATTATCTCAGGTACTCCCGAGGAGTGCTCTCCCCAGGCCGCCATGTTCGAACACGTCTCTATTTCACCAGTGAAAGCCACGTCCACTCCCTACTCAGTGTCTTCCGTTATGGGGGACTTCTTGATGTAAGGATCCTACTTCTTCCTTCATGAACATCTTTCCCAGCATTCTTTTACTCTCTTCCTCATGCTTCTTTTCTACTGCAAGCTTTCTCTGTTCAACTTGTCTGTCTGCCCATTCCCCAACTCCCTTGTCCCTGGGCATTGCCTTACCTCTGTTTGTGTTTGGTAGGAGACCCAGGATGCACAATGGCAGCGAGCTTTGAATTATCTTAGTGCCATCTCAGAGCTCAACTACATGACCCAGATTGTTATCATGCTTTATGAGGACAACACACGGGTGAGGAGCTAACAGGGTGGGATGAAGAGAGGGCCCCTTATTTCTCCTCTATCCTCTTTTAGGAAACAACTTTCTTATCCTTAGAATTTATAGAATCCAGCTAGGTGTGGCACCTAGGCACAGCCTGACACAGAGCATCTAGGAGGTTCCTCCTGAATCAGAAAAGGTGTTTTGGGATGGTGTTGAGCCCTAGGGATACCATAGAATGGAATTTGGGACAATGTTATACAGAGTTTTTTTTCCTTCAAACATTGTTATACATATGGCTCCACAAGGATATCTTCAAATGTGCTGCTATATTCACTGTAGCAAAGCTGAATTATTGTGGGAGATGGATGGGGAGGGTTGTAGAAGTAGAAGCTGGAAAGTCATGTGGAGCAGTGAGTCTCAAACAGTAGAGGTGAGGGAATGAGGATTCTGTAACACTAGCCTATAGTTAAAGGGAAGCTATCATAGATCAGCCTTAGAGTGGGATGAGATGCTGAAACCTCTGCCCTAGGAGTTTGTAGCCTCTTGAGTTCCTCTCTATTGTCCCTGCCTGGTCTCCCACCACCATATCCAGATCCTCCAACTGCCCCTTCATCTGATGATGCCCCCATAGGATCCCTTATCAGAGGAGCGATTCCATGTGGAGCTGCACTTTAGCCCTGGAGTGAAAGGTGTCGAGGAAGAAGGCAGTGCACCAACTGGCTATGGATTCCGTCCAGCTTCTTCTGAGGTGGATCAGAGTGCTGGGATTTGGGACTGGAGGATTTAGGAATCAAGTGGTGGGAAACTTGGAAAAGTATAGGGAAGTAAAAGGGTTGGGAAGTCTGGGATTAGGAGGCTGGAGGCCATTAACACCTCTTCTATCTGTGCCTGTTGTTGGATAGAATGAGGAGATGAAAACAGACCAAGGCAGCATGGAGAACCTGTGTCCGGGGAAGGCATCCGATGAGCCAGACCGGGCCCTGCAGACTTCACCCCAGCCGTCTGAGGGCCCTGGCCTCCCAAGGAGATCACCCCTCATTCGTAACCGAAAAGCCGGCTCCATGGAGGTAATAGGAGGGGCTTGAGAGAAAGAAGCAATGAAAATGCTCATAGGACAATGAAGCCTCTTAATCCCCTTGTGAGATGGGAAGGATTCTTGGGACCTTAAGCAGAGTCTTCCTACCCCTGATAGATATGTTTTACTTAATTCCTCTTTCACAGCTGGTCTCAAAATAAAACTCCTTTAAGATGGTTGCTACTTCTGAGATTAAAGAGATGCCATTGAGAGGTGCCTGAGAGAGAAAGATTTTAAGAGATGAGATTGAAGAGGAGGCCTCTGGATGAATTTGAAAAGGCAATTCTTTAAAAGGAAACATAGTAGAAACAGCATGAATTCTGAGCTAAAATCCCAATCTGGTACTTAGAAGCTGTGTGACCTTGAACAGGAAACTTCTCCAAGCCTCAATTTTTTCATCTATAAAATGCAAGTAATATCCATCATATAGCTGCTTTGTAAACAATAACTATGATAGCCATTCAATTGATATTAAAGGCCAGGCCCTCTCCATCTCTGTGTTGCCTTGTAAAAATTATACTTTAGTCAGGAGCAAATATGTGGCACTTTAATTCCTTTAGGGTTATATATACCCTCATCTTAAAAGGGAATTAAGTCTGAAAGTCTCTCTAATAAGCTGGTTTATTGGCTTAGGCATGTATTCTGCTGTTCTTGGAAAAGTTTGTCTCTAGTCCTGGTTCTAATTCTCTAGCCTAGAGGATGGAACTGTTGTAAATCTCACATCATGTCCAGCTAACTATCCTGAGATTTTTGTTTTGGTCTTTTTTCCTGGAGAGAGTTTTTCCCTGTTTGGCCCAATGGCACTCTTTTAGACCCCATAATTTATTCCAGTCTTAGGGACTCTGACTGTATGGTTTGGGTCCTGCTTTGATTAATGAATCTGTTCACCTGGCTCTGTGCTAGCTTAGTCTTAAAGGCATTGGTCTTTCCATTTTAGAAATATCTCAGAAGAATCTATAGCTGTCTTACATAGGTTCAGCCAGAGATTTGCAGTTAACATTTTCGAGAAACCTGAGAAGACAAACTACAGTTTCTATTCTGAACTCATCCTTTTCTTCCTGATAATTTTAAGGTGGATTGGAAGTTGTGAATACTCAGTTTCTTTAGGTAGGGTATATATCATTTTCTCTCTGAAGTGTGAACTTAGTATACATAATACACTAGTAACCTTTAGACTCACATGAATAGATCAGATGGATAGAGTGACATAATCTTCCATTAATAAACTGCTCCTCCACATCTAAATGTCTTCCCCATTCACATGGTCTGCTAGTCTCTCTGGCACTTTTGTACATGACCCCCTTTTTCCTTCTGCTTTAAGTGATCAAGAGACATAGGAAAGGCAGAGCTCTCTCTGTATCTCAGCCTTGATGAGACTGACTTTCTTCTGTTTTTCAGGCCTACAAGAAGCTTCCTGTTATAATCACATTCTTTCCTTTCAGTTATTAGTGCTGCTATGTTGCGGCTCATCCAGGATGATTATTGTATAAGATGTGCTCCTTAGATGTGCAAGAAAATCTTCTCTGTTCTCCTTGGTCACACAGCCTTTTAATATTAATATTTATTTTCCTCGTTCTATAAATACAGACATTGGCAGTCTTATCCCCATCCCTTCTTCTCCTCTTGTCATCTTATTTTTTGGACTGTTTAAGAATACAAAATCTGTGACCTTCATAGCAGCTGAGCCCTAGGCAGTCATTCTCTCCATCCCTATAATTATTAGGTCTGCCCAGTGGGCACTTGGGCTTTTGGGAGCCTGGGGAGTTAAAGGAGCCATGACCGGCTTTCCACCCGGTCTGATTGCAGGTCATGAACATGCAGTGCACGGGGAACCTGGACCTGATCCCCTTGCGGGGACGGCGCCGCCGGAGGTCAGGAGACCTCCCTCGGCCTTCCCCAGCCATCGGCCTACAGCCCCGGGCTGTGTCCACCACTCACCTGGCGTCCTGCACACAGGTGTCCCTCCCTACCTCATCTTCCTTTTCTGCCTCTGCTTTTGCCTTTTGGGACTTGGGATGCTGTGTATGTATGTTGGGGGTTGTATGATTGAACTCTTTGGGCTTTTTATAAATACATTTTATGTCTCCAGGAGTGGCCAGGAGGGCTTGTTGGTTCAGATAAGAAACTGAGTATGGTTGCCCTAGCCACAGCTGTCTCATGGAAAGAAGAGAGGGTGGCCAGACTTTACTTCTTATTGTGCCTGAAATATCGTGATTGGTTCTCTAAGTCCTGCAGAGGGATAGATAAGATTAAAGAACCCTGCTCTGCTGTGAACTGAGAATGGTTGAATAATGACTTCTCATATTTAGGGTGGGAGGGCTATGGAGACAGGCATCTTGGAAATAGAAGTGCTTTCTAGTATAGAAAGGGTTCTCTGGACAGTTCCCTCTGCAAAGTACACTTTTTATTCCCTTTTCTTCTTCCCCCATAAAAATCCCTTGGTTCTTCCAAACTTTCTGACATTGCTTGGCTTTGTAGGGGCAATTCGGGACCTGGGTTTTAGACTTTGTGTTGAAGTGGCAAAATGGTAATATAGAGTCCTTTTTCTCCAGGTGCTTTCTGAGACTTCATCCTCAAGGCCTGGTGGCTACCGGCTCTTTTCATCTTCACGGCCACCAACAGAGATGAAGCAGAGTGGCCTAGGTATGGTTTTCCAGCATCTCTCCCCTGTTGTTGGGAGGAGTGTCTGTCTGTTCTTCAGAGTTTTATTGTGGGAATTGGGGTTATACAGTCAGTGGAATTGTCTGATGGGGCTAGGGAGGATAAATTGGGAAAAGCCATATTTAGGTGTGAACTTTGATCTCAGATGATTGTTTCCACTCCAGGAAGGTGTTTGTGTTCTGGTTTTCTATACCAACCCTCATTTCTTTGGCTGAAGGGCATTTTCTGGCTTCTCCCCTCATTCCTTATCTGTCCCTCCAGTCTAGCCCAGACCTTAAGGGGCCATGGAGACTCTGAATCTTCAGAGTTATCACAGACAGAGCTATAAATAGAAGTACTCGTGACCCCCATAAGTGTCATATTCCTCATTTAGAGAATTTGTGCCATGTCTTTCTCTGAGACCTATTTATTACATCCCTGCTCTGTCCCCTCCTACCTCCTTGCCTCTCCTTCACCCTCTCCTAATCCTGTAATCTTTTTCCTTCCTTCCTGAAAATTGAGGGACAAATCTGAGACTGGTATAGTGGCAGAGACTTCTCTCGGGACTTTGAGGGGATGTCTCTTGATTTTTTTTTTTGATTCCTGGAGAGGGGTGGAGAACATCATTCAACCTTTCCTAAGAACACAGACTACAGGAAGGACCAAGCCTCAGAGGGTATTGTATTCTTTGGAAGTGGGAGTGGTCCCTGGGTGGGGCTATCTTTTAACAAAGTGCCTTGTGGGCCAGTAACTAGAACTAGCAGTTAGAGACAATTGTGTGGGATCTGGACTTAGTCCCCTGGCTCTATCTTGCCCTATTATGCTTTCCATTTAGCCCCTTTAATTTTCCGTTACCTTTGACCTTGGCACCCAATTTTTTGGCCCCAGAATGCATTTGGACCAGAAGAGGGAGAAAGTTTTGGTAACTTTCCAGGCTAATTTTATAGGAGTAGGTTGCCTTCTCGATCTCTGAAATGAGGTAGGTGGTTTGCGGCATAAAAATAAATGACAAATATATAGGTATGTGATGTGAACTTCTCGTCCCAGAATCCCAGTAAAGAGTAGTTTTCAGGTAGGCTGGAAAAGAGGATAGCTGGGTCTGGCCCAGTTAAATGGAAGTGCTGTGACGAAGAAGGCAGAGGTATGGCCATAGTAGTTGACAGATGGTGGTGGTAAAGTAAAGACTACCTACCCTCTGAGATGGTCCAAGGATTGGACATGAAAAGCTTGGCAGGACTGCACCAAAAAATTATTTAGTAGAGGAAGTAAATGTAGAATAAAGCTTGGGTGGTCTGGTATAGAACCAGCTAGTATCAGCTTCTCTGAAGAAGTACAGACGTATTTAGCAACCCTTATTACTCTCTGAAATCCTGTTCTATAGCCTGTTTGAGCATGAAAGGTGGGAGAAATTGCTGCGTAGAATAGTGGCCCTGAATTCCAGGGTGGAGATTATCTGCTATCTGAATGTACTGATTCCTGTGGTTACCCTGAAATGCTGGGACCCTTGAAACCATGGCCCCTTCTTTGTGGGCTCAAAGGAAACTATGTCCTCTCCACTTTATTCATCTCCCTTATGAATTTTGTTTTATTTTCTATTTTTATTTATTTATTTATTTATTTACTTATTCATTCATTCATTCATTCATTTCCCTTACGAATTTTAAGTTACAAGGTCAAACCCAGGATCTTGGCTAAGTAGATTTGGAAGTAGAGGGGCAAATCCCACAAACTTGGTGTCAATCTTGTCTCTTCCTTCCTTCTCTGTCTTAACTGGCTATAGTAGGAGAGAAGACTGTGCAGTCCCAACCCTACTCTTAATCAGATATTTGAAACAGTGATTGGCTTGATTTATTGGCTTCAGAGATTTTTCAAGTTTTATTTATCTCTCTGGCAGTAGAGTTCTCTTTGCTTTCTTTGAACTTATGTGTGTAGGCATCTGACTTTGAGCATAGGGCTTACAAGACAATAAACTTTTGAGAGTGGAAGAAACATGTCTTTTTTGTTGTTTTCTGCTCACCAAGTCCTTCTCCTTAATAGGGTGCTCAACACATAGTAGGTATGCTCTACATATAATCACCTGACTCTTCACATGCCTTTCAATTTGTGTCCATCTTCACTTTAAAACAACAACCTGTTTTTCTTGATGAAAAAAATAATTATTTATTTTCTAATTGAACGTACTTGATCCTCAGGTCAGGAGACCTGGATTCTACTCCTAACAAACTACATGACCTTGAGCAAATGAAATCCCTTTTCAATCTCAGTTTCTTTATTTCTAAAATGAGAAGGTTAACTAAATGATTTTTTGAGTCACTTCCAGGTTTAAAAATTCAGTCTCATACTTTCTTTATTGGGAAAGGAAAAAAGGCCTGAAGGGAGATAGAAGAGAGGAAATGTTGGATGAAAAACTTAGGAGGAATTGGAACTTATGAGAACTTAGGTTTTGAACTGAGTGCTCAAAACTTAGTCTCTAGTTTCAATCAAAGTTTTTTTCCTTTTAAACCTATAAGGGACTAGATTTCTGGGTTCTTCAAACCATATATCTAGGGTATGGAGCACTGAATCAAATCTAGGGAGATCTAGAGGGAGTACATATTATTTTAGCATTCCTGAGAGCCACCTGGAGAGCATAGTCTATCCCTTTCAGTAGCTTTGAGTCCCCTAATATCACTAACTCTGCATTTGTAGTGGCCTGTTGTAGCTGCCATATAGATCTTAAGAACAATACTTTGCTTGCCCAGTATAGCTAAGAACAATAGTGGAAGCTGTTTGTGGTTATGTGCAATGGCAACATGATGGTGGTTCTGAATGGCTGTGTGTGTGTGTGTGTGTGTGTGTGTCTGTGTCTGTGTCTTAAAGTTGTCATGTGAAGTTGTGTGTACCTGCAGCTTTGTGTGGCTACTAATGTACTCCCGGCCTTGCAGGCTCACAGTGCACAGGGCTATTCAGCACCACAGTGCTGGGTGGCTCCTCCAGTGCCCCGAATCTTCAGGACTACGCCCGCAGCCATGGCAAAAAGCTACCACCTGCCAGTCTGAAACATCGAGATGGTATGTGGGTGGGTTTTGGGGGGCAGCTCTTTTCTTCATTTGTCTCCCAGCCAGGACACAGCTCAAGAACTATTCATACTTAAGATGGCATTGACACTGGCCATATAACAAGTTTTCTTCATCAGTTATAGAGGGGAGAAGGAACCAAGACCCCATTCACCCCTCCATTTGCATTCTCCCTCACCATACAAATACTACTTATTTATGCTTATCCCTTCATAATCTCCCACATACAGCCCTGCTACATCAATTTACTTCACCTTTGTATTCTTTCCTGGATTCTGATCTGTAGCGGTAAGGACCAAGGAGGAGGATCCATGATCAGGAAGAATGCAGTGGGGCCTTGATTAAAGTCTAGGAAATCAGGGATGGGAATTTGCTCAGCCAAGGCAGGAAAAATATGGATAGAGTCGGGGAAGGGATGAAAGTTTCTACAGATTTTATTTTCAAATGATCAGAAAGAGGATGTGGTGGTGAATTTAGGATTGTTTGTGGGGCTGTATTATGGTAGAGATGACAAATGGATTCCTAAGAGGAGATTATACCAAAGGAAAAGATTGAAAATGTGGTAGTCAGGACTCTAAGGGTGGGGGTGGGAGAAGACCATATACTAACTGTAAAGAACAGAGTGTATTGCTGGCAAATTCCAGAGCAGAGGGTGGGGACAGGGGTGGGTATAATCCCCATGATGTCTTTTCTCCCCAGAGTTCTTGTTTGTCCCGGCCGTAAAACGATTTTCTGTGTCATTTGCAAAGCATCCGACTAACGGTACGTTTGCTTCTGACTCAACGTCATTCATCCTTACCATGTCACCTCCAGACACTTAACCTCTGAGTTCTGACACTGACTTTGCCTCTCCTTCCACTGTGTTAACACCTTGCTGTCTCTGAATGAAACACTCACTAAGTGTCCCTCTTGGTACATATCCCTCATTGTGACAAACCAAACCTTAACCTTGGCTGCGGCCTGTGGCAACTCAAGGTCTTACTTCCATGGTCACCGTCATTACCATTGTGTCACTTTTTTCAGCATCATCACCAAAACATTAATTAAACCTCTCCCTTTCCTATCACATGACTGCTGGGCTTTGTATAAATATGATGATGGTTCTCCTTCTTAGGAAGAGAATAGTATTCCTATATTATCCCCATTTCTTCTTCCCCCACCCCCTACTTCTCAGCTTATATAAATTCAATCTTCCTGTTTTTTCTCCAGCTCTTTTGTTGGAGTGGATGACTCGTTTATTTCCTTCTGGAGCAATGCCACAGTTCCCAGCTCCCAAGCCTACCCATAGGACATTGGTCCTGAGTATATAGTCTCCCATTTCCATATTCCTATCTCCTACCATTATGTGTACTTGGTGTGGCTCTTGTGCTCCTGACATCTGCTTTATGTTACTACTAACTTAGGGCCTGGACGTAGAAAACAGGAGTCCAGATTGACCTGGGATAAAAGAGAGAAAGAAAGAAATAGGAGGTAGTAGGTAAAGGAAAAAAAATTGTACCTCTAGTTTTTACATGTGGTTTCCATATAGCCTCAGCCTGCCTATGGCACTGCTTGCTGTCTCAGAGAAGCTTGACAGTAAGAGTTGAGATGTCTATTGGGATTCTAGGAGAGCTTAGGAATGAATACTGTTTTAAGAATACTGAAGAACTGGGTCTGCCCACACTGAGGTGGGAGAGTTTAAAGGTCCATGTAAACTAAAATCCAAAGGGCTGTGGTCTCTTTGTATGGTATGGCAGGGAGCCCAGGGCTTACTCCCTGTCTTATCCTTTATAGCTTTAGTTTCTCTGTGCATTGTGTCTTGTCTTCAGGATAAATCCAGTTTTGTTAGATATGGTTTTCTTCTGAGCAAGAACTAAGACCATCCAAGGGAGGTAAAATTAGCCTGGCTTCCTGGATGGAAAAACTTCCAGGTACTGATCCCCTAATCCTCAGACAGCGGCAACAGCTAGATTTTAGCCCTGTCAGGCTATATATCTACACTGGGCATTGCTGAAATCTCCCTAGGTTGACTAGCTTATACTTGTTCAGTTTATAGCTCCAACTCTACCACAGCTCCCATTTGTGCTTGTGACAGAAGCTCCCCATTCACAGTGGCATGGCTGTACCTGCACATTTAGCTTCAAGCTTTTCTGGCCTTCATGTGCCGTAATTATCTCTAGAGTAAAATCTCATTACCAACCCCAACCCTACAGCCTGGGACTTGGACTTAGGAGACATGTTACTTAGAGTATAGAATGTAGTATCAGGAACTTGGGCCCCTGGAATCAGAGCTAAATCATAGATCTCCTAGTTCTTAGACTCTAGGAAAATAGATCCAAATTCATAAAGCAGATCCTCAGACCTATATATCTCTAGTTCCCTGAAGCCTTGGTTAGCAGCCTCACCAGTTGAAGAAAAGAATTAATTCTGCCAAAAGGAGGAGAGGAAGAAAGACCAGGACAATTCAGGTATAGTGCAGGAGAATAAATTCAAGATCTCCTCCAGCACTCTGCACACTTCCTCACAGGTCTTCTGGCCTTTGTTCTTGTACTTGAGCTTGGAGGCTACAGTGCTTGAGA
The DNA here is from genome assembly GCA_028627145.1 of Eidolon dupreanum. Taxonomy (NCBI): domain Eukaryota; kingdom Metazoa; phylum Chordata; class Mammalia; order Chiroptera; family Pteropodidae; genus Eidolon; species Eidolon dupreanum. Next base: position 53,061,764 of record CM053509.1, read on the forward strand.
AGCCAGAATCTGGAATCGACCTGTTGGCATCAGGAGAAATTTTGAGCCATTATGTCTCTTGCTAAAGATTATCTACGTTTAATTCGGCCCTCAGGACAATATGAGGGCTCTATGGTCAAATCTTGACTGACCTAGCAATTACAAAGTGGATGTGCTGCCAGCAACTGCTTGTGGCAGATTAGTCACAACAGTATGTCAACCTACTGTTCCATCATCACCATCTCCTTGCCCTGATGTCTGGCTTTGAAATAACAGCTGGAGAAACTGGACCTGGCTTCAGAAAGGAGACAAGGCAATGCTGTCTCCTTGCTTTGATGGAAGAACATCTTTCAGACCATCACTGACTCTGTTCCTGATGAACTTCTGTCACATCCTGTGAATACATCAAGTATACAAATATGGCCCATTACTAAACTGCACGCTGAACTCACCAAAGTAAACTAATATAGTGGGAAAGAGTGTGACTCACCCTTATCCAGAATGTCAGAGTGTACCCATTGGATTTGCCAAGCCCATTATTTTCTAAGGACCTACACAACTACCTGTCTGACCTTTGGTACAGTTAGTGCCTGGGTAGAGCTGAAACCTTTCTTGACATTCAGACAAAGGTCTCTGGAAACCTTAGTTTCTTGGGATCACCCTATGGAACCAGTTCTGGTCTAGGAGTTCTGAACAGTCATCCTCACTCAGCTACCTTAATCCTACCTTCTGTATACCAATATCCCGTCATCAGGTCTTAGGACCCCATACCTTTTCCTCAAAATCTTTTCCCTACTGTTCTTCTTATGACCCTTTCCACATGCCTTTCACTCTCTTCAACTTTTTGCGGCAGAATCACGTATATCCACAAAGTTTGCCAAACAACTAAAATAATAAGTTGTTCAAGATTGAAACATTTTTACTCACCAGCTGAACAAAGCTCAGTTAGATTCACCAGCAGTGGGAAGAAAATATAAAAGTATCTAACTTTTGACTTCCGTAATGGATATAGTGTCTCCCAAGTCCTAAGATTTATGCATTTTTTTTGAATCTCTATATTTGAATAAGAGTAAAGAATGATCAGTCAATATTGGCATTTTCACATATTGATTCCATTTTTAGCATGCTCTGTTTTAAAGGACTCCTACATCTGGTTTCCTACCAATCTCTCATGCCAGCTGCCTAACACTGGCCCTCCCTATGGCTATCTTAGAGTCTGGTCCAGAGGGCCTGGCCTTTAGGAGCCTTTTTAGCTTCATGCTTTTTCTTGATACTCTATACCATTCCTGACCATCTTCTCTGAATAACTTTGAATCTTTTTATTCCTATCCTAACCTCATAAGTACATTCGTCTGAGAAGCAGGCCCTGACTAGAGTTTGTCTAAGAATGATCAGGGATACTGGAGCTCTAGACAAGGCTCTGAAGCCACAGAACTGCCAACTCACCACCCCTTGAGAATGATGTGACTTCTTTCTGCAGGCACTGACCTAATTATGCTCATTGAGAAAGGGGAGGACCTTGCTGTATGATGAGGTCTCACTAGCCCCTTCTTTTAGACTCACTGTGTAATGCCAACACTCTTCTTCCCTCCAAGAGATGCCCAGTGGCTCTGACCATCTCTTCTTCTTTCTTAGCTCACCTTGGAGCTGAGTGGCTCCAATTCCCAGTAATGCTTGTGCCAGTCAGTGCCCCCCTCATTGTCTCTCCCTCTTCTCTTTCTTTATCTTCGTGCTTCCTGCCGTGGTACCCCCACCCCCTCCAGAGCTGCTGGATGACCAGCACCCTGTGGTCCGATTGCTGCGCAGTTTTTCCTCTGACTGCCCAGGGGGCCGGCCAGTCTCCTTGGATGCCACGCTGGCGCATCACCTGCACCAGTGCTCCTACCACCTGCGCCTCTTCCGGAACTGGCTGCGCTCAGGCCAGGATGACCCCGAGTGCCTCTACGGTACCCCCTGCCACCAAGCTGGCTGCTGCCACTACCCTGGCTGGGACTGACTGCTTTGCTTATTGCACTTCTGGCAGGAGAGTCCACCTATCCTTTTCTCCCGTTTACCCTAAGGTTATGTGACTTGCATTTAGTTGCTTGGATGGGATTGGGGCCAGACTGCCTGGTAGCTGTAGCTTTGGCTGCTCATCCTTCCTCACAGCTTCCTAATGTTTCCCATTCCCAATTCTTTTCAGTTCAAGAATAGTCTCTTGCCTTGGAATCTGTTCTTATCTCTATAACTCTCCACCACCATCTTCAAATCCAAACATTTTTCTAGCCACTCTGAGGAGCTAGAGACTGGACCTCTCTTGCCGTCCTGCCACTAGAATACAGGGGGAAATTGAGGCAGAGAGGTCTTAATTGAATCCTTGACGCAGATGAGGGCCAGGGGTTAGAAGATGGTCAAGTATAATTCCTCTGAGGTTTTAGTCTTTGGTGAACAAGAGGCTATGTCTTGCACAGATATTGCTGTCCTGCCTACCCTTAGTCCCTTTAAGGAGATGTAGAGGAGGCATCGAAAAGACTGGGGACTGAAAAAGTGATTGGGATATGTGCTTCTTGATCCTCTAATAAGGACATTATTTTCATCAGCAGGCTCTGGGATTAGGGTTACACATTTAATTTTATCCTTCAACCTACCCAGAGTGGTGGATCTACATTGGAATTACTGGGTTCAGAGCAGAGAATCAGGATTTATTCTCATTTCTAGGGGGTTTGCCTCATTTTCCTGATGGAATAGAGAAATCCTAGCAACTTTGGGGTCTTCCCATGAAAGCAGAAGGGAGAACCTTTGATGTGATGGAAATGACCAAGAAAGAACTTCCATTCCCTAGCTTGTTCACGCATGTGATTTTCCTGGGCTGAGCTCCATATGTATTGCATGTTCTCCAGCTTGCTTTCAAATATTCTAGCCTTTCTACCCATATCCTAGATCTGCATGAACCCCTTCTCAGATTCCATGCCCCCTTAGTCTGGTTCTCTTGTACATGATCCCTGAAATCTGCTGTTTCCTCCCAGCTTCATGACCTCCATACTTCATTTGGACCTATAATTTCACCCCTTACCTTTGGACCTTTTTTTTTTATTCCCCCAGAAACTACAAGAACAATGTAGGTGTTTACCCTATTTGGATTCTGTTGATTTTTCCATGAGGCATTGCAGGCTTTCCATAGGTAGGATGAGAGGTCATTTGATTCACCTGGAGGCCTTACCAGGTAGACTTTTTAGGAAATCTGGAGGTGACAGAAATAGACTTCTATTGGGGCTCTAAAGAGTTCCCTCTCCTGAGAATCTTGGATGCCCCATATTCCAAAAGCCATGGACTCTCCTGATGGCTCTCAGGGACTCTCCATGCTTCCTTGGCCAGCGGGGTATATTTGGCAGGAATAATATTGACTTTGCCCATCTCTTTTCTAACAGGATTTGAAGGGTGCTCCATGGTGCCTACCATCTACCCCCTGGAAACACTGCATAATGCCCTTTCTCTGCGTCAAGTGAGTGAATTCTTGAGTAGAGTCTGCCAGCGCCACACTGAAGCCCAAGCACAGGTATCTGCAGGTATGCGGAATACTTTTATCTTGTACCGCTATCTCTGCACCCACCCCAATGTGTCCTAGAACATGAGTAATAAATTTAAAAGAGGCAGTCCAAAAATATACAAAAGTAAACTTGAAAATTTTTAATTGCATAGGCTGACTCAAAATCATAGAAATATCACTAAAGTCGAACAAATTGATTCTGAAGTTCTCACTGAAAAATAAACAAGCAAGAATAGCCAAGAAAACATTGAAACGATGAGCAACGAATGGGTACTAGTTCTACCAGAGTTTAAAACATTCTATAAAACTTCTGTAATAACAGTGTAGTATTGGTATTTGAATAGACAGAGATCAGTCAAACAAAATATTAAATCTAGAAATAGATGAAGTTAGTATTTCAAAATACTGTGGGAAAGATAGACTTTTTAATAAATGAAGTTGGGACAACTGAATCATCATTCAAAATTAAAATTAAATCCATACTTCATGCTGCATACCAGGATAAACTCCATGTAAATCAGAGACCTAAATGTAAAAATTAAACTATGCAGTAAGTAGGTCCAAGGGCTTGTCCTTCCACAGGAACACCAAAAAAATCAAGTAAAAATTGTCAGAATCAACTTTGTCAGAACTCTGGAAAGTAGTCAGAAATTGGCAGCATTAGGAAAATTCTAAATCAAGAAAGAGGTAACTGAAAGATGGCAGGAAGCTTTCCAGTAATTTTACTTGACCTTCTCCCACACCTTTCCCCAATTTGGCAGAAATGTTGAAGATGTTAACCCATGTTCTCAGTGCGGGACCCTGGTCCTTGGTTCCAGAAGGAGTTAAACAGACTTTATCCTTAAAGAATTGTGTTTGTCTATTCTAACTTGTCTATGGGCTACCTGAAAAACTGACACTGGGTGCTTACCTTTATTTCACCTAACTTGGTAATCACTCGGAGCAGAAAAATGGCTATGCAGGAGATGTTTTTTAAAAACATTGTTAGGCAAATGAACAACATGCTGTCTGGGGCAAAAAATTATTGTCGAGGCAAACAATAAGCATACTGAAAGTCTGAGAGAAAAACCAGGGTAGAGAGTTTCTTCAGGAAATTAGGGCATTCAGAAGCATCTGCATATACTGAGTAATTTAGAAAGCCATGCATATGCCTAGGGAAGAACACATGAATATAAAAGACATGAGAAAACCTTAAGCTTTCACCTCTGGCTGAACTCTAGACTCAGCACAAGCAAAGAGTGAAGGCTAAGGGGGCATTGTAAACAGTCCAGCTTAGTGTTGAAGGGGTACCTCAACACAGAACCAATCTGCAATTTCCTGGCACATGGAAATCCCTGTCAACACACTAGCTAGACATAAGCTAAAGGAACAGAGACTTCAGAAACCACATATGACAAGACTTCACAAAAGTAGTTTAGAAAAATCACTAAACAAATAGCTACAGACTATGGCAAACAACAAAAACAAACCCCAAGGAGGGGGAGTAATCTGATTTTAAGAGTTAACATATTATAATATTCAAAAGGTCCAGTTTTCAACAACAAAAAAAATATATAAAATATGCAAAGGAACAAGACAGTGTGGTTCATTCACAGAATAAATTAATGGAAATGATCTTTGATGAACCACAAACAGTAGGTTAATTAGACAAAGATTTTAAATCAGGAAAGGAAACCAGGGACAAAGAACTAAAGGAAATCAGAAGAACAATGTCTCAACAGAGAATATCGTTAAAGAGGTAGAAAATATAAAAAGGAACCAAACAGTCTAGGGCTGAAAAGTATAGTAACAGAAATGAAAAATTTACTAGAGGATTTCTTAGATTTGAGCAAGCAGAAGAAATTAAAGGTAGATCAGTTGAAAAGTATCCAGTCTGAAGAGGAGAGAGAAAAGAGAATGAAGAAATATGAGCTTAGAAATTCATGAGACATCATGAAATATTCCAACAAATGCATGATGGGAGTCCCAGAAGGAGAAGAGAAAGGGAGAAAAAATAATTGAAGAAATAATGGCTGAAAACTTGTCAAATTTGATAAAGATACAAATCTACACATATAAATAGTTGAAAGATAAATGCAAAGAGATCTATAGTGGGACATATTATAATAAAATTGTTAGAAGACAAAGACAGAAAATCTTGACATTAGCAAAAGAAAAGCAACTTTTCACATAAAAGTGATTTTTAATAAGATTAACAACCAATTTCTCATCAGAAATCATAGAGGCCAGGGAGCAGTGGGTTGATATATTACAAGTGCTAAAAAAAAAAAAAAAAAAAAAAAAAAAGAACTATCAACCAAGAATTCTGGCAAAACTCTTCAAAAATGAAGGAAAAATCAAGACATTCCCAGATAAACAAAAGCTGAGGAAGCTTGTCACTAGTAGACCTATCCTACAAGAAATGCTAACAGGAGGCTTTTAGGCTGAAATAAAAGAATACTAGACAGTAACTTGAAGTCATACAAAAAAATAAATAACTCTGATAAAGGTAACTACACTGGTAAATATAAAAGCCAGCGTTATAGTATTTTTTATCTGTAACTCCTCTTTTTATATATATATATATATATATATATATATATATATATATATATATATATATATGAATTAACACACACATGAATAAAACAATCATTACAAGTGTGTTAATGAGCACATGATGTATAAAGGATAATTTGTGACAATAATAACATAAGGTAGGGACTGAGCTTTATAGGAGCAGTTTTGGTATGTTATTGAAGCTAAATTGTTATCAGTTCATACAAGATGATTATAAGTTTAGGATGTTAATTGTAATCCCCATGGTAACCACTAAGAAAATATCTAAAGCATATACAGAAAAGGAAATGAGAAGGAAATCAAAATGGTTCACTACAAAAAATCTGTTCAACACAATACAGGCCAGTCATGGATGAAATGAATAAAAAAGATATGTGACATATAGAAAATAAGTGGCAAAATGGTGGAAGTAAGCCTTTCCTGATCACTAATTATTTTAAATGTAAATAAATAAAACTCTCTAAACAAGAAGCAGAGGGGTTGACAGAATGAATTTTTTAAAAAAATTATCCAACTATATGCTATCTACAAGAGACTCACTTTTGATCCAAAGACACAAATAAGTTAACAATGAAAGAATAGAAAAATATGTTCCATGTGTATAATAACCAATAAGTGCTGGGGAAAATTAATGTCAGAAAAAATTGTCTTTAAGTCAAAAACTTTTACAAGAAACAGAAAAAGTCATTACATATTGATAAAAGGTCAATTCATCAAGAAGATATAATAATTATAAGCATATACCCATTAAACAGAGCCCCAAAATATATGAAGTAAACAGTGATGGTATTGAAGGGAGAATACAGGTCTACAATAAGAGAGACTTCAATACTCTGCTTTTAATAATGGAGAGAACAATTAAAAGATCAATAAAGAAACAGAGAACTCAAACAGAACTATAACTCACTAAACCTAACAAATGTATATAGAACATTTTACCCCAAAACAGCAGAATACAGATTCTTTTAAGTGTGCATGGAGTAGTCTCCAAGATAGATCATCTGTTAGGCCACAGAAGAAGTCTAACTAAATTTTAAAAGATTGAAATTATACAATATATCCTCTCTATCCACAATGAAATGATGCTAGAAATCAATAATAGAAGAAAAATGGGAAAATTCACAAATAGCATGGAAATTAAACAACATAGTCTTAAACAATCTATAGGTCAAAGATCCATTACAAAAGAAATTAGAATATACTTTGAGATAAATTAAAATGAAAAAGCAGCATACCAGAAGTTATGGAATGGAACAAAATCAGTGCTAATAGAATTTAAAGCTGTAAACACCTATGTTTAAACAAGAAGGATCTTAAATAAAAAACCTAAATTCATATCTTAAGGAACTGAAAAAAAAAAAAAAAAAAAAGCAAACTAAACCCAAAGCTAGCAGAAGGAAAGAATAATAAAGATTAGAACAGAGATCAAGGATATAAAGAATAGAAAAACAGTAGGGCTCTTTCGTCTTAGCTGAGGACATGCCATCAAGACTGAGGAAGGCCCAGAAACTTCAGGGCCTTCACGCAAACCATGGCCACTGCCGCATCAGCAAGCACTGGAAGCACCAGGGAGGCCGAGATAATGCTGGTGGCATGCATCACCACAGGATCAACTTTGACAAATATCACCCAGGTTACCTTGGGAAAGTTGGTATGAGGCATTACCACTTTAAGAGGAACTAGAGTTCTGCCCAACTGTCAACCTTGATAAACTGTGGACATTGGTCCATGAGCAGACACGGGTAAATGCTGCCAAAAACAAGACAGGAGCTGCTCCTATCATTGATGTGGTACAATCGGGCAACTACAAAGTTCTGGGAAAGGGAAAGCTCCCAAAGCAGCCTGTCATCATAAAGGCCAAAATCTTCAGCAGAAGAGCTGAGGAGAAGATTAAGGGTATTGTGGGGGCCTGTGTCTTGGTAGCTTGAAACCACATGGAAGGAAGTTCATTAAATCCTCACAAGTGTTAAGAAAGAAAGAAAGAAAGAAAGAGAGAGAGAGAGAGAGAGAGAGAGAGAAAGAAAGAAAGAAAGAAAGAAAAAGAAAGAAAGAAAGAAAGAAAGAAAGAAAGAAAGAAAAAGAAAAAGAAAGAAAATAAGAACAGTCAACAAAACCAAAAGCTCATTCTTTGAAAAAAAAAAATAAACAGAATTCAAATGATCCAATTAAAAACTGGGCAGAAGATCTGAACAAATATTTCTCCAAAGAGGAAATGCAGATGGCCAATAGACATATGAAAAGATGCTCAAGGTCACTAATCATTAGAGAAATGCAAATTAAAACCACAATGAGATAACACCTCACACCTGTCAGAATGGCTGTCATCAATAAATCAAAGGACAACAAGTGTTGGTGAGAATGTGTAAAAAAGGGAACTCTCCGTACTCTTTTGATGGGATTGCAAATTGGTACAGCCACTATGGAAAACAGTCTGGAGGTTTTCCAAATTATTAAAAATGGATATACCTTTTGACCCAGCAATCTGGATATTTATCCAAAGACAACCAAAACAATAATTCGTAAAGATCTATGCACCTCTATATTCATGGCAGCACAATTTACAATAGCCAAGATATGGAAGCAACTTAAATGCCCATCAACAGACAGTTGGATAAAGAAGTTATGGTTCATATATGCAATGGAATATTACTCAGCCATTAAAAAAAATGAAATCCTACCATTTGCAACAATATGGGTGGACCTAGAGGTTATTATGCTGAATGAAATAAGTCAGAGAAAGATAAATACCATATGATCTCACTTATATGCAGAATTTAAGAAACAAAAAAAAAAACCAAACTAATCAAAAATAGACTCACAAATATAGAGGACAATCTGGGAATGGTCAGAGGAGAGGGGGTGTGGGGGCTAGGAGAATGGGGTGAAGAGTTAAAGTACAAATTAATAGTTGATAGATGATCATGGGGATGGGGAGCACGGCATAGGAAATGCAGTTTGCATTAATGTAATGACTAGTGAAGAGAAAGAGCAATTAGGGGGATCATTTTATAAACTATATAAATATCTAACCAATGGACTGTATACTTGAAGCTAATACTAAAATAAAATTTTCTTAAAAATCGACAGAGTTGACAAACTTTTAGCTAGACTAAGAAAAAGAAATGATGCAAATAACTAAAGTCAGGGATTAAAGTAGGTACATTGCTATTGACCTTACAGAAGTAAAAGGGATTATAAGAGAGTACTATGAACAGTTGTATGCCAACAAATTAGATAAGCTAGATAAAATGGACAATTCCTAGAAACACACAAACTACAAAAACTGCCCCCAGAAGAAGTAAAAAATCTGAAAATACCTATAACAAAGAAAAAAAATGGAATCAGTAGCAAAAATCTCTCAACAAAGAAAAGTCCAGGACCGGATAGCTTCACTGGTGAGTTCTACCAAACATTTAAGAAGAATTGACCCCAGTTCTTCTCACACTCTTCCAGAAAAAGGGAGAGGAAGAAACACTTTTTATGAAGTTAGCATTACCTTGATACCAAAGCCAGGCAAAGATAGCATAAGAAAACTATAGACCAATATCCCTTATGAATATAGGGGCAAAAATCCTCAACAAAATACTAACAAACCAATCCAACAGCACATTTAAAGAATTATACCTCATGGCCAATTGAGATTTACCTCAGGTAAGCAAGGATGATTTAATGTAAGAAAATCAGTCAATACTCTATTAATGTTCTATATTAATAGAACAAAGGGGAAAAAACAATCATCTCAATACTGAAGAGCATCTGGCAAAATCCAACGCCCTTTCATAATACAAAACACTCAGCAAACTAGAAATAAAAGGAAACTTCCTTAACACAATAAAGGGTATTTACAAACAACCCACAGGATACATCATATTCAGTGGTAAAAGACTGCAAGTTTGCCCTGAAGGTCAGGAACCAGCAAGGATGTCTACTTTCACTACTGCTGTTCAACATTGTGCTGGAAGTGTTAGAACAATTAGGCAAGGGGGGTGGGAAAAGCATCCATATTGGAATGAAAGAAGTAAAACTATCTCTACTTACAGAGAACAACATGGTCCTATACAGAGAAAATGGCAAAGAAACCTCAAAAAAAACCTACTTGAACTATGAATAAATTTAGCAGAATTGCAGTGTACAAGATCAACTCAAAAAATTCAGTTGTATTTCTGTATACCAGCAATGAACAAAAAGGAAATTAAGAAAGCAATACCATTTATAATAGCATCCAAAAGGCTAAAATACCTGGGAGCAAATTTAACCAAGAAATTTAAATACTTGTACACTGAAAACTATTAAACATTGCTGAAATAAATTAAAGAAGACCTAAATAAATGGAAAGACATTCCATGTTCACGTAGAAAACATAATGTTGTGAAATGGCAATATGTCCCAAAATGATCATTGATTAAATGCATTCCCTATCAGAATTCCAGTATACTTTATTTTTTTGCAGAAGTGGAAAAGGGTTTTTTGTAGATATGGAAAAGCTGGTCCTCAAGTTCATATGGAAATGCAAGGGGGCCTGAAGAGCAAAAAGAATATCAAAAAATAAAAACAAAGTTGGAGGACTCACACTTTCTGATTTTAAAACTTACTACAAAGCTACAGTAATCAAAACAATGTGGTACTGTCATAAAGATATAGACCGACGGAATAGAATCAAGAATCTAGAAATAAACCTGTACATCTACGGCCAGTTGATTTTCAGCAAGGGCGCCACGACCATAATGGCAAAAAAACACTTTCTTCAATAAATGGTTTCTTCAACAATAGGATATCCACATGCAAAAGAATGAAGATGAACCCTTACTTTATGCTATTTACGAAAATTAACTCAAAATGGATCCATGACCTAAATATGAGTTAAAATTATACAACTCTTAGAAGACATAAGATAAATCTTCATTACCTTAGATTTAGCAATTGATTCTAGACCAAAAACACAAACAACAAAAGAAAAAAAATAGATAGAATTCACCAAAATTAAAAACTTGTGCATCAAAGTATATTACAAGAAAGTGAAAAGACAGCCTATAGAAAAGGAGAAAATATTTACACATCATATATCTGATGAGGGTCCAGAATATAACAACAACAAAAAGACAAACCACCCAATTTAAAAATGGGCAAAGAATTTGAATAGACATTTCCTCAAAGAAATGCAAATAGCCAAGAAACACATGAAAAGATGCTCACCCTCAGTCACATGCAAATCAAAGCCATGAGATACCACTTGACACCCAGTAGGATGTCTATAATTCTAAAGAAAAAAAAAAGAATGTTAGTGAGGGGATGGACAAGCTGGAACTCTTATACACTGCTGGTGGAAATGTAAACTGGTACAGCCAGTGGGAAAAAGTTTGACAGTTTCTCAAAAAGTCAAACATAGAATTACCATATGACCCAGCAGTTCCTCTCACAGGTATATACTCAAAAGAATTGAAAACAGATACTCAGATAGTTAAACACAAATTATTCATGGTGACACTATTCACAATAGTCAAAAGGTGGAAACAACTGAAATGTACATGAATGGATAAAGAAAATGTGGTATATACATAAAATACAGTAATTACTGAGCTATAAAAAGGAATGAAATACTGATATGTGTTACAACAGGAATGAACCTTAAAAACATGCCAAATGAAAGAAGCCTGACACAAAAAGTCACATATTATATGATTTCATTTATATGAAATATCCAGAATAGAGACAGAAAACAGATTGGTGGTTTCAAAGGGTGATGAAAATATTTTAGAATTAGGTGTGGGTGATGCATGGTATTGTGGATGTGCTAAATACCACAGAATTACACACTTTAAGATGTTAACTTAATGTTAAGTGGATTTCACCTCAAATAAAAAAAATAAACTATGCAAGTACAAAAAGTAAGCAGGGGTGATGGTAATAAATTCCTTTATCACCTAAAAGTAAGGAAAGCCTAATTATGACTCAAACTCAAATTTGGGAAACTGTAGAAAAAGATTGATAAATTAAGCCATTTAAACATTTTTTGAACAAACAAAACCAATAGCAACATCATAAGCAAAGAAAAAATTTTTTTGCAATTTATATCACATATAGGATTAATCATCCTAAAATACAAAGAGCTCATACATATCAATAAGGGAACAACCAAAAGTGATTTTATTATTTTTATTTTTATTTATTAATTTTTTCCAAAAGTAATTTTCAAAAAAAGAATAGTTTACAAAGAAAGAAATGCAGATGACCATTATACATATGAAATGATGCTCAACCTTGATCATAAGAAATATGCAAATTAAAATTTTACTGAGATACCATTTCTTACCTGTTAGATTGGAAAAAGTCTAAAAGTTTGACAACACACTCTCTGGACAAGTCTGTGGTGAGACAGGCAATCCCATACATTGTTAGTGGGAGTACAAAATTGTATAAACCCTGTGAAGGTAAATTTTGTAATGTCTCAGAGAATTATAGTTATAATTACTCTCTGACTCACTAATCTAGTTTTAAGAATCTGTTCTGAAGCTATTCCTACACAAACTTAAAATAACATTTGTATAAACTTATTCATTATGGCATGATTTCTAGTATTTAATACTTTTAGAAACAACCCAAAATTTCTTCAGTACAAGAGTGATTAACTAATGTAATACATCCACTCAATGGAGTACTGTGCATCTGTTAAAACTAATGAAAAAAGTCTATTACCTCTGATAAGAGGTAGTCTCCAGGATATATTGCTAAGTGAAAAAATTAGGTGCAGAATAGTGTTAATAGTGTGTTACCTATTTTGTCAATAAGGAGGGCAAGTAAGGGGAAAAATACATATCTGCGAAAAGAAATGCTAAAAGTAAAAACTACAAACTAATAAAAATGTTATTTCTGGAGAACAACAAGGAATGGTCTGAAGGGCATGAAGGAAAAGCAACTTGTCTGAGTGTGCCTTTTTATATCCTTTTGACTTGTGAACCTGTAATTTTTTTTTTCAAAATATAGAACTAAATGGGAAAAGAAGCAAACCATAAAATTGGAAAAAAAAAAAAAAAGGAAAGAAATAACCCTAACTGTGTATCAAAATAGTAACATAACCACACAGGGAGAACAATTTTTCAGATAACTTTAGAATACTGTACTGACTATAAATCCTTTGGTGGAACAAAAAGAACTATAAAATAATTTTCATCCTCTTTCAGTAGTTTAATTGTTAGTAGTGGTATTGTTACTATTTTAAAACTATATATACACATCTATATAATAGAGTAATGCAAAAGAGTAATTATGTTTTTATTATTAGGAACCAGGGTTTTCAAAGTAAGATCAATTAGGTATAAGTATAAATTCAAAAAACTTTTAAACTGCTGTAATGTCAAATTTGAATTGAAAATATCAATATGAATTCAGGGTTTTTTAGTACTTTTTCTAACATTAAACATTAGAAGCAGTAGCAATGAGCTCCCTTAGCATCTAGATTTTGGTCTCTACGTGTATTTCCCATTAATAGCAACACAGATTCCATGGGAAAATGAGTGATTCTTGGTCTAGGGTATGTTTTTAACCTTTTTTTGTTTTTAAATCATGCATTCCCCTCGACCCTGAGCCTTTTTAGACATTTTTTCCCTAATCGCCCCCACTGCATAAAGTTTTAATATCACAGATATACTGTATATTTATTTACGTATTGTGGCCATTTCATGGACACAAACCAATTAAATATCTAAGATTTTTTTTGTCTTCACCAAAAACCAATTTTGTTGAGAATACATGATCTAGGGCAAGGAAAACACAAGGCAATTCTGGAACATATAACAAAAGCAAGGAAGCAATCAACCTAAAAAGGCTCTCACCCAACAGAATTAAAATATTTAAATATTAAAAAGAATAATTTACTGTAATTGATTAAAATACATGTAAAAATATATAAATTTATAAAATCCACAAGCTCATAATGAATATATAAAAATCCACACACTCATAATGAATCTTATAAAAAATAAATAAAATAATTCTCATCTGCCACTATTGGAGAATACTCTTCGCCAACTCTTTCTTCTGAAATCTAATTAAAAAGAAATAAACGCATCCTACCTTTTCAGTAAGAACTGCAGTTCGGTGTAATCAAATAGCCCCAGTTTAAGAGGGAAAGCTCTTTATAGAAGATGTGCCAGCTAATGTAGAATTGATAGAGTTAGAAAATCACCATTTGATACCCCTAATAAAATGATTAAGGGTCCTCAGTGGATACTAACATAATTAGGTGAACTGTTGATGGGCTTGCATGGTGTCAAAGGATCACCTCTTATCAAAAAGGGAAAACTACAATGGTGAGAGATCTTGTGGGCACCACTTTAACTCAGTAAATTTAGCCTTATTTAGTGGGACAGTGAGACATGTGCCTCCAATATGAGACAATGTAAAGTACATTGGATCACCTCTTGAAGTATTCTTGTCAGAGTTATTTAAACTGAATCACCTCATGAAGCTTTTTATAGCTAACTTCCATTTTCTAGGAAATATAAAGGATAGCGAAACAAGTTAAATGATTTTATGATGAAGCAATCAGGCAAATCCAGAATGTGGGACATGATATTTGGTGAAACAACTGACCTATTCTTTTCAAAAAATCGCTATGAAAAAATAAATGAGGGGAGGACACTGGTCTAGATTAAAAGAGTCTTTGGAGATATAACTAAATGCAATGCATGGTTCATGTTTGGATCTCACTATAAAAGACATTTTGGAAATAATTGGTTGAAATTTGAATATAGATTGGATGTTACATGATGTTAGGGTATTATTTTTTAATTTTGTTAGGTTTATTAATGGTATATCGGTATGTAGGAAAAATTTCTTATATTTTAGAGATACCTATTAAACATTTAGAGGTGACATGATTCATAATGTTTATCATTTATTTTAGAGAACTTCAGCATAAAGAAATAGATGAAACAGGTATGGCAAAGTGTTGACAGGTGTTAATGTATTAAATATAGGCGATGAGTGTACAGGTATTGATTGTACTAGTCTTTCAACAACTTTTTAAAAATATTATTCAAAAATATTCATAATATAAAGTTTAAAATATTAAAAATGGTTTGTGCGAAGGGTTCCTAGGATACTCCTTCTTAGTCTGAGGAAGTATAAGTTGGTTTTGACTTATGTTAAGAACCTGTGGCTCTTGGATTCTTCCTCATGGGCTCTTTTTTCCTCTTCTCTCTCTCCCTTTTTTATACAGCCCTCTTTGACTCTATGCACAGCAACCAGGCCTCAAATAACCCATTTTCCCCACCCCGTACTCTTCATTCACCTACCCTACAACTCCGGCAGCGATCTGAAAAGCCTCCTTGGTGTAAGTAGTCCTTTTGGAACTACCTAGACAAAGGCCAAGAGGGATGGAGAAATTGGTGAGAGACCTATTGCATGAGGGAAATGAAGATGAGGGTTGAAAGACCAGAAGTAACTGGTTGGTCAGGGAAGCAGTATTACCTGTCTTTTCCAAGATGAAGGAAAGGTCTGTTTACTGTCTCATCACCTCTGTCCCCCATGCCCCTGCTATCTCATTGGAGAGTCTTCTAAAAGATAGTGGTCTAGAGGATCCTTTGGGGAAGAAGGATTGGAGACTTCATTCTCCTCTGATCCTCATTTGGTCCCTACACCTTCCTCAAGTAAAGATGACTTGGGAGGAAACCTGGATATATAGAAAAGCTGGGAGGAGGAAACTAGAATCTTCTACTTTCTACATGTCCTTTCTCTCAAGTTGTCTGTTCTCAGTTCATATTGAGGTGCTACTTTTCCCTATCCTTTATAATATCTAGCTTATTACTAATTATCTTTGGCAACTGTGTGAACGATGAGACCCCAAGGAGTTCTTAGGGTAGTCGGAGGTAGTGGGAGATACAAGTGGTAATCAGAGGGGAGATGAGGGCCAGAGACACCAGTAATAGAAATCCTTTCTTTATTCATCCTGCTTCAAGGGAATAACTAAAATCAAACATGCCTTTCATTATTTTATTTATATAGGTCTTAAACAAAGATTTATATTTCAGCATTGGGGTAAACAGTTGCAGAATTTTGCACTTATTCTGCCATCCTGTTCGCAGAAGAAACTTTCCTTCTGACACCAAGAATTCTTCCTCTGAGTTTCAGATTATCCTACATTTACCTTGCCATTGCCTCTTTTACCTATGACCTTAGTGTTTATGGGTTCTGTGCCCATCCTGTCCCTCTCCTACTTTTGTTTCTGCTCTGACCTGTGATTTGCCTAAATCACACCACTAGTTAAATATTAAGGCTACTTTTATCCTTGAGTGAATTTAGCTTACAGCTTTTTTTTTATTGGGTGTATATCTTCATTGGTAAGCATTTTCTCCTGAGTCTGTCTCTCTGCCCTGAATTAGCCTCCTTGGCTCAAAACCATGTCTTTTTTTTTTCTGCTTAAAACATGCCCCCCATGATCCTTTACAGAAAAGAGATAACTGACATACTTCAAACTCAATGACTGATTGAGCCTTTGCAGGCTCAGGCTTGCCTTCTTTCCCAGGTTTTCTTTGATGAAAAGATATTCACGTGTCCCCTATTTCCAAAATCTATTGATATTAGAGTGCTCCAAATATAGTTATAATATTTGCAAAGGGAAAAGTAGATTAGTACTCTACTAGAGGTCAATGAAGAAGTAGAGGTTGGGGTAGGAATTATCCCACAGTGTAACTGAAGACTAAGGCCTTCATTTTACTACTGTCGGGATCTATGAAATTAGTTTTTATATTTTATATGTATATAATATCCACAAACCTATAACATTGTGTGTCCCAGTACTTACAGGGTCTTAACTTTTATCTATGGATGTAAAGTCTATGAACCCCAGGAACTATACGTAAAGATCAGTGTGACTATCCATACATACATTTTTCTGGGAAGATGTTCCATGACTTTCATTAGCGTTTCAAAGGAGTCAGTAACCCCCAGAAAGGTCAATTAAGAATTGCTGCCATTTAGAGATTCCATGGCAGTCTTCCATCTTTGGGTAAATCATTTTCCTTTCTACTATTCTGATTCTACATTCTTCTGCTTATTTGTATCTTGGGCTATGAACAATGATTACCTCTGCCGCAGAAATATGTTGATTGCTTTAAAGAAATGATTCTTAACCATCAAATTTAATTGAGAGTCTTTCAACAAAATATATTGCCCTCATTTCTCTCTCTACCCCATACCTTTACCCTAAACCCACAGAATTAGAATCTCTAGAGATGGAACCTGGAAATTTGTATTTTTAAAAATTTCTCATAATTTTGATATGTAACCCTATTTATGAACCACTGGGATAAAGTGTTATATGCTTCCAAAGTATGAAAGAGAGATCTTGGGAATTTGGAATTGGGATAAGGATGTGTTTGCGAAAGAACTGGATGAAGTGGGCCTCAGCACTCTCTCCTGAGTCTTAGATATATGTTAGTTCTACTCCTGTAGTATACATTACGCCAGAGCAACAGTTTCTAAGCTGGCCTAACTTAGGAGTCTCTACATAACTTAGAAAGAATTCAGATTCTCTTTCCCCAATACATGAGTAATATAAGCCATCTCTCCTGGAAGTTGAACTACAGCTTACCTGACTTGGTCTCCTAACTTTGCTTTACAGACAGCAGTGGCCCTTCCAGCACTGTGTCCAGTGCTGGTCCTTCCTCCCCTACTGCAGTGGATGGTAACTGCCATTTTGGCTTCAGTGATCAACCCTCCTTAAGTTCACATGTGACTGAAGAACATCAAGGCATTGGGCTGATCCAGGAGACCTATGGGAATGGAGCACAAGCACTCCCCATAGAAGGGGAGCAAGACTCTTTTGAACCAAACCAGTTCTCAGAGGATCCACCTGTGGAAACCAGCCAGCCATGGCAGGAGGTTGCTGAAATCAGCCAGCCATGCCAGCAGGTTCCCGATGTTAGCCAGCCATGCCAGGTCATCCATGGAAAGGTCAGCCAGCCATGTCGAGAGGTCCCTGACAACACCCAGCCATGCAAGGAGACCTATGATGATGTTAACCAGACATGCCAAGAGGTTCCTCAGATCAGCCAGCCATACCAGAAGGTCAGCCACCTATGCCAGAAAGTCTCTGAGAAAGCTTTCCAGCTTTGCCAGGAGAACCCTGAGGAGGTCAGCCAGCCATGCCGGGGGGTCCCTGTGGAGGTTGGCAGGCTGGTCCATGGGTTCCCTGTAGGAACTGGTAACCTGGTTCAGGAAATCCTTGTGGAAGCTGGTAAGCCAGTTCAAGAGGTCATCAAGGAGCTCAGCCAACCATGCCAGGAGTTCTCCATGGAGGTTGACAGGCTGGCCCAAGAGACTTCTGCAATCAATCTGTTGTCCCAGGACATCCCTGAGATTGATACACCATCCCAAGAGTTCCCTGAGGAGAGTGACCTGCAGATCCAGGAGGTCTCTGAGGAGGTTAATCAGCAGTCCACGGTGGTTCCTGAGGTGACTGACCAACTCCCTGGAGAGGATGTTCCCCAAGCCCTGTATACATCTAGTGATCCCAACCCTCAGGGCCAGTCTCTATCCCATGACCAGAACTCACCCCTTCCACCAGCAACTTGTGATTAATCATTTTCTCATTAGTGTTATTACTCTATACCAGCCATTTCAGCTAGCAGCTTTTTCTGTTAGCTAAATCATCTGCCAGCATAAGGCCTTGGATCTCACCAGAGGTTTCTGAGGAAGTAGTGCTCTTGACATGAACATTACCTGTGCCAGAGCTGGGCCTGGTGAGCGGCCAATATCACATTCAAAGCAGCCATTTGACTCCTCACCAAGTCATTAGACTTGAATAAGATTTCTTTCAAGGGGTGGGCTGATGTCCAGCCTCCTCTAAGCATCCCAGGAAATCCTAGACTGCTAAAGGAAATGCCTCTTAACTGCTGAAGACGCCATCCAGGGACAGCAAGTGCAAAAGGGGACTCCAAGGTCTCCATTTTTCTGAGGAAATATTCACAACTTCTCAAGGTACCCTTAGACCACATGTGCATTTAGGGGGACTCTTGTCTTTGCTAGCACTCCTCAGGTGGGCCTAGGATGGCTATATGAAATGTCTGGGGGAAAAAAGAGTCCCCTTCCAGAACAAACATCTGTCATGGCCACTAATCTTTAGACTGGGCTTATGGGTATTTTCATATCCCCAAGTGCCCCTCTGCCCCAGTCCTGTTCCTCTGGGGAATAGCTCTATGGAAAAATAGGTATTAGATTGCTGTGAAAATTTCGGAGTAACTAAAAATACTCTGGGGGTTCTTGGCAAATCTGTGAAGCTGGGCCTCCTTTTGTTGTGGGGCTTTTTGTCTTAGGAGATGCAGTAGTAGAGGAAATCAGGTTCTATTTTAAGCAATCAGCAGAAATCAATATTGTACAGACATGAGCAAAGATTTTATATATATACATATATTTACATATATACATGTATATACTTACATATATACATATATGTGTATATATATATATATTTCTGTAGTAATGCCAGGGACAGACTGGCCAAAGACCAAACACTCCAGCATCCCCAAGAGGTTTGTACTTATTTGTCTTTAGGGCCAGGTATGATTATGAAGCTTTTCCCAAAGATTGGGGGATGGGATGGGGGTGGGTAGGAGGGGTGATGAGGTCATTGGAGTGGGGGGCCGGAACATTATGAGTGCTCAATAAATATGAAGTAATGAGAATGGTAGTAGCAGTGATGTCCTTGTAAACTCATGAATGAATATAAGTCAGTCATGTCTGTGACTAAATTAATCTGAACCAGTCAAAAGTCTTTGTAGCTGAGCAGGAATAGGCTATAAAAATATAGAGATCAGGCATCCCAGGAGGTCCCTATGGCAATCAGCCCACCATCCTAGAATGTCTTCAGTAAGTAATAATGCAAGGGAGAGAGTTTCTATCTCTGTGGAGCACCAGAGGATACACAATGTCTTCTCATCCAATCCTTGGAATCGCCCTCTTAATTTTTTACTCTGTTGCTTTGGAGTATTAGGAAGAGATGAAATAAGAGGGTTGTGCTCTTTCTTTATCCCCTTGACATCTTTACATTGGGAGAGCCTAGAACACTAGGAGGGCTGGAATATTCCCCTGCCCATATATGCACTTTCACAACTTGGCTTCTCCTGACATACCTAGGGCTATAAAGGGTTTCATTGCAGGGAGAAAATCAAACATTTAACTCCATGAAAATCCTGACTGCACAAATGAGAGGTGTTTACAACCTCAATAGGCTCTAGATCAGCAGTCCCCAACCTTTTTGGCACCAGGGACCAGTGCTCCTATGAGATCTAATGCCTGATGATCTGAGTTGGAGCTGAGGCTGTGATGCCAGTGCTGGGGAGCGGCTGCAAATACAGATGAAGCTTTGCTCGCTTGCCCACAACTCATTTCCTGCTGTGCAGTCCAGTTCCTAATGGGCCACAGATCAGTACCGGTCCACAGCGTGGGATTTGGGGAGCCCTGCTCTATATATCTTAGGGCCCCTCAACTCCTTACCTCTTTGATGTTCCCCTATCCAAGGTATTTGATTCTGGTTGTTCAGTCCTCAGCTCTTGACACCTGTGCTATACAGATCCCCTTCCCAGGAGACTCCCTTCCCGCTTCCCTCCCCCAAACCAAATGTATGTTCCCACCCTTGGCTCTCCTTCCCCATACTCAACCATTCTCATCCATTTTCATAAATTATGCTGGCTCTCCATTCACCCACCCTGTGTTCTCTGGCTTCCTCGAGGCCTGGAATTCCTTCCAGTTATCAGAGACATCAAGATAAATTGACTGTGCTAGGAGAAACATAGAGGAAGCCAGGGCCCAGCAACTAAGCAACATGTAGAGTCAGAAAAAGTTTAAGCACTACAGCATCTGTAATGAACTTGATTTATTGTTAGAGTTGGAGGCGGCTCTGTTACAGCAGCTGGGAACTATAATGGGGAAGTGTAGGGAGGAGCAGAGCACAGCAGCATGGGGAGGGTGGGAGCTAGTAAGAACACAGGCAGGCTCATTTTCATTTCCACACAGTCATTCGGCAGAGAAGCAGAGCCCTGATGAGCATCTGGATTTCTCAGTCCAGCAGTAGTCTGGCAGGGCGACTCGTTGGCTTGCTAGGGGTGAGGTCCTTTCCTGTGTTGGAATTTTCAGCCTGTTTTCATCTCACTCAGTAGGAGTTAAGTTTAAGCTCAGTTTCCTCTCCCTCTTTCCTTCCTCCCTCTCATTTTTCCCAAGTCCTCTGACATGGCTTCCACCTCCCCAAACCTCTATTAAAGAGTTTGGGGCTGGAAAGGCAGCCAGCATTCTCTTTTCAGCTGCAGGATGGCATAGTGGAATGTTGGGGGAGTCACACATTGCTGGGGTGTCAAATGTTGGGATGTCAGGCAGTGGCTTATTTTTAACCCATTACACACCAGGCCACAGTAGATGACCACATGCAGAGAAGCCAAGCAGGAGATGAGAAGGGATCAGGATAATTGGAATGGGTGGGTGAAAACTTCAAAAGGTCAGGGAGCTTGGAAAATTCTGTGATTGGGGCTGGGCTCTTCTTGCCCCTTTGTGTTGCCCAGTAGGCCTGGTCTGGACATAGCTCTGGGATGTGAATGGTATGAAGCAGGGGCTAGAAGGATAAGCTCCTTTCTTCTCTCATCAGTCTGTTGGTCAAGAGCTTCAAGTTTTGGATTGAGACATTCAGATACAGAGGGAAGCAGTGGGACAGTGTAGCAGCGTTGTGCCCCCAGACCACTGCTGGAACCCAGAACCTGATGAGTAAGGGGATGGAAGACGGAGAAAGGGGTGCAGCTCTGGGTACCTCACTGACAGCATCCTGCCCCCAGGTCACATAAGTTACTATTGGAAATCCTTCCTAGGGATGCTAAATAAATAGATTGAGATAAAGAAGCCCCTGGGGTTGGGGATATGATCTCCCTCCATGAGGGAGGAGATTGCTCTCTGAGACCCATCCTCACTCCCTACCCAATACCAGCATTTGGCAGTGCTAGGAGACGCGTCACTCCAGGGTTCTCAGGCATCAGATGACCTCCTATCCTAATTTGGTACCCTCCCCCTATCCTATCCCTATTACCTTTGGTTTTGAGACTCATCTCAGGTATGGATGAGGGAAAGGGACAACCCCTCCCATTTAGTCCAGCCCAAGTCTCCACAAGACATCCTGTCTCCCCCGTCCCCTCCTCCCCCAGCTCCCATGTTCCCCAACACCAAAGGACTCAGCAGTAGCCATTCTCTAAGGGAGGTGGGGGAGCAGATCCTCGGGGAAAGAAGAGTGGTTCTTTCAGAACTCAATCTTGCAGGCTGGGAAGGACTCATCCTGCATGACCACGGTGCTGCTGCTAGCCAGGACCAGAACGTTCAGTTGTTGCTGCTGCTCATGAGTCTGCTGATACCACTCACGAGTCACTTCTGTGTCATGAGTAGGGATCAGAGTCACCTAGGCGGGAGATAAGACATGCCTGATGTGAGAATGTGAAAGGAAGGTAAGTGAGGAGGATAGGGCACCTGATGGTCCAGGAAGTAGTCCCACTGCCCATAGAAAGGGCTCAGTCCTTTTATAAATAAAGACCGTGTTCCACTATTGCCTCTGAATAAGCTTTGACCAGACTACCTCCTTGGCGTCCATTGCCACTCACCTGAAGGTTCTCCCCCCATTGGGCCTTGCCCTCCAGAAGGGCATCCAGCACAGCCCGGCTCGGCTCGCCATTGGCAGGGTCATTCCCACTGACCACATAGTAGGACGCACGCACTCTTCGGAAGAAGTCAAGGTCAGCAGTCTTGCCACTGCAATGATTCGGGATATAGGCGAGATCCACATATACAGGGGGAGCAGAGCCGCCCTTGGAACCCAAGGCTGCTGTAGAGACAAGCCGGCACTCATTGTAGAGGGAAAGTAGACTGCTTTTGGCAACCTTCTCCCTCTTTCCCTCCCTTCCACTCCTGGAACATTTGACCAGCCACACCCAGCCCCAATCCACAGTCTCTCCTACTTTTCAAGTCATACTCACTCAGTCCTGCCTTGAGTCCATTGACCAAGCCTTTGGACATGGGGCTGTGTCCATCCTTTTCCTCTGCTGGGATGACCTGGCTTGGAGTGCTGCGTGGCCGGGGTGGGACCCGGGATGCTCGGTCTGCAGGACCTTTACCAGGGGTGGGTGAGCGTTTTCCCCGAAGATCTGGACGCCGGGCAGGAGATGCTGGCTTGGCCTTGCCTGGGGCCCTGCGCCCTACTCTCCCCTGTGCCTTCTCCTTTTCTCGTAGCCTCTCTACCCTTCCAGACTCTGAGCTTAGCCCCTCAGGGTCAGCCATGCACACATCAGGGCGGGGAGGGGATGGCCGGGGGTCTGGCTGGGGGATAGGAGGAGGGTCATGGCCAGGCCTGGGATGGTGAGTTCCACTGACCCCCCCAGCTTTGTCCACAGGCAGGAAGTCCCCATCTTCATCTGAATCGAGGGCCGCCTCAGCTGTGATGGATGGACACTCCTCAGTTTCTGGCGGAACATCAGAATCTGACTGTGTGGAGCCTGAGTCACTGGCTGACGTTGGGGGTGTCTCATCTGCCACAGGGCATGGGCCCCCTGTAGCCCCAGGGCCCCCCACCCGGCGCCGCCCCCCTCTCCCTACCAGCCGAGCTTCCTCAATTGAGAGGTCACTGTCATTCGTAGATTGGGGCAGAGGTGGGTTCAGGAAGGATGGTGAGAGCTCCCCACAGCGGGGCCGGGGCTCAGAGGCACATCCCTGGGGCCCAGCCTCCATCTCAGGGGAGAGACTACTAGGTTGGCCCCCAGAGGCCCCTCCAGGGCACAGTGGCTGCTCAGGGGAGAGCAGTGTGTCAGGCCGGCAGCTCCTCTCAGCTCCCTCAGGCCAGGCCCCAAGTTCCCAGGCAGGGCAGGCCTTAGCCTCTTCTTTCTCAGCCTTGGCTGGGGCAAGGCCTGGGGGGTTGGGGCTGGTTTCAGTTGGACCATTGGTGGCATAATCCCCAGAGGGACCCTGGAAGGAGCTCGGCTTCTTGGTGGCTGCCACTGAGCACTCCAGGTGGCAGGGTAGGGTGCCATCATCCACGTCTCCAGGAAGGCTTGGAGCCGGAGCTGGAGCCAAGTCCAGTGAAGCTCGAAGTGCTGGGCTCAAAGGATTGAGGTCCCAAAGGCTCTGGGTAGCGGCTTCCGTTCCTGGGACCAGCTCTACAGACCCCTGTTTTGCAGCCTCCAGGCCAGGAGGGAAAGACTCAGCCACACTTGAAATCACAGGTGTGGTGGCCTCAGAGGAGGAGCCTTCAGACAGGGCTGGTGAGGAAGGTTGTGGCAGATTGGAGAGAAGAGGGGCCCCAGGAGAGCTGGGTGATGGGAGCTGGGGCAGTGAGGAGTCCAGGCTGGGGGCCTTGGTCACTTCTAAGTACTCATCATGCCGGGCTCTGGTGGGAGGCCCTGGAGACAAAGCCAGAGCTCGGTTCCCAGAAAAGGCAAGGGAGCCACAGGGTGCTGAGCGAGGTTCAGCTGGAGAGGGCAGCTGTGGAGGAGCTGGCTGCAGTGAGGAGAAACCAAAGGCTGAAGCTGGGAAGTCCAGGGTGGGTCGAGCAGAACCTGGGTGTGAGTCTGAGGAAGGGCTGGTACGTGCCTCACTTTCAGGCCCCTGTTTGGGGGGCCCTGCAGGGATGGGGTGAGGGGGACTTGGGGACTGGACCTCTTTCTCTGGCTGCTCCCGAGCCCCCTTCTCTAGCTCTGAGTCGCTAGTGCTGTCATCCCAGTGACCCCGACCTGATTCCTTGGGGGATGGGCTTCTCCTCTCAGGGCTACAGCTCAGGATATTACCATTAAGAGGGGGGCTTGGGCCTTTGCTCAGTGGGATGGGAGCACGGGGAGGTACTGCAGGAGGGATGAGACTGGGCTCCACACTTGGCCCTGGTGCAGGCTCCTGCCTGGGGGGTACGGTGGGTCCTGCCAGGGCTGCATAGCTGAAGGATGGGGTGTCAAACTGGAGGCTCTTGGGTGAGACAGGAGATGAAAGTTCCTTCTCTGCAGATGTGTTTCGGCCGGCTGCCTCTTCCTTGGTTGAGATGTGCGGGGGCCAATCCCCCGCTGCTCCAAGAAGAGGTTCCCTAGTGGGACACGCAGGGCCAAGACCAGTAAGCATCATCTGCTCATAGATGTCTGCATACTGAAAGCTTCTCTCATCAGGATAGGGTGTAGGCTCTCTCTGCTCTGACTCAGTCTGCTCAGGCTCCTTGGTGGCATGGCTCTCACTGGCCTCGGGAAACTTGGAGCTGCGGAGCCTGCTGTCTGGAGCCCCAGCCTGACCTCCTTCTTCCTTTTTTCCTTCAACCTTGCGGTAGTCCTTCCCAAGGGGGGAGTATGGCCCACCTTCTAACTCAGCTGCCCCCTCCTGCACTGCAGCCACTACACTGTCATATTCAGCTGTGCCCCAGAAGGGCGCAGGAGTGTATGGCTCAGGGGCAGGAGCTGGGGGAGCTGGAGCTGGGGAGAGGGGTGCAGGGGGCAGGGGTCTGTCCTTGGGCACCCATGGTGGGATGTCAGCCAGCCATGAGGGGGTGGTAGGTTCATTCCTCATGGGTGGCATGGCCTTAGGCTCTAGGATAGGGCTCTCTTGTCCTGGAAGCGGAGGAGCCCTCTGTCCAGCCATCTCAGGTGGGGAGGCTGGAGGAGAAATGATCTCAAAAGGGGAGCGGGTCAGCTTGTCTTCTTCCTCTGGTGGCAGCCCAACTGGTGACTCAGCAAGCCAGCGCTCCACCTCCAGCCCCTTTTGTGATGAGGGATCCTGGAAACCCTTGAAGTCTGAGGCCCAGGGGCTCTGGGGCGAGTGTTCCAAGGGGGGTACTTCTTGCTCATCATCTGGCCCCTCATCGAGGAAAGTGTTCTCCCGCTCTTCGGTGTACCGCGGCCGGGCCCCCTGGCCATCAAGCTCATGAGGGAACCAGACCTTCCGCTCACAGCTCAGCTCCCTCCAATATGTATCCTGTTCCAGGGCCACATCCTCTCTGCCCCTCCAGTACCTGTCCTCTTGCTCAGGAGATGTATCCTCCCATGTCCGGGCAAGCTCTTTCTGTTCTCCAACTGGCTCCCCTCTGGTCGGAGATGTTTCTCGCCACTGCTGCTCCTTCCAGTATTTCTCTTCCTGTTTCTGGGCCTTGTCCTTCTGCTCTGGGATCTCTTCCAATTCCAGAGCTTTGGTTTTTTCCAGCAAAGCTTCTTCCTTCTGTTCCACAGCCTCAATTTTTTCTGAAGATTTTTCCTCTAGGATCTTCTCCTTTGGCTTCATGGTTTTCTCCTGCACTGGGCCCTCCTGCTCCTGAATTTTGTCGTTCTCTTCCAGATCCTTATCTCTCTGTTCAAGAGCCTTATTGTTTTGTTCCAGGGCTTCATCCTTCTGTCCTAAGGCCCAGTATTTTTGTTCTAAGGCCTGATCTTCCTTTTCCAAAACCTTGTCCTTCTGTTCGGGGGCTTCATCAGTCTGTTCTAAGGCTTTGCCCTTCAGTTCAGAGATTTTGTCCTCTGAAGCCATGTCTTTATGTTCAAAGTCTCTGGCTTTTTGTTCTAAGATTTCATCTTTCTCTTCTGTGACTTTGTCCTCCTGTTCCAGGGCCTCATCTTTTGGTTCCAGAGCCTTGTCCTCCTTTTCCAGAGCTGTGTCCCTTTGTTCTACAACTCTGCTTTTTAGTTCTAAAGGCTTATCCTGCTGTGTCACAGCCTTCTTCTTTTCTCCCAGAGCCTCACCTTTCTGATCAATGGCTGTATCCTTCTGTTCTATGACAATATCCTTCTGCTCCAGAGTTTTGTCCTTCTGCTGTAGGACTTCATCCTTTGGCTCAGGTCCCTTGTCCTTCTGCTCTGGGGTTCTGTCTTTCAGTTCTGGAACTTTACCTTCCCACTTGATGGCAATGTCCTCCATCACAGGGCTTGGCAAAGACTCAGGACTCTTGGTGAAGGAGCTATCAGGTGTCAGAATGTGTTCACCAGGGCTCGTGGTTACTCCAGGTGAGTGCTTCCCATCTCCCAAAAGTGGAGAGTGAGAGAAGGGGCTGGAAGATAATTTTTCATCGGGGCTCTCATCTGTGATGTCTGCCTGTGCAGAGTATCCAGTGTTCCCATCTGTGGGAGGAGACACTGTGGCTGCACGGGGTTCTGGAATAGACTCGGGAGCTAAGTGCTGAGAAGTGTCCTCAGCCTGCATCAGAGGCCCCTTTTCTTCCTTTCCGAGGCTTAGTTCCCCAAACTGGAGGGTACCAAGGCTTTCTGGAGACAGCTGCTTAGAAGAGATATCCAGAGAAGTCTCTTTGCTGGCACTCTCTTCTGAGAGAGAATGTGACCGGGTATCTTCTGGAGATACCTGTGGCCAAAGGTCTTTGTGTAGGTGCTGCTCTGTCAGGCCACAGGGAGACCTGAGGATAGTTTCCTGGTTGGCAATGTCTGGTGAGACCACACTGAGGACCGAGAGGGACTCTGCATCATCAGGGGAAAGGCTTTGGTCAGGAAATTGGAGCACATCATCTTTCTGAATTTCGCCAGCTTCTTGGAGAGATGCCCTCAAATCTCTGGGCAGGACTTCTGTTCCCAGAATTGGGCCTGTGGGCTCTCGTGCCTCCATAGTCTCAAAGACTATTGCTTTGTCCTGTTCTGGCAACAATTGGATGGTGTACCCTGTATGTCCCCCAACAATGCCGACAGCTGCTTCCTGGGCCTGGGAGCTCCTGGGAGGAGGCAGCTCTCCCCCCTCCTCTAATGTGTCCACTTTAGGCCCTGGCTTGACTGTCTCTTCTGCAACATCTTCCTTGACCACACCTGGGGTACGCCTAGTGTCTTCGCAGGAATCTGCTTCCTGAAAGTCTTGGGGCTCAGACTTTTCTTCCACTGGGGACTGATGAAAGGGCGTGTGGGTGGCACTGGGGGGACCAGATGGTGGAGGAGAGGCCATCTTCACTGTGCTGTCATCTGGGCTGAGGCAGCGCTCCTCCAGTTCTCCGAGCGCTGATTCCCCTGGATATAGGGTGTGACCCGGGGCACCAAACATCGGGGTTCCATATTGACTGTGAAGTTTCTCAGACAGCTGTACACTTGTGGTCTCCTCTTCCTCTTCCACAGTTCTCTCTCCAGGTAAGCCCCTCCCGACACTCTCTCCTCTCTTCTCTGACTCCCCAGTCACAGAGAAGTCCTCATAAGGTGGTGATTTGAAGCCCTTGTCTTCTTCCAGTGAGGAGGTGGGTGAGATGGTACCAGCCGATGGCACGTAGTCCAAGCCCTGAGTGGCTTCAGTGCGAGATGATGGGATGCTTGTGACTGTGTCGAGCAGCAGGGAGCTCTTGCCTGTCTCCTCTGTCTGGGGAGCTGTGAGTGAAG
Source organism: Eidolon dupreanum (assembly GCA_028627145.1). Lineage (NCBI taxonomy): Eukaryota > Metazoa > Chordata > Mammalia > Chiroptera > Pteropodidae > Eidolon > Eidolon dupreanum. The sequence goes on from CM053509.1 coordinate 53,090,168, forward strand.
CCACAGACTGGTCCTCAGCCACCGACGTGGCGAAGGAAGAAAGCTTGTCACACTCAGTGATTGAGGTAGCCGAGGACACATGCTCCTCTTCAGCCAAAGGGGCGGCCACCATGTTGGGAGGGTAGGTGAGTTCAGTCTCTGGTGCTCCATAGCCTTTGCTGGAGGTGGCAGGAACAACACCGTCTGCAGGCTGGCTAGCCTCAAAAGGGCCAGGGCCTTCGGTCCCAGGGAGGTCATAGGTACTTATAGGAAATCTAGGTGGACCTGGACGCTCTTCCGGTTCATCATGGATCTCCTCATCTGAGATGGTCTGTTCGGTCTCTGAGTAGCCAGGGATTGTCTCATCCTGGATGTAGGAGACGTGCTCAGTGGCTCCTGCTGGTGTGGCCAGGCTGCTTAGGAAAGATGAGGTCTCCTTCTCAGGGGCCTTGCCCTGGAGTCCCAGTTCCCGGCCCCCGAGAGCTTCCCTGCCCCTTGGAGTTACCTTCAAGGCTTCTTGCATATGTTTTTGGTAAAAACCCTCAGCCTTTGTCTCTTCCTCTTCCTCCTCATCTGAAGGGTGCAACTCTTCCTCCATTTCTTCTAACTCAGCCTTCTCTATCACATCCTCCTTTACTTCAGGTTCACTTTCCTCTCTGGCTTCTGTTCTATCCGGGAGCCTCTCTGCTTCCTTCTGCTTCTTTTCCTCCCAGGTATCTTTCTCTTCCTCTGTTTCAGCCCCAGAATCTGGGCCTCTATTGCCTTGCTCCTCAGGAATGTCTGGGACAACCTCTTTCTCCTTCATCATAGGTTTTTCTTGTTCCAGCCCTGGGACAGAAGGTAGTGTTCCCTGGGAAGCTGTGCTTGGGACTCCCTCCTCCGTGGTGCCTGGAGGGAGTGGTTTCTCTCCTAGTCCTATGTCTCTTTGTTCAGCCAGCAACCTCCTCTCCTCACGCTTCATCTCCTCAAAGTCCTGTGTGAGGTCCTCTGGTGAAGACAGGGCCAGCTCCCTTTGTGCACTGACTGTTGGGAGTGGTACAGCCCCCTTCTGGGCTGGGGGTGTCCGGAGCTCAGAGGGCAGATCCTTCTCCCCACGGGCAGGTCGGCTCTTGTCCATCTTTACTCTGCCAGGGGCCTTGGCCTTGTAGAGGGTCTTACGTACCTCAGGGGTAAAGGGCTTCAGATCTGGCTTGGAAATCTTCTTGACCTCAGGTTTGGTATCTTTCCTCTTCTCCTCCTTCTTGGCATCCTTCTTCTCTTCCTTTCTTCCTTCATCTTTCTTGAGCTCCTTTCTCTCCTTCTTGATCTCCTTTTTCTCTTTGTCTTTCTTCTCCTCCAGCTTTGATATCTTTTCTTTCAGGTGCTTCTTCCCCACCTTATCTTTGATCAACTTTCGCTTCTCTGCCTTCAATGCCTCGCTCGACTCTGTCCTCACCCTCTCAGGCTTGGCAGGCTTCTCTGGGAGCTTCTCAGATGATTCTTTTACCTTCTTCTCTGTCTTGGCTAACTCCTTGGCCAGTTCTGAGCGGGCCTCCTTGGCTCCTTCCTCAGCCACTTCCTCCCGTTTGGCCAGCTTGCTCACAGCTGTCTTAGTAGTGGCCTTGAGGCTCTCCTTGCTGTCAGCCCGCTGTTTGATTTTGCTGGGTTTGAGGTTGGCAGGCACAGCCCCAGCAGTCAGGTCCTTCTGTGTGGCCACTGGGTAGCGCAGGAAGTCCAGGTGCCTAAGCTTTTCCAGGCCCTCCAAGATCTTGTTCTGGGGAGCATTCCCTGGAAAAAGCACACGTACAATCTTCTCAGTGGGGCTGGCTGGCAGCCAGACCACGAGAGCAGTGATAGAGGTCAGGTAGGGCACCGAGATCTCAGCTTCCTTTCCATTAGCCAGCACAATGCCTGTCTTAGCTTTACTATTGCCTGCCCACTTCTGCATGAGGAACTGCATCTCCTTGCTGTCCTTGACAGGGTTGAGGATGTACATGTCCAGCCGGCCGACGCCCATCTTGTGGAAGAGGGTCAAGGGCTCAATAGTGTTGCTGACCACACGGTACAGAGGCTCAGCTTGGATGCCCAGGCGGTTTAGGTGCTGCAGAGTGAGGCAGGCCTCCTCAATGCTGCGCTTGGCCTTTCGGGAGGCATCAGGCAGCCGCAGCTTATCTGGCACGTTGAAGAAGACAACTCCAAGCTCTGGGGAGATGAGGTTCTTCACCCAGTCGCTGTAGCTGCTGGAGCCCTGGGACTGCTCCTCCTCCAGTTCTGCCACTTTGCGCTGCAGGAGTCCATTGATGCCTGGCAGGTTGTCTGCCCCAATGTGTGTGAGCAGCACTGAGTCAATGCGGTCCAGATGCCGCACCAGCTTCCAGAAGCAGGACTTGCGATCAGAGCCACCATCCACTAGGATGTTGAAACCATTGACGGCAAAGAGGGCAGAGTCCCCGCGGCCACCAGGGAAGATGTAGCAGCAAGGCTTGGAGAGCTTGAGGAAGCCCCCTGAAGTAGGGGGCTCTAGCAGGTCAAAGGGGGATGGCACATCCACAGTCTCAGAGACATACTCGGAGAACTCAGCCACACCATCCATTGTGGGCAAGGTGGGCTCAGGGTTTAGCCGGAGGTGCAGGGTCTCTTGGGAACTAGATAGTCCCAGATGGCTCCAGTCACCCTCCCCTAAGCAGGACACGGTGAGGAAGGCCTGGATTCCAGGGTCTCTGTTGCTGAGCAATTGGGCAATCTAGAGGAATGGGAGATAGAAAGCTGATCAGGTCATTAAGTTTGTCTTACCCCAACTCATATTCAGTCTATTAATCTTACTTGTCTCTAAGGTAATCTCCCACCTTTCTTCCAGGACCCCCAGTGGTCAAACAATATGAGAGTTTCCCTTCCTTGGATCCCTCCCCACAGCTCTACTCCTATCCCATATTCTGTTCCTGCAGGCATGGAACTTACCTCTGGGTTGTGAAGGACCTGGACAAAGTTTTGATAGGAGTAAGTGCCGCTCTGTAGGATGAGGTCTCCCCCTGGCTCTAAACTTTGCCCACTCAAGATTAGTAGTTTGTGAGCTGATGGGCTGCTAAGGAGATGATGAACCTAGAATAGAAGAAGGGAGTAGTCACAGATGTAGGAAACCCAGGGAAGAGCACTGAATGTTCGTTTTCCCTGCAATACTGCAAGGCCATGCTCCCCCCCAGTAGCACCACAATACCTCCGGAATGGGGCTGGGAATTGTAAGGCAGCTTAGATGGCAGAAAGAGGATGGTTCAAAGCCAAGTCCAAGAATTCTTGGCCTTACAGCAATAGCACTGGCAAAGGCGAGCTACAGCACTTTCAGCAGGCCCTCATGGCAAGGCCCAGGCCCAGGCCTTACCTCAGAGTTGATGCTGTCAGCGCTGGGGTTTACCAGGATGATGGTCTCTAGGATCTCACTCTGGTGGCAGAGAGTCCTCTGGCCTGAGGGAAAGATGCAGGAATTTGTTCTGAAGAGAGTGGGTATAGACTAAAACAGAGGCATTGTGTGGGGCAGGGGAGGAAAGAATCCACTATCAGAATTTGGGGCTTGAGAGAAAGAGAAGCCTAGCTATCCTTAGATCCTGCCACTTTGGATACTGCTGAGCAAGGTCTAGGGACTAGCTCCTCTAGCCCTCCCCTTTCATAGGCCCTCTTCCCCTCTTCCAAACAGTCTGTCTTCTCCCTCCCTTCATCTACCACACCCTCTGCCTGGAACTCCCGCCTCATACTGCCTTGTTGACAAGAAGCTTTTGTCCCTCTCTGAGCTCTGAGTTCCTGGTGCAGCCTGGGGATGGGGGACTCAGCTGGAGGGAAGGCTCCTGGGACAGTCCTCACCCAGCTCACTCTTCCCTAGCCTGCCTCTGTCTTGTGCTAGCATGCTTTCAGGCTAGTGAGTGCCTGGAAACAAGGGGATGGGCCCTTCTGTGCAGTGTCTACAGACTCCCCATCCAACACCAGAATTCCCACTCCAAAAGACTCAGAGAAGTCTGCACTATCTAAACTGTTGGGGTTTTACAAATCAAAGAGTAGATATAGGATTGTTAATTTCTTGTTTTTTTCTCTGGTTCCTGAGAGGCCAAGCCTGCACTCACAAACATGCACCCACTCATATTGTTCCCACCACTAAAGGTTTCACAGCTCCCTCTCTCACTATCATATCCCTGGGCTCCAGAGAGGCCTGGGTCACTAGCCTATATTTTGTGAATGGTTTCTCCTCTCATTTTTGCCCCTCTCCTATGGGCCTTCTGCCATGGAGAGGGGAACAAGGGGTTCACAAACAAGAAACAAATAAAGAAGGAGAGACTGAGTGTTCTCCAGGCAATGGAGAAAGACAAGACACCCTTAAATTCCCCAATTTACTTTCCTTCTCCAGGCTCACATGAAATACCAAGTAACGCAGCAAAGAAAGTGGCAGGTTAGACAGAAGATACTTAAGAGGGATGCTGCCATCCCCTGCTCCTGCCCTTGCCAATTGCAGCATAGTGGAGTTACCTTATAAACAGAGAGGTGAACAGATGGCCTGGGGAGTGGGCTGTCTAAAGGATATTGGCAGAAGGGCTCAGAATCCCTCCACTAGACCCTCTTCTTGGGCTCTGACAAGAGAAGCGCAGGGCCAGGGCCTTTGTTAAGTGGGAGAGTCTTGGTGCCAGGATCAGGCAGATCTGGCAGCAAGGGGCTGCAGTTGCAGCTGCAGGGGAAGTGAACTATGGATGATGTCAGAAGACCAAACTCCATACAGGGTGGTTGGGGCCCAAGAGGAGTTTAAGGTTGTCTTCTATGCGCTTGGGAATGGAGGGAAGCTTTGAGGTCAGTTCAGAGGAGGGCAGGGGCAAGGCTTGGGTAGGTGAGGGCTATGGAGGTTCAGGGAACAGCTGGCCCTAAGCTAGTTCTAAGTAGTTTAGATTTAGAAGGGCTATTTCCACTCCCACTCCTGCCCCACCACATCCCAGAAGGTCTCACATTTTAGCTAGGAGGGTCAGAAAGAGAAATATCTGTGGTACAGACTGATTTGCTTCCTATCTATCCCCCTCTCCCCGGTCCAGTCTATCATTCCTTGCAGCCCCCTGGGAATAACCACCAGACTTCTCTGATTCCAGTTCCTGTCTTGGTGCAAGACCTTCTCCCTCACCCAAGTGCTTTCCAGTTCTGACTGGCAACTACATGGTTTATATCCAGCATCCTTCTTTTTCAGGCCTGGAAGAAAGCACTGTTTCCATCTTCTGCTCACCCCAGCAATCTCACCAAAGGGAATGGACTTGTTTTTCCTTTTTTTTTTTTTTTTTTTTGGAGAGGACTTCTTGTGAGGCAGGGGCACATCCCTTGGCCAGTGATGGGGCGGCGGGTGCAGAGGCTGAGCTGGCAAGAGGGCAGGTGTCTCTGCAGTGAGGCAGAGAGGAGGGGGGCAGCTCGGGCAGCTGCAGTTTGCCGCAGTGTGTGAGTGTGCGCGCTGAGCTCAGGCTCCAGCTCCGCCCCCACCACAGCATGACAAGTCATTTTCTTGGCTGCCTCTGCATGGGGGGTGGGGGGGGTGAGGGAACACAGAGAGGGAGAGGAAACTGGTTCCTCGGTTCAAGAGCCCCCATCTTGGGAAAAGAAGCAGAGATGAGGTGGGGGTGGGGCTGAGACTGGGAACCCGTGTGGTTGACAGTACTGAAAATGCAGGGCAGCTGCTCTGGAGGGTGTGCTCTTAATCTCCAGAGGCCTCTCAATCTCTCAAGGGAGCCAGAAAAAGGTGGGGGCTTAGAGTCCCAATCTCAAGCTGGGAAAAGGGTGCAGGGAGCCCACTGCACATTGGTTGGTCTGTGAAGGCGCATGCCACATCTTAATGACCCTTTCCTTCCTTCTTTTCCACAGTGTCCCCCACCTCCCCTTACTTGGCAAAAACTCGCTGTCCTGCTCACCCCCAGCATAGGAGCAGCTGAGCAATCTAGCAGCTGACACCATTAGGTACACATTCCCATAACATCCGCTTACCCTCAGATTCTTCTACCCCTGTCCAAAGACACAGCCCCCAAACTCCTCCAGAGGCCCAGGCTGCCAGGCAGAGCCAGGGACACCACCCTCTGCTGTTGCCCCTAGGCTTATGCCTCCCGGCCCAACCCAGCCTGAGAGGTGGACTGTCACTGTCTTGGCCACATTGGCTTCTGCCTGGTTCTGGGTCTGGGCTGTCCCCATAGCCAGTAATTTTCATCTTCTTTCTACGTTCCCCCACCCTGCCCACCCCGCTGGGCCAGTTCCAGACATACCAGTTTAGGTATTGACTCCCCTCCCGTTACTCCCATCCCACCTCCCTATCGCAGCATCCTCCAACCCCCATGCCAAGCCATTCGGGTTCCGTTTGGTTCTTACCCTGGGTGTGGGAGGGAGCCCCTCATGGAGGCTGCAGCTCCGGCCTCAGCCGGCAGCTTCAGGGAAGAGTCTGCGGCACTTTGGGTGGGAGTGGGGGGGGGGCGCTTGATGAGGAGGGCGGTGCCAGGGCGGGGAAGAGGGGCTGGTCCATGACGAGGCACTGGAGACTTAACTGTTTCTTTGCCTTTACAATGTCAGTGCTCTGGTGCTTCTGCTGGGGCTGAGGAGTTGTCTAACAGCTCAAAGAGCCAGGGTGATCTCCAGTGGCCCACAGTGCTCTTCCCCAACCCTGCTTGGTCAAGAAATACTGTTAGCAGCATCAGGCAAAAGACCAAAGCCCTGTGCTATGGCACATTTCGGAGGATAGAGGAGGTATGGGCTGCCTGGGCCCTCCTCCTCTCAGAAACCATCTGCTGCCTCACTCCTCAGACGCAGGGAGTGACCTTCAGTCCCTGGAGGAGCAGGAAACAAAGGGGCTAGGGGCCTGAACGCATGGGATAGGAGTAAAGGGACTACTTGAGAAGAAGACTGGGGACAAGAGTTGAGCTGAGTTGTGCTGGCTTCTGAGCCACAGCTACAGAAAGCAGGGGAGGGCAGAAATAAGTCGCATTTTAGGGTGGAACATAGTTTGAAATTCTGAAGTGGACACATGGTCCTAGACAGTCTGGAGTGGGGCACAGGGACCCTGGGAGCATGCAATTCTGTGTCAGTGCAACACAGCACCGAACCACACAGGCCCTGATACTTGGAATTCTTGGGTCACAGGGTATGAAGAGGCAGAGTGCTTTCTGCCTTTCAGTGAAAGAGTGAACAGGGACCAAGGAGGATCACCAGGGCCCCAGGCCTAAGCAAGATTTTCTTACTATAGGCCAATTATTAAATGTAACATAAAATACTCTTTGGATTTAAAAAAAATCTTGTAATGACTTTATAGATTGTTGGATCACTATTCTTTCCTTGTCTCTGCACTTTCCATGTATCTTTGATGTCTTGGTCTTATACTATATTAATTCTTCTAATATTGGCCCTGTTTCCCTTTGTCTCTATCTCTGTCTCAGATTTAATGACTTGCACTAGAACTCAAAGGGAGGATCTAGAGGGCTCTAGCACTCAGTTCCAACTGGGTGATGCTCCCGCTTCCACATAGTTCTTACTTGCCCTCTTCCCTTCCACCAACCTTCCTCAGTCCTAGCCAACTCCTAAGGCCTTCCATACATCGACATCCACCCACTCATACACCAGCACCAGCACCACCCTTGCCCCAGGCTGCCAAGTACAGCTTTTGAAGGTCAGAGAAGCCAAAATAGTCTCTGCTCTCAGCATCCCCATCCCCCTTAACTGCCTCCAGAGGAGAGGAGGAGCTGAGTCACCAGTACTGGGGGGGGGGGGGGGAGGGCGGGAGGACAGAGGAGGAGGAATCCTTGCTTAGATCAGGGGATGCAAAGCAGCAACATGACAACAGCCCATTTTGAATAGAGGAAGCCATCTGCAGAGATACACAACATAAATCAGGCTGAGTTCCGAGCCTCAGAAAAGGGAAACACTTCTCTTTTGCAACTTCATACTTCTTATTTCCTCCCATTTCAAACCTTCCATCTCCTCTGTGCTTTCTAGGGCTCTCTGGACTGTGCTAAGAGGGAAACTTGAGTAGACATTTGGCTTGAGAACAAAACATTTTCCAGCCCAGTACAGAGCCCACCCTTATTCTCAGCTGCTACCCCCAAGGGCCACACCCTGGGCACAGTTCCATCTTGCAGTAGACTTTTCCTTCAGCCCTCACCTTCTGAACAGCCACTCATCACAACCAACCCTTTACCCCCTGTGTTCCTAGGCTCTGCTGCAATTAAATGGTGAGATGCCAAAGAAGGGAGAGATCTGAGCTCAGACACAAAATAAGATCCAAAGTCCTGGATTGAGACCTGACTCTACCATTTTACTAATCATGCTATTAAACAAGTCATTTAATCTCTCTGAAAGCTTGCTTCCAGAACTATAAAATGAGTATAAGATTAGTACCATCTTCCAATGATACTGTGAGGGGTGAATGGCATAAAATATGAAAAAGTGCTTCGTTCCTAGAATCCTAAACCTACAATGCACAAATGCACTGGAAGCCTGTCTCCCTTTTGTGGAAGATTCATTTAGGTGATCAGGGAAATCCTAAATCAGAATCTCAGACCAGACCAACTCTTAGCTCCTATATATACCCAGAACTGGAGGTGCCTGCAAGAGAGGACTTCAAGTACTATTTCTGTCTTTGCTTTCCCATTTTAGACAGCAATGAAAACCCCAGTTGCAGGGGGCAACAAGCTGCTCTATTAATTCAGAATGGCTTTTATGTTTGCAGGTAACAGAACTAGTACCTCCTGAGCACACCAGTGATAATGAAGAGTCAGACAGGTCTCCAAACTGGTCCTTCAGCCTGTGTGTTTCAGAGTCCTAGAATATCAATCATGAATTATAAATTATGAAGCCCTCTCCTTTTCCTAGAGGTGCCCAATAGAAATATCAGAGTGTTATTTAAATTCAGTTTTCCACTATAATAATGTTTTCTGGTTTTGTTTTATAATGCTTGGAAGTTACGTATTTTTCGCAGGGGTTAGAAAGGAAGCTCCAAGTCTCCACTGAAGACTGACTACCTGGTGCAAAATTCACCTGATAAAGCCATTACCAGACTTGACCGCTAGAAGGCGCTGGGCCACTGACTCTCCATCAGAGGGTCCCTCCTTTTCGTGAGTGTGAGGGTGTGGAGCGGGAGGTAGCTGGAATGATTGCACTCCCCCTGTCATTCATTGTAGGATACACTTTTGGCCCCTTTCTCAGATTTTGGCCCAGGGTTTGAGTTGAAGCGAGAGGGATGGTGGCCCAGCCTGTGGGGGTGGGCAGAAAGGATTAAGTCATAAAGTACTAGCGAATCCCCTTGAGCCCATCCCAGCATCCTGATTCCCTTTGCCTTCCCTATTAAAGGGAGGCTGAAGGGAGGGGCTGTGTCTGCAGCTGCTCTGTTGTTTGTGGGGACAGCTGAAAGAGGAGCCAGCAGGGGTGGGGCTGTGGCTGTCTTGAGCCATGTGGGTTTTTCCAGGAAATTCTTCACTATTCTCCAGGGACATAGAGAGGCCACCATAAAAATGTCCAAACCTAAAAAAATTCAGTAGGCTAAAGTAAGTCCTGATCGTGGGTGTATGGCCCTAAGCCCCTTGAGGACACCATGGCATACGCTCTGACTGAAAATATCTAGTAGGTGTTTATATATCAGTGCTTGTTTCTGAGAGGTTCCTGGGAGTAATTATGCATCTCCTTGTCAAGCATCCCTGCATCTTAATTTGAAGAATGGCTAAGTATTTTGGTTTAAGTTCTGTTCATTCATATATCATTCCAGAAAGCAGCCTAATCTTAAGTCTCTGTGGCCAAAAGGACAAGGTTTGAAATTTCGGTGAATTATTAACATCAGCAGATACTCCCCAAACTTCAACTCAGTTGTTAATTTTATCCGCTATCATCTCCTTATCCAACCTTGCACCAAAGCTCCTAGGAGTAATAAGTGGTAAAACTATCGATTTTCAGTCATCAGTGCTAATGGAGGAAGCCATGACATGAGTAATTCTAAACAGAAGGCAGTCTCAAAACAGTGAGTGGCTAGCTTCACAGGAAGCTAGTCACATCAAGAAGATGTCAGCCTCACATTTTTTAAATGCAGCACATATTCCTAGGATAACAAATCATTAGCCTATTCACCTTGTCTTCTCTCTCCAAAAACATCTCTAAAGGAGTCAGTGATCAGGGAAATGACCAAAGATGTGGCAGTTAGCAGGAGGAACAGGAAGAGAAGGGGAGGTGACTATCTCCTATATTGAATAATTGAGAATTATCTATATAAGATATGAATTCAATCATTTGATACAGTAACTGTTCAGTTGGATGGATTTTAAATTCTATACAGGCACTGGAGTATGGATTGGTGTGTCAACATTTACCAACAACATGGCCAGAATGCCCAGTACTTTTATATAGGTCGTAGGGTTTTCTACAGTTTCCCCACAGATATTGTCATGGAATGATAGCTTCTAAAATGGTACTTACTCAAATTCCCTGACCTATTTCTCCCACCAAGCAGAATGCGAAACTACATCCTGTGAACTTTGATCTCAGAGTCAAATCTTGGAGTGTGACTAGCTCTTGTAGCAGCAAATCCAGGAGTCCCTGCTTCCACCCTGGATTTGATGGTGCTCATCAGCCTTTGATACAAGATTTCTGATGTGCTCTAGAGATCTCTTGGCTGATCCAAAGGAGGAACCAGAAACCCTGAGACCTGGGACAGTAGGCTATGTGGTCTAAGCAAAAGTTCTAAGCAAGGATCTGGGAAGGTGGGTTGGGGATTCAAGGGTCTCTGTAAAGAGATCCAAGAAGGCTGGAGTACATAGAAATGGGAGCACAAAAAAAGTAGATTTTTGCATGGGAGATGATTGATCGCTCAAGAGAAATACCTCGTTTCCTTAGTGCATGTCAATAGCTGTCCATAAAATACCCTCTTCTCAGGTAGAAATTATATTCTCCAGGTTCTTTCCACCACCATACCATCTGTCTTCGAAGTGTACTGGGTATGTGGGGATAGCTATGGAGCTTTACAATTTTCCTCCAGAGTCCTACCCTTCTCCCCAACCCGAATCTCCCACAAGCCCATTCCTGCTAGGGAGACCAGACCTCTGCTCTTCTGTGACCAACCCTCACCCAAAGGACTGAGACAAATGACACTTGGTCCTAACCTTTGACCTCGGAGAAGTGAGCTAGGTGCCGGGTGATGAAGAGTCGCAACTGCTGGTTCAAGTCAAAGGATGATAAGTCAACGTTCCAGGAGAGAATCCCTGTGAGATAAAAAGAAACAAAGAGGGCTCTAAATAAGTTCAGAAGAGTTGGACTTCAGGGAGCAGTTCTAAGCTCACAAGAGGGATAAGGAGAGGGAGGAGATAAGGACAGCTGCCCTGATCAGCCTCACTGATATCTTTAAGAAAGGTTGTTAGTACCTCTGTCTCTCTCCCATTCTGTGCCTTTCTTGGGCTTTGCCTGAGCCAGAGGAGGAAGGGCAGAGTTTAGGCTAAACTTGGTCATTAGTGAGTTTGTCATATGTAGGAATTTTCTTGCAGAGTTGCCCAATTGTGATAGAAGTGACACTAAGGGCCTATCCCAGATACTGGGGGCTGCCTTACTGGTCCTTAGAGCTAATTAGGATTCTAGACTCTCCTTCTATGCCCCCTCCTTGCCTCCACCCCCTCGAGGCTTGCTTCCACCCGCAGGTGGCTCCGCAGCACTGCGCCACTGGCAGGCAACTGGGGAGGGAGGTGAGGACTGAGGAGCTCGCAGCCACAAAGGTCACTCTCAGGTTGGCCACCGACACTGGGAGATTTGAGATTTGTCTGCAGCGTTCAGAAGGCACCCTGTGCCTGTTCAGGGATCCTAAAGAAGAAACTAAGGTAGGGACATGGACTCCCCAGGGGAAGGTGAGGACTTTCAGGACATCTGGCCCGAGACACTGCGGGAGAGAGGGTGTTACCACAGGGGCCCCAGGCGCTGCACAGAGCTCGCCTGCCTCAGGGAGATTGCGGTACGCCATGGGGTGTGCGGGAAGGATGGGGAAGCGAGGTGTTGGCAGCACGGCAGGATACGGACGCGTGACATGGAAGATAAAGGTGACAGGGGCTGATGATTCAGAGTAACAGAGTGCACAGTGCACACTAGGGATGAAGGATGCAGACGAACGCTCTGAGAGGTAAATGCAGATGGCGGAGAAGCTCGGGATGGAGGATGTCCCAAGCACAGCCAGGACAGCGGCTCACCTTGTTCAAGGTGGGCCCGCACGGCCCTCAGCTGACTTTCTGTACAGATATCGCCGATCACGATGAGCAAAGAATGTTTTCTCAGGTCCCAGCATGCCGCCGCCACCGCGGCTCCGGCCTGGCACAGCGGCTCCGCGGGGTTTTGAGACAGCGGTGAGCCAGAGCTTCGGAGCCCTAGACCGGGAGTTGTCTCCATGGTAACGCCGTGAGGCCGCCCGGGCCCAGCCTCGGTCTCCATGGAAACTCCGTTTGAGTGCTAGGCTGGCAGCGTCCGCGCAGGGAGAGTGCGCGCGGTTCTTAAAGGCCAGAGGCGGGAGCCGGTCATTGGCTGCTCCCGGTCAGGAGGCGGAGCACTGACGCCGCAGGGGCCGGGCTAGGGCTGGGCCGCTCCGGCTCTGCGGTCCCGCTCCGCTGCGGGGGTGGTGGCCGCCCCCTTCATCCCCCACTCGTTCTCCAGAGGGAGCTCCCACTCCGTCTTGGGCAGGGGTGAGGATTCTGAGGGACTGGGTGGAGGGGCGAGTTGATTGCCTCAGCGACGGAAGAAGCTTCTAGTTAGGATGTTTCCCCTATAAGTACTACCTGGCAATTCCGCAGCCTCGCCTGAACTGAGGGAGCCATCTTGTCCCTCTCTGTCTCGGTTTTTGTATCGTTGTCTCCATCTGTGTCGGGGTGTGTATTATCATTGTCTGGCGCTTTTTTTTTTTTTTTTTTGGTCATTGCTTGCCAGGATCTTAGGCTCCATCCTCTGTTTCACTGTCCTCATTGCCCCAGGCCCTGGGAGTGCCCTGGAAGGCTGCGCAGTTTTGGAGGGACAGAATGACCTTCCGGCCCTGAGTCCCTGGTGAGTTGTTATTCCGAAGATAGTGGTTGGCTAGTCTCCATCTCTGCTGAATGCAGGACTTGAGTGCAATGAGCTCAGACTGCAGCAAGGGGGATATGAGTAAAACCCAGAAAAGACCTTCCCAATTACAGGTAATGTGACAGTGAGTTGAGTAACCTTGGGAGACTGTGGTATTACTTACCCCAGGGAATTCTCAAAACCGAAGGGGCACCGTTTGAACCAAAGAAGAGGCTGACCCTTCCAAAACCAAAGAACCAGGGGATGGGAAAGAGGACTAAGGAGGCACGCGCATCTTATGGCTGACTGGAACATCCTTGTAAAAATGGTGTGTGCCGTTAGTCTACCCTCACGCATTCCTCATCGCGTCCCCACCACCTACTCTGCACTCCAGCTCTTTAACCCAGGACATTAAGTCATTCTGTACATGTATGTATCGGAGAGCCTATCTTTCACCCTAGGGCTCCAGAAGCACTTTTTTTTGGTCCCATCGCCTTATATTTTGGGGATGATACAGGATAGACAGCAGCACATAACCTGATTTGGCAAGGTTGTCTGTGAGCCAACTTCTGATCCACTTTCTCTTGGCGAACCCTGAGGAGGATTGGACAGTGTCTACATGTTAAGGCCTCACAGCAGTCCTGGTCCCTGTCATGGAGAATGTGTTATAGCAAAAATAGCCACAACATTCTGCAGTCAATTTGGACATGGTCCTACCTGAAACTAATATTATATGTCAACTATATCAACAAAATTTGACATGGCCTTAAAGTCCTTTTTGTAGTAGAGAGGGTAAAATAAGAGTACTGGCAGAATGTCAGATGGGGTGCCTCACCCTAGATGACACATGAGACAATGTTCTGCTACACCTCCGCCCCACCATTTGCAGATTCGAATCTGGCAAAAAGCATGGAGAAAAGTGCAGGCCTCCGCTTCTGCAATCAGAAAAGAGTGCCTCGCGGAGGCAGAGAGCCGGAATAGGTTGTTAGGAGAAGAAGGGGACAGTTTCCATAGCAACTATAGAGATGAGGTCTTTAACTAGCACAGGGCCTCAGGATAAGGGTCAGCAGCAGCTAACTAACTACAGACTCTGCTTTAATAAACTCTGACAAAGAGGTTAGACAATAGATATGAATAGAATGGGGATGGGACCACTCACTGATGCCATGGTAAGGGCAGAAATTTGGGCCTATGATCTCAGGCCCTGCTAGAATTTGGTTTTATTAATTAGAGCTGCAAATACAGACTATGATAGTACTAAACTTGCATATATATGCTGGATGAATATTCAGCAGGCTTCTTTTTGCCAAAGGCAGACAATGTCATAGAAAAATTGGCTATAGGTATCTCTTAATTACTCCTTTCTTTCCAGATTCACAGTATCTCATCCATTGGGCAATGATACTAGTATCATCATCATATTATAGGAGAATATTTTCAAGTGTCAGGTGGCACATAGCACTGCATAAAGTGCTCTATAAAGAAAACTATGGAGTGTTAGTATCTATGCTCCAGAATTTTACAACTGAAGACAGAAAACACTGATGCACATGTGTGCAAAGCATAGAAAGCCCATATACTTTGCACATGAATTACAAAGCTTATAAAAACTTACTTTGTGTTTAGGAATATTGTGATGTGGCAGGAGCCTGCTAGTAAAAGAATGCCATTCAAGGACCCTTCCAAGGGGATTATTGTAGACTTGTGATGTACATGACTGTGAGGCACATGCAGTAGTGCATAGTGATTATAGAGCCCACTGTAGTGTTTCATTTACCTGTTGACCCCTTGGACTGACCAGGTGTGTTGTTTTGGGAAATTTCCTATTCTGTAATTTCTCCCATACTCTTGCCATGCAACACAGGTAGATATAGTGGTTACAACCAATGCTTTTCAAACTCTTTGTGATAAAGGACCCTTGAATTGTGGAAGGGGTCTCTAAGGATCCACTACTAAAAAGAGGATGTTGCGGGGTACAAAAGGAAGGCACTATTATAGTCTCTTTTCTTGAGTGCACACTGGAATGGGCACAAGGCAGAAGATAGTGTATGAAATCAAATACTATGAAAGGTAATTGTAGCCTTGGCTAAGTTTAAGCTAGTTAGGTGATTCTCAGCCCCTGGACCTTTATCAGTTCATAATATACAGTGATAAATTAATAGGTAAATTATGCATATGCTTAACAAAATAGGTGAGGGAAATAACAAATGGATGTGAAGAAAAGAAAACCCTGGTACAGAGTTTGTAGGAATGTAAATTGGTGCAGCTACTATGGAAAATAGTATTGTGGTTCCTCAAAAAATTAAAAATAGAACTACCTTACGACCCAGTTATCCCATTTCTGGGTGTTTATCTCAAGAAAATGAAAACACTAATTTGAAAAGACATGTGTATCCCTATGTTCATTGCAGGATTCTTTACAATAACCAACATATGGAAACAACCTAAGTGTCTATGGATAGATGAATGGATAAAGAAGATACAATGTGTGTGTTTTATCTATCTATCTATCTATATACATATGTATACATACATATATATACATATATATACATACATATATATACATACATACACATATACACACACACACACACACACACACATATACACACACGTACACACACACCCACACATATATATGGAATACTACTTTGCCATTAAAAAGAAGGAAATCTTACCATTTGCAACAACATGAATAGACCGTGAGTGTATTATGCTAAATGAAGTAAATCAGACATAAAAGACAAATAATTGTATGATTTCGCTTATATGTAGACTCAAAAAAAACAAATGAACGAATAAAATAAAACTTATAGATACAGAGAATAGACTGGTGGTTATTAGAAGGGAGTTGAGGGGGGAGGTGAAATGAGTGAAGAGAGTTAATTGTATAGTGATGGATGGTAACTAGACTTGTGATGACTTGGTTGTGTATACAAAGGTGAAATTGCTATCTGGTAGACCTGGAACTAATATAACAACATCTATCAAAATATGAGGGGCATCTTTCATTTTTTTTCTGAAAATAGTTTCATATTTGGAATTTAAATTAAATTATTGAAGTTGTCCTCATGAGAAAATCAGAACTTTATTGAAATTAATTATAGTCATTTTAAATTATGTGTGGGGAAGAGGGGGATACCATAATCCTTTCAATGCTTAAGGTCTCCTTAGGACTTAAGCCAACTCTGATAATTCATAAAGAAAAGATACTGGCGCCTCCATTACTTCTAGACCGATAAATGTCAGTTTTTTTGGGGGGAGGGGGGAATCAGAGCTCGTTTGGCAGAATTCCAGCCTGCTCTGCTGGATTGCATGGTTTTATCAATCAAAATATCCAGAAGGAGCTGTATTCAGCTCAGATTCCCACCCTGTACTCAGTTCTGCCTATAAAGCATTCTTTACATAGAGGGGTGTTGAATTACAGGATTGCTGTGTCAGAAGCTTATCCTTGGCTTTTGGGGAAAGTACTATGATCATAATGCATACCAGCAGCCATAGGTCACCTCTTCGTTGAAACAGCTGGCACTGAGTAAAATAACCTCTAAAAATGCACTGTGTAAAATAATCTCTAAAAAGGTTAAGACGAGGGAGAAGTCTTTGTTTATTACTACGTCTGGCTCACAGAGGACACCCATAATAAATATTTGTTGGATAATTTTCCTAATTATTATTATAATTTGTTCATATTAAGTAATGGGAAGAGCAAAGGCACGGGGTTTTACCCTTGCCCTGTAGAGCATTGCAAAGGACAACAAAGAAATTTCCCTTTTATCCTCCCTGCCCACATTCTTCTTTTTTAAGAAACTGATTCCTGAAAGTGAAAAACATTTATGGATACCATTTTCCCTTATCCATTCCATTTGCCTGTGAGATAGAATTTGTATTTGGCTGTGGCCTCTGATTCCACCTTTTCCTTTATTCTGAACAAAGTTATCTCTTACTGAAGGGATCTCTAAGGGTTTTCTTGTGGTGAAGATGATGGTGGTAAAAAGAATCTAAATATAAGTATATAACTTAGTTTTGAGACCATGACTGTCTTTGAATTAACTTTTGTATTATTTTTTTCAAGATATTCACAGAATCGTTATTTTCCATCAATAAATGCTTGAATTATTGAAGAAATATTGTTCCTTTTTTAATATTACTAAATCACAAATACTTTTTCTTTTCCTTCTCATTAGTTCTTTCTTGCAGATCCTTGATAATATGCCCTAACTTCCCTTTCTAACATTACCTCCTGCAAATACCTTGCATTAACTCTTTCATTAAGTCTGTCTGAGCCACTTGCCTTTCCCTCATTCTTGTACTTTCTGTTTAGGCTCTCTTTTTTTCCTTGAATGCTTTGTTCTCTTCAGTTCTCACCTAGGGATTTATTTACCTTTACCTTTATGACTTGCTTTATTTGTGGAATAAGGTTCCATCTCATTCCACAAAGGACTTAAGGAATATGACCTAACTCAAACACAGCTACTTCTCTGAAACTGACTCCCTCACTTGCCAACTCTGTGATCTTGGATAAGTGGCTTATCTTCTCTGTGCTTTAGTTTTCTCATCTGTAAAATTGTAATGATAGCACATTGTATTTTGGGGATTATTTTGTGGGTTAATTAAGTGAGACAATCCCAAATATGCTTAGAACAATGCCTAGAATTCATTTATTTAGTCACTCATTCATTCAGTATTTGTTGAGCACTTAATGTGTGGCAGCAAATGAAACACACAAAGATAATAAATAATACATAAATTATATAATATGTCAGAAAGTGATTAGGGCTGTGGCAAAAAAAAAAAATAGCATAAAGGTGATTAAGAATGTTGTTGTGGGTATGGTAATGAGGAAGAATGATGAAGGAGAAGGAAAGTTTGCAATTTTAAGGGTAGGCCTTATTAAGAAGATGAGGCTTGAACAGACTCGAAGTAAGTGAGTTGACCATTTGGATATATGGTAGAGGAGTTTTGTAGGCAGAGAGAATAGCCAATATAAAGTCCCTAAGGTAGCAGTATGCCTGGTACATTCAAGGAATAGTTGGAGCCCATTGTGGCTAGAACAGAGTAGTGAGACAAAGAATAGGAAATGGGATCAGAGAAGTAATAGGGACAGATCATGTAGGGCCTTGTAGGCATCAATAGGACTTTGGTTTTTACTCTGAGCTAAATGGGGAACATATGTAGGCTTTTGAGCAGAAGAATGATATAGTTTGACTTAGATTTTACAGGACCACTTTGGCTGCCATGTTGAGCACAGACTGTAGAGGTTGTAAGAATAAAAGTGAGAAGCCAGTCAGGGAATTTGCAGTAATCTGGGTGAGCAATGATGTAGCTTAGACCAGAGTAATATCAGTGGAGATGATGAGAGTCTAGGCACACAGTATTTTAGAGGTAAAACCAACTTGCTTTCCTGCCTCATTAAATGAGGAATGAGAGAGAAAGTAAATAATGACTCCCAAGGAAAAAAAGTTACCTATAGGAAAAGAGAAGAAACAAATTGTAAAGCAGCCAGAGATGGAAGGTGGACTTTTTTGAATGTATCTTACTTTGTAAATTTGACTTTAGAATCATATAAATGTTGTACATAAGTATAAAACAAAATTAAATCTAAACGACCAATTTAACAAATAACTTGATCTAGAATATACTTTTTAAAATCTCGGAGAGAGGAGGGAGGCGGGGGAGATAGATGGGGTAAAAGGGGTCAAGTATGTGGTGACAGAAAGAAATCTATGGACAGTGAACACACAGTGCCATGTATATATGCCTTGCTATTGAATTATACGCCTGAAACTTACTGGATTTTGTTAAGCAATGTCTCCATAATAAAAATAAATATATTAATTTAAAAAATCAAAAAACAAAACAAAACAAAAAATAAAATCTACAAACTAGTAAAAAAGACAACCCGATTATAAAGTGAACAATTTGAATGGATTTCCATAAGAGAAGATATATAAATGGTCAATAAGTACATGAAAAAGAGTTCAACATTATTAGTCCTAGGAAAATGCAAGTTAAAACCACAATGTAATATCATTTAACATCCACAAAAAGGCAAAAATTAAAAATTAAACATAATTAAAAGACCAAATGTTAGCAAGGATGTGAAACAAATAGAGCTTTCATGTATTGCTAAAAGAAGTATAACATGTTATAACCACTTTAGAAAAAGTATTTGTATGTTTCTTATAAACTTAAACATCAATTCTATGACCTAGCAGTTCTGCTTCTAGGCATTTACCCAAGAGAAATGAAAACATATGTCCAAAAAAAGACTTGCGATAGCTGTTCATAGCAACTTTATTTATAACAGCCATAACAGGAAAAGTCTTAATCTCCATCAATAGGAGAATGGATAAACAAATTGTGGTAACTTCATGCAGTAGAATGCTACTCAGTGATAAAAAGAAAGTAAAAATATATACAACATAGATGAAAAAAAAATATTATGCTTAAGCAAAGAAACAAAACACAAAAAGAATTACTATATTATTTGGTCTCCTGAGAAGTAGCTACCAAGACATGATTAGATATACAAGAGATTTATAGAAAGAGTATATTGGTTATCTATTATAACTTTGAAACAAACTACTCCAAAATTTAGCATTTTGAAGTAACAAATATTTATTACCTCAGAGGGTTTCTAAGGATCTGAAATGCAGGAGCAAATTAGTTGAGTGGTTTTGACTTAGCGTTTTACATGTGGTTGCAATTGAGATGTTGGCTGGGGTTACAGTAACCTGAAGGCCTAACTGAGTCTGGATGATCTGCTTCCAACATGGCTCACTCACATGGCTATTGGCAGGAAGCCTCAGCTTTTTACCATATAGGCCTCTCCATAGGTCTACTTGAGTACCCTCATGACATGGCTTCTTCCAGAGCAAGTGAACCAAGAGTGAATAATGAGGGAGCCACGATGTCTAAATTTTATGACATAGTGTTGGAAGCTAGACACCATCACTTCTCTCATTCTATTTGTTAGAAACAAGTCATTAAGTCTGGTCTAAAGAGGAGGAACATTGTCTCTTCCTTTTGAAAGGAGTGTCAATGAATTTGTGTATATATTTTAAATCATCACAGGAGGGGAACAGGGGAAGGCAAAGAGAGCCTTTAGACCAGTATACAGGTCTGATATCTGTGGAAGGGAAGAGGGAAGGAAGGATTGGAAAGGAAGAGTCTTGTGCAACAACATGGTTCCAAGAAAGGTTTGGCCAGGCTGATGAAGTCTTCAAGTTGAAGGTACCTGGTGGAGGAATCTTGTATGTCACAAGACTGGGTCTACCTTTGTAACCCTGCAGTGCTCTGGCATTGGCTAGGATCAGCCTGTGGGAAGTGTGGCTTTGGTGCAAAAGTGGGGGTAAATCTACAGTGGCAGCAAGTGAGGTCCTCAGTCACTTATGCTCTCTAAGAAGATTTCAGTGGTGTATTTTCATGGTCACCACAAGTACCTACTTTATGAATAAGTTTACATGAAATTCTAGAATGGGCAAAACTTATCTAGTAATAGAAAACAAACAAGTGATTGCCTAGGGCTGGAGGGGGATGGGGATTGATTGCAAAGGGGTACAAGGGAACTTTTATAGGTGATGAAAATATTTTGTATTTGATTGTGGTGGTGGCTACACACATATATACATTTGCTGAATTCATCAAACTCTTCATTTAAAATGGGCACATTACGATATATAAAGTTTACTAAAAACATAATGAGATATCAGTTCACACTGACAAAACCAAATGTTAGGGAAGATGTGCAGTACTTGAAACTCTCATTGTTAATGGGAGTATAAAATTATACAACCATTTTGAAAAACTGGCAGTTTCTTAAAAGTTAAACAAATACCTATCCTATTACCCAGCAGTCCTACTCCTGGATATTGACCCAAGAGAAATGAAAACGTATGTTCTCAAAAAGACTTATATATGAATGTTTAGAGCACCTTTTTAAAAATAATGGTTCAAAACAACCCAAATATCTACCCATAGGAGAATCAATAAACAAATTGATTGTGGAACATGTGTTTAATAGACTACTAGTGAGCAATAAAAAAGAATAAATCGATGCATGCAACAGCATCAATAAATCTCAAAAATGTTATGTTATGCAAAACAGGGTGAACACAAGAAACTACATACTATATGATTCCATTTATATGTAATTGTTAAACAGGCAAAACTAGTCTATGGAATAGAAATTAAAATATGGTTGCCATGAAAAACTCTGGAGTGATAAAATGTTTTACATCTTGACTGGTATATAGGTTTCACAGATGTATGTATTTGTCAAATTATACAACTAGAACTAAGCATTTCACTGAATTTAAACTTTACCTCAATTTAAAAATCAAAAAGAAACAGTCACTAAAATAAAAAAGAAAATGAAAGAGATTAAACAGCGTGTTAAACTGATAGAATTATTTCAAATGACTTTAAAATATAGTAATTTACCTGTTTATTAAAAATATTTTTAGTTGTGGTAAAATACATACAAAATTGACAATTTTGGCCATTTTTAAATGTATGGGTTAGTAGTATTAAATACATTCATAATGTTGTGTAACTATCACCATCCATCTCCATACCTCCTTCCATCTTGTAAAACTTAAACTCTATACCTATTGAACAATAATTCCCTATTTCCTCCCCCTGCCCCCCATCTCCAGCTCCTGGTAACCACTATTTTGCTTACTTTCTGTCTTTTTGGTTTGACTACTCCAAGTACCTCATATAAGTAGAATCATATAGTATTTGTCGTTTTGTAACTACTTAATTTCACTTAATATAATGTCCTCAAGATTCATCCATGTTGTAGCATATGCCCTAACTGTACATTTTTAATGGGATATACGCTAAGGAAAAAATCATCTGCAAAGAAATGTTAAACTGTTTTCATTAGTCATCTCATTAATAGTAACACTGGTGATGTGTGTGTGTGTGTGTGTGTGTGTGTGTGTGTGTGTAAATTAGAATAAAGCAAATAAATAAGTTATGTCAATGTTATCAGGAAGCAAGATGTTCATTGTAAGAGAGATACAAATATAAAATCAAGAAAGTTGGGTAAAATCCCTGAAATCCTAAAATTTAATCAGAAAAAGCCAAATAATGACCAGTTCAATAGTAATAAGCATTCCAACCATCCAAGTTGTGGTCTCAAAATGCCATTTACTACTAAAATGAACCAAGGCTTCTTAGAGAAACATCAGATTCCAGATCTGGGGCAAGAAATAAACAAAATGAACCTGGAATATCTTGTTAATACCACAAAGCAAGGACATCAAAGACTACTGGAATCATCAAAAGGGCTCTGGAGCTAATCTGAAGGGACTTTCACAGTCCAAAGATGGGACAATATACATTTCAAATATACATAACAGGAAAGGATTGAAGCACACCAAATGTGTTAAAATCCATGAGTTCATAGTGATACTGAAAACAAAAATCTCATTAGTCATTTTGAATATGCCAGAGAACCTCATTATTTAGAGAACTATTCTCTTATTGTATAGAGAAACCCCAACTCGTTATTTTGAAAACCGGTTAAATCAGAGGGAAGAAGCAAGCATTTATCCTGACTTTCCTTAGGTAATCAAATATTTAATGAAGGGAGAGTTCTTTATAGAAGAATTCCAGCTAATTAATGAAGACAGTATGTTAAAATTAGAATATCATTATTTTGCAACCCAGACTGAAATAATGCAGCTAGGTAATGATTACCAATGATTGCTAAACTATCAAGTAAAAATTAATCAATTGAAACAGTTAATTGTAACAAAACAAAAATACAGTCAACCAGATGTTGTATATTTCCTGATGAAATGCAATAGAAAGTATATACCACTTATGAAATGTTTTTGCCAAAAAAAGAAAAAAGGAACATAAATCTGAACAAATATATCTAACTGTCCATTTATAGAAAATAAAAAGGGACAAACAAATACATTAAATGACACCATAGGGATGCAACCAGAAAAATCTACGATGTTGGAAATTTTACAGAACAAATAACCTGGTTTCATCAACAAATAAATTGCATGGATTAAAGGAGGGAGAATTTATAGATTAAAAGAGACTTGAGGTAAGTATTATACAAATGCAATGTGTAAACCTTGTTTGGAATTTTAAAAAATAAAAATTATGAGCTAACTGGAGAAATTTGAACACTATATATTTGATAACATTAAAAAATTGCTGTTAATTTTCTTTGTGTTAATGATGTTGTGTTTTAAAAATTCTCTGTTTTTAGAAACATACATACCAATATTTATGGAGGAAATTATGTGATGTCTGGGATTTGCTTAGAAATAATCAGTTGGGGGAAGTGGATAGGGATACAGATTGAGTATTTGTTGGTAATTGTTGAAGTTGGATGATTAGTACACGGGTTATTATTTTTTTCTGGTAAAAAAAAAGAACGTCTCCAAGCTTCTGTTATAAGCAACAGGAAGGTTGCAGTTGCCATCAACTGAAATGGGGAATGGTGCAGGTTGAGCAGGTTTGGTAGAAAAGATGAGTTCAATTCTAAGTGTGTTGAGTCATAGGTGTCAACTGGACTCTCAAATGTTTTAAGATATTGAATAGATGGTTAGATATATAAGTTTGGGATTTGGTAGAGAGGACTGGGCCAGAGATACACAGTTGGGAGTCATTGGCATATTGATGGTAGTTACAGCAATGAGACTGAATGAGATCAAGAAAGGAGCAAGAGTAAACAACTTAAAACATAGTAAATGTGCAATAAATACTCATTATAACCATATGACTACAATTCTTTCTTTTGATTTCTTTCTCTTCTGAACTCCTACAGCACTTTTATTATATTTTGTATTATAGTTATTGTATACATGTCTTATCTACTCTGTAAGTTCCCTGATGGTAGGAACTAAATCTTAATCATTTTTATACATTATTCCCTCCCCACCACCATGGAGCCAGAATGATGCCTTGCACATAAGTGAATTGAAATTAATAAATGAACTCATTTGTGAAGACATTTTGGTTAGGGCTGTGGATTTTCTGGCTTCAGGTTCATGAGACTTCCTATGTTGATGGGCTGTATGTGAGCAGGGCCAAGATGTGTTCTTGTTCTTGCCAACCAGTTAGCACACTAGCTCTGTACAGCCTAGATCAGTTTTTGGGATCTAACCCTTCGCAAGACACTACAGAGGGGAAATGGGTGAGGTGACTTGGAATAGAGTAGAGGGAGATATGAAATAGTGACATAGGAGTAGGATACAAAACTAGGCACTCTGTGCACATGACTTTATGTACACATACTTATCTCAGAAGATGAGTAAATATTTCATTGCTCAGCCAATAATGCATGAGTAAGAATTGGCTTGGTGTCCTTGTCCACTGAACTGTTTTATGGTCTTAGGTTTCTCAGTCCCAGAACATAAAAACTCCCTTCTCTCCACTGGGATTTAGGAATTCAGGAGTAGCTGGTTTTTTGTTTTTGTTTTAATCTGCAAGGTGAACTTTTCTCACCTTCTACCTTCCTGGGTCTGATTCCTGGACATTTCCAAAGGCTCTAAGAATATTCCTTTTCTTACTCTCATCCTATTCCTATGTCGGGTGCCAGGTAAACTTTTCTTATAGTTTTGCTTAGTACCAAATCCTGCTCAGCTCCAATCTTGGATAATTTGGTATCACTCTCTTTATTTTCCCTTTTTACATAATCACAGTATAATTATCAAGATTGGGAAAATAACATTGATTCAATACTACTATACAATCTACAGACCTTATTCAAATACCACCAGTGCTCCAATTAGAGTTCTTTATAGCAGGATGGAAACCAAGTTCTTATCTAGTGTTCAGGTCTGGATTACATGTTGCATTTGTTGGTTTTGTCTCCTTAGTGTCCTCAAATCTGAAACAGTTCTTTGTCATCTTGATGTTGGCATTTCTCCCCCTCCTGTCTCCCTCTCCCTCGCCCTCTCCCTCTCTCTCTCTTTGAAGAATATGGGCTACTTATTTGTAGAATCAGTTTGAGTTTACCTGATGTTTCCTCATGACCAGATTCAGGTTATGAATTTTTTGCAGGAATAAAATTAAAGTGATGTTGTTTCCTTCTCCGTGTGTGTCACAGCAAGTGACACATGATGGCATTTTGTCCCATTACCGGTGATGTTAACTGGAGTCACTTGGTTAAGTTACCATATTTTCTTTTTTACTGCAAATTTACTACTTTCTGTTTGTAGTAATTGCATACATTTTAAGGAGATAGTTTGAGACCATGTAAATACCCTCTTTTTCGCATTAATAGTTTTAGCATCGATTATATTTATTTTAAATTATTTTTATTGAAATATATAACACACATAAAAGAGTGAATAAAATATAAGTGTATAAATGTATGAATTACAAATAGTATAGCTGTTTAATGCCTCTAATAATAAAAATAGAAGATTTCCAAGCACTTTACTTGGCTCTTTAAGAATAACAAATCCTCTGTTCCCCCTAAAATTAACCACCAGTCCTGACTTTTATTGCAATCATGTCATTTATTTTTTTATGATCTAGGCATGCACCTCTAAATATTAAAAGTAGTTTTATCTCATTAAAACATTTTTATTATAGTAAAATATGCATAACAAACTTTATCATTTTAAACATTTTTAGGAGTATAGTTCAGCGACATTACATACATTCACATTGTTTTGCAACTCTCACCACTGCCCATCTTCAGAACTTTTTCATCATCCCTACTGGAACTCTGTACTCATTAAAAAATAACTCTTTATTTCTCCCTCCTTCCAGCGTCTGGAAACCACTGTCCTACTTTCTGTCTCTTATGTTTTTGCCTACTCTAGGTACTTCACACAAATGTGATGATACAATTTCAGTTAGCATAATGTTTTCAAGATTCATCTGTGTTGTAGCATGTTGTACCACTCCTGATTCTTATCCTGTAGTACTGGCTTCAAGGAAGTTAGGAATTGGGAAAAAAAGCTGAGAGGGAGGAGGAGAGCCAGGAACTCTGAAGTCACAGGATGAGAATTTTTAAGGAGAGAATCAGTAACACCATCAAACATTACAGAGATCAGAGCTAATAACATGTTTTGACAAGACACTTTCAGAATGGGTTATTAGACAGACATTTTTAGAGTAACTGCTTTGTGCCTGGAATTGTGCTAGGCACTAGATTTATGGAGGGTAAAGCCAGATTGCAAAGCATTACCGAGTTACTGGTATGGAGAAACAGAATTTGGAGGGAAGGAAAAAAGAAGTGCCAAGAGCTTGTTAGAGAAGTGGTGTGGAGGGGAGATGCTACTAGGATGTGGAGATTTGCATACATCTATAAGAAAGAATAAGCCAGAGAAGGGAGAATGGCAGGCTCCATCAATATTCTGACAGGCAAGGGTTCCATTTTTTTCTCCCTTCATATCACAACTTCCTGCTTCTAACTCTCTGTTTCCAGGTAAAGGGCTCCTGATGGAGTTAAACTCTTTGGATTAAACATTTGAAAAGGTGGAAGGGAGAAAACTGCAGCTAATACTGCAGTCACAATTGTGCTTGGTATCCTGTATTTGGGGGAAACAAGTTGAGAAGGGGGCCTACAGCTGATTGGCTGCCTGGAAAGGGGTAGCAGTGTGCTGTCTTGGTGTGGTTCTAGTGTTTTGCCTCTAGGGTTTTATGTGTACTTGAGTATAGCAAAGTCAGGGAGCTCTAGAAAGGTTCAAAAAGTGGGTTAAAATGAATAAGGAGGAGAAACAAAATGTGATATATACATACAATGGAATATTATTCATCCTTAAAAAGGAAGGAAATCCAGACACGTGCTATTAAAATTACAGCACGGATGAACGTGAGAATATTACACTAAGTAAAATAAGTCAGACACAAAAGGACAAATATTGCATGATTCCATTTGTATGAGGTATCTATCTAGGCTAGTCAAATTCATAGAGACAAAGTAGGATGGTGGTTACCAGGGGCTAGAGGGAGAAGGGAATGGGGAATCATTGTACAATGGGAACAGAGTTTTAGTTTGAGAAGACAAACAGTTCTGGAGGTGAATGGTGGTGATGGTTGCATAACATTGTAAATGTACTTAATGCCATTGAACCATACACTTAAAAATGGTTAAAACTATATTTCATGTTTTGTATATTTTACTACACCAAAAAAATTAATAAGAAAAATGTGGCAAAATATTAACAATGTATCGATCTAGGTAAAGGGTTCGTGAAAGATCATTGTACAATTTTTTTTATTATACTATTTTTGCAATTTTTCTGTTGCTCTGAAAATTTTTTCAAAATAAAAATTTTACTTAAAATTAACAGGAGGGAGTTCTACAGAGAGACCAGTTAGGATAGTTTTCACCACAGGTACCTACAACTCTATCAGCCTAGTGCTAGGAAGTTAACATAGTATCACAGGCAATGATTTGACTACCTTAAGTAATTTGCTTTCACATTTTAATTATATCATCACTTCTTTGTTGACAACTTCTTCATAAGGATGTGGAGTTGACAGTTTACAGTTTATCCTCTATTTTCTTCATATTATTTTAATTATGGATTCTTAGAACATTAGGGATACATATGTTTAGTATTAAAATAAAAATACATTCTAAAACAAAACAAGTTTTATGTTAACTGTTTTGCCATTTCTTTGTCACTGCTCCTCCTCAATTATGAATATATGGAACCTCTGCAGTTAGACTGGGTTCAAATTTTCTTTCTTGCCAGCTCTGAGACATTGTACAAATTATCTCATGTCTCTAAACCTTAGCGTACTCATCTGTAACCCTCAAAGAGTTATGAGACTTATTGGTGATGTAATGAATGTAAAACAGTACAATATCTGCCACATGGTAAAAACGTAATTCATGTTATTAATTATATCATTGGTATATGACTGGACGTGATTTTGTAGGTCCAAGTGCAACAGATCAGAATCAATTATATGTTAACTATAAGTCAGTATGTAATACTTTAATATTGCAACTCAAAGGGAATATATAATAACTTACCATTAAATTCAGTGCTTGTCATATGCTCAGTAAAGTTCTCTGCCACTGAGCTCCCAAACTATGAGTTTCCAGAGGAAGACCATGAAGCAAATGTAAAGGGTAGTAAATTGCTTCTGTGAGGTAAGATTAAACTATTTGGGCTTCTTTTGCTTAGAGAAGTCTGTGAGGAGACCTCAGAAAAAGATTAAGTATACAGCATTTATGTTTATTGTTTGGTTGAAATATACTGTGGAATTATTAGACTTGATGAGATGAACACAGCCTTACGAAAATTACCCAGTTTTTAAAATTACCAATTAAAGACATTGTGAGAGGAAGTAGCTTTAAGCTCTAGAATAAAGGATTTAGGTTAGATGATTAGAAAAAAAATTCTGGCAATGATATTTTTTAAAATTTAAAGTGAGTTAACACAGGATGGAATTTTCATGTCTGGGAGGACTTTAGAGTTACCTTTCTGTCTTACGTAAAAAGATGCACCTGTAGATAGGCAGCTGTGCTGATGGTCCTTTGAAGTTTTAGAGTCAATAAAGGCCTTTACTTCACTTAACTGCAATCAGTTACAGCCTCAGTGGGTAACCATTTTGCTTGTGTAATTTAATGATTTAAATGTCATACTGCCTAACAAGGAATTCAGTTTTTCTTCATTTTTTTAAGGCTCTTATTGAGCAATAAGAATAGCTCAGGTACATTAATTTATTTTTACCCATGTTTATCAAGGTTTAATTTCCTCTTTTTAGTGTATAGTTTCATGAGTTTTGACAAATACATACAGTTGTTTGACAAATAGTCAAGAAGGCCTATTTGTGTCTTGCTTGGGAGGTGGAAATACAAAAACGAGATAGAGGATAGCAAAAATGTAGTGACTTATGGGGGATTTTTATGGGAATCAAGGTCCTGATTTGCCTTACAACAGGACCTGGTTGGTTGTGCCCTCTCAAATCAAGCAGATGAATTCACTTTGTCTACCCAGTGTCGTTAATAGTGACCTGACCTGGTCCTTTTAGGAGTAAATTTATCTGGCCATCTATCTTCTGCAGCATTAGGAGTGGAGGAAGAGAGTAGTCAATTATAAAGGATTTTCAGATGAAGAAGTGGGATGTGTCTCTGTGTGTTCCATTACATTTTGGCTCACTAAAAAAAACATTCTGGGGACTCTAATTATATTCTAATTATAGCAACGATAGATTCTGTATTTTTCAGGAAAGTTTCATTTCAGAGAATCTGTCCTTTTTTTCCCCATAAGTAACATAAACTCAGATAATATTGGTTTAGAAACTATAATCATTGTAATTTATAACAGCAGGGAGAAGATTGGTTGGTAGGAAGCTCCACTTCAGCTTAGTCTATATCAAGTACTGAATTGGGTATTGACAGAATGGGAGAATCATGGTTGGGCTGTGCCTAAGTCATTCTGAGTCTGGGGTAGAGAGAAAAGTACCTCTTATTGAATACCTACTATGTATATGCTTGACAGAATACTAGATGCTTTCCTTACTGCCAGCTGCTTTGGCTAGAATTCCATCCCAGTTCCAACCACTTCAAAACAAAACAAAACAAAACAAAACAAAACAAAACCCAAACCAACAACAAACATATTCCTCATGGGACCAAGTTCATTAATACAAGTCACAGCTGCCATATCTTCTATAAGACCCTAGCACCATAAGTAGCATAACAGATTCTCAGGGCTTGGAAGGATCTTTGAGGTCGTCTAGTTAACGGGGCAGCAGCTGTTCTCTTCTCGAAGTCTGAGAATCACCATATTCAATTCTCTCAACTGAGAGGTGCAAAAAATGTCTGGGCCTATAGTCTTTGTAGGCTACAATTCCATAAAAGATAGGACAACAATAAGCAAATGTGAAGCTTGAATTACGTTCCAGACAGGATAGGGCAATGGAAAAAAATATGGTTTATTGGGGCCCTCAGACAATGTAAAGGGGTGGGGGCGGGGGAGAAAGAACTGGCAGAGATGGAATGTGAGGCTCTTGAAGTCAGCTAGGGGCCCACAAAACAGATCCTAACTGACACAGGTAAACCCCAGAGAGCCCTCTCTCTCTCTCTTCAGTTTCACCAGCTCTGAAGTACTAGCCATCCTGAATCCTCTTCTTTGCCCTTTTATTAGAAAGCCGGGAAACTCCTTTTCTATGGAAGAGGGTGAGAGAAGGAACCTTAAGTGCATGAACGATGAAAAACAGGTCTTTTTTTCCTTATGTTTGAATAATGGAACAAACAATTGTCCTGGAGGCAAGGGAATATATTTCACGCCCTCTCAAGGTCCCTTCAGTTCAAGGATACTGTCATTCTGGGGCTCTACAAGGGGGAGGGCCCGCAACGTCCATGCTGCCATGGAAACACGCTGCTGTGTTCCTTTTTCTTACGTGGGGCGGGGCACTGTGCCTCAGCCACCAATAATCCACAGAATTTTTTGAGTGGCAGGCAGCGACAGCGAATGGGCAAGCTGATACTGCGTGACGCGCGGGAAAAGGAGGAGTTCGAGGCTGGTGGCGGCGGTGGCGACAGCATCGACCTGGGGATAGAGCTGGAGGGACCTGGGGAGCGTGCAGAGACCTCTAGCTCGAGCGCGAGGGACCTCCCGCTGGGATGCCTGGTACTGTATGGAGAAAAGTGGGGGCGCAGTCAGCTCTGAAGGCTAAGGTTTCGGGCCTGAAGGGATGGCTGACCGGAGGGGGCGGGGTGGCAAGCATGGCGGCGGTGACTGGGAAAGGGTTGGAGGGCCCTGAGGAGGGGGTGGGGAAGCAGTAGCTGGGAAGGCTGGGTCGTCGTGAGGCAGCGTGAAGGGCTGTGGGGGTTCTGGCGAGCAGAGATTACAAAGCAACCTTTTGGGGGTGGTAGAGGCGCCAGAAGGACGTAGGGAGAGTTGTGGGGGGATGGAAAAAGGGGCGGGAAGAATAGAGGTTAGGAAGGAGGGGAAAGGGTGTCTACAGGAAGGTAATGGAAAAAGAGAGAGAGGAGGATAGGCAGGCAGATTGTAAAGAACGAAGAAATTGGGTTTTGGGAGGTATAATAGGGAAGAGCTTGCAAGATTATAAATATAATAATGTTCTAATTGAAAGAGCCCTAGACTGGTCTCCTTTCCCAGCTCCTGTACTTCCTGCCCCAGTATTTAAGCTTAAACTGAGTGAGAAAGGCTAGTAGGTTACATAGAACTGATCTTTTGTTTTTCCATTCCAGGGGAGCAGATGGACCCTAGTGGAAGTCAGTTGGATTCAGATTTCTCTCAACAAGACACTCCTTGCCTGATAATTGAAGATTCTCAGGCTGAAAGCCAGGTTCTAGGAGATGATTCTGGTTCTCACTTCAGTATATTATCTCGACACCTTCCTAATTTGCAAACACACAAAGAAAACCCTGTATTGGTGAGTGATATCTTGTTTTGAAATGGTTGAGCAGATTTTTTTTTCCTAATCTAGACCAACCACAACCATAAGTACTTAGGAGGTTACTATCTTTTGGATAAAATTAGTTAGGAAAATGAAAATATGTTTAAGAAAAATATGTCTCATTTTGGGTTATATCATATATAGTGGGGGTATTTATGTATGTATATTTTCTAGGACGTCGTGTCCAATCCTGAGCAACCAGCTAGAGAAGATCAAGGAGACAGTAATAGTGGATTCAATGAACATCTGAAAGAAAACCAAACTTCAGGTGAGGTGTTTAAAGCTCTCAGTCCCTTTTGCAAGAATGCATTTTTTAGAACTGAGTGGATTTAAACATTATGTGGTTGTGGCGAATGTATGTAAAAAAAGGCTAGCACAGTATCTTGGTGCATATAGTAGGCACTCAAAACATGAGTTTTCTATAATTCTTGTACGGGATATAGCTTATTAGATTGGTACTGTCTCCATTCCTGAATTTGTATTAAAGTTTAGTGGTAAATAAATGCTTTTTGTGCTAATATCCAATTATGTTTTTCAGATCCTACAGATTCTTCTCATTTGGATACATGTGGTTCCATCAGTCAGGTCATTGAACAATTACCTCAGCCAAATAGGACAAGCAGGTATACTAGTGTTCAAAGGAATTTATTACATTTATTATGGATCAATTCTTTTATCTGTATCTTTGCCTCATCCCAAGAATAAAGGGATGAATTTTATATTCGTGAATTAGGGAGTGGGATTTAAGGATTGTATTAGTACCGATAGCTGGAATCTCTTTTGTGAAGGTAATAACATTTTTTATACCTACATTATTTAGATTACGATCTATCTTGTGCATGTGAAACAAAATAAGCATTTTTCATTCTTAGCATAGATGTGACTTAGTGGAAAAAATCGGTAAATATTTAGATATATTATCAAAGCTGTTAGGCATGCTTTTCACCAACCAACCAAAGTACCTCATCAGTTTTAGATGCAGAATATTTAATTTATACCCTAAACTATTCATTTTTACTTTGTCTTATGTATATCTTTACATTAGCCATTCATTGAATTTGTCTCCTATGTTAGACACTAGATTGGATTTTTTGTTTTGTTTTGTTTTGAGTTTTCTTTATATAGTCAAGATACTAATCCCTTGTATATTTGTGTTTTGCAAATATTTTCTCCTATTCCGTAGTTTGTCTTTTCATCCTCCTCAGAGGGTTTTCCACAGAGTAGGTTTTTAGTTTTGATGAGATCTGTTAAATATTTTTAACAGAGTAATATAAATACATAGTTTATTTTAAAAAGAGTTTATAATGAAAAGTGAAGAGTTCTTTCCCATCCTTGCTTTCCTTTCACAGAGGCAACTCTCTTTAAGTGTTTGTGTTTTTACTTCCTTGGGAGATTATCTTCCTAACTTTTAATACTACTGTATAACGAAGTAACACTATTATACTGCCATTTCTTGTTTTATCAGATTAAGACAATTGAGTTCCATAAGTAAAGATTTAACTCACAATGACACTCTCTCAATTTTTGTAATAATTATTTTAGTTCTTGTCTACTTTTATACTTCTAAATAATGTCTTTAAACCTGTGTTTTCTTCTTCCGTCAGCTTTAGATAGTGGAGAAAAGTTTAACAATACTATTTTTTGTCTGTAATCTGGTGTATTTCAAGCCTCTTCTGATTTACCTCATCCTACTAATATTTATTATTTCCTGTATGTCAAGCATTATTGAGTTTTGGGGATACAAATTGATCAGAAGAGAAAAATCCTAGACCTTAATGTAGCTTACATTCTTGTATGGGATATAGTAACACATGTTAAATAAGTAAAAGATACAGTATGTTAGACATGCATAAGGGCTGAAAAGAAAAATAAAACAGGATTGGAGACGTCATAGGATTTGCAAGTTTAGCTAGGGTGATTTAGGGAATGCTTCACTGTTGTGACATTTCATTAAAAATCTTGAGTAATCATCTCTGCTGTTATCTGGGATAAGTGTAATCCATGCATAGAGGATAGCAAGTGCAAAGGCCCTGAGGCATGAACATGCCTGGAATATTTGAGAACTGGAAAGGAGGTTAGCATGATTGGAGTGGAGTAATTGAGAGGAGAGAGAGAAGAGGTCAGAGAAGTAAGATTGGAGTGGAGTGATTGAGAGGAGAGGGAGAAGAGGTCAGAGAAGTAAAAGGGAGACCAAAATATGTAAGGCCTTATGGGTCACCGTGAGGAATTTGGCTGTTACTCTTAGATAAAAAGGCATTTAAGAGTTTTGAGCAGAGTTAGATTTTAACAGGATCTGACTTAGATCTTAACAGGATCACTCTGGCTGCTGGATCAAGAATAGACTAAAGGTTATATAATTTTTATTTCTTGATTATACCTCAATAAAGCTGAGAAAAAAAATTAAAATAAGTTTTTGAAATAAAATAATAAAAAGAATATACTTAAGGCAAAGCAAAGGCAGAGGCAGGAAGATCTACTAGGAGACTGTTGAAATAATTTAGGCAAGATAGGACAGTGGCTAGACCAGAGTAGAAGTGGAGAGAGTATTGAGATTCTAGGTTTTTGAAAATAGGATTCAAAGACAGATTGGATGTTGAATAGAAGAGTAAAGAAGGAAGTAACAGTGATTCCATGTTTTTGGTTTGGTAACTAGTAGAGTGGAGTTGCTGTTGATTGAGATGGACTGCAAGAGAAGATCAGTTTTAGAGATATTACAGTTGAGCTGCCTTTTCAATTACCAGTTGGAGGCCATTGAGGATATGCAAATCTGGAGCTCAGGGGGAAGGTCTAAGCTGGAGATTTAAATTGCAGAGTCATAAGCATATGGATGATATTCAAAGCCATGAGTCTGGATAAGATCACAGAGGAGGTGAGTGTGGGGGGAGAAAAGATCCAAGAGCTCACTGGGCCTACCAGCATTCAGAGGTCAAGACATAAATAAAACCACTAGAAGCGACTGAGGAAGATCCAAGATGTGTGGTTTTTCTGTCTTTCATTGCTTTCTCACTTTTTGTCATATTTGTTCTTGAACTTTCTTGCCCTATATTTCCCAAGGTCACGCATCTGGTCCTTCCAGTTATGTAGGTAATGTTCTGTAGTTGGCATTCGAACAACATGGGTTTGAACTATGTGGGTTCACTTATACGTGGATATTTTTCAATAAATATACATTAGGCCCTCCCTGTCCCCAGTTTTGCATTTGCAGGTTCAGCCAACCGCGAATGGAAACAGTATTTTTGATCTGTGGTTGGGGAGTCATAGATGTGGAGGACTGAATGTATGCATTTTTCTACACTATTTTATATAAGGGACTTGAGCATCTGTGGATTTAGTTATCCGCAGGGGTCCTGGAACCAATCCCCTGTAGATCCCAAGGCATGATCGAAGTTTTGAGAGTGTCAAAGTTATACATGGATTTTCAACTGTGTGGGGGTCAGCGCCCTTTCCCAATGTGTTGTTCAAGGGTCAACTATATTTTATTTTGTGAAATTTAGTTCTTTTTCTTGGATAATGGTCCCCAACTTTATGTATTAAAATTTTCATATCTCTTATGCTTAAATTATACTTAATAGTTG
The DNA here is from genome assembly GCA_028627145.1 of Eidolon dupreanum. Lineage (NCBI taxonomy): Eukaryota > Metazoa > Chordata > Mammalia > Chiroptera > Pteropodidae > Eidolon > Eidolon dupreanum. Next base: position 53,125,114 of record CM053509.1, read on the forward strand.
TACAAAATATTAAATATGTAGAGTAACAAGGAAGCAAAAAATATCATCTATAGTTCTGCCCCTTGGAGGCTAATTGCTGTAAACATTTTCGTATATTTTACCTCTTTTTTTTTGTATACTTGATTTTTATAGTTGATATGTGAAAAGTAAGTTCATGTGTTTGCTGACCCTTTTGCTTAACAGTGTGAGCATTTTCCCTATGACAATTAAAACTCTTAATAGCATTTTCCCCAAATTTTATATTTTAAAAGTTTAAGCCTACAGAAGAGGTGAAAGGATAGTACACGTATTTTTTTTTTGAGGAGCTGGATCATTTGAAACTAAGTTGCAGACATTATAGTTCCCCTTAAATATTTTAGTATTCATCCCCTAAGAATAATATATTACCCCATATAATCATACTGTTATCATACCTAAGAAAATATTAATTTCATAGTACTTGATAATGTAGTTTATATTCAGATTTTCTCAATTTTCTGAATGATGTCTTTTACATATATATAATTTTTTTAAAAAATCCAGGACTCAGTCCAGGTTTACACATTGTATATGGTTGTTTCAAACATTTTTAATGGCTGCATAATATACCATTTTGTGGATATGAAATTAATAATTTCTGTAATACTAAATTTATAGGTTGTTTTTTAATTATAGTAAACTCTAAGAAATTTGTGCAAGGATCTTTCCATATTCGAATTATTTCTTACAATTGAAATTAAAATTATTGGCTGTGAACATTTTTTAGAGCTCTTGATAAATATTTCCAAATTGTTCTCTAGAAAAGTTCTATTAGTTTATACTCTCATAAATAGTATTCGCTAATGTTTATCTTACCTCAGGTTTGGGCAGCACTGAACAGTAGTACAGTATTTACAATTTGATAGACAACAGATGGTTTCTCTGATATCTTACATAGTTTAAGATACTTTTATTTCTTTTTTTATGAGTTGTCTCTTCTGTTTGTCCATATATACCTTGGGGTCCTTCATGTGAACTTCTTATATTTTATGGAGACGGTTGTATTTGTCGCAGATTTTTTTCCTAATCGTTATTTTTTTGACTTTTATTATGCTTCTTGACCCATGTTGTTAACTTTTTAAAAATACATAGGCCTGTAACCTTTATTTTATTCAGATACTCTGGTTCTATGTATGTGTTCTAAGATTTTTTACTATAATATTTGTGAACTGTGCTTGCTTTAGTAGATGTATTGTTTTAGCCCCTTCCCCAGACATCTAATGCACATCTTTTCTTGTCACTTGCCTGTAATTCTTTTGAGTGCAAAATTTTTCTACTCTAGCTTATACCTTTTCAAAGATAAAATTGAAATGTATTTCTTTCTTCTGTTTAATATTTGAGTTACTTAATTCTGTACACTGTTTTTGAGTTGTTAATCTTTTTGGTACTTGTTTGTAAAAAGAAGCACTAATGAGGGCGAGGTTTGTTTTTTTTCATCCCAAATTCCCTTTAAAGGTGATTGGTGATTGGTGTGTGGGGAGTCAGTAAAATTCAAAGAGTGCTTTGAGCAAAGTGTCCCAACCTATCTGGGAAACTCATGATTATGTCTTTCTGCTGTGTAGTGTTTTGGGACTGTCAATGGAACCTGCTCCTCCTGTGGGGGAAGAGAAGGAAGAAGAAGTGGAAGAGAAGGAGAAAGGGGAAAAGGAAGAAGATACTCCAGATGAGGTTACACACTCCCTTGGTGCTGAAGGTACCTTTATGCCTTTTTCAGGATAGTAGATTGTTTTGAGTCCCTTTAATGTGAGCATACAGATATCTAAATTTCTTTTTATCAGGTTATAGATTTATGTAATCATTAAATTGAGTATAGTCATTAAGAAATTTGCTAGTAGTCTAAGATATTTCACCTAAAATGGTGTTTAGGAATTTGTACCTCACTCGATAGCCGCCTTTGTGCATATTGACTCTTCTTCCTTTCTTATCATTTGTTTTTCAGATATTTTTGGGATATATGCTTTGTGGGGTTGGAAGTACATTGAATTGCTGGGCATGTGGGTCTGGTTTATACATATCTTCAGAAAGTGGACATTGTCTGTATTGGGTGCTTATAAGGTTTTATGGTATGCAATTTTTTTTGCTTTATTACACATTTTCCCCCTTCACTTTCAGGGCTTTTATTCATTTTGAAAAGTTTGGGAGGCAGGACTTTGACGTGAAGGGCTTAACATGACCTTCTTTTGTAAGCACCTTGCACAGTGCATAATGTTGCAGGGTGATGCCTAATTTCTTGGGATTTTGTTCCTAGATCCAGCCTCATCACAGGTGGGCTTTGGGGCTCTGGAACTCTCCCAGAGCCAGGATGTTGAGGAACATACTATGCCCTGTGAAGCAGACAAAGAGCCTCTGCAATCAGTAACCACCAACTCTGGTTATACTAGGCTATCTGATATGGATGCTAATGTTGGTATGAAACATATTTTTTGGCATTTGGAGTTGTTTATAAGTGTTTTCCTCCCATGCTAGAGCTAGTTATTCATTCTTTGATACATGTTGTAGCTACCTAGGTTAATATAATCTAAGTTAATATAGTAAGGTTACAGAATTGTCTGGCAAGTACTTGTCAATTGATGGCTTGAAGGTTAAAGGTTTTTGTAAGTGGGTTATTGGTTATTTTCCTTTTTGGAATGATGCCTGTATATATTTTCAAATTGGACTTCTTTCTATTAAAATCTTTACTTTTAAAAAGAATTTGGGACTGCTTTTAGTACTTTGAAAAATTAAATATCTCCTTTCATCTTTGGAAACTTCAAGCAGTTAAGCAGGAAGAACAATCTAATGAAGATATCCCTATGGCAGAACAGCCCAGCAAGGACGATCCTGTGGTAGCACAGCCCAGTAGGGATGTACATGTAGTAGAAGAACAAAATCCACCACCTACAAGGTAAACCATATTCTTTCTAGAACGTTTTTTGGCTTTCTGCTGTAGGGTTATACTCATTTCACTTGGCCAGGTGGGGACATTTTTAAAAATTGATTTTTTTCCCCCTGTACTGAGCATATTTCTGGTCCAGTAGAAACATTGATAATTTATGAATTCTCATTATGTCCTTATTTTATTTTCAGGCATATTACAAAGCCATTTTACTGTTGCTATAACTATAAGCATGACATCTTAACCTTTGGTTGCTACTACTCTTCTCTGATCTTTGTCTGCAGGGGCACTGTGTCTCTGTGGGAGTTTTCCTAGCCTCTCCAGTGTTTGGAGAAGTTACATGAATGTTCTATTTGAAAGTCTACTGTTTCTCTACTTGAGCACCCAGATTGCTTTGGGTCCTCAGGTATCCTGCATTTGGTAGTTTATAGTATAGATGAAGGGAGATATCCTTTTCGCAAGTCCTTTAGGCTCTTAACTTGGTAGGAATTGGACAGTATACCTCTGTTCTGTCTGTGGTGATGGTTGTATCCAAAACAGCATTGTCTCAGGTTAACAGCTCAAGTTTGGATGTAGCAGAGGAAAGTGAGATGCTTCCAGTGTGGGGGAGGGGATGACTAAACCTTCAGTATTGTCCTTTAATAGAAACAGTGGGGAATGGGGTCCTGGAGTTCTGAATCAAGTTGAATATTAAGAGAATTTGTCTTTCTAATGCAAAGCACTCAGCTTAAGTGGGGCTGACTTTTTAGGCTCTTCTTTAGGAAGTTGTGCTCTAGCTAGTTTTGCTATCCTGTTTTCTTTGGGGAATGGTAGTGAACCTCATAAGTCTGAAAAAGGATCAGCAATAAGTGTCTTCTAAGTGTGAGGAGTATTGGTATGGAGTCTTAGTTTGGGGCTTAGGTTGAGTATATCAAATGGAAAAGGTCAGGAGAAGATAATGTGTGCACTAGTGCAGAGGATAATTCACACCCAGACCCTTTCCTTGGAAGGTCATTGTTAGGACTGGCATTGTGCTCTGGATCAGAATCTTTCATGCATGTCCAGAGAATACGGTATGTAACAAAAATCCCTAAATCACTCATCAGTAATTTTAGTATGAAGCACAGTAAGGAGCAAAGTTGAAAAGAGGTATTGCTGTGTAAGAGACTAAGACAGGCTTTGAAATGAGTTGAGGGTTTTGGTGTCATTACTGAGTATCATATTTCATCTTCAGTAAATAGTTACATAGAGCTACTGAAATTTTTGAAATTTTTGAAATTTTTAAAGGAAAACACACAAAACAGGAAAAGTTTCCTAGCTCAAAGATGAAAGCTTTTGAACATAGCAACTTTTTCTCCTGATAATATGAATTTCCTAGGTCAGAGGACATGCCTCCTAGTCCCAAATTATCTCTTACTGCTTTGGAAACAAAAGAACAGATATCTGCTCAAGAACTTCTGGAAGATGGACTGCAGATTCAGAAGGCACCAGAGCCTGAGGTTTTGTCAACTCAGGAAGACTTGTTTGACCAGAGCAATAAAACAGGTACAAAGAGTAATTAGTTGCAATAAGCTCTTCTTCTCCAAAGATGTAAACTTTTTATTTGTGTTGAGGCTACTGTTTAAGCTTGGAAGCACTTCACAGAATGTAGACTTGTTTGTGATATGGAAGGAAAATATGTTTGTAGCTGATTAATGAGAACGGCTTCTTGAAAATGATTGCTATTTAACATTTTAACATAATTTTCTCTCTCTTTTAGAAATGGAGATATTGAATAATATCTAATATAGTAAATTTAGTAGTTATGGACAGAGCAACTATTTGTGTTATCTAGGTCTTCAAATCTTAAATGTGATAATTAAGTATAAGTTTTTCATATTCACCTGGGTAACAGTCGAGTTACTCATCTATTTTTTAGTTCATCTGTCTCAAATAGGAAGTTATGATCTAGTAGGAGAACTAAAACTTAGAAGACCAGAATGGTATTAGTTTCACATTTTGTTAACCCCCCATTCTGTAACTTCACAGAGCCAGAAAGCTTCAGTAATAATTAGCAGTGTACAGTATTATTGTCAACGGGTTCTCTGACTTTAAGTGAAACAACGTATAGCAAAACCAGTTTTACAATAGGCTAATTGATACAAACAAGTTCATAGGACATCTCATCAACATAATTAAACGAAGTTGAATGAAATGACATTGGAGGACCTGATGTAATCTGTTGGTTGTAAGGAGGGAATAAGAGAAGGTTATATCCCTTTACTATGTTGTGAATGTGTGCAAGGAATCTTTTTGATCTCTCATTAAAGCTATAAGGTTGTATTTAAATTCCTTTATATTTGGGATTAATATAGTGGCTAACTCCATCTGTTGCTAAGAAGGGGCTAAAAAGAGACTCTATAATATAAATCAGTAATGGCTGCTTATATACCCTTGTACTAATGTGTTAATATTTTTTATCTCCTTTGAGGAGGCCCAGGTTCTAGTCATGAAAATTGCTGCATTCATATTATCATGTGTCGTGGGCATTATTTTAACTTCTCCCATCTGCATATCATGGCATGAGCTCACTTCATCTTAGGTAAACCTTAGAATAAAAGTTTTGCTTGCTGTTTTATGATAGAAGCTTCACAAAAAAGGGAAGCAGCCAACCAGAGGTATCAGGATTCTAATTTTTCCTCTCCCCCTTCAATCTTGACAGAAAGGACTAAGGAATTTTTTAAATCAATTCTTTATTAAAGGAACCCATAATTTAGTAGGAAGAGGCTTTTAGTGGTACTCAAGATGTGTGTTAGTGTGGCATTCCATTAATGGTACTACAATTAGAAAACAGTTTCTGCCCTCTTTGGAACATGTTTGCAGATATCACTCTTTGCAGTACAGAGCGTGCGCGCGTGTGTATGTGTTACAATCCAGTAATGTCAATCTAAGAAATAAGTGCAACTAGATTTTTTTTTTTTTAATAGCTTCTGATGGTTATTCTACTCCTTCAAGGGAAGAAGGTGGGTGTTCTCTGGTTTCCACACCTGCCACCACTCTGCATGTCCTGCAACTCTCTGGTCAGAGGTCCCTTGTTCAGGAAAGTCTTTCCACGTAAGTAAGCCTAAAATAGCTCTGCCAGGGAAATATGCCTTAGGGTCTTTGGCTAAGGTTTAAAGAGCTAAAATTGTTTACTAGTCCAACATTCTTTTTGAAACCAAAAAGTAAACTCTAGGCTTTAGAATTTGGGGGGTAAGAACTTGGTGGAACTACTGAAGATAGATAGATCTGCTTTCCTATTTGGAGATTGTGTAATAGTAGCCCTTCAATAGTAGCCCAAAGGGCTACTAGGGAGGGAACTGCCCAGTTATTTGCTGTTACACATTCCAGCCAAACATTCTGCTCTTTCACTTGATTAACACTTCTTTCTATTTAACAGCATGGAGTGGAGAATAGGTTATATTAGAGTTGACAGTATTTCTTCATCTCTGTTAGGGCAAAGTGGTTTGTTTTTTTAAATAAAAATGTGCATGATCTTTCTAATATTAGGCAGAAAAACAGGAGTAAATATTTTTGTCTCAAATCTGAAGATGAATTTTTTTTAGCACTTTCTTATCCTCCTTTTCAATTATGATGTCCTTGTGTCTGATCGTTCACTTTCTCTTATAATCATATGGCTTTACACTGTTTTTCGTTTTAATTCTAATTTTGGATATATGTGGTGTGAGAAATGTTATTGAAGTATTATTCAGCCTCAGGTATCTTTTTGAGAGAAACGCTAGTATTTGTCTGAATGCCTTAGATCTTTTTGCTAATAAGAAGTATAAAACAAATGCGAAACTGTGGCTGTGATAAAATAACCTGTGATTTTCTCTTATATAAAGGAATTCCTCAGATCTTGTTGCTCCTTCCCCTGATGCTTTCCGACCTACCCCTTTTATTGTTCCTAGCAGTCCAACAGAGCAAGAAGGAAGAAAAGGTGAGTTCTCTGGATCTGTATGTTGATTCCACATTAGAAGAGGAGCAGCACTTCTGCTTTGCAAAATGTACTGTTTCTTTGTATGTTAGAACACTGTGACCTAAACTATTAAGCAGAACTCATGTCTGTCTTACCTTTAGGGATGTGGCCTAGTGTAAAGTGCTCTCCTCATTTCTTTGCTCTTCTAGCATTGATTTTTCTGAGAATTCTGTGTTGTTGACAATTTTTAAAGACCTTTAAGGGAAAATTTTTAGGTTTTTAAAGTTGAACTTAAATGAATTAATATAATGAACTGGATTTATTACTTAATGGCCCAGTAGTTTTCAGCAGCACGTTAACATGTTATTGTTAAGAGGGAATCAAAAATTGTTTCTTTTGCTCTTTTTAGTTAGTTAGTTAGTTAGTTTGTTTGTTTTGCTATTTTCAAAGCAGTTTTCGTCCAGGAGTGGCTAGGAGTAGGCAGTAGACATTTCGATTTCATTTACTTCCTTCTTTAAGGACATAGTGATTTCATATTTATGCACAAGAAAGCCTTCCTTTTTATTTAGTTTACTTCATTTTCTAAAGCTCTTTTTGTTCAGTCCTAGTTTCCTATCTAGTCATTCAAGATATTTCTAAGTGCCTACAAAGCCTTTTCCAATAAATTTCATGATTTTCTCCTTTTCATTCTCTCATATACCAATAGTGGTACTGTAGCTAATATTTATTGAGCTTTTGGTGTATGCCAGGCACTGTTCTATGCGCTTTTCTTTGGTTCTAGGTGCTTCTCTTTGGTTTTTGTCATTGAATCCTCACAACAATCTTAAGAAATAGGTGTTACTTTTATCCCCATTTTACAGATGAGGAAATGGAGGCACAGAGATCTCATAACTAATTAGTCATAAAGACAGGTTTGAACTCAGGCCGCTATCTCCACAGCCTATGCTCTTATCTGCTGGGTGTATGCCTCCTATGATATCTTACTGTCTCTGCTCTTTAGTGATATAAGTATAGAAACATATTTAACTGTTTTCAAGTGTAATTTACCCATGACAAAGTTTGTGTCTGGCTGTTTTCTCTTGAAATCAGTTGTAGATATCCAAATCGACAAATATTCTAAGTTCTAAGCATAACATGATTAGTGATTATCTTCAGTAAAAAATAAAAATGAAAGCGAATCTATTCTACAGAAACTCCTATTAATGCAAGTTAAGTTTGGTTTATACTTAGAACCATTTCTTCTATCTGTAATGTGAACATATAAAAATACTTATATTAAAAATGTTTTCTCCCTGATTGTAAACATAGTACAGGCATACCTCAGGGATATTGCAGGTTCACTTCTAGACCACCACTGTAAAGTGAGTATCGTAGTAAAGTAATCTCAATAAAGCGAGTCATAATCTTTTTGCTGGTGGACAGTCTGGCTTCAATTTGTAAAAAATGCAACATTTGTGAAGCATAATAAAGCGAAGTACAATAAAACAAGGTATACCTATACTCATTGCAGTAAGTTTGGAAGGCATATAGGAAAGTAATGAGAAGAAAATAAAGTCATCTGTGATACCACAGTCCAGATAGAACTATAATTAGTATTTGGATATATTTTTTTTTCAGTATTTTCTGTGCATAAATATAAAGAAGTATCTTCGCACATAATTTGGGATCATGTTATGTGTATGCTCAGTTCTGTTTTTCACATAACATATTTTCCCTTGTCAATTGTATTTTAGATTTAATGTATTTGCTTAATATTTGTGCATAACTATTTGTAGGACTATTTATTTGGTTTTTGCTGTCTCAGATTTTTAACCTAAAGCCTTTTTATAGGTAGTGATTAGAACAGCAGGTCCTTAATAAGTGCTTTGTCATGGTGAGAAAGATCAAAAAGTGTAATGAGAATACTTGACACAGTTGTGGCAGTGTAATAAAGGCCTGCAGCATCAGATGCCAACCGAACCTAGCATTAGACCGGATGAGGTATTAGCTAAATAAACAGCAAGGGTGGGTATTGGGGTTGGAGGTTGCTGGTAGCATGAGAGTGGATTATAGGGAAAAGTTTGATGGCAGAGGTAGTTTGAGAGTGGTCTAGAGCAGGGCAGGTGTCCCCAACCCCTGGGCCACGGACTAGTACTGGTCGTGGCCTGTTAGGAATTGGGCTGCACAACAGGAGATGAGCTTTGGACCAGTGAACGAAAGCTTTATCTATATTTGCGGATGCTCCCCAGTGCTAGCGTCACCGACTCAGCTCCATCTCAAATCATCAGGCATTAAATTCTCATAGGAGCACCGGTCCCTGGTGCCAAAAAGATTGGGGACCTCTGGTCCAGAGGAAGCATATTTGGGGTCAAGTTGTAAGGTAGGGGGAAAAGGGTTGATGAATCAAATACCTGGTTGGCTAGGCTGCCTCTGAGGAAGATCTTGTTAGCCCGCAGGTGGGTAGTAAGAAAACTATGGGAAAGCAGTGTTTTATGTGTGTGTTTCCCTCCTGAGCAGTCTCTCTCAGGAAAACTGTCTTGTACTTAGTTCTTTGATAAATCAGTGCTGATTGGCACTGATATTTTTTTGTCTTCTGTTTTTGTCCTGACATCCATCTTTCTGCACTTAGCAGCTGCAGATATGAGTTCATAAATATGTAGATATTTACTTAGAATAGTGAACAAGTTCACTGCTTTTCAAGCCCTGTGGCAGAATAGAGGATGGTTAAATTAGATGCCATTAATCTGGGCTTTCCTATGCAAAATGGTGGAAAACAGTTATAATCAGGAAAGAGACTCAGAGGAGCAGAGTTTTAACATTTCATGTGGATGGGCAGGTATTCCCATATGAACCCCCATTTTAGTTTATAACAGTATTTTGGGAGCCTAGACTTCTCTCCTCCCAGGGGAAGAAAGTATTGCTGGAATTCTAGGGCCCGATCTATTAATGTATTGGCTTTTCTGAAAATTAAGTCACTCTTATTTTTATTTTATTTTTTATTTTACTTTTTTAAAATTATGTTTATTGGGGTAACATTGGTTAATATAATTATATAATTTTCAGGTGTACATTATAATTTGACATCTATATATTCTGTTGTATGATTACCACCCAAAGTCCAGTTTCCTTCAGCTACCATATATTTGATCTCCTTTACTCACCTCACCCTACCCCAAACCCCCCATATTTGACACAATTACCCTGTCTACGTCTTCCCTTCTCTCCCACCCCCTACCCTCTGGTAACCACTAGTCTATTGTCCATGTCCCTGAGTCTCTGTTTTTCCTGTTCATTTGTTGCCTTTAGGATTATATCCCACATATAAGTGATATCATGTGATTTTCAGCTTTTTCCATCTGGCTTATTTCGCTTAACATGATTATTTTGAGGTCCATCCAGGTTGTCGCAAATGGCAGTATTTCATCTCTTCTTATGGCTGAGTAGTATTCCATTGTATATATGTACCACAGCTTCTTTAGCCAGTCATCTATCGTAGGACACTTCGGTTGCTTCCATGTCCTGGCCACTGTGAATAGTACTGCTATGAACATTGGTGTGCAAATATCTTTTTGGATATGGGTTTTCAAGTCTTTGGGAAGTCACTGTATTTTAGCAAAGGAAATTTCTGTTATGTAATTTTTATTAGTGATATTAGAACATGAGTATCGATTAGTGCTTATTTCTAAATTTGTTTTTCCTATTTTAAACCAGATGAGCCAGTGGACATGTCAATGTTATCTGAAGAAGGAAGAGAGTCTTTTCAGAAGAAACTCAAAGACGATGAACCTATGGAGATAGAAAACCTCCCTGTCCCACCTGAGACCACTATATCACCACAGGCCTCAACTCCAGTATCTCAGAGCACACCAGTTTTCACTCTTGGGTCACTTCCTGTCCCATCCCAGCCTGAGTTTTCTCATGTGAGTACTGTAGAAAGATTTTTTTTCTCCTAACATTTTTTGAACAACTTTATTTTGAGGTATAATTTATAAACCATAAAATTTACCCATTTTAAGTGTATAATTTAGTGATATTTTAGTAAATTTATAAAGTTGTGTAACTGTCCTCACAATCTAGTTTTTAGAACATTTCTAGAGTCACCTAACGTTTTGGTGTACTTTTTATGGTTAAATTTTGTACTATTTTTAAAAAATTTTGGAATGTTCTCACAAAATTGAAAGGCATTAATCATTATTCTACCTTAATGCAATTACTAGTCATTTTTGTCTTTCCATATGCCCATGTTTTTTAAAAATAAAGTTGTCTATAGTGAACATACAACTTAAATTTTTTTCCAGTTAACATTGTGTCATAATGGTTTTTCAGCATTACATCGTTTTTCATATTCTTTCAAAACTTGTATAAAATTTTTCTGAATGGATGTACCATGATTATTCCTGTACTGAGGGCATCAAGAGGTTTTTAGTTTTCAAATGAGAGATTAGTTGTCTTCTAAAAGCAAGAGAAAACTAACACCTTATTTGTATAATTTTAAATTTAAATATTAAAAAAATGAAATTCAGGTTTTTCATTCATAGTGAATTGAAGGTCCTTAACTACATCTAAATGACTATATTATATATTCAAACTGAATACCTGTTCTTGTAAGAACTTAAGTTGGGGGATTACTTTAATGTTATTGAGATAACTTCTTTCATGCCTTTCAGTTTATAGGTGTTGTAACAAAAGTTTATATTTAGAAATGAGTAGTAATATACCATAAATTTAGTCAGGAGGAGACAGTAGGAAGAAAGAAATTTAATAGATTTCTGGAGTTTTAAAACTTGGTTTCTTGAAAATTTCATTTTTTCCCCAGCTTTGTTGAAATATAAGACAGTTGTTCGTATTTACAATGTACAATTCAATGAATCTTTTTCAATTATAGTTGGCATACAATAATATATTAGTTTCAGTTGTACAACATAATGATTAGAGATCTGCATAACTCACAAAGTGATCACCCCCTTAAATCTAGCACACCTGTCCCTTACATATATATTACAATATTATTATTTTCTTTATGCTACACTTTTTTGTCCATGTCTATTTTATAATTTCCCATTTGTACTTAATCCCTTTGCCCATTTTCACCGTCCTTCCAACCCCCATCCCATTTAGTAGCTCTCCAAATATTCTCTGTATTTATGAGTTTGTTTCCATTTTTGTCGTTGTTGTTTTTTTTATTCTTTAGATTCCACATGTACGTGAAATCTTGTGATATTTGTCTTTCTCTATCTGATTAACTTCATTCAGCGCAATACTATCTAGGTCCATCAAGGTAATATCTTTTTCCATCCCCTTCCTTTTAATCTGTGTGCATCTTTTAATCTGAAGTGAGTCTCTTATAGGTACCACGTTGGGATCTTATTTTCTTATCCGTTCAGCCCCTCTATGTTTTGGTTGGAGCATTTAATTCTTTTCCATTTGAGATACTTATTGATAGGAATGTAGTTACTATTCTTTATTCATGTTTTTGATTCATGTTTTTTCCTTCTTAAAGAAGTCCCTCCAACATTTCCTATAATACTGGCTTGGTGTTGATAAATTCCTTTAGCTTATTTTTGTCTGGGAAGCTCTTTATCTGTCATTTGACTCTAAATGATAACATTACTGGATAAAGAATTCTTGGTTGTAGATCCTGAGTTTTTATCACTTTGAATATTTTGTGCAAAGCCCTTCTGTCCTGCATAGTTTCTTTTGCGAAATCAGCTGCCAGTCTTATGGGTGTGCTGTTGTCGGTAACTAACTGCTTTTTTCTTACTGCTTTTAAGATTCTCTCTTTGTATATAACCTTTGGCATTTTAATTATAATGTGTGTTGACGTGGGCTTCTTTAGGTTCATCTTTTTGGGGACTCTGAGCTTCCTGGGGTTGTATGTCAATTTCCTTCACCAGGTTAGGGAAGTTTCCCATAATTATTTCTTTAAATAGCTCTTCAACTTCTTGTTTTCCTTCAGGTACCTCTATGACCTAGATCTATTTACATTTAATTTTGTCCCATAGGCTCCTTAAATTATTATTATAGTCTTGGCTTCTTTTTTTTTTTGCCGTTCTGATTGGGTGTTCTTGGCTTCCCCATCCATCTATATTGGTGGTTCTGTCCTCTTCTTTATCCACTCTGTTGATTCCCTCTAATAAACTCTTTTATCTCTGATATTATGTTCTTCATTTCAGACTGGTTCCCTTTAATAATTTGTTTCCATTTTTGTGTTTTTTATCTCTTGGTTAAAATTCTCTGAGTTTATCTACACTTCCCCTAAGTTCATTGAACATCTTTTTAACCAGTGTTTTGAACTCCGCATCTGTTAGATTGCTTGACTCCATTATTCCTTGATCTCTGTTCTGTTCTGTCATATGGTTTCTGCTTCTTTGTCTTCCCATTTTGGCTGCCTTTCTGTGTCTGTTTCTATGTATTAAGCAAAGCTCCTAAGTCTCCCTGTCTTAATTAGTGTGGCTTAATGTAGTAGGTGTCCGGTGGTACAGTCCTGAGAGAGGGGTTCAGCTGCAGGCCAAGTTTAGCCTCAGCCTGTGTCCCTCCAAGGCTACCTGTTGAGATTCAGCAAGCAGTCCACAAATGCTGTGTTTATAGTTGCTGAAAATTTCATTTTATGTGTGGTTAGAAACAGTTTGATGGAGTGGTTAAGAACAAGGACTTTAGAGTCAGAACTTTGTGGACTTAAATCTGAGTTCTGCCATTACTATCTTTGTGACCAGTTGTAACTGAGCTTCATTTTCCTCATCATATTAAATGAGGATATTGATATTACCTACCTCATTGGTTAAATGACTTAATATATATCAAGTGCCTAGGATAATGTCTTAAATGTGGTAAATACTCCCTGAGGGTTAGCTAATCCTGGCAGTGAAAGAGTGAGGACAAGGTTACCTAGAGGTGAAGTTAATGTTCAACCACCATATATCTTTTTCTTTAGCTTTTATTTTTCTTTTGAAGTTATACATGATCATATATGGAAGAGTTATCCGAATTAAGGGGTGAGTTATAATCACTGATGCAGAGCACTGAGAATTTTCCAGAAAAGGTAGCTGATATTAGAGATCTGTTAATAGTTGTTTATCAGTGACCAAACAGGGCTTTTAAGGAAATGAATGTCTTTGCAAAGATATGCCTACCTGGGGAAATGATACCTGGCCACAAAAGGAAAACTAACTTTTTGAAGAATAAGAATATTGAAATTGCCCCACTTTCAACATTTACCAGAGACCTTCAGAGGCAAATATAAAACCAGCAGTCAAAATTTGAGACAATTGAGTGATGCTGAACATAATTCAAAGATCCTTGGAACCTAAGATGACTGTAGTCACATTTCTTTGGACTCATTTTAAGATGCCTCAGCCAGTACATTTTATGCCTCCAAAAAAATCTCTCAAGAGTACCTTCACAACAGTTTTGTGTTTAGGGTTTGATTTTACATAAGCAATTGTAAAAGCCAAAAAAAAAAAAAAAAAAGTGTTAAAACAAGGTCTCTTCCCATCCCTATCCAGAGATAACCACTTTTAGTTCTTTAAGCTTTTTCTTATCTACTTCCATAACTGCATACATCATGATTCTATTTCCATATATTCTTAAAAGTTTTTTTTAGCTATTTCTCCATGTTCTCAGTATAGTTACATCATAATTTTGTTTAAATCATTGAGTTTACATTATTATGAACACTATTATTACAAACACTATTCACAGCAGATCCTGTGGAGTATTATGATTATTTTTCCATGTTTGCAAAATTTCTTGTTTTCTCTGGAATTGATAATTATTTTTTTTATTTGTTTAGTCTTCTATGAATTTCTTACTAGACTTCCTACTAATTGTCAAAGTCTCTTTTCAAGATGTTCAGGGACCTCAAACTTAAAGGAGAAACTTCTTTTGGAGCTTCCTAATTTCTAACCTGTACTGTTGCCTTCTATGACTGGTGCATAACTGTCACTTTCCTTTCAGTGTTGTCCTTGGAGATTGTTTTTACCTATATTTGTGTTGGATTCCTATTGAGTTCCCTGTCTTCTTGCATGGTTAACTCCATCATTTTGGTGAAGGGCATTCTTTAGTGTCATGCTCTTTCCTACTTGATTCATAGTTTGTAGGAATATAGAATTCTAGGTTGGAAGTAATTTTCTTTTAAACTTTTTGAGGGTACTGCCCCACTGTATCCAAACTTCTAGTGGCAATGTTGAGAAGTGAGCGGCCAGTCTGTTTCTGATCTTTCATGTGTGAGCTCTTTTTTTAACTTGCTGCAATCTTGTAGGATAGTCTCTTTGTCCTCAATTTTTCCACAATCTTGGCATACATCTATTTTCATCCATTGTTCTGGGGAAATGGTAAAAGCTCTCTTAATATAGAAACTCAGGTCCTTTAAGTTCAAGGACATTTATTTTATTTTTTATTTTTATTTTTTTAAATTAAAATTAGTGGAGCAACATTGGTTAATTAAATCAAATAGATTTCAGGTATACAGTTCAATGAAATGTCATATGTATATTGCATTGTATATTCACTACCCAAAGTTAAATTTCCTTCCATCACCAAATATTTGATGCACTTTATCTCTATCTATCTACCTTCTCCCCTTCTTCCCTCTGGTAATCACTAATCTACTGTCTGTGTCCATGAGTCTCTCTTTGTCGTGTTTGTTGCTTTTCATTTTATATCCCACATATGCGTGAAGTCATATATGGTTCTCAACTTTTTCTGTCTGACATTTTGCTTAGAATGAGTCTCAAGGTCCATCCATGTTGTTGCAAATGGCAGTATCTCATCTTTTCTTATGGCTAAGTAATATTCCATTATATATATGTGCCACATTTTCTTTATCCAATCACCTATCAATGGACACTTAGATTATTTCTGTGTCTTGGCCATTGTGAACAATGCTGCTATGAACGTTGATTGAGTGCATATATCTTTGCGGGTGTTTTCAAGTTTTTGTGTAAATACCCAGAAGAAGGATTGCTAGATCATATAGGGTAATTCTAATCTTAGTTTTTTGAGGAACCTCCATACTATGTTCCATATAGAGGCTGTACCAATTTACATTCCCACCAGCAGTGAATGAGGGTTCATTTTCCTCCAAAATCTCACCAGCACTTGTTATTACTCGTCCTGTTGATGGTAGCCATTCTGACAGGTGTGAGGTGGTATCTCATTGTGGTTTTGATTTGCATTTCTCTAATAGCTAGTGAAGTTGAGTATTGTTTTATATGTCTGTTGGCCATTTGTATGTCTTCTTGGGTAAAATGTTTCTTCAGGTCCTCTGCCCATTTTTTAATTGGATTGTTTATTTTTTTGTCATTGTTGAATTGTATGATGAGTTCTTTATATATTTTGGATATTAGGCTTTTATTGGAGGCATCATTTGCAAATATATACTTCCATTCGGATGGGTTGCCTCTTTGTCTTGTTGATGGTTTCTTTCACTGTGCAGAAGCTTTTTAGTTTGATATAGTCCCATTTGTTTATTTTTGCTTTTACTTCCCTTGCCTTTGAGGTCAAATTCATAAAATCCTCTTTAAATCCAAAGTCCTCGAGTTTAGTACCTATATTTTCTTCTTTGCAGTTTATTGTTTCAGATCTTATATTCAGGTCTTTGATCCATTTTGAGTTAATTTTGGTGTATGGTGATAGATAGCAGTCTAGTTTCATTCTTTAGCATTCTTTTTCATTCATTGCACCACAATCCAATTTTAGAACATTTTCATTCCCTCCCCCACCCCTGCCCCCAAAGACCTATGCCTATTAGCAGTCACTCCCTTTTCCCCTACCCTTAGTCCTAGGGAACTATTAATCTACCTTGTGTCTCCATAGATTTGCTTGTTTTAGATATTTTGCATAAGTGGAATTATACAATATGTAGTTATTTGTGATTGGTATATTTCATTTAGCATCATGTTTTCACTGTTATTCATATTGTGGCACGTGTCAGAACTTCATTCCTTTTTATGCTGAATAATACTACATTGTGTATATTTCCACATTTTATCCATTCATCAGTTGATGGACATTTGTGGTGTTTCCCCTTTTTGGCTATTGTGAATAGTGCTGCTCTGTCCATTCATGCACAAGTTTTTGTGTGGACGTGTGTTTTTATTTCTTGTATATATCTAAGAGTGCAGTTGCTGGATTCAAACATCTTTTAACCTTTGGGTTATTTCTACTCTTGAGTTTTTAATTTCTAAACTTTTCTATTTTCTCTGAATGTTCACCCCTCCCGTTTTTTTTTTTTTTTTTTTTAAATAGCATTTTTGTCTTATGGGTTATTCTCTAATGTCTCTGTGAAGATAATAATAGGTTTCTAAAACGTTTTCTCTTCCCTGGAATAGTCACTGTTTCTTCAGCTAGAATTTAGTTTTGTTAATTTCGATGTTTGACTTTTCAATTAGAGGCTTTTTTAAAAGTGTCTGATAATCCTTGATTTTAAGAGTGAAAAACCAGAAAACTGATTAGAAGTTTTTGGTGCTTGTTGTTTCTGGGATTCACTGTAGTGTGATCTGCTATATCATTTATGGGGCCAACTAATGTCAGTATCTTAATTTGTCTCAGCATGGTCAGGTCTTCCCAGAAAAATTTCTAATCTGTCTGTTGGCTGTCATTGTTCTAGAAGTCTGTTGGTGGAAGAGGACTGAAGGTGCTGAGAGGCAGGTGAAAGTTCTATTTAATATGTAAATTTTCATTTAATCTTCCCATTTTCAGTCTGATAGTCTCTGGTAAATGTGCCTCTTGTCTCCCAGTTCAGGGATGCTTTATTTTACTCTCTAGGGCAGAGGAGGGTCAGGGAGAGAAGATTGGGGTATCAGACTGCTTCTTAAATAGATTTTCAACCAGTCCTCCTGTTTTTAGTTCTACTCTCACCACCATTTTCCAGAGTTTGCTGGCACCGTTGCCAAGTCCCGGGTCTTTTTTTGGGTATGGTGTTTCTGTGGTGTAATTTAGGTTGCTTCTTGGCTTTCTCAACTGTTGGCTTAGGAATTCAACTTTCACTAGTTTGCTAAATAGATGACTACTCTTCCAAAATTTTGTTTCAGTTGTCTTTTCTTTTTTCCTTAAAAATTTATGCCTAAAAAACGAATCCCTCTACAATTGCTTAGTGGGGTTTCGGAAAAGAGTTAAAATAGATGTATATATTAAGTCCACCATTTACATTCCATACTTTTTTCATTATGTATCAAACTCCTTACATGTTATTCTTAATAGCTAACCTTTGCACATCTGTTATTTCTTCTGTACCTTGGTTACTAGAGTCCAAATTTACATAATTTTGATATTGTAAAATCTAAAAACTTAATAATGAGGTAATTACTGATCAAGAGAAAACTAATCGAGAGATAAAGTTAATCTTTTCTTATGTGTTTATTTTTATTTAAATTTTTTTTTTAATTTTTAACTTCTTTTAGAGTTAACATATTATATTAGTTTCAGGCATTTATGTGACTTGTGAAATTCTAATACCTATCTGACACCATACATAGTTATTACAATATTATTGACTAGATTACCTATGCTGTACTTGACATTCCCATGCCTATTTTTGTAATTGCCAATTTGTACTTTTTATTCCCTTCATTTTGAATTGATATTCTGGGTTTCTTCAGAATAATATCCATAAGGAATTGGCTGGGTCAGAAGGTAGTTCTTTTTTACATTATTTGAAGAACCTCAATATTGTTTTCCATTGCAGCTGTACCAATATACAATCTGACTGACCAGTACATGAGCATTCCCTATCTCCACATCCTTACCAACACTTGTTTTTTGATTTCCTGGTGCTAGCCATTCTGACAGGTGTGAGGTGATAGCTCATTGTGGTTTTAATTTGTATTTCCCTGATGATTAGTGATGTTGAGCATTATTTTATATGTCTATTGGCCATCTGTATGTCCTCTTTGGAAAGCGTCTATTCAGGTCCTCTGCCTATTTTTTAATCGAATTATATTTTTTGGTGTTAAGTTATATGAGTTCCTTATATATTTTGGATATTAACCCCTTATTGGATGTATCATTGGCAAATATCTTCTCCCATTTAGTAGGTTGTGTTTTTGTTTTGTTGATGGATTTCTTCACTACAAAACCTTCTTAGTTTGATGTAGTCCCATTTAAATTTTTCTTTTTTTCCCTTGCCCATTTTTCCCTTGCCCAAGGAGACATCTTTAAAAAAATATTGGTAAGAGTGATGCCAAAGAGTTTACTGCATCTCTGTTCCTTCTACCAGTCTTGACATGGCTTCTTTATGTTCTTATTTATAGGACTTCTGTTCAGCTAGTCTTCAGGTGGTTCTCAATGATGATTTTCTATAATTTAGTTTTAATTTCGATGTGATCATGGGAGGAGGCTGGATAGCCCCTGGAAGTTTACTTTGACTGAAATCTATGTACTATATTGAAAAAAGTTCTGTTAAAAAAAAAAACACATCAGTATTTACTTTGATAATACTTAAAAAGTATTCATACTGGGGGGCAACTCTTTAATGGATATGGGGTTTCCTTTTAAAGTGACGAAAATGTTTTCACACTTGGTAGGAGGTGGTGGTTGTACAACATTGTTCACTGTAAAGCAGTTAATTTTATTTTATTTGAGTTTCACATTAAAAATATATTTGTAGTTTTATTAGCAGTATCTTATACTTTTGCAACAAGAAAAAAATACATATTTCTTTTAGAGAATGTATAATGTACAGACAGATGACAATAAAATCAGTTATCCTTTCTCAGAAATAACTACTCTTAACTTATTTATGGTATACGTTTAACTTAAATATATCGAAATTAAATAAAATGATTAAAAGAGTACAATGAAGTATATATTCATATCCTGTTATTACTAAAATAATACTTTTTCTGTTTAATGATAGCCTGAATGTTTTTCTGTATCTTTTAATTTTCAAGTACAATTTTATGTAAATACAAAATAGTCTCATAATTTTAAAATGAATCTCTTATCACACATTTAAGATATTTCATGTTGTTTCCTATTATAAATAATAATTTAGCATTGAACGGTGTTGTAGCTAAGTCTCAATGTACTTCCATCCAATAATTTCCTAGAAATGGAATTATTGGGATAAGGGAGTATATAAAATTTCAAGGCTGTTGTATTTTGTGAAATTACCATTTAGGAATGTTGAACCAGTTTATACTCAGTCATGTGTGAGAGCATATGAGCAAGGGCAAATTTATGAGTTTTTATAATCTGAAAGGGTAAACAATAACACTAGAAGTTATCAAATATATCGTATGTTTGGCAACCTATCTTGATTTGCCATTCTCTTAAAAATAATAGGAAATGGGGAACACAGTTTAGGTTGCTACCTGAATCTGTGTCTCTAAAACTGCTGCTCCATTTTGCTCCAGTAATGCTTTCTATTCTTTAAAAAAAATTAAAAAAAAAAAGGAAATGAATGTCTTACCAGCTATGTCTAGAATATAGCATTTTTGTTGGGCAAAATAGCCCACTAAATGTAAATTTTTACATAAAAACATTAACCTCTGAGTTATTTTCTCTCTTTTTTTTTAAAAAAAGTATTACATTAAATAAAAATCCCATTTTAAATGTATAGTTTGATAAATTTTGGGAGTTGTATGCAAATATAACCACCAACCACTATCAATGTATAGAATAGTTTTCTTTACCCTAAAAAGTTTTTCATGCTCTTTTGTAGTTGATTCCTCTTTGCCTTCCTGATTCCTTCTTACAAACCTGGGCAACTACTCATCTGCCTTTTTTCACTGTAGTTTTGTTATTTTGAGTATTTCATATAATTGAAATCATAAAGTATATAAATCGTGATATGGATATCTGCAATTTATTTATCAGTTGATGAATATTTGGGTCACTTCCAGTTTTTGGCTATTATGAATAATACTGCTGTGAACATTTGCATATACATCTTTGTGTGGACATATGATTTTATTTCTCCTGGGTAAATACCTACAAATAGAATTTCTGGATCATATGGTAATGTATGTTTAACTTTATAAGATATTACCATACTGTTTTCTAAAGTGGCTGTATCTTTTGCATTCCCACCAGCAATGTGTGAGAGTTGCAGTTGTTCCACATCCTCACCAACAGGATGTAGTCTTTTTAACATCAGCCATCCTTGTTGGTATGTAGTAGTAGTATGTGTTAACTAATATTAGTCAAAGTTTTGGATTTTAACATCTGCTTTATGAATGCTAGCATATTTTGAAATAGTGAGAAGTAAAATAAGTTTATATTTATACTTCGTGAAAACTGAAGTGGACTGTGTAGGCATATGTAGACAAATGATTCCCATGTAATTGAGGGCCCATCATATATATGACATGGTTTTAGTAGCTTGGTGATATGCAGTTAAATTTTAGTATCTTCCTACCTTTAAAAGTGTGAGTTAATATTTTAAGATTTTATGCTTATTTTAGATTAATGATTCATAAGAAAAGCATTAAATAGGGTGACTTGCGTTGATGAAAAGACTGGTGATTATGAGCTTTGTATTTGAGATTATGGTCCTAGAGTTCTTTAGTTCATGAATAATTGATTTAGAAATTTTAGATAAATTCAAGGATTGGATTTAAAAGAAATATGATTAAGAACGAATGATATTTTGTCTCTTTTTGGTTCTTAGGACATTTTCATTCCGTCTCCAAGTTTGGAGGAACGATCAAATGATGGGAAGAAAGGTGGAAATTTGCATAGTTCATCTTTGACTGTTGAGTGTTCTAAAACTTCAGAGATTGAACCAAAGAATTCCCCTGAGGATCTTGGGCTATCTTTGACAGGAGATTCTTGTAAGTTGATGCTTTCTACAAGTGAGTATAGTCAGTCCCCAAAGATGGAGAGCTTGAGTTCTCACAGAATTGATGAAGATGGAGAAAACACACAGATTGAGGATACTGAACCCATATCTTCAGTTCTCAATTCTAAACTTATTTCTGCTGAAAATGATAATATTCTAATGAATCCAACACAAGATGGCGAAGTACAACTGAATCAGAATGCTGATGAGACAAAGGGGGATGACACAGAACCCAGAGATGACGTTATTTTACCTACTGGTTGCAGAGGCAGAGAAGAGACTGTAACAGAAGATGTTTGTATTGATCTCACTTGCGATTCGGGGAGTCAGGCAGTTCCTTCTCCAGCTACTCGATCTGAGGCACTCTCTAGTATGTTAGATCAGGAGGAAGCTATGGAAATTAAAGAACATAATCCAGAGGAGGGATCTTCAGAGTCTGAGGTGGAAGAAATCCCTGAGACTCCTTGTGAAAGTCAAGGAGAGGAACTGAAAGACGAAAATATGGAGGGTGTCCCATTACACCTTTCTCTGACTGAAACGCAGTCCCAAGGGTTGTCTCTTCCAAAGGAAACCCCAAAACAACAATGCCAGGAAGCTATGGAAGTTGAAACTGGTGTGATTAGTATTGATTCCCCCCAAAAGCTTCCAGTACTTGAGCAAGAATTGGAACATAAAGATCAAGAAGCATGGGAGGAAGCTACTTCAGAGGACTCGAGTGTTGTTATTGTAGATGTGAAGGAACCGTCTCCCAGAGTTGATGTTTCTTCTGAACCTTTAGAGGGAGTGGAGAAATGCTCAGATTCCCAGTTGTGGGAGGATGATGCTCCAGAAATAGAACCATGTGCTGAGAATAGAGCTGATACCCAGAAAGAAAAAAGTGCTGAATATAAAGATTTGAAATCAGTGACTGCAGAAAAGGAGCCTATAGAGGCTGATTCTTCACAGCCTCCATTGACTTTAGTGAGAGTAGATGATGCTCCAAAGCCTGACCAGCAGATGCAGCAGATCCAGCTTCAAAAGAAAACAGATAACTCATTAACAGAAGACTCAAAAATGGCTAATACAAAGCAGCTGGGGTCAAGTGAAGAGGAGAAGCTGGAGAAGGCCTCTGCCCACACCTCACAAAGCTTCTGTGAAAGCTCTAGTGGTGAGTGATTATAAATTGTTTTGTGTCTCCCAACCAAATTACACTTTGGAATGGAAGGTAGGAAAGGAGTGCATTCTTATGTCAGAGCTGAAAATTAACTTGGATTTATGTTTATGAACAGCCACTAATAATTGGGAAATTTAAAAATTGGGGTTGTATTTTTTTGTAGCTGTAGTTTAAAATCCTATGGAATTTGTGGGATCAGAGATCATTTGTAACTCAGGAGTATTCAACATGAATTTTATAAGTATTTAGAAATTGTACCAGTCTGGTGTTTTTACTAAGGTCCCAACCTTGTTCCAAATTTTTATATTTTGATAGTTGTCTTGAAGTGCAAGGATCTTTTTTGATTACATAGTAAAATCATATTTCAGAACTCTGTTAATGAGTATGTTATTACTGGTTGCTTTTTCTTTAAGGGATTAAGTTTTTAAATTTGATTCAGCATATACACATCTTAAACCTTAAACTGGAAAAGATACTAATTTGTGCTCTTTTTTCTATGAGGTCTGGAATGAGAATATAGATTACTTTCTGAAATACTTGTAGAATATTATGTATGACATTAGCTGAAAAGAATTCAGACTTTCTAAATGCCTAGAGTTAGTATAATTTAATAATAAAACAACCTCCAAAAATGAAAAAATTAAAACAAAACACTAACTTAAGAAAACAAGCTTCTAGAGGTATGGAAATGAGAAACAGTATTTGGGCAACATCATAACTTTTAGTATAGGTGATTATACCTTTTGGTGTTCCTGGAACAGTCCCAGTTTATACTCTTGTCTAGGTGTGCTTATTGGTAGTACTTTTTTTTTACTCTCAAAATTACCTCTATTAATTAGATTTTATATTCAGGATTTTTTTTTTTTCTTCAGAACAAGAAATGTTACAGCTGAAAAGTAGGTTAAGCGTTACTGGGTTCAGTCTCTTCCTAAAGGCATATGGCTAGTTAATGATTGAGGTAGGACAAGAACTTAGGTCACCTGATTCCCAATGCTATGCTTCCTCCTTCTGCAATACTATAATATAGTTTCTCTGGTACTGGTGAGTTATAGTAAAGAACTGAGTCTGCGGCCATGCTGCCCTGAACAAGCTTGAACCCGTCTCATCTGGGAAGCTAAGCAGGGTTGGGTCTGGTTAGTACTTGGATAGGAGACCACCTAGGAATACCAGGTGCTGTAGGCATTTAAAAAAAAAAAAAACTATCTGAATCACCTAATATTTGGTGGTATTAAATATTTTTGTAATTTCATTACATTTAAATAACTGTTACTGACCTAGGCTAAGAAAGTATCAAGGCCTGTAGTTTGATTACTTAGGAATACCATTTAATTACCTTAGCAACTGTATGTGTTATTAACTGTTGAGTTATTAATTCCGTTATGTTAATAGTATTCTCTAAGAATTCTTGTTTACACTAAATGGGCAGAGCTAGCCCTTTTTATAATAGATGTTGTCATAGTAAAACTTATTTTACTAATATTTATTTAGATTATTGAAAATAGTAACATTTTGCTTACTTCAGGAGTTTAGTTCTGCAGCAAACAGCTAAAAGCAGTGAAGACGGTGGTTGGACTGTTAGAGGATAGTCTAAAGTAAATCATTCAAAGATCATTGCTAGAACAAAAAGTTATTCTGTACTTCAGATATAGTTGTCTAATTGCTAAACCTCAAGAGAGACTAATTTAAATGAGAGCAAGTTAAAAAGTTAGTGGTTCTTCAGTCAGGAAAGAGAATGAAAAGAACAAATTGGTTGATTCCCAGGTTCATTAGATTTCTTTATGTTAAAGTTAGAAGGGTACTTCTGTTGTTTTTTGTTAGAAACTTTACTGATTAAAAAAAAGATACATGTTTAATTGTGAAAAATGTTCAAATAATACCTGAAAGAGAAGAGGGGGAAGGGAGGGAGAAGAGTGGGCCAGGCGAGAGGGAGTAGGGGGAGAAAAGGAGAGAATCAGTTTAAATGCCTCTATTTATAGATAACTTGTCACTGTTATAGTTTGGAGACCTCTTCAGACATGTCTATGAAGACCTCTTCCTGAAATTTGAAAAAAGGAAATTTAGAAAGATGGTACTCAGAAGTCCAGCCTTACTCAGTATAGAATAAATTTATGATGGGTTGATGATTTGAAAAATCCACAAATGGTAGTCTATACTAGGTTAATAATGATTAGTGAAGCTAGATATTTCTTGTGCTCTAGCTCAGCTAACCTTTGTTGGCTTCCTTTATAGAATATCATCCTAATTGATTGTTAATGTCTGAGACAGACTCAGGGTAGAGTGTTAATGCATGGTGTCACCCAATATAGAGGTTTTTATATATTAGATGACTTTTAATCAGTTGTAAGAAGTGACAGAGTCTTCTCTTGAGAACAGAAGAAGAAAAGATGAGCTTTAGATTGTTAACAGAAAGCTAGAAAGAAGTCAGACCTTACTGACATTAAGGGTTTTCAGTTTCGCTTTGGACTAGTGAAGTCTTTAGTAATAAGGACAAACTCCCCACTCAAGTGGTTTGACAATGTGATATTAAGATTTTTTTTTATCGTATTTTTCTTAATCGGTTGGTATGCTGGCATACTTTAGGATAGGCCATGATAATCTGGGAAAGCAGGAAGAGAGTTGATAATTTAAATGATGTAGGCATGCTGAATCTTAGAGAATTGAATATGTGGAAAATTCCAGTAAATTTAAGAGGGTAAAATTATTTTGCAGGATTTGGTGATACTTTGATTAGATTTTAATGGTGTCTTTCGAATGAATGAACAAAAGCAGAGGAATGGGAAAGCATTTGGAGGACATTGAATAGAGAAAGGTTTGTGAACATAATTAAAGAAAGACTAGAAATATAGGCTGCTACTAGTTAATTGAATGCTGACTAAGGAGGAATTTTATCTTTTAGTGGAAACCTTGAAGTTTTTAACCAAGAGCTAATGTGTTCAAAGTCATGTTTTATAGGAAAGTTATTTTGGTTGCAGTGTGCAGAAAGAAATGGGGGTGGGGAAAAAGGGGGAGACTTAGGCAGAGAAAGTAATTGAATTGATAGACTGACTGTTAACAATAATCCAACAAGGAGACATTGAAGATCAGATATGGTGTTAATGCTTCCTGTATAAGACTCAAGTTTTCCATTAGGTCATAGTGATGCAGTTGGATTAGAGGTGTAAAATAACTTTTTGTATGTTTTATCTAATACTATGCAAAAGAAACAGGGAAATCATTTTAAGTAATTTTTAAATACATATTACATTTGCATATTTATGGTTTGTCAGATAGAGGGATATAGTTAAAGATTTCATACAGATTTTCAAAAGTCTGCATGGTCAGTCATAATATAAGGTATGGTTCCTGTCAAGAGAGCAGTGCAGTACAGGTGATTGTTCCAAGAATGAAAAGTCTTTAAAATATATCTTTGAAATGTATGATGCTTTCCGAGGTGTTTTGTTTTTTAATTTCTTTTTCTCTTCTAAATTCTTTATTAACCTTAAGGACTTGTTTTTTAAGGAGCTACCAGAGAATGAATTTATCTGCTGACCTCTCTTTTTCTGTATCTGTTGGAATTCTTTGCCTTTTAGATGTGATGTTGAAATTCTCCAGTCATATTCTTTACAGTTCCTTTAGCCGAGCATGTATTACTTTTCATTCTTTATTTCTAAAGTCCATTTCACTTCTTTTTTCATCCTTTCAGGTTACCAATTCATTTTTTTATACGTAGATGTAAGATGTTTTGTGTTTGTGATTTTGAAGAACAAAACAGTATCAAAGTGCTTGATAATAAAGATGACATAGCAAATAAAGAGAGACTCATGGGCATGGACAACAGACCAGAGGGTGGGAGGGGTAGGTAGATGGGGTAAAAGGGGTCAAATATGTAGTTACAGAAAGAAATCTAATTGTGGGCATATATTTATGCCTTGCTGTTGAATTGTACACCTGAAATTTACTGGATTTCGTTAACCAATAATAAAAATAAATAAGTAAAAAAAATAAAGATGACAAAGGATAGAAGTGGAATGGGAAAGATGAAAGAAGGAAAATGTGGTATGTAATACAGAATACATTTGGTCTTCTGGATTCTGCCACAGCTTTCTAAAACCCTTGTAATTTTCTAAGTGAATACTATCTTTTGTTGTTCAGAACAACCCCTTTCAGTCACACCTGGGTTTATGCTAATAGAGTGATTTAGGATGGGATCTTTACATAGCCTCAGGATGGGGCTGTTCACTTAGAGGGTTGGAACTTTCAACCCTGCCGATTGACCTCCTGGGAGGGGAGGGGCTAGAGATTAAAGCTGTATAAAAACTTTTGAACAACAAGATTAATAAATGAGCCAGGATGGTATCTCATACCAATTCCACAGAAACAGAATCTCCTACTGTCAGAACTCTCTGGACCTCACTCTCTACTGCTTCATTTGGCCGTTCATCTGTGTCCTTTATAATAAACTGTTAAACGTAAGTAAATGTTTCTCTGAGTACCCTGAGTGGCACTAGTAAATTAATTGAACCTGAGGAGTAGGTCATGGGAACCTATCATGTATAGCCAATTAGTCAGAAGCACAGGTAAAAACTTGGACTTGCTGTTGGCATCTGAAGTGTGGGCAGTCTTATGGGGCTGAGCCTTTAACTTGTGGGATCTGATATTATTTCTAGGTAGAGAATATCAAAGTTGAGTTAAATTTGTAGGACACCCAGTCAGTGTCCTGAGAATTAGAGAATTATTTGGTGGTGTTGGAAAACACATTAGGCAAACTGTTTTTACAAGTAATGAGTGGCTGAGTATGACAGATGATAGTTATTTTGAGTCATCTTAGGAAAATAAGTACAATTTTTCAGGTTTAAGGTGAGCAGTCTGGCACAGTTCTTTTTTCTCCCGAACTTAGTCATTTTACTAAAAGAGATAAAACAACTAGGAAATCAGAAAATGTGATGTTGGCAATTTGACAATTTAGCAAATATTTGGAACTGAGACTTAGTTAAAAAGTAATGTTAAAAACCTTTGTGGCTGAAAGTTTTTCTGAAAGAAAAGGTTTATTGAGCCATACGCTAGTCAGAAAAAGGATCAGGTCCTGGGATATACCATCTAAACTACCAGCTGCAGGGGTAGATGGAGAAGATGAACATATTTACAGCCCTGGATGGGGCTCTTTTATACAGTGGACTTGGGAAAGAAAGACGTAAGTTGTTTTGAATTTACATTGGCTATAAATAGGACAGGAAAAGGCAAAGGAGGGGGAAGTTCTAGGATAAGGGCATAGTACATAAGGAAGAAATAATCTGCAGTTTTTGGATTGTGGGCAGCATAAGCATAAACAGAATGCAGTGGCATCTGGTGGTAGCAGCCTGGGAGTTGATTTTAACACATTCTGGAATGTGAACAGTTGTTGGGTTTGGCCTGAGGCTATGTTAGCTCATTAACCTCTTAGTTTCTCCCATCCTACAGTCTGGTTTAATTTAATTTAGGACATCTCAGAATTTTTCTCTGGTTAGTAAAGTTTTGTGTCTTGACAAATGTTTTATGTTTATCTTAGTTTAATAATGACCAACCAAAATGCGTCTACTGGGAATGTTCATATATGTGTGAGGTTTACCATTGTGCAGAGATTTAGATGTGAACATTACTGCTGTGGCCTAGAGTGAATGCTGGTCAGTGCTGCTGAACAATGAAACCCATAGATTTCTATGTTTGAACCAATGAGTATTTTGAAGTACTGTGACCCGTGAGATCCTTTGTCACCTCTTCGAGTATTTTGTAAATTACAAGTATTATCATCAGACTTCAATCTGGAGGATCCTATAGATTGTTAAAGCTTATAAATGAACTCCTTGAGTTAGCATTGCACAAAATTAAAATGTCTAGACTTCAGACTACCCAAATTTGTTTCACTGGGTATTCCCAAATGGACTGTCTTGGAGCTCAGATATTTTTATATTCTTTTTTTACCCCATGTTCCTCAGGGTCTCCCAAAACTTTGGGCTTTTCTCTATTTGCCTGTCCACTGGTTGTCTACTTTGTGTCAGTCTTGCAGTCGATAGCTGAAAAGAGAGCACAGAAATCAGTAGGAAATTGGTTGGGAGGCCAGTGAGGGGGCTTTGGGAGCAAAGGAAAAGAATAATTTAGCGGTTCTCCTCACTTGCTTTTTAAATACTTCTGTTTTGATCTCCTTGTTTATCTTTTGTTTGTTTCCTCCAGAAACTCCATTTCATTTCACTTTGCCTAAAGAAGGTGACATTATCCCACCATTGACTGGCACAACTCCACCTCTTATTGGGCACCTAAAATTGGAGCCCAGGAGACACAGTACTCCTATTGGTAAGTGATTAAAATGTAATGCCATTTAAAGCAGAATTTCTGAGATGTAACTTTTTATGCAAGTGATTTCTTTTAGATCTGAGGAGTTGGGCCTGCCTGTTAAGGTTTATTTTTGTCTTAGGAAGAACTAAAGCTGTGATGTGTGATTCCATGAGTTTGAGTTTACTGCCAGAGGATATTGAGTGATGATGAAAGGAAAGGGTAGAAGGAAAGAAGAAAAAAATTGAAAGGATGTTATTCTGTTATTTGCAAGGCAGTACAGTCTGAGTGCTGAGCAATGAAAAAGAGCTGTCTTAAAGGAAGGGACAGGGAAGTAGGTTAGAAGTACTATTTATTCAGTACCCTGGCTAATCAGTTTGCTGCTTGACAGGACAAGAAAACTTAGATCCTCCTTCCCCAAAGCAGCCAGTCGTCTTCTACATTAACCTGTTTGTTTTCTCTAGTCAGTGCTGGGAGGTAACAGTCATGCCGTCTGGAGTTTCCTGCTACCTTGCCTGATGCTGGCAGATGTGGGTTGGCTGAGGGCTCATGCAGCATCCTTTGTCCAGATGCAGAAGTGGAACTGAATCCTGTTGCTCCTCTTAAGACCAGGTGTCAATACTAGTGTGTAGTTGTTGATACTTGTGACAGGATCTTTCCTAGGAACCCCTTTCAATCCTGCAGAGCTGTGGAGCCAAACAGGCAAATTGATGACCTTGAGTTAATTTTCTTCATGTTTGTATTTTAGTGTTCTTTCTTTCTTCCTCCTGCCTCTCTTCTTTCAGATATTAGCAACTATCCAGAAAGCACCACAGCAGCCAGTGACGTCATGTCTGAGAGCATGGTGGAGACCAATGATCCCATACTTGGGAATGAAAAAGGAGATTCTGGGACTGTCCCAGAAATGGATGATAAATTGTGTCTGAGAATGAAACTGGTCAGTCCTGAGACTGAGGCGAGTGAAGAGTCTTTGCAGTTTAGTCTGGAAAGTAAGTTTTATGTTAATCTTGGGTAATTAGTAGCTCCAGATCATCTGAGAAGTATTGATTATCTATCTTCTAGTTATTATGATTGATACTTTTCGAATTATAGATGTATTTGTAAAGTCTTATTCTCATATGTTTAATTCTTTGTTTTTTGGCCAGTCACTGTCATGTTACTCAAGATATTCCATTTTATAATCTTTATGGTTCCGGTTATATCTCTGTCTTACACCTGTGTTGATATTAAATAATTGGTTTCCATATTCAGCAACAGTTCAGAAAGGGATAGAAAATTTAGGATTGTGGATTCACATTGTAGGTTTATGTTGACTATTTCCCGCATTAATTGCAAGGTGTTTGGTATGGCTAGAATACAGAGAAGTTAAAAGGGAGTGGGCTGCAAAGTGAGGACTGGATTCTAAAAAGCCTTTGACATCATGCTGAGAAGTTGAAAAATTTTAGCCAAGGGAGTAATAAGATCAGATTTGCTTTTTTAAAAGGATCATTTGAGTATTTAAAAACTTGTGCTTTTGTGCATCATTCCTTGCCTTGCCCATTTTCTATTCTTTTGCCTGGCAAACTTAGTCTTTAATCAAGAAGTGGGGTCATTAGTAGTAGGGGTGGAGATGAGGGGATGAATTTGAGAAGTGAATAGTATATTAGAAATAACTTTGGGACCAGCTGACTCTAGAGGGTAAGAGGGAGGAAAAATATACAGAGTGACTCTGCATCTGTGTTTAATTTTCATGATAGCACTCTGAAGCAGATATATTTATTAACATTTTATTAATGAGAAAACTGAGACTAAGGGAGGTTTTTAAGTTATATCTCTAAGGTCACAATACTTAGTAGGAAGTAGAGCTGGAGTTTGAATCATATTGACTCCAAAGCTTATAATTTTTTTACTAAGTAGTTTATAATATAAACACTGTTTAGTAAAGTTAGAAGAGGAAGAATTCTTAAAAGAGATTGTAAAAGAATATTCAAGAAGATGACTAGGAGAGTATAAAGCCATAGAAGGCTATGGGGTAGTTACAAAAAGATAACAATGTCAGATGCAGAAGTAAGGTGTCTAGTAAGATATGTCTGAAAATATATATTGAATTTGGCAGTTAGGATCTATTTGGTGACTCTAGCAAGAACTAGTTCAGTATAGTGGTTTAGGTGAGAGCTATATTGAAGGTGACTGAGGAGTGATGGGGAGAAGAGGCAGCAAATACATTCTACTTTTGAGAAGTTTATGTACAAAATACCCCAAGTTAGAGGGAAATGCAGTATTGAAGGAGATTTTTCATTTTTAGGCTGAGAGAGTCCTAAGCAGGTTTGCAGACTGAAAGGAAATCTAAAGAGAGATGGGTTAAAAATGAGGGAAGAGGAGAAATAGTTGATGGATTAGGGCCCTGAGGGAATTGAGAAGGGAAACTTTCAAAGACCACAGTTAGAGTGGATAGACTTGAATGAGAGGGACTTATTCTCTGAGAACAAAGAAAATAAATTTGAGCTAATATATTTTTAGTTCTTATTATATGCCAGGGATTTTACAGATATAGCTCATTAAATCTCCTAACAAACTTGTGAACTTTTGTATTTTTGTGAAGATCTCATTATTATCATTTTACAGATGAGGAAACAGGCACAGGAAGGTTGAGCACCTTTCCTAGAGTTATACAGCTAGTAAATGTAGTAGCCTGAATTCAAAGTATTCCCAAGAACCAGAAGTCCAATTCCAAATTACAACGCTATTCTGCTTCTCGGTGCTTATTGATTTGAATCTTAGAACCTCAGTAGAAATTAAAAGTAGTAAGTATTTGTATCCTTATAATCATCTCTGAAATTAAGTAGGGCTTATCAAGAGAGTATGTGGTAGCCTTGAATCTTTAGATTCAAAATTACAATTGGGAAGACCTTAAATGGAGCTAGATGTTAAAGATGACCCTGTCAGTAAATATTACTGCCTTTTCTGACAAAATAGGAGCAAAGATTAGGCACTATACTCAAAATTTTACTCATTGCATCCTCAAAACAAACATGAGGTTAGTCCTGTCTCATCTTACAGATGAGGAAGCTGACTCAGAAGACTGAGTTTACTCCCAGGTCGGACAACTAAATGCTGGGGCCAGAGTTTGAGCCAGGTTTCTGTGTCAGAGCCAAGGCTCCGACCACTAAACTTCAGCTGTTTCCTTGATGGGCCATTGAGATTATGTTGGATCATGAGAATTTTAGAAATGTTTAAAAATGTTTGTTATTTTCTCTAAGGCTGGAATAAATTATCTGAATAAATTTCGATCCCTTGACATTTGTGACATTGCTTTGAGAATATGGGATTCTTTTCAGGATCACCTTTAATTCTTTCTTGAAAATGTGTTTTGTTTTACAATTATGTCTCCAAAGCGCTCAAGGAGAAGCTGAGTACTTTCTATCTGTGGGTTCTCATAACACTGCATATTATTCAAAATTTGTGCATCAGCCTAAGACATTTTCATACATAATTTATTTTATTAAAGATTTTTTGTTTGATTTTTTAAATGTTTTATATTTTTTACTACATAATTTTTTAGTTCTCTTGAGAAGAGATGAACTGAGATTCAGAAGTTTCATTTCCATTTGTAAAAGTTTACTGCTTTGTAATTTATTGTATTTCTGGACAAACTGATTAGTCTTCTGTAGAAAGTTAGAAAATTGGTGGAAGTAAGAAAAAACTTGCATCATTAAATTGTAAGAAATTCTTTTATGTTCACTTATTCTTACCCATTTCTTTTTGTTATTTATTGCAAACAGTAGTGGAGCTGGATTTTAGGTGTGATACTAACTGAATTGTTTCTCTTTTTCTCCTTGCTTTTGTTTTTATTCAGAACCTGCAATTGGTGAAAGAAAAAAGGGATCTGCTGTTGCTGAGGCTGTTACCAGGTAACCAGAGCTGGTTGCTATTTAGAGGAGTTTACTATACAAAGCCAGTGGTAGTAAGGGGAAGGTGATTTATAAAGTAAGGGAAAAACTTAAAATGAAACTCCAGCAGAAAGGATTTAACCATGTGCTGAATCTAATGTAGGCTTTCTTATTAATACTTTAAATCTGATAAACAAAGCTTTTGCTATACTTAGAACTAAGATATTTAAAGTGTTTCCTTTTCTCTTTTTTATTCATGTGAGAGTAGCCCTTTTTTTCTTTTCTGTTGGCGAGACAGATTGTTGTTGCTTTTGTGAAGAAATGGAGGGTTTAAGGAGAGATTACCTTAGACCTTGTTCCTTTTGAGATCCCCTACTCAGTCACTGCTTCAAGCCATTTTCTCTTCTGCCTGCCAAATTAACTCCACTGTATGGAACTGTTGTTTTTGCTTTGTCATGAATGCTGTAATGCTTTGAGGATGAATATGACCCCATCCTGAGGCTCTGGTGGTAAGCTTTGCCATCTGGTGGCTGTGAGAGTAGAATTGTTTTATTAGTTTCTGACATGAGTCATCCAGCATAAAAATACTAGCAGCAGTTGGTGAAATACAGGTGAGGATTTTTAAATCAGGCTAGACAGGTACTGTAAATAAGTAAAGCAGGGCAGTATAACGAAGCCAACTGAATGTGTCCCCATTTAAAAAGGGGGATAGTCTCTGTGCAACTCCAGTCTATTGTTAATGTGCAGTAGTGCAAAATTGTTGCAAAATCTCTAATTTTTAAAGAGAAATCTGGATTTTTAAAAATAAAATTTCCTACTCGATGGGTCAAATAAGACCTGTTTGTGGACTAAATTTGACCCCCCCCACCCTCCCCCCAGTTTCTGGCCCCCTCTCTAAAGCCTTTGATCTTTACTTAGCTATATCTTAGATTAGTTGTTCTCTGGGCTCTTACATATTTAATCTGAAAGATAATTACCTAAATAAAGGTCCTTACTCAGTTGAAGACTACTAATATGTAGTCTTACAAGTTGAAGAAAATGGAGTTTACACTTGATCTCTTTGGTTTTAACAGAATTGTATACTAGATACAAATTGTTACTAGTTTGTATGTGTACCCATTAAGAGAGAACAGAATATGCTGCTGAAGTTTCCCAAACTCCTTGGGCAGAATGTAGGGATGGAAAAATAAGGAAAATACTTGAGGGAAAGGGTTAGATTGGTGGATCACAGAATGAGATGAAATTCATTGGTATTGTTGTGAAGCAAACTTTGCATATGAGAATCTAGATTTTAAAAGTCTATTTACTTTACCATTGCGTTCACCATAAGAAATTTAAAATAAGCTCCGTTAGAATATTTTAAATGTTCATTGCTTCCTCTGCATTTAGGTGAAGCAGTACCACTCTGTTTTTAAACAAAGTGTAACTGCCATCATCTTTCTCTCTTAAACATTTTATTATTGAAGGTTTCAAGCTTATATAAAAGAGAGAATAGTATAATGAACCACCATGTATTTCTCACCCGGTGTCAGAAATTACCAACTCATGGCTAGTCTTGTTTATACTTCTAGCACTCTCCTTCCCACTGGATTATTTTGAAGCTAATTCCAGCATTATGCCATTTTATCTGTAGATGTTTCAGTGCTATCTCTAAAAGACAAGAATTCCTTTTTTGAAGTTAACCACAGTGCTATTATCATGCTTTAAAATTGTCAGTGATTTCTTAATGTCATCAAATATTCAGTGTTCAGATTTCTCGATTGCCTTATTATTGTTTTAAAGTTTGTTTGAATCAAGATTCAAAGAAGATACACACATTGCATTTGATTGAAATATCTCTTAATTTAAATCTCATAATCTAGAACCTGCCACCCTCATTTTTTCTCCTAGTAGTTTATTTGCTGATTGTGCCTTTATGGTATTTAATGTTGTCCTCTGTCCACCGCATTTCCTGTGAATCTTCTTCCTTGAGAGCTTTTAATTATGCTAATTTGAAACAGGTACTGTATAAGGAATTTGCATTTTTTTGTAAGGCAGTTTGGAGTTTGGGATGCAGAAAAGGGATTTTATTCTCTCTGTGACTAAAAGGATCATCTCCAGAGGTACTTTTCTTTTTAAAACTAACACAGTATATTGCTTTAATTTATTATCTTAGTCCACAGAAGACTATATCTTTTCTTAGCTGTGTCTGTGAAGCCCGGCAAGAGGATGAGGCTCGAAGTCAGGATACCTGCTCTGCACCCATTAAGTGAGCATTGTTTTCATAGCATCTTTTGGGCTATATTGATTTATAAAATGGTTGGTACCAAAATCTAGACTATAGTCCTACTATTTTGTGAACTTCAGCTTAATTTTTTATCTGAAGAACTGTGACATATTCTAGATTAGATTTATAAATGAGATGTCATGAGAAATTTTATGAAATATTCTATAGATACAGATTTTTGTCTTTATTTCCTAGTTCTGTTATTTTGAAATGATTCATAAAATGATTTCATAAATTTATGAAAATATATCATTCTATGTTTCTAAGATTTATTCCTTTTTTCTTAGTTTTAGAACTGTTAATTTTTAACACACTTTTTATTTCCCTTTAGTTTCCCATAGGGCAAAACAGATGCTCAGCATCCCAATTTAAAGATTGTCAGACTTGATGGAATTAAGAGTTTCCCATAATTTCTTAGAATAGCTTGGAAGCAGAAAACATTTTTTGAGTTACAAAGTAGTATTTCTCTATTTACATAGTTAAAGTGTATCTTGTTTGGAATATATGAGTCATATTAGTATAGGGAAAGAAATATTGGCAATGGAAATAAGCTTTCATTTGCATTATGAGGTGGTATCTGCCATCTCTAGAATTTAGTGATTTTTTAAATTAGAGAATATGATAATATTTTCTTTGTCAGCAGGTATCTAATACTATTATTTGCAGCATAATTTGTGTTGTTGATAGAAATATTTAGAAGACACATTCAATGCTTTTAGTGGGCATTCTGATTATTAAGTGTGAGCTTGTTAATATTCTTGGGAATCAAATAGCCCAGATCATATCCTCTTATGTATCAAGAAGCTTTTTGGGTAAAATGCCACTTATGATTCCAAAAGTGGTTTGTATGGTAATGGTCCAGCAATTACTAAATTTACCAATGGCATTGTGTTATCTTCCTATTTTATTAGACCATCTTAAAATAGAGAGGCTAAGATGCTGATGATTTTGTTTAGCTTTGGTAGAACGAGGGCCTGAGAATCCAGCTGGATTTGACTTTAATTGCTGCATAGGCAGATCTACACTCAGAACAGAATGGTCAGAAGTTTGTTAAATAGGGAGATTTATTCATCTCTGTTTCACTCTGGGTTAATTTTGTCCAGGCTTTTTCTGCTAAAAGTTTCTTTATTAGCATCAATTTCTAAATCTGGCATGTAGTGACCAGTGTAGAATTATGTGGCTGGAACTAATGAAGAAAGAAAGGTGTGTTCCTTATTATACTATATTAGATTTCTCTTGTCTTCTTCTAAAGCTCTTTTATGGTGCCAAAGGTTTCTTCTTTATTGTTTCTTGGGACATTAACATACATCTTCATGGTAGATATTTCTTGGTTGCTTTATGAACTTGGTAGGAATGGGTAGCACTTTCTACAGTATGTATTGCAATTAAGGTTTTTTATTTTTACCTGCTGTTCTGTGTTGATCTTAATCAGCAAGTCTTGTCAACCAAAACTCTGTGTTTGTGCTTATACATACATACATACATACATACATACATACATACATGTATACGTACATTCATTCATACATACCTCCGTATGTGTGTGGGTATATAGATACACACACACATGTATATGTGTGTATATATATAAAATATGAACCTGGGAGGAAGTATGATTTTTAACTGATGCTAACATGAAAATAATAAATACCAAAATTTTGATATTTCATAGCAATCTGCAAAATATTGCTAATATTGCAATGAGACATCTTCAGCCTTTAGAAGGAGAGGAATTGTTCTCATTAACCCTTTGGGGAAGAGAAAGCAACCTAATATTTGCTGATTAAGAATTTAAAAATCCAAAATAAAACAAAGCTTTGCTTTAGAAGTGAAATTCCATCCAAAAGTTCTACCCTAAATAAATAGCTTCTGAGGTAAAATGTGTAGGCTTATTTAAGGTTGGGGAACAGTGATAATTGAATTTTTGAAATAGTTAAGCAAGTCCTGTGCCTTCTAGTTTTTGATTCACTTTCGTTGATGCTAAGCTGTTGATAAGGTAGAGGTCTTAAAGATTCACACATGAGTATTCCATTTATAAAGAAGATGAATTGCATTTCCTTAATTGCTTTCTTATGCATCTAGTATGGATTTAGCATCTGCTGCATACCTACCACTTTGCTTAGTTATTTTTATATAAGATCACTTATAACCCTCATCAGAGGGAGGTGTTACTCATCTGTCTTTTGGTGATCTTATTCTTTCTTACCTCTTCTTTGGACCATATTTCCACATTCAATTGAGGTTCCTGACATAAGACACAAGCTATAATGACCAAATGTATACCAGGCTCTTCTTGGCTAGAACTCTATTCTAAGTCCCTCCTTTGATTTTCTCTTTTGGTAAGCTGAGCTAAACAAGATAGAAACATGAGAAACCTCCTTTTCTCTTTCTTCAGGAGCCATAAAGAACTCTTCATGCTTCCTTTTTTTCTCTTTCCAGTCAGCTGAGCTTCTAAGGATGAGAGATCCTTCCAAGTTGGAGACAACTTTCTCTGTCTAGATGACTACCTCCATCTTTCTCTTGCCACTTAGAGCAATATATGACATGGTTTCTAGACCCTTTATCATTCTGGATGTTATCTTCTGGGTGTATCTCCATTTGTGCCTTAAATATGACACTCCAAACTAAAGCATTCCAGATGTTGTCTTACTACCATGGTCCTTTCGGGATGGACCCTTTTATCTTTATCCTGGCTGTTATACACTTAATGCATCCTAAAAGTGCATTAGTTTGTTATTTGTAGCACACTGACTCATTTGAACTTGTAATTTACTAAAAAGTTAAGTTATGGACATTTTCTACATGAATTTGCTACTTATACAATTAGTTTATTTAATCAGTAGATTTTTTTCAGTTAATCGATTGAGAGAACATTAATTCTTTTGTTCAAAGTATGTTTATTATACACTTAACTTTATGTTAAGCTCCATATTAGATATTTTAAGTATTAAGATGAATAAGACATGAATGTCAAGTTTCTGCTCACTTGAGAGTTAATCTGGGCTTTTTTATTTTGGTATGTCATTAAGGACATTTAAGAAAGCCCCTAGGCACCTCAGAGCTTCATGGTATCTGGTTTGAAGGAGACATTCATCAAATGCTTGGATAAATGAATAAGTCACCGATAGTCAGATGGTAAGACTAATGAAAAGAAGTAGGCTGTATCTTGAGAATTGTCTTTGAGGCACCAATACATTCTGAAATGGTTAGTTGTAGATATACCGGTATAACTAGCAAAGCTAGAATCTCTCCTACAACTCTGTCCTTTACAGATTGGGTTTATTTTCCTCAAATTATCGGTCATGGGTGGGTTGGTTAGGGGTTGGGATGAACAGTATATAAAATGCTAGGAGTCATTTAAGGAATGTTAGAACCGTTTATAAAGTCAAGAGTCCTCTTGACCTAATTGATCATTTTTGAAATAGGTCCTTAAGCTGCCTTCATTGTCTGTAACTTCAATAATGGCTTTACATATTTTTGTTTAACTTATTTTTCTATGTTAGAATTCATGGCTAGTGATAGGAAGTTTTATGACTATTTCATCATGGTGGAATAGTCCTTTGTGCCATTGTTTTTTCACAGGAGTAAAATTATGATGATAAACCTTGTAAGGTGATATACTTGGTCACATTTTCTTTCCTACATTTCTCAGATTGTCAAATTATAGTTTCCCCTTGCTAGTGCGTGCGCACGCGCGTGCGCACACACACACACACACACACACACACACACACACACACACTTGACTTGGTTTCTTCATATGGTTGATTTTCAGGGGGAACTTGCTCCATTTTCCAAGTACTCAAGATGAAGAGGAGAAGGAAAAATTGGAAGGTGACCAAAGGACCAGGGAGCATCAACAATCTATGAAGTCCACTAGTCCTGTTAAGGACCCTGCTTCTCCTACCTCCCAGCAGATCGCCACACAGGGGCCATCCAGTCTTCAGGGGGAAGCAATGGAGATAGATGTGCTTGAAGGCCAGAAAGAAGGATGGAATATCAATCAGGAAAAACCTACTAAGACCTTGATTGAAAGGCCCAGCCATAATAACATAGGAATCCAGACCATAGAGCATTCCTTGTGGGCCCCAGAAACTGTTTCAGCAGCAACCCAGACTGTAAAGAATGTGTGTGAACAGGGTACCAACACAGTGGACCAGAACTCTGGAAAACAAGATGCCACAGTTCAGACTGAGAAGGAGACTGGTGAGAAACCAGTCAGTGCTCCAGGGGATGATACAGAGTCCCTCCATAGCCAGGTGAGAGAACTTACAGGGTACACTAAGGGCCCTGTTTCTGACTTTTCTGGATTCCCGGAAATTTTAAGTTGTGGTACTTTTACCTAATGATCATTCTTAACAGCTTTTTACAGACCAGTGGTTAAAAGAAACAAACAAACAAGACCCAATTTATCCAGGATAGAAATAGGGTAGTGAAAATTATGGGTAGCTATAGCCAACGGATAGTCTTTTAAGGAAAATGGAATAATGCTAGAGTTTGTCTAGTAGGTCTTTATTGGAATATAGTCTGGGTCCTATTATATTACATTCTTCTGAATTGTTCAGTCCTTCTATTATTTCTCATCCTCCTTTATAACTGTCAGATCTCATTGCTTTTCCTCCAAGTCTTTCACAGTGGTTCCCAGGAACTAAGACTAGAAAGTAAAGGAGGAAGGAGTAGAAGCAGTACGAAGGATAGTATATCACAGTGTTGGAAACAAAGAATAGTAAGAGGGATAGAGAGAGATGGGGAAAAGTCTCCAAGTGACTAAGGACTGTAGAAAGGCTAATTCTAGATATAATGGGAGGAAAGAGATTGGGGCTGATGAAAATGAGGCTGGAAGAAGAACAGGTTCTTGGGAATAGAGTAGGGAATTGGTTCCTATTTAATCAGTGTTGTGCTCAAGACCACCCATGAGGCTGGTATTATTCCATTTCACAGGTAAAGAAACCAAGCTGAAGAGAGGTTAAGTAACTTGCCCAAGATTTTGCCATCAGTAGGTGGCAGAACTGGAATTTGAACTCAGCATGTCTACTTCAGAATCGGTATTCTTTTCATTATGCTATGTTGCTTTTCTGTTTTTTTTGGGTTTTTTTTTTTTTTGTTTTTTTGTTTTTTTGTTTTTTTAAATCATGGCCTGTATAGTCTTGTTCTGTTTCTTCGTGCCTCTCCAAAAATTCTGGTTGTATGAGACTTTTATAGTAACACAGTCTGTGAGACCTAAAACTTTATCAGTTTGTAGAGATTCAGAATAGCATTAGCCTTTTGGATATAGAAGCTATAGCATATCAGACCCTGTTTTGCACCCTTAATTTAAAGTGTATGCATTCTGCCACATAATTTTTGTTTTTCTGCCTTTGAAGGAGTTAAACTTGATTTTAAAGATGACAGTCATGTGGGAGCCACTATTTTATATTTTCCTTTTCTTCCTCATATCCTCCCTCTGCAAAATAGGGAAATAATCCCTGCTCCCATCTCATCATGGTGATAGGAGCCAGTGTGGTTAAAGCTCAGGCTTCGGAGTCAGACCATTTCCTCTGGAGATGGTGAGGATTAAGTGAGAAGAGGCATGCTACCCCCTTAGCACTGGGCCTGGCACATAGTAAATGCTCTAAAAATGTTGGCTGCTGCTACGACCTACTAATGATTATTTTAAAT
Organism: Eidolon dupreanum; assembly: GCA_028627145.1. Taxonomy (NCBI): domain Eukaryota; kingdom Metazoa; phylum Chordata; class Mammalia; order Chiroptera; family Pteropodidae; genus Eidolon; species Eidolon dupreanum. The sequence continues at coordinate 53,165,912 of CM053509.1, forward strand.
ACTGCCACTGCTGCTGTCACCACACAACTGCTACTGAATACTACTGGTGGTATACTACTATGTCAAAGAGTGATAGAACACATCTAAGAGCTAGTTGCTCCTGTTAGGAAAAGAAAGTTGCTAGAAAAATACAGATGATGAATGGGTAGAGTTTCAGTTGGAAAGGTGAAAACGTTCTGGAGGTGTATATGGTGATGTTTGCACAACAGTGTGAATGAAAATGAGGAAAGTTGTGTAGAGGTTTTCCAAGTGTCAGTGCTTTTTTATCCCCTGCAGTCTGGGTAGGACTCAGGCCAGTGCTAAGAGAAAAGTGTAGGTTGCCTACCTTTGACATGCCTTAATTTTTCAAGTGGGCCCAGAGCCAGATTTTCTATCAAGGGAAAGCGGTTTTATTTTCATTATGTTATCTTCCCTTAATGACAACATCCTCTTTATTTATATTAACAAAAACTACTTTTCAGAAGACTAGAGAAGGAGTAAGCATAGTTTTCTTTTTATCTGCCCCTTTTCCTTCTCTCCTTTCTTATTCTATCAGATATATTTAAGTGTCTCTCTTGAAGTGATTATTTGGCTGGCTGTTATAGTTTTATAGAATTACAGGGAAACTTCTTGGCCTCATTTCAAGGGTATGTAAAGCACTGAAATCTTTGAGACTCTCGTGATCCAGGGCCTGACTCAGTGTATGCAGGTAGGAAATCCGGGCTGTCATGGTTCTGGTACACAGGCATCCTGATGATTGAGGTGTGACAGACCAATGCAGACCATTTATTAACCAGAGTTGTATATATAGAAGTATTTTAAGGAATTGGTTGAATAAGTTTCTATGCTTTTGATTTCATTTATGTTTATTCACATAGTTTACATAGCTCCATTTTAGTACATATTTCACCCCTAAGATAGAGTTGGAGTAGGAATTATTCATGTAAATTAATGTAATTTAATGTAATGTAAGCTATAGGTAAATTACTACCACATTGTCTGGAAAAACCCAGAATCACCATTATTGTAGGTGGTACATATAAGTCTTTTGAAAGACTTGGATACCTTGACACTACTGAAAGTAAAAACAGTCTATTGTGGGGGAAATAAAGGGGGAGAAAAAAGTGTACATTTTATCTTCCTCATAATTAGAGTGTGTGGGGAAGGGGAGAGGGTGTGAATGTGGATAAATGTGATATAAATGTGAGAAAACATGTATGTAACAGTTGTCCTAAATATATAGGGTTTTATTTAAACTATTTAACTGTTCCTTATGGTACAACTAAATAAAAAATCCTTATTTGCTAATGTTTTCTGTTTCTGGACAGTAGCTCAGCTCTTCAGTTATAATCTATCATCTGGAATAAATTAAATGTTTCATATTTAATTCCAGGAGAAATCTACATATCTTGTTACAGGTATGAATCAACTATAGGTTTTGCTTACTAATGCAGATAAAACAGACTGCACCAAGATTAACAGATGTCATTTTGGTTTTATAAAGTTCTAAAGAATGCCTGCCTTTTATCTAAAGAGCTGTTGCAAGTATAAACTTGTATACTGATTGACAAGTCAGCATCAAAATCAGAAAGACTACAATCTAAAAATAATATACTGTTAGTGTGTCAAAGTTTTACTAAATATCCTAGATATAAGTGCTAGATGTTAATGCTTTTGACTTAGAAGTAGGTCATTTTCAGTGATACTGATACAAATTCTTCCTAGCCTCTGGCTATATAGCTGGTCCATTCCTGGTTTTATCTATAGGCAAATACACAACAAACAGCTGGAAAATTCCATCACACTAGATTCATGGAACCTCTGAACAGCGCTCATCATGAAGAAGTTGATCTGCAATTCACCAAGTTAAATGAGACCCATGCTTGTGTTTTATATTTTCTGTCACAGGGAGAGGAAGAGTTTGATATGCCCCAGCCTCCACGTGGCCATGTCTTGCATCGCCACATGAGAACAATCCATGAGGTTCGCACGCTTGTTACTCGTGTCATCACAGATGTGTATTATGTGGATGGAACAGAAGTAGAAAGAAAAGTAACTGAGGTAATAAATACTCTGGGTCTATGTGACAGATTTCTTTTGATAGAAAAATTACCTTGCCACTTAACCTCCACCTCGCTACCCGTCTTTCTATGCAACTATCTACTAACACTTTGTTTTTCTTCATCTTTTTCATAGAAAGATGTAAGATCCAGGTTAGAAACTAAGACTCCTGAATTCTGTATCTTTTCCAACCATGGGTTTGCTTTTTGACCTTTGGCCACCTTATTTAACCAGTCCCATGATGCTTTCCGTTTTTATAAAGAACAGATTGATAAATTTCTGTCATGTATAAGTATAAAGATTTTGTGTATTTTAATTTTTGGAAACTAATGAAGCTTAGAACTCCTTGCTAGGCTCCATGTGTTTTCTCATGTGTTTTCATGTTTACTCATGTGCCCTTTCTTGGTCTCCTTTTATGTGTGGTTATGGACCTGTCGGTAAGAAAGAGATGCTTTATTTCTCAGTAGGATTCATTATGGACTCATTCCCAGTGTTAGAGTATTGGCATTTATTGGCTGTTATGTTGGACATCATCATATGCTGTTTATATCTAATACTGGCTGAGATTAGACAGATTTTCTAGAATTAAAGATCTGGCATCTTTCTTGGTACATATGTTAATATTTGGGAACCATTTTATTAATTGATATGAGGCACAGCTATTCTTTCACTCAGGCACTATTCTTTAATTCACTAGCTAGCCATATTGGAAGTTGTATTCAGGGAGAATTAAACTCTGGTATGTAGTTTTAATAAGCAGAGCATATTATTTCTGTTGTTCAGTAATAGGCCATTGTGGCCCTCGTGTCAGGCAGGAACCATTTGACATTAGTTTGAGAAATTGTCTTGTATTCTTTTTATTATATACCAAATCCCAGAAATATTTCTTTTAAAATGTTGACTGGTCATCAGTTTTATGTTTGCTTATTTCTTTCAATGTTATGACTATTTTGGAAAAATTATGAACTTAGCTTTATAGAAAAGCAATTTGCTTTCATGAAAAGTTTTTGTAACTGTTGTAGTCTACATTGAACTCTGCCAGGTACTATATTAAGTGTTATATATATTACATCATTTATTATATGGTGCTTTCTAAAATATATTTCTGGAAACAGCAGGCCAGCTAGATACTCTGAGGGGAAAAGAAAGTTCTGTGGTCATAAAGAAGTTTGAGAAATGCCAAATGCTGTAAAATTCCCCCTCCCCCATGGAAATTTACAGTGTATATTACATTAAAGGCTCTGAGAAGTTCTCTAGTAAAGGTATCTATTTTATTGTTTAGCATAGCACTTGCCCAACTTATTTGACCATTGAACATTTTTTAAAGTAATATTTACTATACCCCTATGGCACATAGTTTAGGAAATATTGCCATAATTAAGTAAAAGAATGATAGCGACTTAACATTTGTTGAGCATTAACTATATGCCAGGCACCTTTCTAAAGGACTTTAAGTGATTTAATTTATTTAATCCTCACAGCTAAGCTACAACATAGATGGCTGTTAATCCCATTTTGCAAATGAAGAGAGGAGGCATAGCATCCATAACTTACTTAAGTTACCTAGCTAATAAATAGAATTAGAATTCAACCCAGGCAGTCTGCTTCCACAGCCTGCTTTCCTAACCATTATGCTGCCTCTCAAGATCAAAAGTGATGTATGTCAAAAAGAGGGTGCTTATAGTAGTACAGAGGAGGAAGAAACTCATCTGAAGGGAAATTTTGATAAAGTCTTTCTGGATGAGGGCTAGAAAGTATTTGAGTTGGACAGTGAAGGTTTTAGGTATTGAGGGGTAAGGGGAAACAGCATTCCATATAGAAGGACTTGCTAAGCTAAGGCACAGAGGCAGGAAACAAAGAAAACATAGGTGGGAACAGTTTAGTTGGAGGGCAGCACAAAGATCTGCAGTGGTGTGAAGGTAGATAGCTTCAGGTCAGAGAACTCTGGAAACTTTCCTTCCCTCATCTCTTGTAGCCCTTGTTTATCATTGTTTAAAGATTTTATTTGTTTATTTACCGGCAGCTTCTTTTTTACTGTGATCTTAGCACTATGGCAGGCACCGGGACTAGTGAAGATAAAGACAGTGTCCCTGTTCTCTAGGAGCTTACGCTTGACATATAGCAAATCCAGAACTTGTTGGTTGCTGTAGTAGAGATGTGGAGAGATGTGTTAGGAAGAGGAGATGGAGCCTGTGGACCTACATCAAGGTGATTAAAAGGCCTCACAGAAGACATAGCACTCAAGAGTGTGGCAGATAACATTAAGGGGAAGGAGAAGGACATTGCAGGCATAATGAAAAGTTAGGTAAATAAATAGACAGCATGGTATGCTTAATTAGTATTTAGATGCTCAACATGACAAGAATGGTAGGGTAGGGAATGGAGAGAGAGGATGCTGTTGAGGTTGTTAAGGGCCCAGAGCCTAAGGGCTTTGTGTACCATAGAAAAGAGCTTAGCTGTTTATCTTCTGTGTGATGGAGAGCCTTAAAAGAATTTTTGGGGAAAGGAATGACTAGCTCAGATTTGCATGTTGGGAAGGTTAGATTGTCATTAGTGTAACAGTGGATTGGAATGGGTTGAGATTAGAGTCATAATCAGACAAGAAGTAATGAGTTTCAAATCAGAATGGCACTAGGGGTCGAGAGGAGAGACAGATGTTAAGAAATATATAGAAGGTGAAATTGATAGACTAGTGAATTCCTGAATGTGAGGGTCAAGGGAGAAGGAAGAATCTAATATGATGCCTGGGCTTTTTGCCTGGATAGCTGGATAGATGGTGGTATTATATACTGAGATAGAGAATATAAAGAGAAGCTTCTTCATTCAGTAAATGTCTACTCAGAGTCTCTTTCATGGAAGGTACTATGCTGGATTTTGGGGATATATCCAGGAAAGAAGATGGTTATGATCTCTGTCTTAATGTGGCCTCTGTAATCTAGTAGGAGAGATGCACAAGAAAACAAGCACAAATACATTAAAAAGGTCATAACAGGGCAACTTGGAGCCTGGGACTAAGTCATTATAAGAGCAGTAGCTTCAGTTGTTGGACAGTTGCAAAGGCAGGAAGAGCTGGCTACTGCTTTTAGGGCCTACTCTCTAACCAAAACATTTATTGGAGTCCCAGGCCTCCAGATAGGCCTTGCCCCTTACACATTTGTCATGTCCAGGAGAAGGAACTGACTTAAATTCTGGGCCCACAATACCTGTTTCAGTCAAATGAGTCAGCTTATGCTGACTCAGTTCCAGCTATAGAACAGGTAAGTTGACTGAAAGATGGTGATCGGTGAATGACATGTTTATGATTGAGACTTTTGGAGGTGGTGCAGTTCTTGTTATTGGACCTAGTAACGGATGAGGTAGAACAGAGGGAAGGGTTAATGGTGGGACTCCAATCAGGAAACCCAGGAGTTGCTGGGTAGGTTGTTTTAATGGGTGTGAGCCACAGAGAATGGCCACAGAAGTAGAGATGGGGAGAGAACGGAGGCTGTAAACTGGTAGTTAAGGTGTTCATGAGTGAGAGGGAGTGATTGGGAGGATGTCGGTGAGTAATGGGAAGAGGAGAAGAAAGTTTAACAGAATGACAAATACTGGTTTGGTAGGAGCAAGAGGTGGGGAGAGATAAATGGTCTGTTAATGGCAATGGAGAGCAGAGTCCTCTCATCTCCAAACTCTTGAATCAAGGTTTAGTTGAGAAAAATCAGGCTCTGCTAGAGAGAGCTGCAGAAGATGTGAGATGTAGTGGGTATAGCCAGGTTTCATTCATGGAAGGCAAGGAAATGGACAGAGGATGACAGACTGTTGGATGGGTTAAATTTCAGATGTCTTTGGTACATCCGAGGGGAAGAGTTTATTTAGTAGGCATTTGTGTCTGAGAATTTGGAACTGAGTAATCATTGTATTGTTGGTAGGCAGGAATGTGTCTGGTAATACTGGCTAGGGGAAGCATGGAAGAGTGAGAAAGGAATGAGAACAGGGTCTTGGGAAATACCAATTTTAAGGGAATAAGCCAAGAAAGGAGAACCCCAAAACAAGTACAAATAGAAGTAGTCAAAGAGGTAGAATGAAAGGAAAAGAAAAAGAGAAAATGACTTTATAGATCTAAAGGAGAGATTTTCAAGAAGCTAATGCTTCAAAATACTCATTTAATCATCTCATACATTATTTAAATGTGTGTGCATGTGTCATGTGCTATCTCCCAGAGAGATTGCAAACTCTCTGAGGGAAGAGTTTATCTTATACTTCTCCATATTTTCTCTGGCAGCACAATAATGCTTGAACAGTCTAGAGTAGAAAAGCAAATGTGCAGCACCTGTCATGGAACGTCTCAAGCCTGTACCCATAGAGATTGATGATTGGTTGTAGTACCTTTTCTCACTAAGCCTGGGAATTAGCTTCGTAAGACTGCTTAAAACTGGGCTCCAGGCCACCACTATCAGTCCATCAAAATAGGCATGTAAGATAGTCGGTTTGACATTCTTGTCCTCTTAGATACCAAAAACTCGTATATTTTGATTATTATTATCTTTTTGGTCTTCATTTTTCTAAACAGTAATACTATTTTTAGCCTATTTTTGCCTATAATTTTTATTTTCTTTATCACTTATTGAAAAGTAATGTAAAATACGTAATCTTGAAAAACAGGTAATGCTACCAACTGCTAATCAAGTACCAGAATGGCTCCCAACCACTCATTTTCTTCCTCTACCTACCTACCTCCTTACCTGTCTTCTCTCTGGGAGTTACCATTGTCCTCTGGGATAGAATCTTTGCTGGTTTCTCAGTAGCCAAAGGTTGTGAACTTGTCCAGTAAAAAGATAATTTAACAGCTCAGAATAGAGGTCTCTTTGTTCCCAATCTAATATCACCTTTATTTATTGAGATATAATGTATTCTCTGTAGAATGTGCACATCTTAAATGTTTAGTTAAGTGGATTTTGACAGTTTTATTTAACTACAACTCAAAACAAGATATAGAACATTGCTGTTATTCCAGGAAATTCTGTCCTGATTCCCACCTTTATGAATTGAAATTTCTTGCCATCATTAGTATTTTCCAACCAGCACATTAGCACTGTATTATTGTGACTTCTGTTAGCTTTTGTATCCATTTCTTCCTTGCAGGAGACTGAAGAGCCAGTTGTAGAGTGTCGGGAGTGTGAATCTGAAATTTCCCCTTCAAAGACTGGGGGCTCCTCAGGTGACCTTGGGGATATCAGCTCCTTTTCCTCCAAGGCATCCAGCTTACACCGCACGTCAAGTGGGACGAGTCTCTCAGCCATGCACAGCAGTGGCAGCTCAGGGAGAGGAGCCGGATCACTCAAAGGGAAAACCAGCGGGACAGAACCCGTAGATTTTGCCTTGCCCAGCTCCCGAGGAGGCCCAGGAAAACCGAGGTGCAGACAGGGTCTCCAGAGAGAGAGCTACAGCAGGGGCAGGGTCGCTGACATTTTAAATATCTCAGGAAAAGGGGAGTAATGGGAAAATCCCTCCCATCTTCCATCTAGGATAAATCAACTCCTTTTCCTCCCCTTTTGTTCCTGTCCTACTTGGGATTTGCCTGGGAGGTAGGGTGGAGCTTGTGGGAGGTAGACTTTCTTAGAAAATGTAGAGAAACAGGTGAGGGGACTTTGGGAATGTTGGCACATGCTCCTGCCACCCTCATTTTCTGCAGCCTACAAGTGTTAGTTGGGAATACAGAAAGTTTGGGGTAGTGACCCCCAACTTGACACATGCCCTAGATTATTGTTATCCTCTGCAGATGTCCAGAGCCTGAACTACAAGAGAAGGCAGGGTAGAAATTTGTGTGCTATTTTTAAGGGCAGCAGTAGGAAGCTTTGTCAGGAGGGAATAGACTTGAATAGAGGAGGATGTCTTTTACTTATTATCCTACATTCCCACTCCCCAGCTGATACTTTGGTGGTGGGTGTGTGGACCAGCTTCCTGCTGCCCTGGAGGCCCAGCACATGTTGGCCTGGCATGTAGTCTGAGGGCCAAGGGGAGACTGGGGAAAGTATCCAGTAGCAGGTGCTATCAGACTAACCTGTCTTCATTCTCTAGTCCTAGAAAAGGGGTCAGTCAGACAGGGGCGCCAGTGTGTGAGGAGGATGGTGATGCAGGCCTTGGCATCAGACAGGGAGGGAAGGCTCCAGTCACGCCTCGTGGGCGCGGGCGAAGGGGCCGCCCGCCTTCTCGGACCACTGGAACCAGGTACCCGGGTAGTGTGAGAGATACTTGTTTAGAAAACAAGGGAGCAGAGAGAAGAGAGGGGATTAGAGAGTATGTGGGGTGTCAGGAGGGAGAAGAGGGGCCCACACTGACTGGGGAGTGGGCAGGGATCAGAGAGAGGCCATTGAGAGACCAGGCTTATGCCTGTGATGGGGTTACCAAAGAATGGGCTGAAGAGACAGACCCATGGACAAAGGAGTGGGAAAATGCTAGGTAAGTATTTCTTCTTATTCTCACTGCCTTCTCCTATCTTTTATATCTCTTTAGAGAAACAGCTGTGCCTGGCCCCTTGGGCATAGAGGACATTTCACCCAGCATGTCTCCAGATGATAAATCCTTCACTCGTATTGTGCCCAGAATGCCAGAGCCCACCAGACGAGCAGACGTGGGTGCTGGTGCTTTGCGTCGAAGTGACTCTCCAGAGATTCCTTTCCAGGCTCCTGCTGGCCCTTCTGATGGCTTAGATACCTCCTCTCCAGGGAACAGCTTTGTAGGGCTCCGTGTTGTAGCCAAATGGTCATCCAATGGCTATTTTTACTCTGGGAAAATCACACGAGATGTTGGAGCTGGGAAGTATAAATTGCTCTTTGATGATGGGTATGAGTGTGATGTGTTAGGCAAAGACATTCTGCTGTGTGACCCCATCCCACTGGATACGGAAGTGACAGCTCTCTCAGAGGATGAGTATTTCAGTGCAGGTAATAAAAGAAGCAGTCTATATAGATTTACTGTGCCCTGGTGCAGTCTTCTCTTCTGTCAGAAATTCCATTCCTGTAACACTGGTTACTCATCATTGGCTTTTTTGTTCTTTGTTGCTTATTTTTGAATAAACTTGTTATTTTGGAATAATTTTATATTTATAGAAAATTTTGCAAAGTACAGGGTACTGATAGTCCAGAGAGTTCCTGTATATTATCTCACTCAGCTTTCCAGCTTTCCATATTGTTAACATCGTACATCAGCATGGTGCATTTGTCAAAACTAAGAAAACAACCTTGGCTCATTACTGTTAACTAAGTTCTAAGCTTTATTTGGATTTCACCAGCTTTTCCATGTCCTTTTTCTGTTCCAGGATCCAATTCAGGATTACCACATTGTATTTAATCCTCATGTGTTCTTTGATCGCCTCTCATCTATGAGAGTTTCTGAATCTTATCTTGTTTTACATGACCTTGACAGTTTTGAGGAGTACTGGTCAGGTATTTTGTAGAATGTCCTTTGGTTTGGGTTTGTCTTATGTTTTCTGATTAGATTGGAATTATGGGTTTTTGAAAAGAATTCTTCCAAAGTCAAGTGCCCTTATCATCACATCATGGGGGAAGGAGGAGTATGTGACATCCATAGGACATCACTGGTGTGTTAACTTTCATCACTTGGTTGAGGTGGTGTTTGCTAGATTGCTACTGTAAAGTTAGTGTTTTTCCCTTTCTCTATTCTTTCACCACTAACTTTTAAACCTCCTGCCTTGATGGAAACTCAGTAGGTGAGTGTGGCAGATATATTGAGATATTTTTGCTTAGGAAGAAGTTGTTAGTGCTGTGTTTGTATGCCTGCACACCCAACACTTACTCTCTGATTTGAACAATGGTGTTTTTTTATTTTTATTTTTATTTTTTTGCCTCAAGCTGTCAGTTCCCTGTACTGGTGATGGTGAGGGATTTGTGTTTGTTATAACTGTTTCCTGTGCCAGTTCTTTGAACACATTGCTTGTTTTCTGTGAACTAATTTGGAGATAAATGTTTACATGGAGTTTGTCATTTAAAATCATCCTTTCTGGAGATTTTTTTGGACATGGATTGGAATATATTGGGCAAAAATGCCTCTCTGTCGAAGTCTCTCCAGACTCTTGTGATTTGGACTCCTGAGTAGTTGCTGTTTTCCCTTTTATTTTACTGTTAAATGGGCTGCTTCACTTTCTAGTTCTGGATAACACTTAGCTCTGTGTGACATCAGTTAGTGTCACATGGATTGAGATCTGTTGTGATCTGTGACTTACATAGTTTATATCAAATACATTTGTTCTTCTTTCAGGTGTTAAGCCACTTTCGAAGGTCTACATTCTGACCTCTTGTCTCACAGAGACAGTTCTGTATCTAGAGTGAATTACAGCATCAAGGAGTAGGGGTTCTGTGTCTAATTAATGGAGGCTGCCCATTAATGTCAGCATTAGACTGCTCCTAGTTTTAGTAGCTCTTCATTAGTATGAAGTATATTGTTGGGCTTCTTTGTGCTTTTGAGGGGATCTTGTGATTTAGTTGGGTAGTAGAGAGTTAAGCCAGGAGATGAAAAAGCAAGGGAAAGAGTGATTCTGTGGCATAGATAAGAAGAGAACCAAGGCCTGCTTTCTCCTCTGTAGTTTTTTCCTTGGTGGCTTAGGTTCTGGTTTTCTTTTAGCCTTTCATTCAAGCATAGACTAATGGGAGAGAACAAACAGACCTTTCTGTTTATGGGAATGAAAAAGTATTTATATTAATGCCTTGGTTTTATATGTGTTTGTGTGTAAATTGTGTATTAATTGATAGAGAGGAAGGAGTATTATCTTTTTCACAGAATTAGAAACAAGTTTGCAAGTCTTGCCCAAAATCACACAGCTTGATGGTAATAGAATTAGGCCTAAGATCAGGTCTTCGCAATTCTAACCCAGTTTCCTGTATATCCCACATTGTTTCTTCTAACCTAAAGGCCTTATCTTTAGATTCCACATCAGAGCAAGAACAGGAAAATAGGTAATAGGGAGGGAAGATTAGGCAGGAGAGGCAGGATTTATTTTTCCTTTGATTGCTCTATCTTTATTTTGATTCTGCTACACAGACACAGACATATACTCTGTCTCTTAGGATGATATCTTTGACCTATAACTTAAGGATTATTACTCAGAATTAGTAAGTTATAATGGGATCATTAAGACACCACATGGCATTTCACTTCAAGAACCATTTGAACCAGGCTGGTTTTAGGAAGCTTTATTTTATAACTTTAGGATTCCTTCTGTTAAGAAACTTTCCATGTCCCAGTGTCAAACTAGTAGCTACATATATCTTAAGTGGTAGGTGATATCTGGGATGGACAGCTGGGATTTTGTTAAAATCCTAACTTCAGCCCACTGTTGGATCTCCTAATTCCCTGACTTTTAGCCCGCTCTGCAGAGCCTTTGTGAGTGGATGTTGGGCAGCCTAAAACAACTGCAAGCTGATTTTACATTTTTTTTCCCCACCCAGGGGTAGTGAAAGGGCATAGGAAGGAGTCTGGGGAGCTGTACTACAGCATTGAAAAAGAAGGCCAAAGGAAGTGGTATAAGCGAATGGCTGTCATCCTGTCCTTGGAGCAAGGAAATAGACTGAGAGAGCAGTACGGCCTTGGCCCATATGAGGCAGTGACACCCCTCACCAAGGCAGCAGATATCAGCTTAGGTAAGACCTTCGCTTCCTGAACAGCCACCTCTGGGCCCCTGTCCTGCTTGTGGTTCAAGGAGTGGTTTCTGGAGCAATCAGTAATGCTACCTTAAATCTTATTATTCCTATGTGGTTCATGAGATGATAATGAGCTATCAGTTTGTGGAGCTACTGCCTATCTTTATTTCCTTCCCAGGACCAAATAGGAAGTCCTCAGGTTTTTCTGGCCTCCCCAGTTCTATAGGGGAAGAAACACATTTCAGTCATGACAGAGACTGAAACAGAAAATATAATGGCCTTAAAAGGGGGCTTCCTGCCCCCATGGGAGATTGAGGGAAGGTTGTGGTGGCATCTAAGTCATGCTCTGCCTGGCTTCTTGGAGTCTAGGGCCTTAGGTCATAGGAGTTGACCAGCCTCTGGCTTATCCTATCACAGACAATTTGGTGGAAGGGAAAAGGAAGCGTCGCAGTAACATCAGCTCCCCGGCCACCCCCACTGCCTCCAGCAGCAGCAGTACAACCCCTTCCCGGAAGATCACAGAAAGCCCTCGTGCCTCCACGGGAGTTCTCTCAGGCAAAAGAAAACTTACCACTTCTGAAGAGGAGCGATCCCCTGCCAAGAGAGGCCGGAAGTCTGCCACTGTGAAACCTGGTGAGTGCTCCTTTTTGCTTCATTCTCCCTCAGACCATGGTGGGATGCAAGGCCAGCTGCTGTAGATGGAGCCTAATATGGGACAATGGCCCTTCTGTCCTGGCTGCAAAGTTGGGGGCCCTGAAGAAGCCTACAGTTGGTACTGAGACAGCTTTCTGCATCTCCCTCTTTCATTTCCTAGCAGAGCGCAATGGGGGTAGATAGGAAACCAGGTCTTGATCAGAAACATTGACTCCAGTGTAGGTTCTCGGACGGAAAGGAGAAGTATTGAATTTTAAGCAGATTTAAAATAGATGAAATATGTCTTAGATCTCTTGGTTTACTTGGCACCATCTTCTACCTCTAGAAGCTCTTTTCCTTCTCCTTTGTGCTCAGGGTCCTCCCGCTTTCCCACACTTCCTGTTGAGAGCTAGTACTTCAGCCTGCATCTCCTCTCTCCCTGCTGTCCTCCAAACAACCACTTTCCCGTCCCTCTTGCTTCTTAACAGAGAAGTTCAATCCATCTATTGTTTACTGGATCTCTCCTGTGACCCAGCCCCAGCCTCTGTGGGTTCTGGAGATGCAGAAGTACAACCCTCAGTGTCTGCCCTAAGGATGCAAACTGAGGAAGTTTATTGGTTGCTGCATTGTCCTGGCAGTAGAGCTCCTTTTGTTTCCCATGTGTTTGAGTTGTGTCATCTCCATATCTGTCCAACACCTCTCCTGTGTTTCAGGGTATGTGAGGCATGGAACTCAGCACTTCACATATTATCTCCTTTAATCCCTGTGAGGCATAGGTGCTAGCGAAGTCATTTTCTAGTTATAGAATATAAGGTACAGAAAAGTTGGCTAACTTTCCCAAAGTGAGACAGTAATCCAGAATTCACATTTGGGCAAGTCTGACTTTGAAGTCCAGGCTTATCCATACTACATCACACTGTTCTCTTGCTGCTGGTTTTATTTTAGGGAGGCATGACCTGTCTGTCATCTTAGCCTCCTAATGAGCCTACGATTCAGCTTCTCCAAGTCAGGTATTTGTTTTCTTCTCAAGGACTTGTTGGGTGCACTCCTAACACGGGTGTTTTGGGAGTCCTGGACTGGCTGGGTCACTTCCCTCCCCCACAGGTGTTGCAAACTGGGACAATTGGGTGTGGCTCTCACAACATGTAAAAACACTTAAATTACCAAGTATTCTATGCACCATTCTGGTGAAGGTCAGGGATATACGGTGGATTTATCTGTTGGGGCATTTCTTGGTAATAAAAAAGTGGGTTATTTTTGTTGTTATTTTTTTTTATCACATATCCTGGGAGAAATCAGCACTGGGCAGAGAAAGTAGACCAAAGACTTCCAGGTATTTTCACTAATACCTAATCTTTGTATTAGAACCACCTCTTTCTTCAGATGACCTCAGAAGAATTTGGTTTGGCTGTATAAAAACAGTACTAGTTGATTTTTTTCATTTAAGAATACAATGTATACATTGTCATGACTATAAACTTTAAGTATGTAAGATTTCTCTGCACTGTAATTTGTCCTAGGTTCTTGGTCACAAGAATGGTCTTTGGTGAAAAGTTAATCCTATCATGCCCTGGAAGTGGTCTTTACCTGCCTCACTATGCCTCTGTCCTTCCCAGGTGCGGTGGGGGCAGGAGAGTTTGTAAGCCCCTGTGAGAGTGGAGACAACATGGGTGAACCCTCTACCCTGGAAGAGCAGAGAGGGCCTTTGCCTCTCAACAAGACTTTGTTTCTGGGTTATGCCTTTCTCCTCACAATGGCCACAACAAGTGACAAGTTGGCCAGCCGCTCCAAACTGCCAGATGGTCCTTCAGGAAGCAGTGAGGAAGAGGAGGGTAAGGCCCTAAGGAGCCCTGGGAGCTTTGACACATGCACTTCCTTTCCGTTCACTTCATGAGTCTGGTGGCCCCCCAGCCATCTGTAGAGGAGGCAGGGCAATTGGCAACTGGGATCCTTGTCAGGGAAAATTAACCCTGGTTCTTGCTTTATAGACTGTTTTCACAAAATTCCTCCTAGTGAGTGTTTTCTCAAAACAATCCTGTGGTGCAGATGGGAGATCTTATCCGCTTTACAGATGAGGAAACAAGCTTGGAGAGGTTAAATAATTGCTTTTTGTCCACGATAATGGTAGACTTGGGACTAGAACCTAGTAGTGTTCATTTTACCCTACTCCAGTTACCCCGATCAGTCAGGTTTCTGAATGTCCTGCAAAGTTCATTCTCTTGAAGTCTGTGTTATAAGACTGGAATATGGGGTGCCCAGGGCCCCAGGGTGATTTCAGAAGAACACCTTCTAGGCCTTTTCAACTCTTGTACCTACCTTCAACCTTAAAGCAATCTATACATTATATTTCCATGTTGTCTGTTACTTAGGGTTTGAGTGAAGGCTGTGGTGGGGACGCGTAAAAATTATTTCAATTGTCTAAAGAGTGTGTGATCTAGGAGAGAAAATGAACAGATACAAATAAATACACTATAAGTGATTGACAGCAGTATCCAGATGTGGCTATAAAGGCTCGAGGTCCAAATGGAATCATGTTTTCTACAAGTTCCAGTTCTGGCTAATGTCTTATAAGAGAAAATTGAATTAGAGAACATGATTATCTTAAAATAACACCACTGCATATTTGTGATGGTTGGCATTTCAAGTGTGTGGATGATTCCTAATTAACAAAAACTATCTCTTACTAACTGTAGCCACATGGGGATCTATACAGGGTTATGGGAAGGGTGGTCAGGGAGTTTCGGTTAAGGTTTAGACTCTGTAAGGTGCATAAACAGTCATCAGTATAGAGGCTCTATTCTAGGGTATGGGAGCAGGTGTGGCCTGTGTGGGTTTCAAGGTTAAGTGTACTCCAAGCCTAATTTGTCAGAATTCCGATAGGTACAATGGGAGGTAGGGTGTGTGCAGAGTTTCTTAGCTAAGAATTAGTTTCGCTTTAATCATAAGCAATTGAGCATCCCTTGAGTATTTTGTGAGGAGATGTGTCATGGCATCAAAACAGTGTTCGTGGTCTTCTTTTGCCTTCACAATATTGCTGGACTCTAGTCTTTATTCTCCGAAGCATTCCTAACCCTTCCCTAGACCAGGACTTCACAAGGCAGCTTTGTATACATTTTATTTGTTGGTTGGTATAGCATGAATAAGAAAGCCAGCTTAAAAATCTGTGAGCCTGTGTGAGATATTATAAACTCAACTTGTAAAAATTCCCTCTATTCCCACTTGCTGATTGATACAGCAAATGTTTTTAATCCCATTCTATAACATGAGTAAAAGGAGGTAGGCATTATCTAATTGAGGGGGAACTTGGACAGTTTTTCAGAGGGACCTCTAGATTTCTCATGTAAAGTATGGTTATGGTGGATGTGTCTGCTTTATGTTGCTCCTTTATCCATGGACATTGTACCAGAATCCTTGATAGTTTTGGAATATGAGAATGTTTTAGAGGTTCCTTAGTCTCAAGCCTGAAGATATTTATACTAAAACAATTCTCTACAGACTTAGCATTCAAGAAGCTGTGATATGTCTTAAGGATAAATGGGAATCTCTTAGATGCCAAGAGTTCAGCAAATATTTGAATTCAGCTTATGAGACATATTTGTTAATGGGTTAAAAATATTGCACCTAGTTTTGTAAGGTGGCACACCATGAGCCATGGGGATTGACGGGAGTTGGGTTTATTTAGTGAGAAAAATTAGAGAAGTGGACTGCCTATACCTAGGTAATATTTGATTACACAAACACAAGGAAATACAAGCAGGGATTAAAATCTAAATTGGTCAGGACTAGAAAAAGCATGGATTATGCAGACATAAAATAGAAGTCTTGAAAATAAAGGACCATGAGGGGCCTCAGCAATGACCTAGCAGTAGAGTGCTGGCATTGAAAATTGTGACGTGTGTCATTTAGATGAGTCAAAAGGATAGTCATAAAACTGAGAAATAGTCCTGCTATCTTCTGAGTTTCTTGTAACCAGTTAGAGTTTCCAGTTTGTTTTCATTTTAAGAAGAATATGGAGAATGCTGAATCAAGAAGAGCAATAAAAAATGAATAGGCTGGCCAGTCAGACCTACCCAAAGTTTCAGAGGCCAGAATTTGGGCCATCAACATCGCCTGAGCAGCTCCAGCAGGCAGAGAGGGTACCAAGGGCGGGTTGGGGAGCCATCTCTGCGAGTGGTCTGCTCTGCCAAATTTTACCTCTGGGTATGAGGGGGAACGGGGGAAAGGTCCTGGCATTGCACTTTTATATACTTGGTTTGTGTTTTTATTTGTGATAAGTTAATTAGCACTTAATTTCTCAGAACTCCTAATTAACTAAAACCTCTAATGTTTTGCTTTTTTCTTTTTTTTTTAATGTGTTATTTATATATGAGAGGAGCAGATGACAAGAAAACAAGCTCAAATTAGATATTTGGTCAAAAGAAGCAATTTCTAATTGCCTAGGGTCATTACAGCTTCAGCCTCATCTCTCATAACTTCTACTTCACCCTCAAGACTATAGAGCAGTCATTGATGTTCAGTGTCCTGAGGTACTTCAAGATCATCAAAGGTAGATAGTTTTCAATAAAAAGGTTGAAAGAGGATTTTCTGGCTAATCTTCACTTAATCAGTTAAAATTTTAAAACCTTACTTTCTTTGAGCATTCTGGTTTTATCAGTTGTAGTGTACAGGGGGTAAACATGCTGATGGAGAATTTGAAGGCTCTATTATAAAAAGTGCTAAACAGCTGTTCATCTCCACAGAAGAAAGAGGAAATGGGCTTAGTTTTGTAGAAGAGATTTAGGGTAGACATAAGGAAGAACTCAGATGGGAATACTTCACCATGGGAAGTGGTGGTGTGTCCACCCCTGTGAACCGTCTGATGACTCGGTCTTGGTGCAGAAATGTTTGTTGTTTTTAGGTCTAGGACCTGCCTCCATTTCTCATCTTCCCAACCCCTCTTGCTGTTGTCCCTTCTTTTGGCAGCACTTTATAGGCCTTGAGAGAGATCTCTTTCTGAACCATGGGGAAGCCCTTGACTTGTCCTTGAGATACAGTGCTCTGGAGATAGCTGGGGAGTGGAAAGGGGGTAGTAAGAAGCAGGCATAAAGTAGCAAATAAACCAACTAGTAGTAATAATTATCTTGGTTATGT
The DNA here is from genome assembly GCA_028627145.1 of Eidolon dupreanum. Taxonomy (NCBI): domain Eukaryota; kingdom Metazoa; phylum Chordata; class Mammalia; order Chiroptera; family Pteropodidae; genus Eidolon; species Eidolon dupreanum. The sequence continues at coordinate 53,183,350 of CM053509.1, forward strand.
TTTTTATATAGAATTTTTAGAAATTCCTCCCTTCAACAAGCAATATACAGAATCCCAGCTTCGAGCAGGAGCTGGCTATATTCTTGAAGACTTCAATGAAGCCCAGGTGAGGAGTTTCTTTGTGTAGCTTCCCAGCGGGGCCGTGATGAAGAGTCCACTAGCTGTACCGAGAATAGGCCTGAGAGGGACAGTAGCTAGAGATTTCAGGACCTGGGAAACTGCCAAAGGTTGTTCACATGAAGTGGAATTTTTACTGTATACAGGGAGAGAAGTTAAAACCATGAGTTAATGGCTATGGTTCTGTTGCTGGGACAAATGCAGATTAAAATATGTGTTTAATAGAAATCCCCATCACAGTGTTGCTGACTCTGCCTGAAATGCTGAATACATGGGAGTTTAGTTGTCCCTTGAGGATTTAGGCCCCCAGAAGCTGCAGGTGAGGCAGGGAGAGTGTGTAGGGAAGCCACTTGGGCCTTTCAGTGAGAAAAGGTCTTGGGCAGGACAGGGTCCGTCACATTTTGGATAGTACAGTTGACCCTTGAACATCATGGGTATTGGGGGTGCTAACCTCTCATGCAGTCAAAAATCTGCATATAACCAGTCAGCCCGCCCACTGCTGGATTCCCAGCCGCAGAGTTGACCCTTGAACAACACGTTTGAACTGCACGAGTCAATTAAGAATCTGTGTGTAAGTGGACTTGTACAGTTCCAACCCATGTTGTTCAAGGATCACTGTATTTGAAAGTGTTCAGATCCAGTCTCTCTGACTCACTAAGGCTGCTATTCAGGGGCTTTCCAGAGACATCACCAGACCCATTGGAAGCTATTCCTTTTCTTCCAGTGTAACACAGCCTACCAGTGTCTCCTAATCGCGGATCAACATTGTCGAACCCGGAAGTACTTCCTGTGCCTTGCCAGTGGGATTCCTTGTGTGTCTCATGTCTGGGTCCATGACAGTTGCCATGCCAACCAACTCCAGAATTACCGTAATTATCTGCTGCCAGCTGGGTATAGCCTTGAGGAACAAAGAATTCTGGATTGGTAAGTTTTTAAGAGCCCACCTAGAACAATAGAAAGTAGAAAAGCAAGCTTTTCGAGGGGGAGAATCTAGGTCAGAGTAAATATTTCTAGAAACTGGAAGGATCGTACAGTAAATGATTGAATTTGAATGGGTTTGAGTTTATTTTAGCAGTTCACCTGGTATATTTCCCTAGAGTATACTGGTTAGGGACCTTTTGAAAAGGAATGAACTCAAGCTGTATGAATTGGGAGGGGACTAAGTTTTAAGCACCTTAAAAATACAGGCTCAGGAGGGAGCAGGGTTCGGCTTATTCTCAGCTCCAGAACAAACATGGAAATCAGAAAGGGGGTGGATTAGGAGGTCACAATCCCAGAGAATAGACATCATTCACAGAAAGAGAGGATGGGGGGGGCATGGTGCCTGAATGCAGGGGTTTTGAAAGCATTCAGATTATCCTCAGTTCTTTTATAGAAGGGCTGTTATTAGATATTATCTGTCACGTTAAGATCCCTCCTAATTCCAAGGTGCTGTGTCTCTGACTCCTTCATAGGCAACCCCGTGAAAACCCTTTCCAGAATCTGAAGGTACTCTTGGTGTCAGACCAACAGCAGAACTTCCTGGAGCTCTGGTCTGAGATCCTCATGACTGGGGGGGCAGCCTCTGTGAAGCAGCACCATTCAAGTGCCCATAACAAAGGTACCTGTATAGCGTGTGCGCATTGTTATTGCTCCAAGAATGTCGTTGAACCCATAGCTGTTAGGCCTTGTGGTCTGAGTCTCAGTCCTGATTATTGGTTAACCATATCTGTGTTCCTAAGAGAAGTACCATCTTTAAGAGGTGCGTTAACATGAGTGAAGCACTGGGCTGTCTATGCTTCTACTGGTGTCCAGTGGTGTATTTGCTAAACATTTTTACAAGGTCAGCATTTAGTGATAACTTTTCCCATTTGGCTGTGATCAGTAGCATGTTGTGTTTGACATAAAGGGCTTAGATTGGGCAGAGTGGGATGTACTGGCTACAAGGCACATCAGGCTTTTTAATAGAGGGGCTAAATTGAGTCTCCATTCCTCACTTACCTTCCCCTGCTTCCTACAGATATTGCTTTAGGGGTATTTGACGTGGTGGTGACAGACCCCTCATGCCCAGCCTCGGTGCTGAAGTGTGCTGAAGCATTGCAGCTGCCTGTGGTGTCACAAGAGTGGGTGATCCAGTGCCTCATTGTTGGGGAGAGAATTGGATTCAAGCAGCATCCAAAATATAAACACGATTATATTTCTCACTAAGGCTACTTGGTCTTACCAGTTTTATTCCTTGATGTTGTGGAGATTGTGTTTTAACCAGGTTTTAAATGTGTCTTGTGTGTAACTGGATTCCTTGCATGGATCTTGTATATAGTTTTATTTGCTGGACTTTTATGATAAAATAAATGTTGAATCTCTTTGGTTGTAGTAACTGGGATTTCTTCATCTACTTCGAGCTTACTTTCAGAACAGGTAGCAAGACAAACTTTGTACCTTCTGTGTGGTTTTTCAGTTGGCTTGTTCATTGTAGGAGGGCATCTAGCCAAGGGAAATAATGAGGAGTGAATTTTAAAGTTTTCTTTGGCATAGCTGTCAAAAGGTTATCCTGGGCTATCTAAAATTCAGTACTACTAAAAACCTGATTTTACAGTAGGCCCAGATAAATAGTTGTGCCAAAAGTTGAGGGAAATTCACAGTTGTTTCTTGGCAGTTAAAAAAAAAATCTCTTTATAGAGTTGAGCTCACTAAACTGTGTACTGTACTCAGCTAAAAGGCAAGAGGGCCAGTTGCTGTGACTGGGCAGTGACTGTAAGCTTGATGGTATGACCTTCAAAGATGACATGAGAAATACAGCGGTAACACTCGGAAATGTTAGAAGCTTTAGTCACAGGTACAAAATTTTATTACTATTGTCACATGCTGGAAGCTATCCCTTCCCTACCCCCCAGCATTGTCCCCGTTGATGTTCTCTCATTCTCTAAAGCAGCGGTCAGTTTTTTTTCTTCCAACAGTAAATATTTTAAGTGTCACAACTACTCACCTTTGCCATGATGGCATGAAAGCAACCACAGACAATAGGTAAATGAACAATGAACAAGAGTGGCTGTGTTCCGGTAAAGCTTTATTTACAAAAAGAGGTGATGGTTTGCTAATCTCTGCTTCAGGGGCAGCAGTGGAAGGGGTTGTCTTTAGCTGACAATAGCAGAGAATAAGGGTGTAATATGTGGTAGAAGAGATGTAGAGACCAGGTTGCGTAGCTAAAAACTGAGGCCAGAATGTTGCATTCTTTTTGGTTTGAAGGGAGTTCATTGAATGTTTTGGTTCATACTGATGGGAATATTAGCGTTTACCAGTGATGGTTGGGCCAGATTAGGAGAATCTCAGCTCCTGTGGTTCTTCTAAGATGGGATAATTAGACCTGCAGTTTTCAGTATTTGATAGCTAATAATTTGACCTCAGTTTTTTTAAGGACCTTATTTGTTTTAAACAACTAAATACATTGTAACTAAAACTGCCCTTTTACAATTTGAAATAATTGGAAGTTATTGGTAAAATTCTTCAGATTCATAAGTTTTAAAGATCCTTAAGGATGGGATACTGAGTTTTAATTTTCTGGAGGAAAGAGGGTTTGTGGGGTGAGGGGAAGCCTACCTTATCTGGTGCCTTTCTTGCTCAGTGGCAACATACAATAGTTGACTTACTCACATGAGCCACAAATTAGTTAACTTTCTGATCTGTTATTACTGCTGTGTCTCTTGCAGCTTGAACAGTACCTAGGCACATAGTAGGAGCTCAGTAAATGAACTTATCAGAGAAATGTTCTCAATGTAACAGATATTGCAGGGTCCACAGAAGGAGAGCTGATGCCACTTGTGTTCCTTTGTAGGAGAGTTAAGAACTCCAAGTGGGGCAGACCTTTCCACTTGAGAAAGAGGAAGGATTTGTACTCGTGGATATTCAGTAATCACTTCTAGGAGAAAAGGTACAGCCTTCTCAATAGCTTACAGCTAGAGAATGAGATGTTTTGAGCCTTCTTCTGTTAAAGATGAGAGCGTGGTGAGAAAGACTTATTTCAGTTCGTGAACCCGAAATTTTCACATCCCAAAACTACAAAAGAAAAAAAGAGCCTCATCAAATATGCTTTCCTAAGATTTTTTTCAAAAAAAAAAAAAAAAAAAGAATCAGGGCCACCTGTGATCTAGATAATGTCATCTTAAAACCCAAAGTCTGACTTCTGTTAAAATCACTTAGGGAAAATCTGGTTGAGGACATTTCAGAAAGAGCAAACAATAAAGCATTTGGGACAGACCTCTGAGAGAGGCCAACAACCACTTTATCTCATATAGATAAAAAAAAAAGTAGAGTTAGAAAGGGCAGTCCCCTTTCACAGACTGGAAGCTGTGGGCCAGCGAGGCAGGGTTCCTACGGCAGCACAGCTAGTTAATGTCAGAACTGGGAACCAAGGCCATGCTGCTTCCCAGCATAGCAATACACAACCTAGCCAAGAACTTAAAACCCATCTCAGCCTCAGGAGGTTAGTATGTAAAATATGATGACTTTTACTAGAAAATAATCCATTAAAATGATTAAAGATGAGCAGACACAATGCTTTATCTCTTTGGGCCTCAAGTTTTCTTGTTTATAAAAGTGAAGGTGTTTGGACCAGATGATGGCTAAAGTCTGTATGTCCAGCACCGGAATTCTACAACTTGTTTTAAAAAGCCACACACACATAGTCCACTGAGTTCCCCAAAGGTTGTTCCTACCTGCCCAGAGTTCCACCAGCCTGGGTGTAATATTTGTTATAATCTAGTCGTAACAGTAATTGAGCCAAATCCGAGTTGATCTGATGATTCCGAACACTGGAGAGAATCTTGAACAGGAGTGAAGACTGGCGGCTAAAGCCCTGCAGAGAGAAGGACTCAAGCCGTCATTCCTGAGACTCACCGTCTACCCATGTGGGGAAGGGAGAGGTCGTAACAGGTGTTCTTTGGAAAAGCTTTGCTCAAAATTCTCCAGCACCACCTGGCCTTCCCACATTTCATTTCTGTTAACTCCTAAAATAACTTCTTAGTGCCAAGTCCACAGAACACAGGACTTCTAATAAAGTACTCTCATTGCTCTCATTCTCAGTAGGAATTTAGCAGCCAGTTTCAAATTAATATAGTCTGTCGTGTACTGCGGTTGGGGAGCACCTGTGTGTTTTTGATAATTATAATCTCAGTGAAAGATAGAGGGTTAGTTCAAGGAAGGAGGTTGGATATGAGAAAGTAAGAGCAAAGCCAATGCATATTTGGTGGGCCCAATAAACCATTCAGGGCTGAACTATTTTTGAATGCTGAGGAAGCACATAATTATCTGCTTTAAAATCAACCAATACCAACATTTTAGATTCGTTTCTTGTTATTTTTGTGTGTATGTACTGGGGAAAATGCTTTATTGCCTCAGAGGGAAAGATCATGTTTCTCCATTTGCAAAACCACCTCTATCCTTTGGACAGGGCTGTGTATTTCCAGCAGCCAGGCAGACTCACCTTCACCAGGATGCTCAGCTGGGCAGCTCCACGTTCATCCAGTGGGCCCAGGTTCTGACTGACGAGCGAGCAAAAGCTATGACAGAGGTCTAGGATTTCATTCAGGCAGTGAAACACCTACCCAGGAAACAGTTGGTATTAGGAAAAAGAAGATCTGTGAAATTAAAGATTTAGGAAAATAATCTTAAGAGCTAATTTATTCTCGTGCTCCCACTTCTGACCTAAGGAGAGAGAATGCCATGTGCAAGTCCTGCCAACTCCTCAAAATGCAACATATATAAAACAAATCTCCCCCCTTCCTGGCAAAGATGCTATCGTTTTCTTAATCACCCCTGCACAAAACCTCCACTGTAGCCACATTAAACTAGTCGTCATTTCTTAGACCCACCAAGATTGTGCTCCTGCCTTGAGCTTTGCTTTCATTGTTGTTCCCTGTGCCTGGGATACTCACCTCCTTAATACCAGGTCCAACTCCCTACCCCCAACCCCCATAAACTTTAGTGACCCCTGAATCGCTCTCTATATTATCTGTAGTGTTCATCTGGCGTTTGTTCAGGCCACCTGTGTTGTTATTGACCTGTGTATGTATGTATGTCCTGTTTCTCCAACTAGATTGTGAGCTCCTTAAGGGCAGAGCCATGACTTATACCTCTTTGTATCCCCAGTGCCTTGCATACAGTGAGCACTCAATAAATATTTAGTGATGACCACCTGCTCTGAGATTCTACTTTTCCCCAAGGATATACTCATACCATGCAAAGACAGTCTACCTGTCACAGTGGTTCATGGTTGTTTTCAATTCACAGAACGCTTAGGAGTGGCATTTATATAACTCATTCTCCCTTAGTGAAGCAAAAATAACAGCCCCCTATACCAGCACAAAAGAGAAGTCTGTAGTGCTTGTGATGTGGCACAACTAAGGAATGACAATTAGCTCACATCGAATATAAAGTGTAACTATTATAGTAGAAACTAGAAGGGATCATTTCAACCTTCTTGCTTTTTATCCTGGAATTGGAATCGGCTTGTGAGCTTTAAAAAATACTGGTGCCTGGTCCTACTCCAGGAACTCTTAAGTGCTCTGGGTTCCATTTGATTCGCATGTGGATCTAAGGTTGAGAACAACTCCCCTGAAGGAGATACACATATGTACATATGTGTGTACACACATAGAGGAGGCTGCTACTCAAGTAGTCTCTGAAAACAACTTTCCAACAACTGGCTGATCCTGATTCAAAAGATTTCTAGGAATGTAAACTCTATATGCTTTTCGTTGGTCTTTCTACGGTGTCAGAAAATTTTAAAAATGTCTTGAAATCCTTCTGAGGGTTAAGCATGTATTCTTTCATGTATAGCTGTCCACATTCTATATTTCAGAAATTCAAAGATATTTAAGTTTCCTTTTAATGTCCCTTTTAGTTTTGCTTTATAAGTTGTTAAAAATGTTTAAATATGGAGATTGAACAATAGTTCCATATCCTGGCAACTCAAAGTGCCTAAGGGAACAATCAGGCTAGAAGCAGTGTGGGGAAACCAATCAGTCCTACTTACAGGTTTCAACAAGATAAAGGATTGAGCCAGCAAATTGCTCAGGAAGTGGTCGTGAGCCAATCGGATGCTTTCAAAGTCTCGGGTAGAATTGATCTGATGAAGCAGCTGTGAAAACTGAGACTCCAGCACATCTACCTGACAGACAGTTGCACAAATAATTTTAGCACCTTGCCTATTCTAAGTACTCAGAGACACTAAGATGCCTGATAGGATGACATAGAAATTCTTTGCCCCACCCATCTTCCTCCTATCTAAGCCACTTTTAAGATTGACCAGACACCCTTATGTTGCCTAGCCTTGTAGATAGTTATTTGCCTAATTCCTAACAACCTCCAGTGTCCAGGCAAATTCACCCCACCCCACCACCTGCCCCAACCCAATCCCCTCATGCCTTACCCCTTCCACTGACTGACTTGGTTAAGTTCTATAGGATTCTGGAAGTTACAGCAAACTATAAAAATAAGGGTCGACAATAATTAATACATTGCTGATAAGGACCCTAACTCATTCTCCTTCATTCTCCTTCAGCCATTTATTTTCACTTTCCTCTAAAATGCCCCCAGGACACATGCCCAGTGAGATAATCCATGAATTTTCTCAAACGCAAGCATTTCACCAAATGCAGGATTGCAGCCCCTCTTCAATAACTCCTGCCAACCTACTAGACTTCTCATGCCCTTCCTTCTACTCATCCCTCGGCACAGACCTGGAGGTAGTACTGCAGATTATCCACCAAGAATGCCATGTGGTTTCTTAGGCGCCACTTGACTGCATCAGTCTGGTTGGACTTGAGGTGTTTGCGCTGCATTTGTAGGGCCCAGCAGTGCTGCAGTTCAGCTTGTACCCGGCGCACACTCAGTAAGTACTTGAAGACAACATTGTACCTGGGACAGAAACGTCAGGCTATGTAAGAAAAAAACTTCACACCTCCACCTGTATGACAGACCATAGGTCTTTGTGCCACTGACCCTTCCTCAAAAAGGCAGGAAGGACTATGGCTATGCCACCCTGAACAAGCCTGATCCCGTCTGATCTCAGAAGCTAAGCAGGGTTGGGCCTAGTTAGTACTTGGATGGATGGGAGACCACCTAGGAAGACCAGGTGCTGCAGGCGTAAAAAAATAAAAATAAGGGATTATAAACTGACAAGGTCCTTGCAATCTGTGAGGTCAACCAAGGGTTGCCTCGCCTTAAAAAAAAAAAGGCAAGGGAGGAAATGGGAATGGACAAATAAACTGATCTATATGATGGACTATTATTATATAGCCATCAAAATCAATGAAGTTCAGCTGTACAACACAAAAAAATGACGACTCGTAATAGTATTTTGAATAAAAAAGGGAAATCTCAAAAGGTTACATATAGCCCAATGCCCTTTTTTATAGTGCTTACAGCAACTAAATAGGAAAAAGTATACTTTGGACAAATATGTAGTATAGAAAATACAGAATTTAGGATAGTAGTCATTTTGGGATGTTGGAGGCAAGGGGGCAGGACTGGGAAGAACCACATAGGTAGACGTATATTATTGTCAGTGTTCTAGTTTTTGTGCTGGGAAGTGGTTTTATGGTTTGTGCACGTGTGTGTGTGTGCATGTGTAAGAAGAAGGAAGGTCTTGCAAGGACCAATAATAAGAATATGTTAGGAACCAAGAATTTGGGTTAATATGATTCTCTGTCCCGGAAACCCAAAGAAAATGGAGGTCTCTCACTGAGACTCCCTCACAGCAAGCTCAGGGGCCAGGTGCTGAATGCTGAGCCCTGTACTAAGAAGACACATGGGAAGAGCAGTTCCTGGTGGAACTGGGTGTATTTACTTTTTCTTAGGAAGACATGCAGAAGACAACCCAATTCCACTTGGTTTTAAGAATTATCTATTTCTAATACTGAAAGTAGTATACGTCGTTTGGATTCTGATTCGAACCAACTCAACTATAAAAACACACCTTTTAGGTAACTAGGGAAATTTCAATGTAGATTAGATAGCAGATGCTAAAGCATTATTAATTTTATTGGGTATGATATTGGCATTATAGCTATATTAAAAACATGTCTTGTGAATTGCATAATGATGGAGTGAAATGACTTGTGTAGGATTGCTTCATAAGGCTCTAGAAAAAAAAGATTTAACAAGTACACTGGTTACTGAAGCTTGACAGTGTGTACATGGGAGTTCATTATAGTCCATATTTTTGTTTATATTTGGAAATTTTCTTAATAAAAAGTTTGAAAAATACTTTGGAGTTTGATTTCTTTAACGGTGTTACGAGCATATCAAGTGAGGAGGCGAGTGGACTGCTGGGATTGTGGAGACTCTGGACAAGGTCCAGGCAGCTTATTTAGTGGTCTGGGGGATCTGAAACTGCCACAGAATCTTCTCCCTGAACCAGCCTTGCCATTTCCAGTTTATGCCTAATCTCTCAACCCTAAGCTTTTTTACCCCAAACAGTATAGAGGATTGTGAACAGAAAGAAGATAAAGAGAGGACATTTTGTTCCTTTGTTTCCCTTCTCTCCATTCCTCTAGCCTGAGCATGACAGTTTCCATCCTGCAGCCAGGCCAGGGGCCACTGCCTGAACCCATAAGAGCATTTGGGAAATTCCTGAAATGGCGTGGGGATGGATTTAAGAGGCAATGACCAGCCAAGTATGCTTCCCTTGCCTCCTTTCTCTGGAGCACTAGTTCTCCTCTGGCTGGGGAACATTAGTTCCTGACGGAGCTGAGCAAGAGCACTTGGCAGGTTCTCAGGATAAAGACCAGGGCCGATCCAAGCCCTGTCTCTCACCACCTTGGTACGCTTGGCTGCTCCCACTGGCTCTCCCTGGGGGTAAGGAGGTGATCTTCTCCCCAGTGACTAAAGTCCACAGCAAACACTTGGGCTTGGAAAGTCTTCCCAAGTAAATAAGAAAACTACAAAATTTAGGGAGGAACCTCATCAGTCTGATGGAATTATCAAGAGTCAGACTCAATGTGGTGCCTGAGACTGCACAACCCAGGGGTCACAAACTGGCAGCCTGTATGTAAACTTGTTATTTTGCCACTGAAAAAGAAAACTGATGGTTTGAAGGGTTTGACCTTCCCGTTCATTCCAGTACCTACCACTCCCTACTATCTCACATCTGTGGCTTCACTTAGTTATGTTTTCTGGCCAGCCCCTGAAGGCCTTTAAGTTTGAAACCTCTCATTTACAGACTGCTAACTAGTTGGTGGCTATCAAGCTCCCTCCAATTCTATTCCTGATAATTTCTTCCATGGAAATAAGGTGGATCATATTTACCTGTGAGAAAATCAAATACTCACTTTTCTAGGACAGCGGGGGTGAAAAGAATGTGCAGTGGCCACTGCACTTTGTAGGAAAGACCTAGAGCTGCCCAGCCGGATGCAGGGGCTTCCCGTGGAGAAGTTTCCCGAGAAGGGCCTTCTCTGGCCTGAGTAGCATCTGTTAAGAGGAGAGGGAAGGAAGTCTAGCTTAGACATTGCTAACCTAGAACCAGAGCTTCAGCAGGTGAAGAGCATTCATGAAATGAGCACTCACTCGAGCCTGCAGTATCAGAAGCATAAATGGCACAAAGGGGACTTGCAGAGGCAAGAAAACATCTATGTGAGGTTCTTTTAGGTCTTTTAGAGATTCTTTTTTCAGCCTTAAAGTCTAGTGGCTTGAAAAACAGAGACCTTTCCAGTGCATGACAAACAAAAACCATGGCCTAGACCTCTCAGCCTCTCTGGACTTCCCTTTCCTCCCACATAAAATTAAGGCACTGGACTTGGTGATTTCTAAGGTCCAGAATGATAACGGTTTCTTTGGAGGTGGAAGCAGAGAAAGGAGAACAGATGATGACTAGTAGGAACAGACAGATGCAGAATGAATGGCAAACCTTTCTGCTCCTTTCCATGGTACTCAATCGTCAAATGCAACAGAGGGAGAAGGTTATCGTCATCCAGCAACACCTTGTGCGCTGACTGTTGAAAGGCCACGTTCACATCTGTAAAAAAGAACAAATGGGCTACATAATGAAGCCAAACTCCTCTGGCTCTCCACTTCTCCCCAGCCTGCCTCACACTACAAACAGGATGCAGTAGATGTTGGTTGCTTCTGCCTGACTGGCATGCGTTCCCCTTCTTGTTGATAACAGCACCCTGATTTTCCCTAGAGAATCACCCCTGCTCAGTACAATCCATGTAGTTCCAGTGGGGTTGACAATACCTGATCCTAGGGGTAGGCATGATCAAATGGAACGTCATACTCTACCTTGTTACACTATTTTATTTAGGGATATAAACGTGACCAGGCCAGGCCAACCCAGAGGCTCTATTCAGACTGAAAGAGTACAACTCTTTAATTTTCTTTCTTTTATTTTTTTTCCAGACTCTGATCCTTAACCCAACTCTCCTCACGTAGTCTGAATGGGAATGGTGATCATTCCTACTGGTCAAGGGTGAACACTTTGGCATATCTTAATGTCTGACCTCTCTGACACAGGGATAGGTATCGGTCCAAGCTGGACTAATTGAAACCCTTTCTCTGGAATCCTTTCAGTCGCTATCAGAGAGGCTGGGTTGGCTCTGCCAGTAGACACTGTGAGGGATGTTCCTGGGAGCTGTTGGTGGCCATGCTTCCAAATGTGACTGTAAGTCCATCAAAGAGTATACAGAAGGCACAGACAAGAGATGATAAAACAGAATCCTAGCAGTATTCAAGTCCCTGGTTTCAGTCGTTCGTTCTGAGGCCTAGTTATACTCCATCCCTCTGGAGTTACAGGTATAATAGCAAATACATTCTCCTTTCTACCTAGGTTAGTTCATGTTAGGTTTCCACGATCACAACCTTAAGAGTTCTAATACAATAAGAGGTGGCAATAAGTCCCAATATGTTCCATAAAGAATATATGTCTAGAATCTGATAAAATACCTGGTTTGAAGGCCCGTGCCAATTCTTCCAGGAAGGGACACAAGTCAAGAGGCTGCTCCCAGTGACCATGGTGTGAAGCCTATCTGAAAGGCCTTCCATCTTTGGAAACTCAACAGTCTGCTCTTATGTGGAACAGGCCTAAATGGGTCAGCAGCAGTCAAGAAACACCTGGCAACTTCAGTAAGCTGGTAATTCTCTGGTCCACAGGGCACTTACCATGTTCAGTGACTGCAGTGGGGGGTGTTTTCAGCATGTGTTGAGCTGTGTCAATGAAGGCCTGAAACAGTTCTCCACGTCCCAGAAGGTAAAAGTCTTTAATGATCTGCAGAGAGAATTTCAACTTACAGTTTGATAATCCAGCCATGAGCTTCTCACTATCCTACTGGAATTACACATTTAATTTACAAATCTCATCAGTTTAAGTCAACCTACAAAAGGATATAGGCTTTTGACATTTCAAAGGGGCATACTTAGCAATCTCTCATGGCAGGATGACTGGTGTGTCTTTGGTATCATTTATTCAGTGAAAATACAATTATATTAAGCCAGAAGAAAGTAAACACCCAAAGCTTTGTACTGTAGTAAATTTACAGTATTAGGTGGAATAGGACCATCAGGCCAAGGACATAGGAGGCCACTCTAGAACTCTGGGTATGGGCAATCAGTGCTCTCAAGAGAGGCTAGAGAAATACGTCATTGCCCACCAGCATCATTTTGAGAGTGAATAGAACAACTAAGCTATTACCTTCAGCTGACCCAGTAAATCTGACTCTTCCACCATCAGCTTCCAGAGATGCTGTAAAAAGAACCATCAAAACAGGAACAAAATTTCATTACAATGAAAACCTCTGTAAAAATGATTTTATACAAATCCAATGATGTATTGAAAAAAGAATATAAATCATGATCAAGTTGAGTTAATCCCAGGAATGAAAGGGCAGTTTAACAGTAAAAAAAAATACACACACACACACACACACATACACACACACACACACAATGGAAATGTTCTGAAATTTCGTAGTGATAGTTACATACATTTGAATATACTAAAAACCACTGAATTGTATATTTTTAAATGGCTCAAATGTTATGTGAATTATATCTCAATAAAAATGTAAATGTGAATGTAATTTACTAAAGATCAAAAAATAAAACATGATTACCTCAATAGACGCAGAAAAAGCACTTAATAAAAGTTAACATCTATTCATGATTTTAGAAAGAAAGCAAACAAGGAATAGAAGGAAACTTCTTATTCTGATAAAGGGTATACACCAAAACCCACAGCAAACAACCTATTTAATGGTGAAACATTAAAAGAAATTCCTTTAAAGTCATTCAACATTGTACTAAAGACTTAGCTAATGCAGTAAGATTAGAAAAAAAAAGTATAATTGGAAAGGAAGACACAAAAGTTACTATTAACAGATGATATCATTTATCTGTATATAAAGTCCAAGAGAACTTATATGTAGATTATTAAAACTAGTAAGAATTCAGCAGGGTTGAGGATTAATATACAAAAATCAACTGTGTAACCATTGCCAGCATCAATGGTAAAATCCTAACTAGGATTTGTCCTGCGAAGTGATCAACACTGAAGTACCTAGAATCTCTACCCTGGCCCTTAACCCTTCCTCTTTTACTGGAACTGACACAGATTAAGAACTGGCCTTTGGCCCCTCTCCAGTACATGTTACTAGACAAAGTAGGGAAGATCCCCTGGGGAAAATATGCACACAGGTCAAAATAACTTAGACATGTGAAGACTAAAAGAAACACAATAGACTAGACAGCACACACCATATGAAGCGGAAGTTTTAGAACAAACTGAGGGATAGTAACAATGTGTCACCCAGATCTCCCCCAAGACTGAGGTATTCATTACCCCAGCTGTTGAATAATGCCTGTTGTTGGCCCTCCAGGAACTGCCTTTGGGTAAGGAAGCTTCCTTACCCATGGTTTCTTTCCCTGAGGACAGGCCATTCAATTTCTGACAGATGCAGAGATACGATAGCCTAGCCCTTGAACTTCAATTTAGGACATCTCTAAAAGGCCATTACAGCTTCAGAACTCTGTGTAGGACTGGCCAAGACTTCTGCTACAACTGCATCACAGCTTACCCTCTCTCTCTGCTCAACCCTACTTTCCTCACTTTTTGCAACTAAATTTTATTCTCAGAATCTGTTTTCTGGGAAATTTGACCTATGACACAGACCAAGATTTAAAAATACGCTTGGTAAATATGCTTAAAGAGGTAAGGATAATAGCAATATACATATACAAAAGAAATCATAAAAAAGAACCAAGTTTCTGGAACAACTGGATATCCACATGCAGAAAATTAAAACTTGATCCATACCTTGCACCGCATACAAAAATTAACTGAAAATGATTGCAAATCTAACAGTAAAACTGAAAACTATAAATTTTCTAGAAGAAAACAAAGGACAAAATCTTTGTGATCTTGGGTTAAGTGAAGGTTTCTTAGGCACAATGCCAAAACCATGCTTCATAAAAGAAATCGATAAATTGGACTTAATCGAAATTAACTTCTGCTCTTGAAAAAGTGTTAAGAGAATGAAAAAACAATTCATAGACTGGGAGAAAATATTTGTAAGTCACATATCTGATAAAGGACTTATATCCAGAATACAAAGAATTCTCAAAGCTCAATAGTAAGAAAACAAAAACAATAAAAAATGGACAAAAGATTTGAACAGACAATTCACCAAAGAAGATATATAGATGGCAAATAAGCATATGAAAAAATGTTTAATAACATTAGCCATTAGGGAATGCAAATTAAAACTACAATGAGGGAATGCTCAAATGTCTATCAACAGAGAAAACATATTAGTATGAACAGTGGAGTGCTACTCAGCAATAAAAAGGAATAAACTATTGCTACATGTGACATGGATTAATCTTAATTACGCTGAGTAAAAGAATACCTAGGAATAAATTTAACCAAGGAAGTGAAATATATGTATAACATAAACCACAAGACTTTGTTGAAAGAAATCAAAGACGACACAAATTGAAAGACATCCTATGTTCGTAGGTCAGAAGAATTCATATTGTTAAAATGTCCATACTACTTAAAGCCATCTATAGATTCAACATAATCCCTATCAAAACTCCAAAGGCATTCTTCACAGCAATAGAAAAAACAATTCTACAATTTGTATGGAACCATGAAAGGTCCCAAACAGCCAAAGCAATCCTGAAAAAGAAGAACAAAGGCAGAGGCATCACATTACTAATTTCAAACTATACTACAAAGCTATGGTAAATAAAACGGTATGGTGCTGGCATAAAACCAGACAAGGAGACCAATGGAACAGAACAGAAAACTTAGAATTAAATCCCTGCACATAGAGTCAACTAATATTTGACAAGGGAGCCAAGAACACCCAATGGAAAAAGGATTGTCTCTCCATAAACAGTGCTATGTAAACTGGACAAACACATGCAGAAAATGAAACTGGTCTATCTTACACCGTACACAAAAATTAACTTGAAATGGATCAAAGACTTAAACATAAGACTTACTAAAAAACTTCTAGAAGAAAACATAGGGAAGAAACTCCTCAACATTTTGTCTTGGCAATGATTTTTTAGATATGACACCAAAAACAAACAAAAGTAAAAACAAGTGTGACTACAACAAACTTAAAAGCTGCTGCACAGCAAAAGAAGTATTCAACAAAAAGAAAAGGCAACCTACGGAATGGGAGAAAATATATGCAAGCCATCTATCTGATAAAGAGTTAATATATAAGGAACTCATAAAACAACACCAAAAAACAAGACGATCTGATTAAAAAATAGGTAGAGGACCTGAATAGACTCTTCTCCAAAGAAGACATATGGATGGCCAATAGACATATGAAAGGATGTTCAACATCACTGATCTTCAGGGAAATTCAACTCAAAACCTCGAGATATCACCTCACAACTATCAGAATGGCTACCCTCAATAAATTGACAACAAAAAGTGCTGACAAGGATGAGGAGAAAAGGGAACCCTAGTGCACTCTTGGTGGCGTTTTAAATTGTTTCAGCCACTATGGAAAACAGTATGATGATGCCTCAAAAAATTAAAATAGAACTACCATATCACCCAGAAATTTCACTGCTGGGAATTTATCCGAGAAAATCCAAAATACTAATTCAAAATGATATGTGCACCTCTATGTTCACTGCAGCATTTCTTACGATAGCCAAGATACGGAAGCAACCTATGTGTCCATCAACAGATAACTGGATAAGGAAGAGGTAGGTAGTACATACATACAATGGAATAGTACTCACCTACAAAAAAGGATGAAATCTTTTCATTTGTGACAATATGGATAGATCTAGAGGGTATTATGCTAACTAAGTCAGACAGAGAAAGACAAATACCATATGATTTCACTTACATGTGCAATCTAAAAAACAAAATAAATGAACAAACTCATAGTTACAGAGAAGAAATCGATGGTTGTCAGATGGGATAGGGATTAGGGGGGCTGGGTGAAAATGTGAAAGGATTAAGAATTACAAATTGCCAGTTATAAAAACAGTCATGGGGCTGTAAAATACAGCATAGGGAATATAGTCAATAATATTGTAATAACCATGTATAGTGTCAGATGGGTACCAGACTTATTGGGGTGATCACTTCGTAAGTTACATAAATGTCTAATCTCTATGTTGTACACCTGAAATCAATATTGTATGTCAACTGTAATTGAAAAATTTAAAAAAATTTTAAAAAGAACTGTATGTTCAGGATACTTTGAGAAGAACATTATTTCAGAGAATAGATGGGATAACTCTCTTGTAATACATTTGGAGAAGTGTTTTAACATGTATTAACAAAGGTTATATGAGTGTTCTGTGCAAGCTAAAGAAAAAAGAATAAACTATTGATACGTGTAACATGAATTAATCTCAAAATAATTATGCTGAGTAAAAGAAGCCGGACCCAACTGCCCTCCCTGCCCCCGCAAAGAGTATATACTGTTTGATTCCATTTATATCAAATCTAGAAAATGCAAACTAATCTATTGTGACAGATTACATGACAGATCTCAATGGTTGCTTGGGGAGAGGGAGGGTAAGAAGGGTGGGATAAAAGCACATGGAAGGGTTGAAAATAAGGCTGGAAGAAGATATATCAGATAAATATGACATGAAAGAAAGCAGATATTAATAACTTAAGAAATATTAAGAAAGTGATCTTAATAACTAATAAAGTTTAAGTCGATATATATATACATAGAATAAGTGATAAAGAGAACATTATGTATACATAAAAGGAAAAATACTAAGTATATATTCATTATAATACACACATGCCTAACATATAACCTAAAATGAGGAATTAGAATATGCATAGAACTCAAGGCTCAACACAGAAATATACATTCTCTGTGCACATGGAGAGCAATTAAAAATAATAAACAGAAGCCTTAGTAAATTCCAAAGGACCAATACACAGACTATGTACTCCAACTATACTGCAATAAAATTAATATAATAAATTCCTTGGAGTAAAAAAATCATAGAGAAAATTAAGAATTATTTAGAACAGAATGATAATGAAAGCAACTTGTGGGACAAAGTCAAAGCACTATGTAAAGTTTTATATATATTTCTTAGGAAACAAAGATTAAAAATAGAAGACTCATGCTTCACCATATGCAATTAAAAAATAACAGAAAATGCAAAGAAACAAGAAGAAAAATAAAGATAAAGGCAGATATTAATGAAATACAGAAAAAATAAAGAATTTAAAAAGCTGGTTCTTTGAAATTAATAATACTAAGTAAAAAGGTTGAAATAAATAAAATACAAAATAAAACAAATAGCTACAGATAAGCAGAGATATTTTGGAAATTAAATCTAGATGAAATAGGTGAGTTCCTAGAAAAGTAGAAAATATCAAAATTGGTACATGAAGAAAGAAATGTCTTGAATAGATTAATAGGTTTTAAATACATTGAACTGGTGAAAAAAACCTAGCTTAATTTTTCAGTAAATTCAGACTTTCAGTAACAATTCCTGTCTTACCGTCATTGTTCTAAAAAAACTGAAAAAGAGTGATTTTTATGAAGCTTAGATAATCTTTATTCCACAACCACAAAAGAATACAAGAAGAGAATAGTATAGTCTTATTTCACTAGTGAATGTAGATGCAAAAATTCCAAATATTGTATTGGCTAACCAAATTCAATAATATCAACACATAAAACATTACATTTGAGTACGGTTTACCTGAAGAAGATTCAATATCTGAAAATCCAACCAGGAATTTACCATATGAATAAACTAAAGGAGAAAAAGAACCCAGAGCAATAAACTGCACCTTAATTGATATAGAAAAAGCAGTTTACAAAATTCAACATCTATTTATGATAAAAACTCATAGTAAACTAGAAAGAGAAGTTAATTTTTTTAAGTAGGTGTGCCAAAAGCCTAAAGCAAGCATTCTAGTAGTAGAGACTTTAGATGCATTAAGAGCCAAAAAAAATCAAAGATGCCCATTATCAACTCTGTTTTACACATTTATATAAACTATCACTCCAACTGTTTAATGCAGTATTACTGATCCTAGCAAAGATTATAATAAAAAAAAGCAAAAAATTTAAAATTGGAAGGCAAGTTGTAAAACCTTCATTAGTTGCAAATGATATGATCATTACTTAAAGAAATCAATAGAATCAACAGACTACCAGAACTAAAGCAATACTTCAACAAGTTGCCAAGCATAAGATTAGCCTCTAAAAATTGATACCATTTCTCTATATGAGCAGTAACTCACTAAAGATAAAATAAAAAACTATTATGTATCTTGGAGTTAATTTTTACAACCTTTTTGTCAAAGTACTAAAGTATACTTTACAGTACACAAATCATAGGTTTACAGCTTGAAGATTTTTCGCAATTAGAGCACGCCTTTATAACCACCCTGAAAACCCTGCTCATGCCCCTTCCGCTGACCAAGGGCAAACACATCCTGACGTCTAATACTGGATAACTTCTGTCTGGTTTTGAACTTTATATAGATTCAAATAATATGTATAATTTTTAAAAGATAAAAAAAGAGAAAGAGTGATCCAAAAGGAGATGGATATGATATGTATTTGCAAGACACTCCCCACTTTTCCTTCTGGGTATACTGTATTTCTTTTCATTACTATAACCTGTTACTACTGTTACAATAATACCTTTCAAGACAAACAAACAAACAAACAAAAAAACCTCTATTAGCTACAATTCCAAAACATTTCAAAGAGTCTGAGCTTCAATTCTTTGTCCATCATTTTTATTTTTATTTATTTATTTACTTTTTATTTTTTTAGCGGGTAGCATATTTTACTGAATATCTGTAAAGACAGAGAAGGGGTTTACATTATAGAAACTCAAACATCTGTCCATCATTTTTATAAACTACAAATATAATTTCTAGCAATATATGCATTTCAAAATTTCACAAGGAAAAAACAATTTTGAAATCTATAGTATTCATTCAATAAAATTTTACTTTCCTCCATTAATTATATTTTCCAAACAGTTATCACAAAAATGATAAAAGAACAGAAATAAATTCAATAAAATAAAAGAAACTGACATCACCAGCCCCTTAGCCAAAAGCTGCCTTGGCTATAGACCAAAGAGAATGTCTTGAAATTTCGAAAGGACAGAAAGTATATTCTACATAGTTTAGATATTTACTTGCCCATAAAGGATCAAATCAAGTGATACCTCAAGGTAACCTTAAGGTCTAATATTCTATGTCTGCATCACAACTCTCCAATGCTTTGGAATTTTTGAGACAGTAACCAAAAATGGAAATCATAATTCTTGATAGTATACTGGGCTTTCAAAATGAGGACACTGATGTTAAGCTTTCTGGCAGTTCTAGACACTAAGCCTAGTGCCCTGGCTATGCTTCAAAATCACCCACAGAGGTTACTGACTGGTTGTTATAAATACAAGTACCTACTCCCTCCTGACCTATAATTCAGAAGCTCTGGAGATAAGAACTTGGTGCAAGTTCATGTTTTAAGATTTCTCCAGGTGAGTCTATGCATAGCCAGAAATGAAAACCACTAACATAGTTAACAACAGTTAAGATCTCATTTCACATTTTCACATATATCCATGATCCAAATTTTATTATATAATGCCACAGAACATATGCCCATTTGAAAAATTATTAATCACAATATAAGTTGGTGGATGTAGCACAATCCACTGAAGAACAATGAGCCAGGAGTCAGAAGACCTGTTTCTGACTACACCTTTGTTACTTCCTGCGAAATACCAGACAACTTAGCTTTCTGAGTATTTTTTTCATTTATAAAAGTGAAAAAACTACACTTGTCTGCCTTCTTCATGAGTATCATTTCCATAAATGAAAGAAATAAAGTAATAAATGAAAAAGTAAAAATGAAAGTAATAAAGCCATTCTAAAATATAAGACACTCAATTTAGTCAGAATCTGTTGATTCCTTGAAGTTATTGCCAAATATAGACAGACTCAATATGCTGTTCGAAATGAAACCAACCAGCTTTATACAACTAGCTAACTCACGAGCTAACTAGCAAACTCTTGTCAGGTATGAAAAGGCTAAGTAAGACAGTTCTGTCTCTGTTATTAAAAACAGAGAGAATGCTTTCATTTTCTACTTCTCGCCCTTCAACTCTGTTAGACAATGCCTCCCAAGCTAAGTTCTAACCGCATCACCTTCTAAGAAAACATACTCTGAAAGACAAACCTCAGCCACCGTGCTACGAATACGATCCACCACTTGCTCAAAATCCACCAGGCTGAAGAGTGGCTGCTGCTTGAGACGATGCAGCTCTGCAGCAAAAGTGTCCTCTTGGTTTTTCAAAATGGATCCTGCAAAATAGGAAGGCACTGTCACAGGAAGACAGAACGACCAGGACAGGCCAGGGTTCCCCAATCCTGGGGGTGTAGCTCCTTTACCTGCTTCTTGGCAAGCACGTCATGGTTGTGCTGACATCTTCGTACATGAACATTACTAGCCACTCACTGTGACCAGGTGTACTTTGTGGTCACACAATGTCAAGTGAGAAGGGCCTTTGAGGAAGGGATACGTTGGGCAAGGAGATTCCTACCTTTTCTAGTCAGGTTGACATTTTGATTCTCAAACATCTGGACAGATTCTCCAACAAATAGGATTTTTTCAGCAACCCTCACTGGAATGTAGGATGGCAGAATCTCCACTCGCAGGGAAAACTGCTTTAAAGATGGTGCCAGCATGTTCTCTTCCTCTATCAGGCGCTGGTCAAGGAAATAATCCATATCAAAGATGATGGATGAAGTAAAGGGAAAACAAGAAAACATCCAGTAATTCTCCTAACATGTGATTTATATTTCTTAGAAGCAGGGACTTTAAATCTGAAGTTACATAATTCTTAAATTACCAGTGTCAGAGATGCATGGTGGAAATAACAATGGTTTTGTTTTTTTTTTTTAACATTAGGATTTTAGTCCTCACGCTGCCTTTACTACTGTATAAGAAATTTGGGGCATTAGATCTTGAACTTTCCTTGTACCATGGACTAATTGGTCTTTATTTTTTTCCAGGTCTACATGTCTATGATTTTACTATCTCGCATATGTGTGTTCTGCCTAGCTCTTTACGTGAGTCCGAGTCATTCAGCCAAGTGGTTCTCAAAGTGTGGCTCCTGGACCTGCAGCATCAGCTTCCTGTAGGAGCTTGTTAGAAATGCAAATTTTCAAGCCCCTCCCCAGATCCACAGAAAATCTGAGCAATGAGGCCCAGCAATTGTTTTAACAAGCTCTCCAGGTGATTCTGACATGCACTGAAGTTTGAGAACCACTCGCTGGGGCTAAGAAGCCTCTCATCCTTAGCTCCTCCCCATTCTCTGAATTGCTTTTGATTTGACACTTATCTAGCTCCACCTCAGATTGGAAGATCCTGACTTTGATCTCTGCTTTTTTGCCCTCTTTGTTGTGGGCTCCAGTGCTAGTATTCCTCAGAACACTATTCCAGACCCTCTACCTCTCACTCTCCACCCTATTCATAGACAATCACATAGTCTTCTGTGGCTGCATTTTCCACTGTAACAAATATTTTCAATCTTTTTACATTACAGGACAGTTATAAAAGCCATGGACCTTCCAGACAAATATGCAAACATATATTTCACAGAACCTCCTGAAGTCCCCCATGGACTCCAGATTTAAAAATTCTATATGCTGATGACTACTAAATCTTTACCTTTAAGCAAAATTGCTCTCGTGAGTTCTATGCTCGGCCCACTGGACATTTCTTACAAGTACTACAAACTCAAAAGACCCATTTTCTTTTGCCCAATGCCAGCAATACACATTTCTCACCACTACTTGCCTTGCTGAAGAAGGCAGACACTTGATCATCTTTGATTCTTCCCTCTGGACCCATAACCATTGATTCTTCCCTCTGGACCCATAACCAATCAATCACTAAGGCCTACTTTTTCCTAAATCTCTTTCAAGCCTCTTTATTCTTTATTCTTCTCCAAATTTACTGTTACCACCCTTGGTTTAGGGGCTATTATTTTTGACCTAAGTGTCCCCAACATTCTCCTAACTGACCTACCTGCTGCTAACCTTGATTTTTTAAAAAAATGATTCCCCACACTACATCCAGAATGATTTGTCATAAAGTCTGAATATGTTAACATCTTTTGTAAAATTCTTCATGGGCCCCCAGTTCTTTTCAGGTTCAAGTCCAAATTCTTTCCCATTGTGTATAAGGATTTTCATGAACTTACAGCTGCTTAACTCAACAGCTTCATTGATTGCCACTTTTCCCATCCCCTCCACTGTCCCTTACGCTATATTTCTCTCTTGGCCATTTCGAATGAATTACTAATAGTTCCCCAAATGAGCTATGTCCTTGATGGGCTCTGTATTTCACATACATCCTTCCCTCTGCCTAGAACATTTGTTGATCTCTCAACTCTGCAATTTAGACACATACTCCACTGAGAAGCCTTCTCTAGTTATTCTAAGACCATGTTCCGAGAACACCCACACTTACTCTTTCCAGAGCATTTAGTACACTGTAATGTTACTGTTTACTTATAACTTCCACTAAACCATAAGCTTTTTAAGGATAAGGGATGACTACATTTTATTTGTCTATGTAGTTGTGGCACCTGAAACAATGCCTGGCATATAACAGATATTTAATAAATGTTGTAATATGATAAATGAATGGATAGATGGATGAATAAGGATGATACAGGACTTGGGGAGTTTAATCAAAACTCCAAGCTGCATTTAAAAACTTTAGAGTAGCTACAAGACTTATTAATCTTTTAAAAGCATATATTGGGAAACAGAAACAAAAAAGAATCTTATAGTTCTCTATTTTGTAGCCTCACAAGTTAGGTATTAGGTTTAAGTTAAATATTAAGCTAAGATAAAGCC
The DNA here is from genome assembly GCA_028627145.1 of Eidolon dupreanum. Taxonomy (NCBI): domain Eukaryota; kingdom Metazoa; phylum Chordata; class Mammalia; order Chiroptera; family Pteropodidae; genus Eidolon; species Eidolon dupreanum. The sequence continues at coordinate 53,206,850 of CM053509.1, forward strand.
AAGTGTTTATATCTAAAGAATTTATGGAAGGTTCTCAGGCTATGATGGACTTGGAGGGTCTTGGGAGGATCACCAAAAGGTCATTTAGCTGTAATTTTGTGTGACCCCTGGCAGAAGTATGCTAGGCTTCTTGCCATGCTCTCACCAAGTCCTGGAGTTCTCTCAATTGTTTTCCTGTCAGTCCCCCAATGCCCAGATCCTCCTCATCCTCTTCTGGCTGGGCACTGACATTACCAGAAGATGGGCCCTGTTTGACAAAGAACTCTTCATGCTGATCCAAGAGAAGTCCATGCAGCATCCAGGCTGAGAGTTGCTTATACATGACCCCATGACACACGGCCAGGATTCTGATTTGGAAGAAAAGCAAGAGCCTTAGAAGTCCATTTAAAGAACACTAACCCCCATAACGGAACACAGGGCATGCTTTAAACTGCTACAGGATCAACAGAGGCTTGAGAGTTTGATGAGTCAGAAGGGAAATGACCAATTAAGCTAAAAATAATTGTGCTATTTTAATTGAAATGTTTGTGGGTGGACTGATTAAATTCCAAACTTGTTGCTTACATATTAAATTCTGAAATGTTCAGTGAATATTCTGATAGTCTTTTAGGAGAAGCACATTTTCTTTCTTCCTTTCGTGTAAATTAAGTTTCAAAACTGTTGATTCCTGTTAATTAAATGGACTTACAGGAGTCTCTTTTTGGCTAACAGAGTATTAAATTAGTTTTTATTGTTGAAATTACATAGGGAGAATAGATTTAATATACTTGAAAAAATATCCAACAAAATGCAGAAACTAAAACAAAATGCGGAAAGATTGCTGGAGAATGGGATATTCACATGGTTTCAAAGTTTCACTCCCAGATAATGTTAATTACAAAGGGAAAAATGTCCTTCTAAAATGGAGAGGTCGACCAAAACCTTTACAACCAGTAATGAGACGAATGTACTTTCTGTGCTTTCCAATATGATGCAACAGGAAATATGACCTATGTAGTATTCTTGCCAAAAATGTTTAACCCAAATCTAATCATGAGGAATTAGAAAAATCCATATTGCAGAACATTCTACAAGACTAGTCAGAAACTCCTAAAATGTCAATGTCATCAAAGATTTAAAAAAATAAAAGCAAGGAAGAGAACTCTTCCAAATTAAAGGAGATTAAAAAGATGTGAACAACCAAATGAAACATGTGAACAGAGTGAACCCTGTATTGCAAAAACAAAAAACAAAAAACAAACAAAAGAAAACAAAAAACACAGCTATAAAGAACTTTTGGAAGACAACTGAGGAAATTCAGATAATTTTGGATAACATTGTTGAATTAATGTTAACTTTCTTGGGTGTGGTTTGATATTGAAGTTATAAAAGAGAATGCCCTTTTTCTAAAAGGATACAAGCTGAAGTATTTAGGGGTTAAGTGTTATGATATCTGCGACTACTTTCAAATTAGCAAAAATTGTGGTATGCATACAGGTACATTTATATATTTACATACATATATTGCACAATTTATATAAAGGGAGAAAGAAAAAGTAAATCAAATGTGGCAAAATGTTAACTGGTGAAAGTAAAGGATATACAGGTGTTTATTGTACAGTTCATTCAACATTTTTCTAGATTTGATATTTTTCAAAATAACTTAGAAAAAGAAACTAAAGATTAAGTCTGCTATTTGGAGTATGCTAATTGAATGGAATTGCACTTAAAAAGAAATCATATGGGAAGCCATTTACATTTTGCAAATCTGAGTATGTGGTCTGTAAAATTTGGTCCCTGCAAATATATAATAAACATGTATACATATTATCTCCACAAGATTTCATATTCTACGCATAAAACTACATATATATTTATACAGAGAGAAACTATAGAGGATAAACATCAAAGTGGAGCTGGGTATCTCAAGAGGCTGAGATTACAGGTGATTTCTATTTCTTCTTTTTGCATGTCTGTATTTTCTGTAATCAAAACGCATGTCTTTAATTAGAAAAAAAAGGCACAGTAATAGAGAATTAAGTCCCCACAGCACATTCTGGAAAGTTTCCTACTCTTTTGAGAGCTTACTTGTGCAGTGGTTCAAGTGGAGATTGTTAAGAGTTGTGAGGGGACTCAGAGACCACTGTTTCTAATTTTGGAGGTAATGCCACACCCTCCTTTTGAAAAATAAGGAGGAAGAGGGAAATAGGAAGATCAAATGAATAGCCTTTGCTCAAATTTCACATATATCTAATATAGTTATAAGACTCGTATAATTTTGTACCCTTTTCTCAATATTATAAAAATTATTTTTTACATATTATAGTATTTATAGTTTTAATAGTTTCATAGTCTATCAAGTGAATATACCTTTACTTAGCTTTCTTCTGCTGCTGGTAATTTTCTAATTTGCTGATATAGTAGACAACATTGCAATGAATAATGTTTGTATATATGGTTATTTTCTTCTCTGGAACAACTTTTTTTTTTAGGATAGAATTTCTAAGAGTTGCATTATGGGATTATAAAGAATATACATTTTTAAGGACGTTGATGTGAAAATACCAGCTACTCAAAATACACAAGTTCAGACGTAGCTAAGCATTATCTGGCTCCTGTAATGGAAATTCTCCAAAGATGACTAGATCCAACAATTAAAAAGGATTGCCTCAAAGGTATCTAGGCAACTAGATCCTAGTTTTGATACTCGATACTTCACAGTCCTCTTTTTGCAGTTTCTAAGACTTCATAAGGGTTACATGCGCTCCCTGCGCATCGGTCTTTTCTACCCTGGTCATAACTTTCCTGAGGGAAACCTGAGATTGCCTGAAAATAAAAAATGTGCAAAGTCAAGTCACTTGATCACCCCACCCCAACCCTCAACACCCAATTAAGCCATGACTTACTTTTCTAGTGCACTTCGAACAGGAGGCAAACCTCCACAGCTGTGTTTGTATACTGTTTCCAGGATTTGGCAACCATGAATCTGTGGAAAAAATACAGCCTTTTCAAACTGGATTCTGTTTTAGTAGTTTATGTAGCACAAACTCATATTCATTCCAAAGGGTGCAATCCAGCAGAGAGTAGGGATAAACTTTCTCATTAGATCTATGTATAGTTCCAATTCAGACTCCAATTCCAATGTGTGTGGGGTTTTTCTCACATCACCAGGTAATTTTCCGACACCAGAGGCTGCAGTGTCCTATATTTCAATTTAAGTGTGACACTATCTACCCAGAGATAGCATCAGATTCCACAAGTTAAGGGCTCAGACTCACAAGACTACACCCCCATATACACTTCAGATGCCAATCACAAGCCCAGGTTGTTACCTCTACTTCTGACCAACTAGCTACAAGACAGGTTTCCATGACCTCCTCCTTGGGTTCAATTAATTTGCTGAAGCGGCTCACAGAGCTCAGGAAAACAGGTTGCTCACTACATTACTGTTTTTTTTGTTTGTTTTGTTTTTTACAAAGACTATCAAAGGATACAAATCAATAGCCAGGTAAAGATACAGAGGGCGAGGTCCCAAACAAAGGAGTTTCTGTCTCCAGGGAGTTTGGGCCCTGCATAGACACATGGGAAAGCGTTATGGTTTATTAACCCAGACGCTCTCCGAACCCTGCCCTTTTGGGTTTTTATGGAGGCTTCATTACATAGGCATGACTAATTAAATCATTGGCCACTGGTGAAGGAACTCAATCTCCAGCCTTACTCCCCTCCCTGGAGGTGGGGGGTGGGTGGGACTGAAAGTTCCAACCCTCCAATTACATGGTTGGTTCCCCTGGCAACCAGCCCCCATCCTTAGGTACTTGCCAAAAGTCACCTCATTAATAACAATTCAAGTGTGGTTGACAGGGGTTTGTTATGAATATCAAGACAACTTTATCACTCTTATCACTTAGGAAATTCCAAGGGTTTTAGGAGCTCTGTGCCAGAGACAATATGAAAACCAAATATATATATTTCTTATTATAAATCATAATATCACAGCAGGTATTCTCAAAGTATGGACTCTATAGCCTCTCTACCCCTCTCCACCCAAATCCACCTCCAGCAGCATCAGCATCACCTGAGAAGTTATAAGAACTATAAATTCTTGCGCCCCACTCCAGACCTACTCAATCAGAATCTCTGGTAGGGCCCAGGAACCTGGTTTTAACAATCTGCTCCAGGTGATTCTAATGCACAGTGAAGTTTGAGAGCTACTGTACTAGAGAAAACAGAAACATTTAGAGTTGAAATCCCACGCAAAGAAGAAAGCTCTTTATTTCAGATTAAGGCCTAATTCAGACTACTTATAAGGTATACATTTTTCCAAAAATCTGCTTCCTCTTTCTATGTCCTCTGGCTCTCTCTTTATTAAAAATTGCTTTATTTAGATATAATTTACATACCATAAAATTTACCCATTTAAAATATACTGTTCAACAATTTTTAGTAAAGTTAAAGCACTGAGCAAACATCACCAGCAATTCTTTTTCATTATTATAAAAGGATCCCTTGCAAAAAAAATAAAATAAAATAAATAAAAGGATCCCTTATGCCTCTTTGCAATCATCCCCATCTCACCCCCAGCCCATGTTCTTGACCACATCAGTTTTTTACTCTGTAGAGTCATAGCACACTAGCTTCTCTACCACTTCCCTGGCAAAAAAAAAAAATATTTGCCCATCTTCAGTCCCTCTGCTCATTTTCCACTCTCCTTTCTGTGGCCAGTGGAAGCTGAAAGTCAACTGAGAGGTGCCACTAGGCTTGGAATCCTTACACTAAAGTCCACTTACCAAGAAGGTCCCCTCCAATTTTGGGAGACAGACTAGTAGAATGCTGAAGAGCATAGTCTTTCAAGGCAGACAGACCTGGGTGTATATGCCACCTCTACCATTTACTACCATCTGTGTGACCCTAGGTATTTTCTTAACCTATTTGACCCCTTAGAGGATTGCATGTGAAAATGTATGTGAAGCACTTCACACAGTGCCTGGTATACAGCAAGTGTACAATAAAAGTTCACTGTTATTTGATGAGGGCAATCAGCTTTGAAGAGCCAAAGAGCATCTCCCCTGATGGCTTTGCTGGTACAGAATGAACACAGCAGAGCATAAGTTTCTGTACTTATACAGCAAAAAATGAAGTAGCAATCTAGCAAATTAACTGGTTAACTAGTTATAATCATCAAGGTGAACATTCCTAATTAGTTAAGGCACAAATACAACAGCTTAAAAATATGGAGTTAAACATGTTTGTCTGTTTTGGTCCAATTAGGGACCACTGGGCAGATTCTTCTTCTAATGTGAAATCTCAAAGCATTTAATCCTCTGAGTTATTAACTGCCCAGAAAAGACATTCCCTTGACATTGAGAACTCTAACTTTTCAATTTGTGATAAGAATAGGAATATTTAACTAATAAAATAAACATCTGAGTTTTGTCCAATGTTCTAATTTTCAGAAAACTGCCAGCACCCTAACCATAAGCCTATTACCGTCTTTCTAAGGAATAACTTTCAGCTTCTCCTCAAGATCCACATCCTACAGTTCTAAATCCTTAGTGCAAAAAGCTCTCACCCCCAAATATCCATAGCATTTTTCTCTTACCCAGCAGCATTCCTGGGTACATCTATTAACATTTTTCCCATCTTCTAGACCAGGAGGTGCTTAAGGGCAGGGTTATAATTTATTTTTGCATTCATGACAGCATGATACCCAAGCAGATATTGTTGAATGAATTAATAAATAAAAACTACTAAAAACTACGGTCTTCAAAAAAGAATGTAAGGAAAAATTAAGACTATTTCCGTGGTTCTAGGAAAGAGCAAAGAAAAAATGAAACTTCTCACCTTTTGACTTTTAATTTGTTCTACTACAACCATCACAGAGGGAAAAAGGAGCTGGAACTGCAAAGCACAGAATAATTAGGAAGGTCTATAATCAAATACAAAGGAAAACATTACTTCAGGAAATGCTTTTGCTTCTAAATAGTTTCACTTAACATAGAGCATTAACATCAGACATTAAGTTTTAACTAAGTTTGGAGCTTTTCAAACAGTTCCAATGATCTTAAAATATAAAATGCTGGGCCTGAATTCAGAAGAAAAAAGCTTTCCAAAAAATGCTATAAGTTAGGTTACTCTACCAATATCGACAGATTCCATGGCATTTTGTTATTTGGGCAGCGTACCTGATCTAAGGAGTAATTGACATGTGATATGGAGAGATGGGGGTCGGCCAGGAACTGCAACAAAAAACACTGTGGTTAGGGCTCCATACATAATTTCTCAAATCCATTTGATCTATGAAAACTAGAAAGGAATCTGAGAATGGGCTTAGTGTTAGTTTTAGGCAATTGAGAACTGAAGATTTACAGAAGATTAATTCTGATTTTTAGGTGATAACAATACCAAAGCTACGGCTTTTCTATATTCTCTTAGGTACCTTTGCCATGATCTGCACGCCACTTTGATCATGGCTTGGCAATGTACATAGCAATCACAGAATGTACACCGTACCCTCCAGCGACACAGAAAATAGCTTACTCTTAACTACCAGATCATATCAAAGGGCATTTCAAATTGAAAAACATGCCCTAATCTGCTGTCCCAGAAACATTATTCTCATATTTCCTCTCTCACCTCTTGTTCCAAATCAAGCAATGCTTGGCGATAAGGTTGCAAAACTGAGTCCAGACCTGTGCAGAAGGCCCTTAGGTAGATTCCATGTAACCCGCCTTGGCCCTGCTGAGATGGATGGTGATCCTGAAATCAAACAAAGAGAAGTCAGCTTCTCAGCTCAGACCCTCAAACCTGAGGAAGACATCCCTTATTAGTGTTATTGTTTTTGCTTAAATAATTCCATCTCAAAGCAGTACTTTAGTGAGAGGAAAAAGCAACCGATGAGACAGATTTTGAGTTCTTATCTTTTAAAATGTGATAATATTTAAATTTTTCAAGCAGCCCAGATGTTACAAACAAGCAGGTACTACTACATACTGTCAGTGGAGTTTTTTCTACAACTTGATTTTATAACTTCCAGTTCAAATCCTTTTGGTAGCTTCTCGCTGTCCCAGAATAATACCTAACCTCCCCTACATGGCAAATTCTGGTCCTTACCCTCTCCACAAATTTATCTTTCACTGTTTCCAATTTTACATCCTCATTTCCAAACTACCCGCAGTTCGCCAATTGTGCCCTGCTTCCATTTCTCAGCCCCATGAATTTGGATGTGTTCTGCTTATAACTGTGCACTCACCTTTGTGACAAATACCTACTCTTCCTGCAGGACCCAACTCAAGCATCTCTTCTCTGCAAAGTCCTTCCTAACTCTCCCTAGGGAATTAATAGTTTCTCCCTTGTAGCTTTCATAGCATCTCTAGTACTGAAATCGTACTTTTGTTTATATGTCCCCTTCACGAGCTTCATGAAGCAAGGGCCCACATTTTATTTACCTCTGTATTTCAGCTCTTAGCACAGTTCATGAAACAGAGGGTAAATATTTACTGAATAAATAAAATGACTTCCATCCTCATTCTAATATATCTTCTCTTGCCAGGCCTGGAAATTCATCTCAACATGAATCTGATAGCCAACATGGGAAGTTATAAGACTCTCACTAAGAGGCTATTTATAAATATGGTTGTCTTTCAGGAAACTTGCAATCTTTTTATAAGAACTTCTTCTGTAGTTTTATATGGGGAATTGTGGTTAACAATTAACTAGAGGCCATGATGACTAGCTTCTCTGGCTATGTACTTATTTAGGTGATCAGGCTCTGGTAGTGGTAGATACAATAGCAGAATTCAGCAACAAATGTGGTAGGAAGCTTGGGCTCAAGAGTTATAAGGCATAGGGTAACCAGAGGATGCTGCAAAGGCTACTAGTAGTTCCTGGAGATGAATGTTGACAGCTATAATAAGAACAGCATGGGCATAGGGTGAAGTAGATCAGATCGGCTTACAAGCAGTCAATTTTGTTTTGATCTTTTGTTGCTCTAGAGAAATGAATGTCTTCATTTATCACAAAATGAAAGAGAAAATGAGTATGCTTTTTACTTTTCCAACTAAGAGCTACTACAGATATCTTTAGACTTTGGGAAAGTAGGAATTCACATATTACATAAGATGAAACCCACACAGTCACATGAATATAGAACAGATTTTTTTCTTTTAGATATTACATACAAAAAATTAAAATTAGAGGCCTTTCCACCTATATCAATATATATACTGATTATAAGTTTGATAATAAAATGTGCCCTCATTAATGTGATTTCTTGGCAAACTGACACTGATTATATTTTAAACTCACGTTTAGCTTATGTATTTTCTCTGTAATAAAATCAGTTTGAGTGAACCAGAATCCATCCCAGAGATGAAAATATGAGACATTACCCTTTAACTCCTTTGCCTCATAGATTACCACCAAAGGCCTGACAACCGATTTAAGAAAAAGGGGCCAGAGGGTATTGGTTGCATTGTTTCAGAAAAGCATCCTTCTTCTTCCTTTCTAGAAGTCCCCGTCTTTCTCTTCAACCAGAATCATTCTTTCAAATGGGAAAGTCATCACTGAATTAGTCATACAATTTGGCAGTCTTTTTACTTATCAGTGACAGAACTGCAGACTGTTAAAATAAGAAGAACTTTAAAACTTCTCTTTAAAAAACTTTGAGTGCTTACTATGTACCAGGCATTTGGCATGAATTACCTTGTTTAATCCTCACAACCCTATGAGAAAGGTATAAGCCTTAGTTACTGAGCGTTTGGTTACTATTGAGCAGTCTATGGCCAGTGAGTGATGAGGCGGGACACAAATCCTTGACTTCTACACTATACTGACTTCCAGTTAATTCACAGTATGGATAATATTTATAAAATGCTTACAATATTACAAGTACCTTCTCTGGTTTAACTCTTTTATTTACGAATTTAAAAAAATGAAGCCCAAAGATTTTAGTTGCTTGCCTCAATGTGACTAAAGTAGTGAGAAGCAGAGTGGCAAAAATTTGAAATAATGCTTTATGATTTCACCTCTGGAATTGGAACTCTGGTCCAGCTCGAACTAATTTAATTCAGTTCTCCTAAAACTCAGGCAAAGCGTATTTTTTCTTATACCAATCTGCCGTAATTAGTCTCTGTGTATATTTTCCCTGGCTTTCACTTGAATAATTCCAGTGATGAGAAATTCATAACTTCTTGCAACTTATTTCACATGAATTACCAGTAGGTTCACTGAAAGCCTCACATACCTCCCACCCTCTGGGAATGTACATTCCCTGAGAACAGGAACCTACCTGTTGCTGCACATGGCCTGTGTACTGTTCAATGAACTCAGTGAAGCGAATATAGTCTGTGCCAAGTCGGCAGAGTCGATTCAGGACACTGGTTTCACTGGGATGGAGAAATGGGAAGTCCTGTGACACCTGCAGAAGAGGAACCAGGCTAAATACACTAATGACTGTGATTCAGTGAGCACCTGTCTTTGAGGTGCTTCAAGTGTGTTACGCTATTTATCATTTCCTTTCTCAAGATGCCTATTCAAGATTGGTAAATTATGTATAACAAAACTATTTCCAAACCATTACAAAGGTATGTTCCCCAACCCCCAACCTAATTAATTCATTGAAATAGGTGTTAACACATGGTAAAGAATGCAAACAATACAAAATGGAGTACGATAAAAATAAGTCAGCCTCCCCAGAGGCAGCTATTACTTATACTATACTATATTTCAGGAATAGTGCATAAGGATATGGGGGTTTGACCTGGTTGCAAAAAAGTCTCTTTAGCAGACTCCAGGGTTTTCTCAGACATATTCTTAGGATTTACAAATTCTCTATGAAATTTTAAATTGTTTTCAATAAAAATGTAAAATAAATGTAGCATACTATAATCTGTAAAAGTACCTTATAAGTGGACATATACATTTAACATCCATATTCTCATTTGTATTTTTAATTTAAATGATGGCCAAATGATAACCTAGTATGCTATATAAAGGTTTCACAGCAGTTTAACTAGAAAAAAGTAGTGGAAGAATGCATTCATTTAACAAACTTAAAAAAAATTTGGCAAAATAGACATAAAAATTACCACGTCGGTCATTTTTAAGTGCACAGTTCTTGGTATTAAGTACATGCACATTGTTGTGCAACCATCACGACCATGCATTTCCAGAATGCTTTCATCTTCCCAAAATGAAAACTCTGTATCCATTATGATTCCCCATTCTCCCTCTCCCAGCCCCTGGCAACCACCCTTCTACTTCCTGTCTCTATGAATTTGACTATAAATCCCTCAAATAAGTGGAATCATACAATATTTGTCCTTTGAGACTGGCTTATTTCACTTATGATAGGGTCTCCAAGATTCATCCATGTTGCAGCATTTGTTAGAATTTCCTTTTTAAGACTGAAAGATATTCTATTATAGGTATAGATCACATTTTGTTTATCCATTCATCTGTCCATGGACACCTGAGTTGCTTCTAACTTCTGGCTATTTATAATGCTGTTATGAACATGGGTGTACAAATAACTGTTCAAATCCCTGTTTTCACTTCTTTTGGTTATATTCCCAGATATTGCTAGATCATTTGATAAGTCTACGTTTAATTTTTTTGAGGAGTCATACCATTTTCCACAGGGCTGCACCATTTTACATTCCCACCAGCAAAGCAGAAGGGTTCTAATTTCTCTACGACCCTCACCGGTAGTTATTATTTTCTGTTTTTTTAAATATAGTCATCCTAAAAGATAGGAAGTGATATCTCATTGTGATTTTGATTTGCATTTTCCTGATGATTAGTGATATTGATCATCTTTTCATTTGTTTATTGGCCATAGTATAGCTTCTTTGAAGAATCAACCAATCTTTAACGAACATCTACTTACTCCAGGCACTGTGCTAACATTCTGAAATTAAATAGTGAACAAAATTAGATGTAGTTACTACCCCCCAAGAACTTAGCATATTACATATTCATATTGTGAATATTGTATTTTGTGGATGTCATGTTAATATCACAGTAAATGTGGTAATAGGCAAAGAAGAATTTTTCTGTTACTGAGTCCACAATAATTTGATTGGAAATCCACCTGATGTAAATTTTAATGATAAAATGCTAACCTGAACTCATGTTAATAACTTAGAGGCGACATGATGTCATGCCAGATGGGCTGGGTTTGAATCCCTGTGTTGTCTCTTACTTGCTTGAAATCTTAGGCAAATTTCAATACCTCTCTGTGCCTATAAAGTAGAGATAATAATTGTGAGGGTTAAATAAGTTAAAACATATAAATCACATGTGCCAAGCACATAAAAAGTGCTCAATACATGTAAGCAATTTTTTCTTTTATTAGGACAGCTCTATTCAGTTATCAAGTGATACTCCCATTAAAACTTGCATTTTGAGCAGTGCTTGTTGGCACAATTTTAGAAAAGCTGAAGGTCTAGTTATTCTAAAACAGCAAATGATACCTTAAAGTTATTGATGGCATTTGGTACAATCTATATATATGAACAGGCATTCTCTACATTAATTACTGAAGTCAAAAGAGAAAATACTGGCGATTTAGTTTTAGCAAAACAACAGTATATGTCACATTATATCAGTGGTTCTCAATTGTGCCCCCCAAGGAACATTTAGTAATTGCTAAAGATATATATATATATATATATATATATATATATATATATATATATATTTTTTTTTTTTTTTTTTTTACCACAACTCAGGGGTTATTACTTAGGCTTCTAGTTAGCAGAGGCCAGGGATGCTGGTAAACATACTACAATGCACAGGATAACTCCCCACAACAAAGAACTATTCAATCTAAAATGTCAATAGTGCCAAAGTTAATTCAAGTTTATCATTTTGGTAGTTTTATTTTGTAAAAAAATTTTGGTTTTATAGTTATTTAAGTGAGTAATATACTTGAATTTATACTTAGCTTAATGTGTATACATATTCAATATTACAATGAAAGGGTTTGTATTAAAGGTTGGCATTCATGATAAATTTCTCCTTTATTCAAATGTGAAAAACACTGCTCTGCAGAACATATGCAATATTTGCTGGTTTCGGCGGCCTTTTCTTGCACAATTATCTAAACACCTATTCTGTGGCAGAAATTGTGCCAGATGTTTCTGGTACATCTATGAAGAAGATCACTGTAGTCTTTGCCCCCACGGGCAATATATGTAAGAGAAAGACTAGAAACAGGTAACTACAATAAATAATATGAATTGTGGTAACTCTTATAAGAGAAACAATTTGCTATGAAAGAGAATAATTGCATAAGGGGAGGATACGTAAAGAGATGCTCAGAGAAAGTTGTTCTGAGGAGGTAACTTTAAAGCTGAGACCTTGAGGAAAATATCTCATTGAGACTTTTTTATAAGAAAGAAAGGCAGCCATCTTTCCTATACTGTTATGGCTTTGTACTTCAGATTATAAAGCATCCACAAATTCTTCCTGAACAATTTCCTCCTATATGCCTGACATTGTGCTAGTTTTACAGCGGAAAAGAGTAACAAGAGGAACTGTTGAATGTATAGGTTTTATTGACTAGAATATAATTTTTCTGCTCTTCCCCAGTCTCTACCGCTAATTCTCACAGAAACAGTCATGACTTTGTCATCACACAGAGTTAGATACAAATCTTGCCATTACTAGAACTAGTAGCCACTAAAAGCTTCAGTTTGCTCATCTGTAAACTGGGGCTAACAATACCTAGTTACTAACCTACTGAGAGGATTCTATAATATAACTTTCAGAAGGATTGGTAGAAAAGACTAGTTCAGATACCGGAGCCAAACAGACCTGGGTTCAAGATCAGGCTTGCCAATTACCAACTATGTGACACAGGCAGTTAACCTGTGATATGAAGATAGGTGATTATAAAGATAAATGAAATAATGCATATAGTTCGTAGCCTCTCCTCTTCATATATTCCCGATTTACACGACGGCCCCCTTCTAAATTCTCATGGTGCAGAAATTTCCTGAGAAAGGAGTCATGAAACGCACTTATTCATTTTTTCATTCAACAAAATAGGCTGAACCTTTATTGTGCGTTAAGCACTATGTAGTTGCTTCTAGCTTTCAAAACTCAATTTAAAAGAGTGCAAGGGTGATCTACGGCCATGCCACCCTGAACACACTGGATCACGACTGATCTCAGAAGCTAAGCAGGGTAGGGCCTGCTTAGTACTTGGATGGGAGACCATCTAGGAAGACTAGGTGCTGTAGGCGATAAAAAATAAATAAGTAAAATAAAATAAATAAAAGTGCAAGGGTGAAAATAGGAGAAAGTGCTTCTCTCACTGTTACATCCAGTTTTCCAGTAACTCGCTCAAACGCCTCTACTTCAGGTATGGTCCAGGTCTCCCTTCTCCCTCGCGGAAGGCGGGGTCATCCCTCCATTTCCTAGCCTAGGCCCAGCCCTCTCAAGGTGTCGACGTCACCCGTAGACACCTTAGGGCACTGCCCTCCAGTTACCTGCCCAGGAACACGCCCCGCGCCCCCGCAAGCCCCGCCTCCTCAGTCTCAGACTCCTCCCCCATGCGCCGGCTCAGGTCTACCCACTCTGCTCTCGCTAGTTCCCGCGCTCTAAGCCGGGCGGTACCTGAAGGCCGCTCCGCTTGTTCCAGGTGAAAATGGACCCTGGGTACCCGCTCAGAGCCAAGAGCAATTCGTGGATCATTCCCACGGCGGACCACGAGTCTTTATATACGTCGCTCCCTCCTCTAGCGGCCCTCCAGGCTACCGCGAAGTCGAATGCCCCCCTTCTTGACACGCGCACAGGCCCCTGGGACTGACAGTTCCTCTTGAATCTACCCGCCAAGACAACTGCTGCTGGAGGAGCTGACGGAAAACGGGGAAAGTGCGCGCCGTGTCCCCGGAAGCGCGGTGCGCGCTCGGCTGGCTCTAGCCCAGGCTCCGACGGAGTCTAGGTAGCTGCTTTTGCGCATGCGCCCTGAGCGCCAGAGTCAGCCGCTCGGACTTCCGGTTTGGGAGCTGGACTAGGAGGCTGGAGAGCCGGGCCTAGGGTCGACCCTGGGTGGGTGAGGCTGGCCGGCAGGCAGAAATGCGAGTGGGCTGAGGGACAGCCTGAGAGGGAAACATCCCCAGGGGTGGGCCGGAAGGGTGCCCTGAGGGCGCCTTTGCCCGGTCGGAGGCCTCTGGAAGGGACTGCACAACAGCTCCAAGAGTGACCTGGCCGGAGGGAACCAAGACAAAGAGGCCGGAACCCCGCACCCGCCGTTCCTTGAGCTAAGCTCAGCGCCAGCGAACGTCCCGGCGCTCGGATCTCCTGGCCAGCACCCGAGATTGTCCTTAGGGGACCCATTGCTACCGTCCCTTCGGACTCCCTCTCCTTCAACTCAGTGCAACTCTCCCCAAGCTCACCCGGCGCTCGCGTCAGGAGCCGAAACCAGCTCCTCCTAATGCGCGAGGTTTACCGTTAGTAGTTCCCGAATATTTGCTAAGCGGTTATTTCTACTGTGAGGGAAAACAAAGACCCAGTATTCAGTACTTTTTTGTGTGGGGTGGAAATTGATAGTTGGAGGTCCAAGGGGGCAGAGCGGACATAGAGGGCCTCGAGGACCGTGGAGGTACTGTGGAAGGTCAGCTGCGACCAGCTGGACAGAGGCTTTTTGTTGCCTTGAGCATGATGGTGACTTGTCTTTATTTAGATCCTCTGAACTCTCGGTCTCCCATATGGTTTGAACTCACTATGCAGTATTGGTGAGGGGAGCTAAAAGGGATCAGATTTGGGGGAGGTGGAAGAGAAGCAGGCTTTCTTTTCTCTGCTGCTTCCCTGGGCTGCCCTGGGAAGTCGCCCAGAAATGCAACTTTTGAAAGGTTTCTCTCCATGCTGTTTGGCTTGCAGTCCTGCAATTAGTGCTGCCTCAGATGGCTACATGGAGCATATATATGGGAAGTCAGGCCAGCTCTGGCAAGACTTAAGATATGAGTATATTCCTTCTGATAGTGTCACCTCTCTCTACCCTAGGAGGAAACTCTTCTTACAGAGAGATACTCATCTGCAGGTGATTCTCCAAGGACATGGGAAGATAGGTGTAAGCCCTGGAGCCCAGACCCTTCAGTGGAGGGAAGCTGCTTTCTGCTGTGAATGATGGCCAAACCCACTCTGAGAGGGAATGGTACTAACTCTGAGACCTTCCGACAGCGCTTCAGGAAGTTTCATTACCAGGAGGTAGCTGGGCCCCGCGAGGCTTTCAGCCAACTCTGGGAACTTTGCTGTCGGTGGCTAAGGCCGGAGGTGCGCACCAAGGAGCAGATTGTAGAATTGCTGGTGCTAGAGCAGTTCTTGACCGTCTTACCCGGGGAGATCCGGAAATGGGTACAGGAGCAATGTCCAGAAAGTGGAGAGGAGGCTGTGGCTCTGGTAGAAGATTTAGAAAGACAGCCTGGAAGACCTGGACGTTCGGTGAGAAGGGAGGGGAAATTCAGCAGTGTGTAATTGGGCAAGGGCAAAGATAAAGGGTCAAATTAAGGGTTAGACAATTTTAAAGAGGGGCACAATCTCCCTTGGTGGTGCTTATACTTCTGGTCCTGGAACAGGTAATTTTTTTCAGATACAGCTTATCTGGAGATGCTACCTGGGTGTACCTTTGCCATCCTGCCATGAGTTTTTCAGTTTCATAGTTTTTTATTTAATAGGGAAGAAAGGGGAATCACTTTTTAAACTGTAGTTGGGTTTGCTATTTTGATATTTTCCTTCTGGAGTTTTAGCTGCTCTAACAGTAATGGAATTAGAATGACCCTTGTTTGCTATTAACACCCCACTCCCCCACCCAAACCTAGCCATATCTCAAAAGGATAGTCTCTTTTAGGGTATTAAATAATCTCCTCTGGGAATGCCCCTCATTTTGACCTTGCAATGACAATTAATGGGGGTTGTTTCTAGGTCACAGTCTCTGTGAAGGGGCAGGAAGTACGCTTGGAGAAGATGACACCCCTGAAATCATCACGAGAGTTATTAAGTGTTCGGCAGGAGTCAGTGGAACCCCAGCCCAGGGGTGTACCCAAGAAAGAGAGGGCAAGAAGCCCAGACCTGGGACCACAGGAACAGATGAACCCAAAGGAGAAGCTCAGACCTTTTCAAAGGAGCGGTGAGGAATAGATTTATATGGGAAGATAGGATGCCATTCTAAGTTGGGAAATAGGGTTGGGAACAGTGAGTGGGAAAGGGATTTCAGGAATGAGTGAAAATGGTAGAGTATGCAGTTGTTGGCAACCTCCTAAAGGCATGCAGTTCAGCTCTCTGCTGCAGTAAGTATTCTTATATTTCCTCTTTTGATAAGTCTGCCAAAGGATGGTTCCCTAGTTTTTATCAGAACTTGGAACTATTTTATTTCCTCTAGGTAATGATGATAAAAATTATTTTCTATACTTGAAAGTACACCTTCTAGTCACTTTCCTTCTCCAAAACAAACTATATTTGTTTCTTTAAGCTTTTCCCCAAAAGCTCCATAATTCAGACATACTAAGTTTTTATTACTCTCTCCTGGAAACTTTAAGTTCTTCAAAATTATATATATTATTCCAGTGAGGGTCTGGTCGGGAGGCAGAGTAAGAATTTTACTTTAGAATGTCACTGTATTTTCTTTCAGAATAGCTCAACTAATTATTTGATGATTATTGCTCACTTGGTTAACTCCCAGGACTGATAGCTTTTCCCACTGTCTTTGTGCCTAGTGCTTATTCTTGTACATGATTTTGTAGAGCTCGTTTTTCTTCTTTGTACTATGTTGAACTCCATATTGTATGTTTTTTCTTTGATCATTTAACTTGTTGAGGTTGTTCTGAATTCTGATATTATCATCCAAGAAGCTAGCCTTCTCAGCCACTTTGGTAATGATCTCTGCTTAAGTCATCCAGATGCAACATCTCAACACCATACACATTTACAGAATTAATAGTTTTTGAACATCTACCATGTGCTCAACACCTTGCAGGGAATTCTGTAAAAGAAAAGATGCCTTTCTTCAAAAAGCTTACAATATGATTTGAGAACATAACAGCAAACATAAATATGTGGTGAATTGAACTCTACTGAAACAATGCCAAACAATGACTTGTTACTCTAATGTGAGTACAATCGGGATTTGGCAGAATGGGAGATGAGGGAGGGCTGTAGGGCATGCTTCACCAGGGCACTGACAAATGCAGCTTCTTGAAGAATGGGTTAAATTTGGATATAAGAAGAGTCTGATATGAATAGATAGTGCAACTCAGGTTAAGATCTGGCAATATAGCATGTGAGCTGAGGAAGCAAGAGCTTCGAGTTAAGTAGGACAGTGACTGCTATAGTTATCTGGGTGTGAGGTGAGTCTATACCTGGATGGTGGTAGGAGGAATAGGGAAGGACATACTAAGGGAAAAAACCTTTAAAACTTGGTGACTAAGCATGAAGGAAACAGATGAGTTGAAGACCGTCTCTGTTCTGCTCCCCTCCCCCTTGAAATCACTGAGTTTAATTCTCTAGCTCCAAATGGAGAACTATAGGAGACAGGAAACAACTGTTCCCAGCAGTGCCAGGATCTGCCTACCAGTGGTCAGGAGGACTAGGGAGCAACTTGGAACAGAATTATCTGCTCTGAACATACAACGGAACCTTTTCCTCTTTTGTCACCCTGCTCTGGAAAATAAAATATTTCTCATATTTTGAGGTTTCATGTCTTTCTCCCCATTTTCTTCAACTCACTGAACTTTCTGAAAATATTTCCTTAGACACTTTCTTTATAAGCCTTTTGGATTTAAAAAAAAAAAAAGCAGGTCTGAACTCAGAGATGTTTTTTATGATCAGTCCATATGATACCCTTTGTTTGCTTCCCTGCAAGCAGGATTTCCATTTCCTAAATCTGGTGTGGTCTCCAAGTTGGAGCAAGGAGAGCCTTGGATCCCAGATCTGGGCTCCAAGGAAAAGGAACTCCCAAGAGGCAGTCACACAGGAGACAGACAAATACATGCTGGTCTGTTACCATCCAGGAGAGAGAAAAGAAGCTGGGTGGAACAGGATCACTGGGGCTTTGATGATGAGAAGGTGGCAGGTGTGCACTGGGGCTATGAAGAGACCAGAACTCTCCTCGCAATTCTTAGTCAGACTGAATTTTATGAGGCTCTCCGGAACTGTCATCGGAATAGCCAAGTATATGGGGCTGTGGCTGAGCGGCTCCGGGAGTATGGCTTCCTCCGGACCTTGGAACAGTGTCGGACCAAGTTCAAAGGTCTCCAGAAGAGCTATCGGAAAGTCAAAAGTGGCCACCCACCTGAGACCTGCCCCTTCTTTGAAGAGATGGAAGCCCTAATGAGTGCTCAGGTCATTGCCTTGCCCAGTAATGGCCTGGAAGAGGCAGCTTCTCATTCTGGATTGGTGGGCAGTGATGCTGAGACTGAGGAGCCAGGGCAGGGGAGCTGGCAGCATGAGGAGGGAGCAGGAGAGGCCACAGCTGAAGAGTCTGACAGTGATGAAACGGGCCAGGAAGTCACCCCCCAGGACCCCAACAACTCGACTGCACCTGTCCTATTCCGAAGCCCAAGTGGTAAGCTTTTGTTCTTGGGGTTTTGGGATTAGACCTGAGTTGTGAGACTGGATGTGGAGTCAGGAAGCTTAATGTCACCTGTCAACTTTATCACTTAAATAGAGAATAGAGGCACTTTTCAGTTCTATGTGTATTTCATTCCCCTGTGGGAAAGTCAGTGAGATAAATAGTAAGTAGGGAATAATTTTAGGTATTTTAAAGGAATACACTCAGAAAATTCAAGAGTCTTGAAAAAAATATTCCTTCCATTTCTTTACTATTTTTTCCTGATTATAAAACCACTGAAGGCTGAGAAAAACTTGGCATTATTTTATCTTTGAGAATATCCATTGAACATCTTATGTAAACTGGTGCTTTATCTTTGACTCGCCCTAATCTCAAAGTCAATTTTTATGCATTCCTTTTTACTTAGAATAGCATAGTGAAGGATTGCCCAAAGTTGGAGAAACATTTGAGTCTCCCTTATGAGATTCACAACACACACTGGCATTTAAAGAGGAATGAGAAGTCCTACAGCAAGAAATCTTTTTTAACACTTTATGTTGAAATATTACTTGCCTGTGGAACAGTTTTGTATCATTTATTACTGCTGACATAATTTCTACAACCATGTTGTTATGGAAAGAGCACCAAAGTACGAGTCAGGAGGCTTTGTTTCTAATCCTGACCACCAAACAGTTGAGTGCCCTTGTACAATTATCTGACCATTTCAAAGTTTTTTTCCTGAACTATAAAATGGGACATGGCAGCAGGACTACATCTCTAAAGTTGCAGGTCCAATGTGAACGGTGATCTCTTCCTTTCATTTTTTATTGTGTGTGTGATATTACCTTAGTTCTGTTCTAGTCTTCTTCCTGTCTTCCACTTTTCCTTCCTTTTTCTTTTTTTTCTTTATTCTTTTTCTTTTGTCACTGGAATAAATGTAAGTAAATCACAGATGTGGCACATGTGCTAGCTCCTGTTATGTTATCTTTTTCTTTTCCTCCTTTCCCACTGCTTTTTCTCTGTTTTCCGATTCTTTCCCCTCCTCCTTTACTTGCAGTGAGTGGAAAATAATGGAAGCATGTAATCTTCAGCTAGTTCTCAAGTGGGAGGAAGATGCTTTGACTCCCTTCCTTTTGACCTTCAGGGAGCAGAGTCTGTAATGATTCTGATGAAGTACTGCTCAAATGGGCCTGCAGCACTGGCATGTGTTCAGGCCAGGAGATGTCTGATCTGCTTCCTTCCTTTTTCTGGCTTCTGCCAGTCCTCTCCTAATGATAAGGTGCATGACTATCAAGTTTTTATCTTGTACCCTTGCAGGTCTTTGCTATTGTTGTTTTTTGTTTTTGAGATTGTGGCAAGTGAAGAAGGGCCATAATAGGGATTAGGCAGCAATGTCATATTTTTTAAAAAGAGACTCTGTTCCTTGATATTTTGAGTCATACTGTCAGAAATTTTCATGGCACTGAGGCTTTAAATCCCTGGATTAAGTGGAGCTGAAATTTCTCTTTTGGTGACAGGTGTACACTGGGGCTATGAAGAGACAAAGACTTATCTTGCAATTCTCAGTGAGACTCAGTTTTACGAAGCCCTCCGGAACTGTCACCGCAACAGCCAGCTGTATGGAGCAGTGGCTGAGCGGTTATGGGAATATGGCTTCCTTAGGACACCAGAGCAGTGTCGGACAAAGTTTAAAAGCCTACAAACCAGCTATCGGAAAGTTAAGAATGGCCACGCACCAGAGACCTGTCCCTTCTTTGAAGAGATGGATGCTTTAGTGAGTGCCCGGGTTGCTACTCCACCCAGTGATGGTCAGGAAGAGGACACAGCCTCTTGTCCCATCCAGGAGACCAGTGAGGCCGAAGCTGAGAAGCAAGCTGAAGAAGCAGAAGCCACAGATGATGATGATTCTGAGGATGATGAAGAGGATACTGAGCTACCCCCAGGGGCTGTCATGACCCGTGCTCCAGTCTTATTCCAGAGCCCCAGTGGTAAGATCCTTTTACTTCTTAAGATCTAACCAGCAAAGGGAAGGCAGTAGACTTAAGAGAAAAATCATCACACTGAAGACCAGGAGAACTGGCCTCTACACCCAGGTCTCATGGATTCTTCTTGTGACCACCTCTCTCTTCTACATGCTCCCTTTCTACTAAAGCAGTTCAGTGAGGGGACATAAATATTTTGACTTGCCTCCCCACACTACAGCATCAATCGAGATGGTTGCAAACTTTGTAAATTTGCTATCATCGACATGTGAGCTTCCAGGTTTTTAAAAGCTGATTCTCATTATCTTTGTTCTTCTAGTTTCAGTTTGTATACCAGCTGAAAACCTGGTAACCTCTTTCTTCAGATACACATATGCAAAAGCCTGAGATTTCTGAGGGAATTGACCTTTTGAATCTTAGCTGCTGTGCAAGGAAAACAAAACAAAACAAAACTCTTCACTATGGCTTCCCTCCTTGTGAGAATAAGAATTCTGATTTTTGAGTCATACATGTATATGTATGTGAATCTGCACCTATTTTTTATTAGCTGAGTGACTTAGAGCAAGTTATTTAACCCTGTAAGTTTACTTATCTATGAAGACCAACCTCAAAAGGTTGATGTAAAAATGCACACTGTAAGTATTCAATAAATAGCAGTTTTTTTCCCCCAAAATAAGTTCTTTAGGTCATCATTCTTTAAGAGTATTCCATAGAGCACCAATTCCATGGGAGTATTAATATGTTCCACTAAAAGGCTTCTAGGTTTAGAAAATGCTAAATACCCCTCATGTAGGCTCACAAAACTTATTCACATATTAAGGTGCTGAGATTTCATTTAATCTGATGAACTTCTATTTTGTGGGACATCTCTTAAGACTGGGCTTCTATGTAGAAATACTGCTTTAGGTGGCGGACACTCAGCAGTTTTATGCTCTCAGATTTAGTCCAGGAACTTTGGGATCCAGAGTTTATCTGAAATATCTGAAAATTCTACAAATTCAAACTGAAAATTTTCAAGTATCTGAAAATTCACATAGCCTGGTCCCAAGGAGCCTAACATTTGGTACTTAGAAGAATATTAAAAGCTTAACTTGGGCATTAAAGTGCTTCTGAAACATTTAGTGATTATCTTTCCATAGGCAAGGAGAATGTTTTAGTGAGATACTACCTAGCAAAATTCTTCTCTCAGAATGACTTTTATTCTTTGAAAGACACCAAGTACTTTTCTACTCTATTTTTATTCTCAACATATATTAGAATCTGAGTGAAAGGAGACTCATGTAGCTCTTTTTGGATAAAAAGTTTCCCAAAGTTTTCCTGGCCATTCCCTTCTAATCCCTTTAGTTACTGGCAAAGAACATAAACTAGAATATCACGATAGGCCTGAGATATGAGACAAAATGCAGCATTAGAAAGTGTCTTTCCTATATAAGCATGGTGATAGTTTTAAATCTGGTAGATTTTTCTTGTTATACTGAGAAGATTTTCTGAAGATCCTGGGTATCCAGGAAGATTTAACATATACTAATCAGCCCTATATCAATGAGAAGCATGTAACATTACCAAGTAGAAAAGTAAAACACTGGTATTTTAATAGATAGTAGTTATTTGAGATCTAGAGCTCCCTAATTTTTATCTTTAATGATCTAATGTGATATTTGCTTTACCCTGGGAAAAAATAATTGAAGAAATGGATAACTTTTAAAATTCTATTCTCATATCAGGTTTTGAGGCTGGATTTGAGAATGACGACAATCTAAAACGGGATATTTCTGAGGAAGTACAACTACATAGGACATTACTTGCAAGGTCTGAAAGGAAAGTTCCCCGGTATCTTAATCAGGATAAAGGCAATGAGAGTGACTGTAGATCAGGAAGACAGTGGGAAAGGACCCCAGGGGAGAGAAGAAAATCAACACTCCCAGAGAGGAGTTTAGGTAAAGTTCTAAGTCATCAGAAACCTTACTTGGGAGAGAGACCCTATAAATATCTCAGATATAGCAAAAGCTTTGGTCCAAACTCCCACCTCATGCATCAGATATCCCATCAAGTGGAAAATCCATATAAATGTGCTGATTGTGGGAAGAGCTTCAGTCGAAGTGCACGTCTCATTAGACACCGGAGAATCCACACTGGAGAGAAACCTTATAAGTGTCTTGACTGTGGGAAAAGTTTCCGTGACAGTTCAAATTTCATCACCCATAGAAGAATCCACACAGGAGAGAAACCATATGAATGCAGTGAGTGTGGAAAGCGTTTTAATCAAAGCTCAAGCCTTATAATTCACCAGAGAACACACACAGGAGAAAAGCCCTATCAATGTGAAGAGTGTGGAAAAAGCTTCAACAACAGTTCTCATTTTAGTGCACATCGGAGGATACACACAGGAGAAAGGCCCCATGTGTGTCCTGACTGTGGAAAGAGTTTTAGTAAGAGTTCTGACTTACGTGCACATCACAGAACCCACACAGGAGAGAAACCTTATGGGTGTCATGATTGTGGCAAGTGCTTCAGTAAAAGCTCTGCTCTGAATAAGCACAGAGAAATCCATACACGAGAAAAACTTCTCACACAGTCAGCGCCTAAGTAAACCCCTGAGGATTTATAAAGAAGAGAGCCTCAATAAATGTATTGAAATTGTTTGAAAAGTCTTCCAATAGTGAGATCCATCTCCTATTCTGTGCTCAACTAGCTTAAGACATATTCTACGATTTACCCCACAGTTTGTTCCTGTTTCTCCCGGATCTAGAGTCAGAGTCCTAAGACAGTCATCTTAAGTATGAAAGGAAGATTTCATTCCCTCTCCATGCACTGAATTGACAGATAATACCTTTCTTTCTCAGTCTCTATGTTGTTCCCTTAATAGAAAGAACATAGCAGTAGATCCTATGAGTTCGACATGTACCTTATTTAACCATCCTGTTATTCAGCTGCATTTTGACTGGAAAAATCTATCACAGTAGCATTTCAGGGAGAAGTGGTGAGACTTTTCACTGAGTGGGTCTAGCTCGTTATACAATAATGAAAATGTAAAAAAAGAATTACTCTTCCTGCTCACTTAAGTCTATGTCCAGAATGATATACAGACAGTCCCCAACTTACAGTGGTTTGACTTTGTAATGGTGCGAATGTGATACACATTTACTAGAAACTGGTTAGGCTAAGGTATGATCTTTGGTAGATTAAATCCATTTTCGATTTAAGATATATTCAACTTATGATGGGCTTATCCAGACATAACCCCATCGTAAGTCGAGGAACATCTGTATTTGTCATACGCACCATTTACCTTAAAGGAAAGTTTAATGTCCATCTTAGTTTTGACCTATGAATCATCTTGTCAAGAAACTAGGTATTCTATATGGGGAGACAATGTAAACCTTGTATAAATATTGAGGTGTGAACACTGGATGTCTTAGTTTCTTCCAAGCCCTAGAAGATTTGGTATAGAATACTACATTTACAGCATCTAGTTTGATATACATTCCCTCTCATCTGAATTTCATCTGTCCCTTATGATCCAGAAGCCCAAAGAGCAAGCCAGTTTGAAGTGGTGATAGGGAAAGCTGTTAAAGCTGCCAATAGGGAATTGCCCATATTCCTCACAGTCTAAATACCTCATCTAGTGTTAGGCACCCTGTGGGCGCTCAATACTAACCTATAATGAGTGGAAGCCACTGCCACATTCCCATGGATTGGGGAAACAGACTATTTTGTGTCAACAACTCTTTACCCTAACGGCAAGGAGGAGTGGCAATTGGTCAGTGGACTTGCCAGTACTCACACACATGCAAGCACATACATTCAACTGTACATATCTAATTTTAAAAGCAGCTTTTCAAACACAAATGTAATTTTGATCTCTATAATTAAATAGTATTGAATTGCCTGTATGTTCACAGTAGTATGATGAGCCCTGTACAGCACAAGTTAAACAGTCATTGTCCTCACTATCTAAAATGATGACGATACTGACAAAAAGTACATGTGTATAGCTGCAACAGTTTTAGAGAAATCTAGAAAGCTAGGTAGTAACACTGCATAAATCATAGGTCTAATACATTAAAGTTTGATGTCAGAAAAATCTGGAAGGTATTCTGTTTATTCAGGAAGGCTTCATGAGGCAGAAAGTGTTCAAAGGAGAGAAGGTTACTGGGTAAATTAGAGTGGGGTGAACTTTCCAAAATTAATCACAAAACTGAATGCTTAGTGGTTCAGAAACTAGAAAACCGGGGAACAAGGTGTTTTGTGCAGATGGAACAGAGGGCAAAGGAGAAACTTTAAGGAAGTTTAAACAAAGCTTGGAGCAGCTCAAAATTTGAGGAACAGTATTATATGGACTGTGCAGGAGGGAGAAAATCACCTTAGCTGAAACATGGAGTACCAGAAGCAGATCAGGAGGTGGTGCTCTCATCATCATTAGTAAATCGGGTACTATGTTGTACTTATTGTTAAGAAAACAGCTGGCTAGTATGGGAAAAGAAGCAGCAGCAGTTGTAGGAGTCTAGCTCCTATGGGAGACAAAGGTCAGAAACTAGCATCTTGAAAAGATACTTTGATGGGCAGGTCAAGAAAGAGGAACATGAGCAGATGACCAAGGTCTGGTATAAGTAGCTGTTTCACATTCACATTTAATTAAGAGTCTGGCAAGACTAAGGTCCAGAAGAGAAGTGGGGAGATAGAATATTCTATAATTCATAGCTTACTGTGTTAAATGAGAGATTAATTAGGGTGCTGGTGTTGAGGGATCCTAGTACAAAGAATCTAACATTTATTAGGAATTAAAGGGAGATATCTCAATTACACTGCCTAAGCAGACAGGAAGATACAAGAAATACCAGTCTAAAGAAATGCTTCAGGATCTGATATGGTTTAGGAAGTGTACTACAATGTTTTTTTTTTTTAAATGAGAGATTACTGTCTTTACTATATCTATGTATTGTCTTGTGGAAAAGCATCGGCTGGGGTATCAACAGATACGATATCTGGTTCTAGATGTCTTATAAGTCAACTTGCCTCCAATTCCCTTTCTGTAAAGCAGAATAATGTTTACACCTTAATCTGCCTCTCAGGGATACCATGTTAATAAAAAATTATGTCTATAAAGTGCCCAGTGTTTCTTGAGGTGTTTTTTAACATATATGTGAAAATTATAATTAATTTGTTGCTCATAGGAAAAGAGAAATCTTTACCCTCTTTTTTTGGCTTCTTGTGTGGGGTTACTAAACATATACCTGTCAGAATCTTGATGTTCTAAGCTAAGAAACAGAATGTAGTAAAAGAGAATTAGAATGAAAATCCTTCCTTGGTATCTGTTTCCATCAGTATCTATCATAACTGAGCATGGAGAGAAGAGTCTTATTTTAAAAGACCCAGTACCAGCTCTCCAATCTCCAGATGAAGAGAATGTACAAAAGGAACAGGGCAGAGGCAAACTCTCTTACTGGGGAAAACCCAGTTCATCTCGAACTTCCTCACAAACCGTTACCTGCTACCCAATCTGCCAATCCTGAGGATGGAAGAGGCAAGAAATAATGTTCTTCAAATATTCCAAGAAGGAGAAACCAAGCCCACTTTTGGGGGAGCAAGAGGCTCTATGTACCCATACCCTTTTAATACCCATAAGACCTCTGTGGGGACAGACTGGGTGGCATGAGCAACAAAGGAAGCAAGAATGTGTTAGCAGGAGCTGTACGGTCATATCTCTTCACATCAGTTGTTTCTCTAGTGCTGTTATTTCTTTTTCTTTATTTTCCCATGCTATCATGCTTGCTTTTATTGCTTGTGCTCAATGACCAATGCCATAGAACTTAATAACATTTATATGTATTCTCTGTGTTGCTGCCATTTCTCTCTTACCATAACCTGAGTGTAGAGGCTGTCCTGTCAACTCTATAGAGAACTATTTTTATGGTGACCATGTAGGGAAGGGAAGATGAGATATGAATGTAAGGATGGATCAATTCTCTATTATTCAATTCAAAATCTAAAATAAAAACTTCTGTATACTCAAATAGCTACCCAGTGAGATGCATGTCTCAGAGCTTTGACATATAAAATGTTATGGTACTTAAAGTAATAGATGTCATATGAAGATATTTTAGTTAGTTTAAATTCTTCCTATACCCACCATGGGGCTCTTTCAGAAACAAAACTTTGGAACAACTGGTAGTCGGATTAAAGGCTGGAAATAGAAGCCTAAAATACCCTAGAGCTGAAGAAGCATCTGGATGAAATAGCTCCATTGTTGTCAAAGTAAGAAAAGGGTAAGATAGGAATATTCAAAAAACCCTTGATTGCAGGGGATTAATTACAAGGGCAAAGCCAAATCTCAGCAACTAGCTCTAGCTGTCACTATGAGCATAAGGATAACAAGAAAGGTTTCATTTAAAAAACAGACTCCATCTTGTCTATAAGGTCAGGAATGCAGAGGGGAAAAAACTCAAGACACTGAACTACTCATTGCCCACATCCTGACTGTACATTACTAAGAAGGGAGAAGAACACAATGCAATAAGCAGACCTTTTAAAAATAACCAGCATGTCCCGTTCTCATGAAGTTAATCATTGTAAGAAAAACCAGGGACTGTAAAACTCCCATTTGTTTTTACAGAACCTAAAATACAAGAAACTCTGTCATGAAACAAGATTGAACAGATATCTGCTGCCCATGAGATGGACACAATTTGCTGACCATAGCAATAATGATCTTGGGACAGTCCGTCAGTTTTCCCTCCCTAGCCCCCTCTCCCTTCCCGGATAGCCCACAAAAACCCCTCATACAATCCTATGAATATTGACAAAATCCATGGTATGCAGTGTAGCCTGAAGTCAACAGTTTTGGAGAATATTTAAGTGAAGGGAATCTGGTTAAAGTAAGCATAACAAAATACAAAGCTGTTATCAGAAGCTAGAAGGCTTAAAGATCTTGGTGGTAATCTGTTTTCCCTTTTCCTCATCGTATTTAGACTAGCAATTCCAGAACTTTTCTGGTTGAGGAACTACTTTAAGTTTCCTGAAGTTTTATGATAACTAATGGAGAGGGACTGTTAAGTCAAAATCACTGGTGGAATGGGGAATTTAGCGCAACATCAAGTCTCTTCCAGTAAACAGCATGCAGGTAAGCTATGTAAGACTTCAGAGCCTGCTAGTCAGTTTAAGACATATTTACTGAGCACCCACCAGGAGTCGGCACTAATGATGGAGCCCATGGTATGCTACAAACGGAGTGGTGGATGGTTTACTAAGTGGGATATGGCAGGAAGATCTTGGTTGTAACACTTACTCGCAAGTAATTCACCTCATTACAGCTTAAAAATGTAACACTTTGGGCTTCAGATGATTCCACTTCCTCCTCAGTTCAGACCTGGTACTGTCAGAAGCAAAGATGTAGTCGATGGATTTATAAGACAGATCCCATACCTGAGACTGGGTCAAATTAAACGTTTCAGCTGCCAGATAGTACTCTTGGGAAAGGTGTGTTGCAAAAACACCCTTATCATCAGTCTGCCAAAATAAGCAAAAAAGTTACAAAATGAACAAGGAAATTATATTTTAAAAAACCAAAAAAACAAAAAACGGTCTATTTTCCAATTCAACATGCTTCTTTTAAGAGTCAAAACAGGTGGCTTATAAATGTTTTATCCTTTTAAAATAATCACCCCCCCAAAAAAAAAACAACCCCAATAGAGTGGTGCTCTCAACCATAGCTGCACATTTAAAATCACTTAGTAAGCTTTTAAAAGTTCTGTGCCCAGGACTCACCCCAGATCAAATAAAACAGAATCTTAAGGGATGGGTGCTGGGCATCACTATACATTACACACACACTTTTATGTTCCCCCAGGTACTGTCCAGGACCTTTTCTCATAGAGCTAAATCAGAGTCACCCTGGCCCACCGCAGCCTCTCATGCCCCAGTCCCCCATATCCTCTACTTGAGTATTACTGTCAGGCATGCAAGAGAGTCAGCTAGGTAGTGAACATCTGATCTAATGCAACTCGGACTAAAAGGAGCAAAATGTTTGACACAAAACACCTTACACAGATCACAGAAGGATGGGCAGTGCTGTACCAGAATCCGAAATGATGATGGTTATAAGACGGAACTGTCTGACTTTTGATGTTTGAAGTCAAACAGAGTTCTAGATGAAAGGGGGGAAAAGCCTGTCATTAGAAGCAGATTAGTGACTCATTCTGTGCTCATCAACTAGATACATGAGAAATTTTTTCAAACCATGCTAATTTTCAGTAGTTCATTATTTTTCAAAATTGACCTTTTCTTATGTGTGAAAATTCATAGTTCAATTAGTGTAGTTGTGTGGGAAATATGTGCTGCAACTTATGGCAGCAACTGTGCCAAGCTAGGAATTAATACCCTGTTCACAGCGATGTGCTTCCCCTTTTCTTTTACAAAAATGGAGAGGAAAGAGGAGTGTTATAAGCTAGTTACCATGGAGAAACAAGGAAAGTATCCTGATAGGGGAGCAGAAGGAATTTTTGCAGGATTACTGCACTTCTTGGTCTTACAGTGAAAGCTAAAGTAACAGTAAAAAAACGCTAGCACTGCTTGAGGGTTATAGCATTATAAAAAGCCAAGAGCAGAAATGGACTTCAAAGAAAACTCCCAAACTCCTTCACTCAGACAACTGTCCAATTACTGCCTGCTGTAAGTTCATTTTAATAATGACTTCTATTAATGAATTCCTGCCTTGAAACAGTGTAGCAGTCCCCCCACCCCCCGGGATAATAAAATACTTCACTGACTTGATGAATGGCGTCTGTTCAGGCAGCCTCAACACAGAGCCGCTCAGTATAGAAAATGGCAAAGCCAGCCTGCCCCCTCACTCTGCTGGGAGCAGAGCTGGGTCACCAGACCAAGTAAGATCACTATGCAAGTGGTTTCCATTTTCTCTACTTTTGTGGATGTTTAAAAATTTTCTCATAAAAAAGGCTGAAAATTCTATAAATAGTAAAAAAGACACATCCCCACACAAATGTTTTGCAAATTGGTAAATTTTTAAATTCAATGAATTTATCATTCAGTAAAATTGATGTCAGCCAATTTCTTCTTTCCCTCTTTAGAAAGGCCTTCTCTGACTATGCAAGCCAAAGTGGTTGTTTCACTATCATATCAGACTGTTTAATTATCTTTAAAGAACTTAACACTGATATTTTCTTGTGTATTTATTGTTTTTCTTAACTAATCTAGAATATAAATTCCTTGAGACAGAAAGCTTGTCTGTCTGTTTTGTTTACTGCTCTATTCCCAGAAATTTGAACAGTGAATGGAACAGAGTTGGCACTTCATAAATATTTCCTGTTAAATAAAAACAGCTCTAGGTATATACATGTATACAAACAGAATTTTTACTTTTTAAATAAATGTTACACATTTTCATAACACATGTAAATATGGTTAAAGTCATTTCAAAATACTAGATGACACTTATTCCTTCAATATAATATTGAGTTCCAGGAACTGGGGAATATTAACAGTGAACAAGACAAACAAGGGCCCTGCTCTCATGGAACTTATATTCTAATAAGAGCTAACACTTTGTTACTTAAATGAGGCTCAGAGAGCACACTCACCATGCATCTTTTACTTTCTAAATTATATTTATATATTTAGAACAGTACTTCCCTACATATGGGTTGCAAACTGTGGGGTGAGGGAGGAAAGGACCGAGGGTTGTCTAGAGAACCTGAAGTCCTAAGCCTTACCCAGTGGTATCTGGTGTTTTTTCACAAAGTCCACCAGATCCAGGGATCCTCCCTCAGAGGAGTTGAGAAATGTCCCATGTCCAATTCTGTCAGGAAGCAGATCCAGCAGTACTTGTGTTTCTTTTTTTTGGTTTGGAATCTCAAAAAAAGGGAGAGAGGGCATCAATAACCTCTTTTAGTGGTTCTTAAAAGTACTTTTTTTTTTCTATAGCAAGGTATTTTGTCCCTCTGAAAAGGTAATATAAGACATTCTGGAAAGCTGAACTACTTATACCTTCTCAGCTCTCTTCTTTGCCTTTTATCTTCCCACTTATCTACCAATATTCTTCTAGATTCATTTCAATGATAATAATTATGGTCAATTATAATAAATATTTATTAAGGACCTACTTTGTAGCTTTTCAAATAAATTCTCCTTTAAACCTCTCAAGAATCTTGCAAAGTGGGGTGGCTCCATAGTGTAGTGGTTAGCACATCTGCAGAAGGTCCTGGGTTTGTGCCCCAGGTGGAGCCATGGACCATATCCCGGGTGCCCCAGGCCCTGTATACACCAGGCCCCCTGAGTAAGCCAGGGGTGCCAGGCCCCGGGTACACGCCATGAGCATGTGGGAGGAGATACCCCGCCTTCAGAGATCCAGTTCTTAAGGGTAAATAGCAATATCCATAGGTCAGAGGTGGAAGTGGAGGAGGGGGGGAAGTTAAACAGGGGAAAATAAAAAGAATCTTGCAATGTATTAAGATGAAGAAATTAATGCTCAGAAAAAGTAATTTTCAAAAAACAAAATCTCACTCCATGTGTATGTGTGTTCTGTGTTATGTATATGTGTTCCTATATATTAGAAAAAGGTGTGGAAAAATATAAATACAAAACTGTTAACAGGATCAACTTGGTAGTAGAACTGAAACAGTTTTTTTCCTTCTAATAATTCTCTACACTTGGATTTTCTTCAGCTATAACTTTTATAATTAAAAATATAAAGTATTTTTAACAAAAGTTGTCCAAGGTCATAGAGCCAGTGAATGACAGAGAAAAGGGTGAAATCTGGCTCTGTCTCTAGGGCCCAGACTTTCTCCACATAGTGTGCTCATGTTTTATTTTGACAAGGCTAGCTACATACATACCATGACCACCATGAAAATGTCTAGCTGTGCTCTTTATCTCCTAGATAGCTTAAAAGGCAAATGACAATAATGTGTTGAAATGAAATGCTTTATATTCAACGGATCAAGCAAGAAAAGCAAAAGAAACTAAAGTAAAGAGCAGTTCCGAAGCTGTGCACAAAGACCAGAGATAACTGGTCACAGTGATGCACACTGCCTGTTTCATTACATTGACCAATTGTTTTAATCAAGCAACAGGTCAGTCAGCTAGAGGGTACCCATCAAAGTGAAAGGTCTTTTTGATCAGAGTGTGAAAACACAGACCCTAGATTTCAAGTTCCACCACTGGATAACTGACCCTCTGCTTGCTGACATGAAAAACACCAGTACTGACAAGAAGCTCCAATTTTTTCCTTAATCTTTAAATCATGATGCTACTCAACCTTTACACATTATGCCATTTAATGCTCACAATAACCCCATGAGATAAGTAGACTAAGTACTTTTTCCTGTATTTAAGAAATCCAAACTCATTATGTACAGCTTTTTTTGTATGTCCAGGAAAAAAAAGAAAAAGAAAAAAAAGAGGACAAAAGTAATCCATCTGTAAACTGCGGAAAGTGCAGTAGAGTCCCTTGTTTGACTCACAGGGATGCACTTAAGAAAGTGACTGTTCTCCAGCCATTATCTGTACATTATCTGTCACTTGCTCATGCTACCAAGGAGCTGACAACCAATGATTGCCATCTGATCTCACTGCTGAGCCTTATAAAATGATGATGAGCTACTTCCTTTCTTGCCAGTGCATGTGATACATTCAGGTCCCTTTGCCTACGAGAAATAGTGAGATGAAGGGGTGCTTCTCTCAATGTCAGTTGCCAATGACAAAGTCGATGACAGAAATTCATGCATTTTCTCTAGAAAGATGTCCTTAGCTGTTTATAAAGACACAGCCGTACTCTAAGTCAACAGCCATCCCCCCAGGAACCATAAAAACAAAAACAGTAACATGAAGGACTAAAAAGTCATACCTCTTATCATTATAATTTATATTAAAAAATATCTCTACTTTCCCCTTCTAAAATGTTTTTCTAAGCCAGGTGTATTTTTAGCCATTTAAAAATGATTATTATTTTCCATTGTAATCTACCCTCTCCAGACTAACTTTACAATATTATTTACCTCTGAAAGGTGCAATGCCAACTTCAGACCTGCTTTTTTTGCTTCTAAAAGTGGTTCTAAAAAATCTTTTGCTTGTCCTGCCTTGAAGATAAAAGTTAAAATGAAGATGCATAAGAACTATAGGCAAACTGAGAAACTGGGTATTCTCCCGATAAACAAAGGAATAAAATAATAGCAGGAAAAAAAACAGATTGATTCATTTGCACATTCTATACATAAAGCACCTACAATGTGCTAGACACTTTGGGGAATACAAAGCTGACAAAGACACAGTCCTTGAGCTCAGGAATCCTAAGTCAAGTATCAGTGAACCTGAGGTTAATTAGTTAAGCTAGATATAGCACCAAATATTATTTCTGGAAGGGTATCTAGCTAACGAAGAGAGTTTATCTGATTTAGGAACCCACGTGATTACTAAAGAAAGCTTCTATTAAATGGACGGATGAAACAACAGCAGAATAGACCAAGTTTAGACAAAGCCATTAAGAACCAGTTTCATAGGACTCTAATTCAGTGGCTTTCAACCGGGGGCATTTTTCCTCCCAGGGGACATTTGGCAGTGTCTAGAAACATTTTTGTGTGTCACAACTGGGAGGGTGATATTGGCATCTAATGGATAGCAGCCAGGGATGCTGCTAAACACCTTGCAATACACAGGACAGAGAATTATTTGGCCCAAAATGCCAATGGTGCCACAGATGAGACAGCCTGCTTGAATGTGACATTCAAGAAGTTCTAGGCCAGCCTTTCTTAACTGGGGACTCTATGAGATAATTAAGCCCTAGCCATAATTAAGCGTTTAAAAAGCATTAGACATCCACTGTATGTAATGAATTAACTTCTCTCCTAGGTATATAGAATGGAACCAAGTGTGTACCATCTTTAGAAAAATGAAGAAAATAATCATGTCATGCAAATTTTTTTTTATTTTTTAGGGGATTAATTACTTCACAGAATCCTGGTTAAGAAGAGATGATGTAGACATTATGGTCATTCAGGGCAGAATAGGGCTTCATCCACACAGAGTCTTGAACCTCTGGAGAATGCAGGATGCTTGAAGCTAACCCTTATCCTGCAAACTAATTTGACCTTTTAGAAATAAAATGTATTTAGGAAAAATAACTTACAGTAGGGTCTCCACTGAGGTCAAGGCCGAGAACTGTACCTTCAGTAGAAAGGAAGAATTCTTCAGCAAGTTTAACAGTCTCCTTGGCCACTAAAGGGCCACCTCTTCTGTCTATTGATATCAAATACCTTTAATATAAGAAAAACATAATTGAAAATGAATATGGTGCAGATGAAAAAGACAACTCTTGAGTATGGCCAGAGAGCTATGGCAAGTACATGTACTACATCTTTCTAGGAAATATATGGCCTGACTGACATGACTTTTTACTTTGCTAGAGGGAATGAAACATAAATTCCTAAATAGCACTAAATATCTAGTTAGTATTCAAATTTCTGTCTCATGGTTTTTGTTCAAGTATTTGTTTTTTTACAGTTTTTTTGATTCAGAATCCAACTAAAGCTCCACACATTGTGTTGATCAAAGCATCTTAAGTCTCTTTTAACCTACAGGCACCCTCTACCCACTTCCTCACCTCCCTCAGCTCTTATCTTAAATTTGTTTAATAAACCAGGTCATTTGTCCCATAGTTTCCACAGACTGGATTTTTCTGACTGAATCCCTGGGTTGCTAACTTGTTCCCCATCTCTTGTATTTCCTATGAACTGGAAATTGGATCTAGTCTAGAGGCCTAATAAAGGGAGATTCAATTTTTTGGCAAGAGTATTTCATAGGTGGTGGTGTGTTCTTTCACCAGGAGGCTTAGATCATTATTCATTAAAGTTACAAAACTGATAATATTCTAATTCTAATATGTATCCAATAGCTAACATGAATTCATTCTTCATATATTACCTGAAATTCTATAAGGAATCTAATACTCAGAGAACCCCTATTAATATCATGTAATTTTTCTCCAGCATTTATTAGTTTATCTATTTAGTCATAAAATAAATTCCTCCAGCATTTATTTACAAAATTTGGAACAACTATATATAAAATGCAGTATCTTTTTTTTTCACTTACCAATTTCCCCTGCCACTAAATAATGTTAGAAAACAATACAAACCACGTGGACATAAAAATGTAATTGTCCTCTGATTGCTGGACATTTTAGGATGTTTTCTACTTTTTGTCATAAATAACACTACAATGAAGAATCTTACAAATAAAATCAATTTATTTCCATAGGATACATTTTTAGAAAGGAATTACTGGGTCAGAGAGGAAAATTATTTTTATAGGTCAATACGTATTGCTCTTTAGAGAAGTTTTATTTCTTACATATGGTCACTACCAGTGTTTAAGTTCACAAATACTAGTTATTACCCTGGGGGGGGGGCGGTGCTAATGAAATGGCACTGTAATATTTCCTTTTAAAATCATCTTATTTGAGGTCAAATAGTTTTATACACATTTATAGACCCTTTGTATGTCTTCTGAATTCTCTTTTTGTCTTTTTTCTGTTTGTTTTTTTTTTAATGGGAGTATTAGTCTAGTTAAGCTTACTTTTGAGAGATTTTATAGCCAGAAAACACTACAGCTAGCTTTCTTTCTTTGGGGACCTACTGAACCCTGACTATGTGCCAGTTTTGTTCTAAGTACTAGATGTCTAGAGGTGAATCAAAAGACAAGGTCCCTGGCCTCACTGAATTTACACTCTAGTGGGTAAGCATATATATACAAATAAAACAAGATAAATTCTAATTTGGTTAAAAAGAGTGCCATAAAGGAAATAAATGGGGTGACTAGAGGATTTGGGGGGCAATTTAGATAAAGTGGTCAAGGATGGCCCCTCTTGAGGAAGTGACAGCTGAAATGAGACCTGAATTACAAGAAGAAGCCGGCCATCTAAGGATATGGTGGAAGTGTGTTCTAGGCAAAATTACAGGAAGTATAAAGGTGCTGAGATGGGATAGTGTTGGCCTATTTGGAGAACAGAGAGCAGACCAGTGCATAATAAGAGTGACAAGTGATCCAGATAGGGCTGTTGAAGTAAGAGAGACAGCCAGATCATGTGGGGCCTTGGAGGCCACAGTAAGAAGCCTATATTTTAGCTGAAGAGCAATGGGAAGCCATACTTCACTACAGCAATGGTACTCAGAATTTTACTGCCATATGAATAAATTTAGAATCGCATTCTCAACATTAAACAAGAAAGTTATTGACTTTTTCCCCATAAGATAAAAATTGGTTATTGGTTGATTTATAAAAATCCATTATACCTATGATTAAAACAGTAAAATTTTCACACATTCTAGATTTTTAAATGGTGCTTCTTACCTAACATCAATGTCTAAGTTTTCTCGTTTAGACTGTTTTATACCCTCAAGTACAGATTCCACATAACTCTTTTTAGTCATTCCTATAAAGGACACAAAGAAAACATATAAAGAGATTATGAACTATTTCATCCTTCAACATTAACATCCCTATATGAACAATTACATTTTCATTTTATGCTGTGACAAGAGCATGGTTAAAGATGGGTTAAAACATGGCCCTATGGATATGTTTTAGTAAATGTTAACTGAACTTCAATAAAACCAAAAAAAAAAAAAAATGAAGTACTAGAAAAATGAAAAAAAAAACATAAAAAACACAAGCCCATCTAAATATTATTCATAGATTCAATAGACAAAATTAGTCTCACCAACTGCTATAAAGTTTTAAATGCTTGTTCCAACAAAACAAGAACAACAAGCCCCTTTCTAGTCTGTCCTTAATATAACCAAAAGAAATTTTTTTCTCTATTAGCAGAATGTTTTCCTGCTGGTCCAGGAAAAAAAAACAAAAAACCTCTTTTGAGTTCCTATTTCCTCGATTTCTGCTTGGGTTCAGTATTTCTCATCTGGGGCACTAGAGATGTTCTTAAATTTGAGTGCTCAAGACCTTCTCTTCTGGGTGGGGGGTCTCTGAAAGAGCACTCTCTAGAACAATCACCTCTAAAATACTCTTGCACCCCAATTCTAAAATGCTTACTTTTGGTGGAAAATCTCTAGTAAAACATAGGAAATTGTAAAGAAGAAAAATAAAAATAATCTGTACTCCCATTACTCAAAGATAACCACTGTCTTTATTTTTCTAAGCATAGAGGATGCTACTAGGTATATGCATCCTGTTCAGTCATTTAACACTGTATTCTGAGCATATACCCATATCATTAAAGTGTCTTTGCAAACATATTTTAGTGGTTGTCTAATATTCCATTAAGCTTTATTTAACCATTCCCCTTTTGTTAACATACTTAGCTTAACGCTCATTTTGAATCTCCACTCAAAGAATAAACTAGCTCTAATAACTGGAAGACTTCTTCTCTCTTTCTTTTTCATTATCCTCACCAGCACAACTTGGAACTGATTCTGCATTTAAAAATTCAAGGTAAGACTCTTCTGCTTATCTAATTTCAACATTTACTTCACTATGTGTAGTAAATTTCAAAAATTTTACCCCCCAAAATGATAACTGGGCTACACATGTCAGGGTGCAAGATGACCTGGTAGGATCTCTTCAGGTCAAGACTAGGAGGGACCCAAAGATACTATATATCATTTCCTGATGCTACTCTTATGGAAAATGGGTCCCAGCAAATTTCTCCAGACCACATTCAGATCTGTTCATCTCCATCCAGAGAGGTTTTACCACCACACAGCTTGCTCCTGACCTAAGATACTATTAGTCCCTGAGAAATGACTGAGTAACCTCATTTCAATGATTGTCATAAGATTCTGTATCCACTCAGTGCCATTGTTTCACAAGTGCTCTTCTTGCAGGGAGCAAGAATTAGCCGATGTTTAAGACACTGCAACTCTAAGAAGCAAATGTCCTCTTCTCAGAGTGAAAAAAACAAACAAGAGAACAAACAAAATTTTTGCAGGCCTTTTTATTTCCTTTAAACAGATAATACCTGATCTAATTTTTTAAAGAATAACTCATTTATTAATAATGTACATCATTAATGTACATCATAAGATTTGGAGTGTTGATTCTCTAATGTAAAAGTAACTGCTTTATATTCTCAACTTGTGAACACATGAATGATCAAGGGAGAAGAGACAGTACATGGGTTCAGAAGTAATTAAATTTTACCTGTAGCACTGTCTTTTCTGGGTGTGCTCCTTAGTTCCAGGTACTTGACACCATCATCTGCAAATTCTTTAATGACATCTTTTGTGACCTGATAATAAAGGCAATGTACACAGTATTGATAGTATAAAGGTCCCAACGAAAATGCCAAGTGCTACAGCTTTATTTCACTGATTAACTTTGATTTGCAAGGAAGTTGGAAGTCTTCCCTGTAGTTAAGACTATCTACTTTGTCACATCTCTGGTGGAGACCAATGCAGAACCACAACATTTCCCACAGCTCCCATCATCTCCCTCATTCCCACATTAAATCTAAATCTACACATCCTTCACACTTTTTGTAAGGTTCTTATTCAAGTTACTTAGGAGTAAGTTGTATTTTTCAAGAAATTCTTTAGGTTGTGTTAAATTTTCCCCAGAAGTACTTAGGAAAATTCTTCTTAGGCAAAGAAAATGGGTGATAAATATGAGACAACTCTATCCAATTTAGCACAAATATCAACAATCCAGAAATTACAAAATGACCAGGTTAAATGATATCTAAAAGGCTAAAGGCGTGTTTTCTTTCTCTGCCATCAATCCTAAAAAATACCAAATCTAAAAGAAAAAAAAAAACAGGTTAGGAATGCTGTGACAACCTGCCCTCGTTAGTCCTTAGAGTTAGTATCTTAATCTTAACGTGTGTTGACTGTAATGGTGCAGGCAAGTGCAGTGTCCTGGCAGAAAAAATAAGCGGCTGGGTAGTTGTGCTGATAATGCCTAATAAGATGGCACTACCTTAGTGGATTCACTGCAGTCTAAGGTCTGGACCTCATCTTTTCTCTTTTCATTTTTTAAATAAAACCCCAAAGATATAATATAAATGAAAAGGGTGGCTTAGATTCACCAGGAGGTATGGAGAATCAGCCTGAGAGACTACACAGCTTAGAACAATACAACAACATTAAAAATCACATGACACTCCTACACAGAGACACTACTGCTTCCTCTACCACTGAGCATCGCCTGCAGCCTCTATGTGCTAGACCCTATGGCACTGCTTCTCTAGGAACTCCACATTGCCACCATTAGATTGTGGGCCTCATTTTTGCAGGCTGAAGAATTTGCATTTTGCATTGCTGCAGAACTGAGCAGACCCAGAGAGACCAACTCACTTTACCCTAGCTCACATTAACTAATGCAGATGCCTATGTCTTAATGTATGCACTGACAATGAGGGTGAAAGTGAGGTTGTGAAGTGGCAGTCTTTCTCAGTGACTGAAATGATCGCATCTACTATACAGGGCACCCCTCTTCTTGATGGTGAGATACCTGTGAAACAAAATGAATAATAGAAGGTTGCTGGCAAGTATGGAATGAGGGCAATGGGAGGAAGATTTATCTAGGCCACAAGGTCTGTGAAATGATCCCTACCCACATTCAAGAATACTTCCCTGGGGTCCACATCTGTTTCAGCCAGAGTCAGCCCTGGCTATAAATTCTGCAGTAGCAGGGACTATGTCAATCTATGTTTATTATCTCCCAGTCTCTAGCATAGGAACATTATGGGCACTCAGTCAACTTTTGTTGAACTAAACTTTAATCTCCTCCAAAAGGTGATTAATTTACTATTTATCATGAGAATCAGTCTCGATCAAGGAGGAAAATTCTTTCCTGACCAGTCAAAAGTTAGTTTTCTAGAAACACAGATTATACTACTTACTTTGCATTTTTCTAATGATTAAGAACACTGACAGGATTTTTTTTTTTCCATTTACAAAGAGGACATTAAATGCCATCCTGGTCAGATCAATCTTACAGAAGCCAGTCTTCTAAATCATGGAGACTCTAGTATTATGGAGCTTCAGATAACAGAACACGGTTGTATCCTCTAGTCCTCCATTCCCAGAGGAAAGGCACAATTTCCCTAAGGATTAATAATTCAATCTCTAGGCACCTTTAGAACTTCTTCACTCTCTATAATGTCCACCCAGGCAGTGAAAAGTCTCCCAAGCAAGAGAGATAAGGCCTTATGAAAGACATTCCTAGCTATAGTCAAATATTATGGAAAACAGGACCAGATTTTCTCCCCCATATTGTCTTCCATCTAAAAGAAGATATTTATCTGGTTCTTTTCCCATATCTTTTACAATGAACATAGTCTTTTGATATTAGTTCTTAAGCAAATGTCTTACATTAATTTTGAAAAGAGTTGCCATAAAAAAGCAGAAAACATTTTTCATCAGACTCAATGCAACAAGAGAAGGGCATAAATTACTAATATTTAAACCATACTGAAAATTGCTTCATTTCTTACCATTAGAATATCTTCAGCGCTAGTAGTTAGCTGATGAATAATCTGAAACATCTGAAAACATCTGTAACATGAATGAAAAGTTTTAATATACTCTAGTCATCAAAAATTCAAGACAAAACTCACTAAGCTGAGTTAATAGATTTTAGACTAATAGTAATTTTATATTTATAAAAAACCACTGAAGGCATTTTTCTAAAATTACATTGATCTAGAAAAATAATGAGATGACTAAAAATAAAACATTACTGATATTTTTATTTGGGAAATAATAGTCCCCCTTTTCCACCACGCCCCACACTCCATCTCACTAGGAACAAATGGGGATGGGGGGAATCAGTTAAGCCTGTATCTTCAAGTCTAAAGAATATTCCAATATACTAAAACTTCACAAACAACATAAATCATTAAAAATATTGTCAACAGTCTGACCGTTGGAAAAATGCTGTATGTCAAGTTATACTCTCCAAACCAGATGGCTACCCTATTTCTTTAACTACTAAAATCTTAATTCTTACATATTATTTACAACCTCAA
Organism: Eidolon dupreanum; assembly: GCA_028627145.1. Taxonomy (NCBI): domain Eukaryota; kingdom Metazoa; phylum Chordata; class Mammalia; order Chiroptera; family Pteropodidae; genus Eidolon; species Eidolon dupreanum. Next base: position 53,247,351 of record CM053509.1, read on the forward strand.
AATAGTGACAGAGAAGAAAAGAAGTATGTCCACACTCTCCCTAAACTCACTCTTCTAAAGTTCTTTTCTTCCCCTTATCAATCATAGTCATCTGATCATGGATTTTAAGACCTGGTTTCTTAGTTATTAATTTCTTCATAGTATTAGAACTAATGGATCCATTCAAGTGGGCGTGAAGTTCCTAAAAACAAAAGAGAATGCAATCAGTAAAAACACATCAAGTATCCACTGCTTCATACCAGGGACTTGATTTTGTAGTCTGTTCTAGGCAAATTGCCTACTAGATTTAGCTATATAACTCTTAAAGTTTACAAATTCTACTTATAAAATTTACTTTTCTTTTGTGAAAAGAAACAACACAGAAGTCATTAAATTAGCAACCACTCTGGAATTCTGTGGCTGAATTCTCACCACTTTAGGTAATTCTGAATAAAAGGTTGTCTTCCATCGCTGCTGTTCTTCTTCTGCCTCCATAATTTAGCAGAATAAAAAGTTTTCTCCAAACACTCTTATTCTTAGTATGAAAAATGCAATGTATTTCAGTCAGCAAATTTTATGGTCTTGAATTTCCTTCCAATTGCTTTATTTCCATATATTTTAATAAGAGATGAGTTATGTATGTCGCTCTGGGCTCAGCTTCACCTGTTTAAACAAATGTGAACATTTTCAGATGTTGACATAAAAGCAAAGAAATAGTATTTTGCTAATTACTCCTCAAAAGACAAAAACCCCCTCCAAAGCTAATTTAGGTGAGCTAACGATATGAACTAGAAATAGGAAAAGGCTTCAAACTGGTTAAGAGGTAGATTACAACCTGAAATTTAGTTGAGTATATATCCCTTACCTATTAGCATTTCTTATAAAACTACCTCTAACATTAGAAATTTATAAGACCCATCTCAGGTAAAATAAATTTATATTTTTGAATTTTTACATTTTGAATTGTTTAAAATATATAAAGCAAGAGCAGAAGCATTGGCTTCAGTGGATTAAGGTTAATCCTTTAACTAGTTCTGCAGTTTAGTAGCCATGTGGCCTTAGTCACTTAACCTCATAGCTTCAGTTTCCTTATTTGTAAAAATGAGATAAAAATGAAGATTAGCTCTGAGGATTAATAAAGTAATTTAAATTCCCCTCCTGTATGCTCCCATATAATTCAGTGACTACCTTTCACTCAGCACTTTATCACATTGTTTCTCAATCACTGATTTACTTGTCTTCCTCATCAGACTATAAGCTTCCTAAGGAAAAGGACTATGACTTATTCTACCTCCTAGTACCTAATGCAGTTCCTAGCACATTGCAGGTGATAAATAAATACTAATTTTTCCTTCACCTCTGAAAGTGGCTTATACATTAAAATTCCAAATGAAATTTGGTGATTTTCAAAGAAGCCACCTTGACCCTCTGGTTTCTCACATGTTAATGATGACGATGTTGATAAGAATAGCAGTTTCCATTCAAAGTCTGCCAGGTATGTAGCAAGCACTTTTAATAACATTATCTTTAATTCTATCAATAACCTTGCAAAATAAATATTTTTACCACATTAACATCAACAAATTGATACTGACAAGTGTTAAATAAGTTGCCAACACATTAAATGGGCAATAAAGAAAACAGTTTGTATAGGACTAGACAGAGGCATAGAAATCCACAGAAAAGCCAATTTGGTATGAGATAAAAGTGGCATTTCAATGGAATACCATTGTTAATAGTAACAAATAAAAAAAAATAGACTATTTAATAGATATTGAATATCTCTACTGAAGTATACAACAGGTGTCATTAAAATGGGAAAACAAACTTTATCTTGCATAAGTAAAGTCAATTTGCCATAAACTGAGTTATAAAGTAAATGTTAATCAAAATAGTCCCAAAATTATTCCTTAGAAATTGATATTTAAAGTTCATGTGAAAGACAGCTTATAAAATTATCCAGAAAAAATTCTGAAATCTCAGAAGAATAATACCTAATATTGGTGAAGGTCTGAGTAAATTTTCTGGTGTGAGCAGAGCTTGGTATGGTCTTTTTGGAAAGCAATTTGGCTACATTTATCAATATAACACACACACACATACACACACACGCGTGCGTGACAACCCCACACACATATTTTTTGACTCAATAACTCAAGAATTTTACAGTTAAGAATTTATTTTATATCTTATAAGATATGTACAAATACAATTCTTGTATAGCACTTATAAAAGCAAGAAATTGGAAACAACCTAAATGTCCATCAGTACGGTACTGGCTAAATTAATTATATAGCCACCCAAATGAATATCTATGACTATATGGAAAGCCTCCTGTGATATAAGATAGCATTTATGAATAAAGCATGTATGCATGTATACACACACTTATTTGTTTATATCTTTATTCTTAAAACACATATTAAAGGGTACACAGAAACTTACCACTGGAAAATGGTTTAGAAGTGACAAAGGTCAGAGGAGAGAACTTTTATTTAACCTTATATAGTTTTGTACAATTTTAAGGTTTTATAAGCATGTAATACTGTACAACAAGCTTGTAATATTTCAAATATCTTTTGAAATACTTTTAATAAATTAAAATTTAAAATAATTAATTTAGATAAATAATTTACTTAACTTTAATAAATTAAAATTTAAAATAATAAATTTAAAATAAATGTTTATAAAATAATTATTATTTTTTTAAATCTTACAAAACAGCTTTATTATTATGAATTGTGAAAGGGAAGAACTTATATGATTAGACAATAGAATGACAACCTGAAAAAGCACTCAGGACGTTTTACACAGCCAGCTGGTAATAAACCTGACAGGTGGCTAGCTTTTTATATACATTTTTAACCCTACTCTAGGATCCTGACCTTATTTTTTGTCACATTCAACCCACTCTCCAGACTTACCTTAACTAGTTGAGTAAATTTATTGCCCCACTGGCTATAATGTTAATCTATGGGATTTGAAAGCCACCAAAACAAGCACAATCTTTGCACATTTGAAAAACTGGTTGTTTCACCGATCCTTGCCAGAATATTGCTCTCAACAATACTGTGCTCTCTGCCAAATTCAACCTTCCTGGACTGGGTTTGGCATGGCCCATCAGAAGCTGGGGTGGAAGAGAGGCATGGAAAGGCAACACATTGAGATAAGATCTTTCTACATTTGTACTAATAGTTTATCAAGTTAGAGAAGGGCGAGAAACAAGTCTCCTATCTTCCACAGAACTTTTTGCATGCCAAAAGGGGGGAGGGCACAGAATAATAAGAATATTTGTTACTATTTATTAAGCACTTACTATGAGCCAGGCGCTGTGCTAAATGTCTGAGGACCTAAGACTTAAGTGGTTATTTTACAACCCATGAGGTTTTAATATCCTAATTTTATGTAAGAATAAACAGATTAAAAATAGCTATAAACAATTGTAAGATATCCATATCACAAATTTTGCTCTATTCTTTCTTCTTGAATCATTTTTCTTGATTTCTGCTCTTTACCAGAAAAGTAATATTTCTAAAATACCATGTATATTTTACTAAATTCTCATTAAAATATTCATTTCCACAGCACTATATACATTTTTTCAAAGTCCTACAACATCCCCCACCCCAAACCCACCTCTTTGGCCCTCTCTTATTCCCTTCAAAGGCAGTATCAAACTTCTCAAGTGTTCCCCTAGACCCAACTTCCTCACACTGAAGTAAAAACCCAGATGCAGGTTTACAGAAGCGATCAGGCGTAAATTCCCTCTATTTCTCTCTGCTCTCCCCCACACTTATCTTTGTCTACACTCTTTTTTCCCTCATGAGTCAGAGAAAAAGGATTCATTCTTGTCTCTAAGACTAATTTGTGCCCAGGATCCCATTCCTTCCCATCTATTCCAAGTCATTATTCTAAGTTAATCATCTCACTTTTCTCCAATCTCACTCTCTTCACTAGCTAATTTCACTCAGGGGACCAACATGCAAGTAGAGCATTTGCTTCCACCTAAAACAAACAAACAAACAAACAAACTCCAAACTTTCTTTTATCCCACATTCCTCTTTAACTACTGCCCTGTCTCTCCTTATGAGCTAAGGTCCTTGAAAGTGTAATTTAGACTGGCAGCCTCCATTTATTTATCACCCATGGATTCTGCCCTTATTGCTCCACAGAAAATGCTTTCTGAGATAATTAAGAGTTATTAAACACCAAATCTAAATGAAACTTCAATTATCAAACCTTTATCCTGACTCAAACTTTTGAGGTCCAAATTCAATCTGGCTGGACTCCAAAACTCATGCTCTTAACCATTATGCTATACTGCTTCAAGTTACTACACCTACAGTCATCCTGGTTTCCTTCTCGGTCTCAGGTCCCCTAGTCACCAAATCCCAATTAATAAAGTGTAAGCCTCTGTAAATATCTCTGGAAGCAGTATTCTACTGGTGATGACACCCAAACATCCAACTCAGAAACTTGGTGGTTATTTTAAAACCCCAACAAGACTCATACCACCATATCATGAAGGAATAATCACCCCTCTTCCCTGATCCCCTCCTTACCCTAGAATCACAGAACTCTGAAAGTGGAGGGGAACGTCATCTTATAGCTGAGGGACTAGAGCTGAGTGATTTACTTATTGTCAGCTTAGCACGGAGCCAAGAAAACAAGGGAATCGATAGTATGTATGTGGGGAAACATTTATTGGGTGAATCACAACCTCTGTAAAGGTTTCTTCATTTTGCACCTGGCCTGTCTTCAAACTTAAACGGGATTTCTTTTGTAACAATGAAAGCATTAGGTAAATCAGCACTAGTAGTTACTAAGGAATGACCCCTTCTTCTCCTTGCCCACCAAGGTCACTGGTGTGGACCCTGCCATCCAAGGTCTAGCTGTTAAGTCCCCACAGACTCACCTCTTAAAAGATTTTTGTCAACAGTTGAGTCAACTATGAGAACTTAGATAAAAATTTCCTTTCAGACGGAAAGGCTAGTAGAAATGTGACAGGCCGTGCTTCTCTGACAGTTTACGTGTCCACAATAAGCCGTAGCGGGCAGCCTTCCCGCGAAAATGCAGTCTCAGAGAATCAAAGAAAAGTCGATCACGGTCGAATTTTAGCACAAGCTACACCCTCCTCAATTCTGATTAGCGAGATACGGCCTTCCGGAAGTGACGCACGCCGTCCGCGGAAGAGGGGTCACGGAGGCGGGGTGATTTTTCCGTACAGAAGTCCGCGAGGTGGGTACTATAGAACTAAAGAGCAGCTCACCACTGTGACAGACCGCCGCTCTTGAGTATCCTCTGGCCATGCGCCCGCGGAGCCGCGAGCGTAGGGCGGGGGCAGTGCAGAGCACCAACGACAGCAGCGCCCTCAGCAAAAATTCGCTGGCCGCGCGCGGGTACGTGCACGACGCCTTTGCCGCGTTGCTAGTTCCAGGAGCTCCGCGCCGCGCGCCGCTCGTCCACCGCGGCTATTACGTACGCGCACGCGCTGTGCAGCACTGCGTGCGCGCCTTCCTGGAGCGGACGTACGCGGTCCGTGGAGCCCTTCGCTCCCAGATCCTGTCACTGGGCGCCGGCTCAGACTCACTTTATTTTCGCCTCAAAACTGCAGGCCTCTTGGCCCGGGCTGCCGTCTGGGAGGTAGATTTCCCGAATGTGGCGCGGCGCAAAGCAGAGAGGATTCAAGATACGCCGGAATTGTACGCGTTAACTGGGCCTTTCCAGAGCGGGGACCCTGCGTTTGCGTTGTGCTTTCAGAGCTTGGACTACCGCATCCTGGGCTTGGACCTGCGGCAGCTCCAGCAGTTGGACCAGGCCCTGGCCAGCTCCGGCCTTGATGCGGCCGCACCCACTCTGCTCTTGGCCGAGGCTGTGCTGACCTATCTAGAGCCAGACAGTGCCGCGGCCCTCATCGCCTGGGCAGCCCAGCGCTTTCCTAATGCCCTTTTCATCGTCTATGAGCAGATGAGGCCGCATGACGCCTTTGGCCAGTTCATGCAGCAACATTTTCAGCGGCTAAATTCTCCCTTGCATGGCCTGGATCGCTTTCCTGACGTGGAGGCCCAGCAGCACCGCTTCCTTCAGGCTGGCTGGACTGCATGCAGTGCCATGGACATGAATGAATTTTATCGCTGCTTTCTCCCCACAAAAGAACGCCAGCGCATGGAAAATCTTGAACCTTTTGACGAGTTTGAGGAGTGGCATCTGAAATGTGCCCACTATTTCATTCTGGCTGCCTCGAGGGGAGACACTCTTTCCCAATCTTTGGTGTTTCCACCCTCAGAGGCATTTCCTCGGGTAGATCCTGCTTCCCCTTCAGGGATCTTCCCTGCCAGTGTAGTCACTAGTGATAGCCAGGGCCCACAGCTTAAGAGATATGGCCATGCCTCTGTCCTTTTGAGCCCAGGCATCATTCTCAGTGCAGGTGGATTTGGAGAACAGGAGGGGCGGCATTGCAGAGTGAGCAAGTTTTACTTGCTCTCAAGATACTGTGACTTTGAATGGAAAGGTAAACAAATATGCAGTTGGAGGACTGGAGCTCAGTGGGATGGACGCCTTTATCACACCATGACAAAACTTTCAGACACTCAGATTCTGGTCCTGGGAGGGAGACTGTCCCCAGTGACTCCAGCCTTGGGTGTTCTCCAACTTTGTATTTGTAAGAGTGAGGATAATAGCACTGAGGACCTAAATGTAACAGTAACAAAACCTGGCCCAGAAGATTCTCCTTTGTCATGTTGGCGGCATTCAACAACAGAAGTGTCCCATGAGAATCAGAAATATTTGTTTGTGTATGGGGGTCGAAGTGTGGTGGAACCTGTATTAAGTGACTGGCATTTTCTACATGTGGAGACAATGGCTTGGGTCAGGATCCCAGTGGAAGGGGAAACACCTGAAGGTCGGCATTCCCACAGCGCCTGCAGCTGGCAAGGGGGAGCCCTTATTGCTGGGGGTCTGGGTGTTTTTGAGGAGCCACTGAGCTCTGTATTCTTTCTGAAACCAAGCCCTTGTGGATTCCTCTGGGAATCAATAGACATCCAGCCTCCCATTACCCCAAGGTACTCCCACACAGCTCATGTACTCAATGGGAAACTTCTGCTGGTTGGAGGGGTCTGGATTCATTCCTCTTCAGTTCCTGGAGTGACTGTTATCGATTTAACGACAGGATTGAACTCTGAGTATCAGATTGACACAACATGTGTGCCATGGCCATTAATGTTACACAACCATACCAGCACCCTCCTTCCTGAAGAGCAACAGCTCCTGCTCCTTGGAGGTGGTGGGAACTGCTTTTCCTTTGGCACCTACTTCAACCCCCATCCAATAACATTAGACCTCTCTTCCTTAAGTGTTGGGTAGTAAGGACTGGACTTTTGATATATTCTGGATGCACTAAAGTAGACAATAAAGGTTTCCACAAATAGGATTTGGTTTTGGCTATAAATATTAACACACCCTCATTGTCTCTTTTGTTTTTCTCTCAGCACTACTACTATCCAGTGCAGAAAGTGGAAGGTTGTTAAAACACCAACATTCAGAGAGATGGTACAAAAATAAAACATAAGTGGGCATACCTGAACAGAGTGGTCACACAGTCCTTAGATTAGGAATTGGGGCTTTTGGATCCTTGCATCTAGTTTATTGATCTTCCTCCCATTTTCTAATCTAAGTTTATTTATTGAGTTGCAATGACCTTTAGCCTAGGTCAAGTGAAAAAAATTCCTACTCCTAGGCTTTGTGATTTGAGATGTTACCTTGGAAAAAGTCTCACATAGATCCTTGGTTACAATCCAAGATTGAATATAGTTGATGGGATGTGGTTTGACCTCCTTCATGCATGAAACCTGAAATGAACCCATTTGCAGTTTGATTAAAGCATTGTGACATTTAGTGTGGCAGTGAACTCTGGGATAGCTTTAATGTGACACATTCATAGGACTTATTGGAAACTTTTTTTTTTTCCATTTTTGCCACTGGTTCCATATTTAGTTAGATTTATGAGTGCTAATAAACCAAACAATTGATGTTTCAACTCATTTAGAACTTGGTATGATAATGTTTTGCTCAAGATCTTCTCTCCACACTTCACTATGTTCTGTGCCCCAAGAAGGTGAACTTTATGAACTGTATTAATGAGTTTTCTTGTCCTCTAGTTTCTGGTGAGTTCCACCAGTGAGGCACCAGAGAGAAATGATAGGGCAAGAAGAGTTGGTATTCCCAATATTTCCCCTACCAGTCTGCAAGTTGGCAGTGTCTGCATTTTTCTGTCAAAGGCCACAGCTCCTGTTGTGCTGCCCCTCCTGTGAGATATAGATCTAATTCTGCATCACTCCAGGTTCCAGTAATTTTTCTTTCTTACCTCTTCAGGCCTAGGAGTTTTAATGGCTCTGCTAGATCTGAGTTGCACTGTCCAATATAAATAGCCATTAGCCAGATGTGGCTATTTAAATTTAAATTAATTGAAATTAAATAAAATTAAGAATTCAGTGGCTTAGTTGCATTAAACACATTTTAAATGCTTAATAGCCAAATGTGGCTAATGACTACGGTATAAGACAATACAGATGTAGAACATTTCCAGCATTGCAGAAAGATCTGGGCACTGCTGAGATACTTCACCATCTTGGCTTGGGTTCCCTTAATCCTGCTCAATCCCTTTTAATTAGTATCTCCACTAAACTCTCCTCAATTATCCCCTTTTAAATGGATCATCTTTTCTAGTGAGCCTTGTGAAATCAATGAAACATCTTAGGTATTCATCCTTAAAATCTGAGCTTTAATTTGTCATCTAAATTGTGTATGTCTTAGGAAATTTGCATCTCAAAACGTAGTGGCTTTGGTGGCACTCAATGTACCACTTTAGAATTTCTTGTTAGTCTTCAATCTTTGAAACCTTAATTACATCTTGAGATTCTATAACTACCTAAATTCTGCAAATACTATTAATGTTAATATCTTGATAGAATTAATGACAGAATCCTTTTTTCCTAAATATTTTTATCAACAACTTTGCATAAAAATGAATGTCAAAGGTGATTAATATAAAAACTGAGTAGCAAACACAGTGAATAGAGAGAGCAATATTCACTCTGTTAGATGAAGGCTCCTAGGAGAAGACATCCTGTGTCTAACTTCAGCTTGCCTGAGACTGCAAGAGCCCTTTCTGGGGAAATTATTAGCTGTGGTCATGAGTGAGTCCTGGAAAACAAAGCGCTTACCACAACTAGGCATCTGGCAAGACTATAGGTGGGCCATGTACTGAACTGACAGGATTATGATCAGAAAGGAATCATATTTGTATTTCCTATTTCTAAGTTCACCACAGCCTATCTCCAACTTTCAAGAGCAGACCAAAGTAGGACATTGATGAAATGAGTGTTCTCTGCTATGTAATAGTACCAGAATTCTAACCTAGAAGTAACTCTAAAGCCCAGGGTATACATTCTATTATGCTACCTTTTAGACGGTGCCATCAACCATTATTATTTCATTACTTTTTAGAGAAGAAAAATAGTTGGGTGGGGGGAGTTGTGGTAAGAAGATCATAAAGAGAATGTGGATGTGTGCCACACCCAAGTTAATAGTGTTGTGGTACCTATTCTCTTAAGAACTACCCAGTATGGTGCATTATGAGTAATTGGGTTTGTTCTCAGAGAAATTATCCACATTTCCTATAAGTGATTACCAGATTAAGTATGCCCTCCACCTCTACCCTATATATGCATCATACTCAGTTAAGGAATTAATTATTTCTCAGGCTCTACTCATTAAAGCACTTAGAAGCTTTGTCGGCAGCATTTACTCTGTGCCTTTAGAACATTTGGTATGGATGGGTGCTGGATCCCAATTTCTTAACAGTAACCCGAAGCAGTTAGCGATGTGGTCCAGACTGAGAACACAAATTGGACAACAATTTTTGCTTCTCCATTTCACCTCTGAGTATTTTTGTTCTAAAATTCTGGAATGGAGCTCTGGGGTAGTTATGGAGTAGAGTATTTAATGAAAGGGCATTTCCTCATTTAGTGATTGTGCTTCTTTTTAAACCAGAAAAATTAAGGAAGGAAGAGAATGTCTTATTTTGAATCTCTATCCTGTCAGGGTCTCAAAGACAGTGTATCATAACAGTGAGGATATGAAAATAGGTTAAGTACAACTCTTCTAGGATATGTTCTTCAAAGGACAGTGTTGCCATTTCTTTGTGTGCTTTTTGGATTTTACCACTGAATATCCCTTTCCCATCTTTCTATAGATTTAATGCTTCTTAGTGATGGTAGGAAGTTGATATATAACAGTTGTGTTCCAGTGCCCAGGCATAGCCTTGGTCTTCTCTTTCAGTGATCTCAAATCTTGAAGTCATGATTTAGTCCATATGCATTTTAACCTCAAACAACCCATACTTACTCTGAGACCCATCTTATAGGACATCGCCTAGAAAACACTCCCATATGACAATCCCAAATGTAACCAACCACTCTCTCCTGTGTGATAGAAGCCTGGGCTCTTTGGAGAGTCTAGTGAATAAGAGAAAAACTACTCACTAAGGTAAGTTCTTAATAACAGGGACCATCCAACAATGTCTAGTGTCATATTTAAACTAAGCAATAATGAGGTAATTTGACTGCAGTAATGAAGAAGGGGATATTAAATAACATTAGGCTGACAAAGTAGGTTATAAATGCTGGTTAATCACATTTGGATTTAATGTTTAAAAAGAGAAGGAGAATATATAGAGCATAAATTATGAAACTTACAATCAGCTTTAGAGTAGGTTGAGATTTCCTTGGATGTCAATAATTATGTAGTTTAAAAGAGTTCTGTCATTCCACAGTTTAATTATAAGATTGCTCTTTTATCTTTCTTGGACGATGAAATAAAGCATTTGGTTGGGAAGGGACATTTCTTTGACTAAGGGAAGGAACTGTGTCTGTCTACTTCACTCTTTTATCCCCATCAAAGTAGATGCTCAATAAATACATGTTGGATGGAGGTACAATCCAACACTCGAATGAGCTGTATTTGAATATTACTATTGTGTCTACCATATACAAACAGATGTCAAAATTCCCTTAATTATGGTGTGTGTGGAGGGACATTAAAGTTTTAAAGACCCCCTGTTTATGAGTTTTTAAAATTCAGCTGCCTTGACCTGGGTAAATGTGGTGGACTTCCCAGTGTTAATCCTAGCTTTACAGGTCACACCTGAATCTTCTCTCTGATTGCAATTTCTAGCTAATCTTCATCTCTTTTGCTCAACAATGGACCATGGTTACCCCATATCCTTTGGAAATGAAATGAGCTAACTTTGCCAAAAGGCTAATCTGAGGAAGTAGGAACATGCAATTAAATGTGCTAATGAGTGTATACACACAAGCTCTTCCTAGGATGTGGTGATGCTTCACTGGCCATGACTTGGTGTATAATTCTCAAAATAAGTTCAATAGAGGAAGAGGAAAGACCTTGCCCTAATATTTATGTGAAAAGTCATTTGCCACCTAATTGGCAGACTAAGACTAGGAAATAAATTGTAATAAGAATGTTTTTAGAATATTTCACTACATTCTGCTTTTCTCATCTCCTAGCCTTTGTCTACATTTTTAAACTTTTCATTAGAGCCTCAACCTCTAATTCATATTTAGACTTACTATTTTGGAAAAAGTTAGCAAAGCCGATATCTCTTATTTATAAACACATCAGGAACATAACCAATACTTAAAAGGAAAAAACAACTTTGCCATCACCTTTTCTTCCCCCGCCATATCCCCACTTCAAACCTAATTAAAAAAACAGAGTCTGGATCTCAATCCATTGAATTTATATTTGAACAATTGAATCCAGCCAGCATACTTTTATTTCCAGTGCATGACACATAGTAAATGCTCAAAAAAGTCACATGAATGGATATATGTTTGATTTAGGCTAAAATTAGTAACAAATAGTGAATTGTAATAAAATCAGAGATTATTACCAGAAAATTAAAATATATCATAAAGTTATGCTAATTAAAATTTGTTTGATATTGGTGCCAGAATAGACAAATAGATCCAAGGAACAAAGAATTCAAGAACAGACTATATGATAAGGTGACATTTCAAATTAGCAAGAAAAGGCTGGACTATTTAGTATATGATTTGGGACTACCTGACTAATCATTTGTAAAAAATGATGTTTATTTCCTACTTCTCACAAATTACAAGCTTAAATTCTAGATATATTAAAGATGTAACCTAAACTTAATAAACAAAGTAAAACTAAATTAAATGAGCATTAAGAGAAGTATAAAAGAATATGTTTATAATCTTGGTGGTAGAAAAGTCCCTAAAGAACACATGTATAAAAACAAAATTTGGAAAAAAAATCTGATAACTTTATTCATTTAAAACTTAAGGACAACAAGAAAAAACATTAAAATGTTAAAAGATTAGTCTTCCCTCTCCCCATGGACATGCCTTAGGGGGACTTTTTTTTTTCATTTAGTCCCTAGAATTAAGATGCATGTGACTCATTCCTCTGTTTCTCAATACCAGTTTCTGAGCTATGTTAAGAAAGGGAAATTTGAACAATGTAAAGTGGAGATTCCAATGAACAATATCTACTTATTCATTCATTCATTGGACATTTAAGTGTTCTGAATAGGCTATATCAGTGAACCAATAATCCCTAATGGAATTTGCAGCCTAGCAGGGGGAAACAAGACATTAAACATAAAGATAATAAAAACATTATATTAGAAGTAAAAAGGACTGTGGGGAATAAAAGTAGAGTAGGTAAGGGGGGATCAGGAGTGAATGGAAATAGGGGTATCATATTACAATAATAATAGAGTGGAAATGATCACTCTCATTGAGTGGTGAAATTTTAGCAAAGACTTGAGGAGGTGCCAGAGTTGGCTAAGTAGATTATTGGGGAAAAAGTATTTTAGGCAGAGGGAACGGCAAGAGCAAAACTCCTAAAGCAATTCATTGAGAGAACTTCAGCTTTTATTCTGGGTGAAAAGGGGAGATGTGCATGGGTTGGGGCGATATTATTTGACTTATATTTTTAGATGATACCTCTGGACGTTATGAGGAGAATAGTGTAGGAGGTAAAGAGTTAAAGCAGGGGAATTTGTTGGAAGGCTGCTGCAGTAACCAAGATGAGAGATAATGTAGATTTAGCTGGGTTGGTAAAACATGGCGGAATTTGGGATATATTCTGAAGGAAGAGCCCACAGAATTTCCTAATGGACTGAGTATGGGATATGTTAGAGAGGAATGAGGATGGGCTTCAAGACTTTAGGCCTAAGCAACTGGAAAGTTGGAATTGCCATCAACTGAGATGGAGATTATAGGTGGTGCAGACTTGTGGGCGTAGATTAGTAGTTCAGGTTGGAATTGTTGACTTTGGGATATCTGTTAGACATCCAAATGGAGAGCCACTTACTGAAATATCTATTTTGTAATCTTCTTCCTCATCCACTACATTCACTCACTTTTTTTTTCCTTCTTCAGTAAATAACCATACTAAACACAGGAATAGGACTGGCAAATAAAAATGGCTGAACTAGAAACACAAATTGTAGCTTGAAGAATAAGAGGGGAAAACCCTCTGTGAGGTGGCCCAAGCCTGGCTACTCTGGGTTCCCAAGCCTCTCCAAGAGCCACTTTCATTCAGACCTGTTATCTTGTTCTTGTTGTTTCTGATTTTCATTTCTTTCTATGTTAACATTTATTGTACATAATGTATATATATACTTCATTAGCAACTTTTTTCATAAAACCAGAATGCCTCATCCCTTGCCATACCCATTCCCCTTACTTGATCTCTGTTATATGGAACCATACCTAGGTCCTAAAGTATATGATACTCTTTCATGCCTCCATTCCTTTATTTACAGTGTTCTCCCTGTTTGGACTGGTTTTTTATTTTCTTTAAAGAAAAATATTTTTCAATTGTAGTTAACATACAATATTATCTTAGTTTCAGGTGTACAACATAGTGATTAGACATTTATATAACTTACTAAATGATCACCCTGATAAGTCTAGTAACCATCTGACACCATTCCTTTTGGGGTTCTTGACATCGCTCCTCTTACCTTACTTTCACATCATCCCAACCTTGTTAATACAACTCCTATTTGACTTTCAAAGCTTACCTTTGGAAAGCATTCCCAGATTCTCATCCCCACCCTCCCCACCAACTCCATCCTTTTAGACTAGAATGGGTTGCTCTCTGTATTGGCATAGCATCTTGTAAATATCATCCGTATTACACTTACCATATTGTGTTATAATCTGTTTTCTAGTCTGTCTTCTCTGTCCGGATCGAAGCTTCTTAAGAGCAGGGATAGTATCTTATTCATTATTGTATTCCTAGTACTTGACACTCTATAAACAAACTGAACAAGGATCTCTCTCTCTCTCTCTCTCTCTCTCTCTCTCTCTCTCTCTCATACCCTTTCAATATAATACATCCTCTTCCCTTAGGTCATTAAGCATTTAACATTAGGCCATGAGGCTGAAGCACAAAATAAGAAGATACAGAAGATGTATTTCAGCAGAGAGAAGGAAGGGGTCTAGTATGAGATTCAGAGAACAAGGCAGGACCAACTGAACCTCAGCAGAGCAACATAGAACACAGCAGGGCCAGACACAGGACATCCAAGATCAGAGAGGAGCTAGAGGTCTGTGCCCCTTCCCTCGTGAAGGTATGTAGGCTCCCCTTACACTCAGAACCCATCTTGGAAAGAAGGCAGGGAGGGAGACATGTCTTAAGAGTGAAGCAACAGCCTAAACAAGGAGTTTATACGTTGAAATGACTAAGGGCACACAGTTGCCTAAGGTTACAGAGGAAATGGTGGCATACCAGAGCTTGTGCCTTCGGTCACTACACTATCTCTGGACAGACACTGAGCAGGGTGAATTCTAGAGGGTGTTGGAAGCTGCCCAGAAAAGAGTAGATTGGAAGCCATAGGCATTAAGGAGCCATTATGGATTCTGAGCTGGAGAGTTACATGCTGTTTAAGAGAGACCAGCCTGGCACAGCTCTCCAGGACAAGCTAAGGAAAGAGAAATCTGGAAGCAGGATAAAATTAGACATCAGTATCTATAACCCAGGCCAAAAATGATAAGAGCTTAAAGTGGAGCAGTTACAACAAAAATAGAGAATGGAACATATCCTCAACTATTTGTAATAATAATAAAATTAGTACCAGAACTGTATTAAGTACTTACCATGTGCCAGCACATTATCTCACTTAATTGTAACAGTAACTTTATGAAGAATTAACTGTTATTTTTCCAATTTTAAAGATGAGGCAATTGAGGCACAGAGAGGTTAAGCAACAGGCCTAATGTCACACAACTGTAAGTGGTAAAGCCAGGCATCAAACTCAGGAGGGTCTAATGTTGGAGCTCAGAATCTTAGCCAGTCTGCTTGATCATGATGCAGTAATAGGACCAGGTGACTTCTGATCAGAGAGAAAATGTTGTGGAAGAATCAGAAATCACATCAAAATTTCTAGGTTTGAAGATGAGAAAATGGTAAAGCCATTGACAGAAATAGGTTGTTGGGAAGGAGAAGCAGTTTAAGGAGAAAAATGAATTGAGTTTTGGATATGTTGAGTATGGCAATATGACATACACAATCAGTTTTGCGAGGGCTAGGATGGGATTTAACAGGACACGAGTGAGTTTTTTAGGCTCGATCTATAAATTTAAGTTTTTAGTTAATGGGGAGGAGATAGTGAAGCCAATCTTTGAATTTAAAGACACACGTTTGTTAACTGAAATCTTCTCTGTTGCATTTACACTATAATAAATAATTTTTTTTTTAAGTAACGTATTTTCTTTTCTTGACATTGAGGGTATTCACTCAGTAGAGTGACAGGTGAATTTAGAAGTCTAGAGAACATAAGTTATCATATTGTTCTGTATTCAGCAGAAAACTTTCATAGTAACTCCTTTGCAGGGCTCAGCTATTTCCAGATGCTGGACCCAGCCTTGGTTCTCAACAAACACCTTTGCCCTTCCTTACTTATTATATCAAATAAGGTGTCAGCAATCCATAGTCCTGATTTCTCATTACCCAAAAACTGAGTCATTTGCTGGGGTAATAATCATAGGTAAGCATATTAGAACAGTGGGTGAATTACCCAGAAAAGGAATGGAATGACAGGTAATGAAGATCATTACCAACAGGTCAACCTCTGTAGTCCCAGCTAAGAACTCCTTCAGTAAAAATAAGGAAAGCCAAGAAAAGAGAAGAGCCCTACTTGAGCAGATGCATACTTTTTAAATAGTTCTTATTGCTTTCTTCCATTTATTGAGAGCTCACTCTGTGCCCGGAATTAGGCCTAGTGCGTTTAACCATTATTGCCTGTAATCCTCACAATTATTTTGTCCCCTTTGAGGTTGAGGATACTGAGGCTTAGAGAAAGGATGTAATTTGTTCATGTACACAGGCTAATCGCAGAGGCAGGATTCAAACTCAGGTTTGAGAATCCTGTAGTAATCCAGTCTTAAGGTAGCTCTGAGGCTTGGACTGAATCCCATAACACAGCACTAATCTGCCTCATAAAAACAACTAACTGCCATGACAAAATGCCTTGACAGTTTATAGACCCAAACTGGAATAGTCAAGCTGGCACTTGAGAGAAGTACCTCTGAGAAGGTGCTGCTGGTCAGACTGGCCATACAGGCAGCATCGACCTGCCCCTGAAATGCCAAAACTCCCTTCTCCACATTGTCATCCCAGCAACCTGAAACTCATTTCTGTTGACTTTGAGATATAAACCTTACATAACCCTTCTCTGTCTCTACTGCTTTTATAAGCCCACGATTTCATGCCACGCTGAAGTCAAATAACCAAGGCATTAGGCAGCAGCTGAACACAAGTCATCAGGGGAACCATTGTCCTTTTGTCCAGAACAACCAACCAAGCATGAATTTATGATGGAAATGTGTGGTATTTCCTTGGGCTGATGTAGTGCAGGCAGTTGCCCCAGGTGCTCGGTCCAGACATCATTAACTTGAAAACTAACTGGGATGACTAAGTTTGGGGATGAGTGCTGGGGAATGAGTTAACCTGAAAGTCATTCTCTCATCAGAAATCTGCTACTTTTCTATCAGTTGCCTTAGAAACCAGACTCCTTTCAGCTCCTTATTTCATATCTATAATAGCATTTGCTATAGGTCGAAAGTTAAGAATGGGTACTAACTTTCAGACCTTGGGATAAATACCCACATAGAAGAAATGATGTCTGTCCTGATATTAGGCCATTCTGGGCACATCTTTTTTACTCCTTCATGAGATCATAGGTAAGTGTTATTTTCAGGGGGATTGTGAGTAATTCTCTGGCCTGAGTAGAAACAGATACTGTTTTGAACCTTGGAACTTCTATTAATGGTTATACTCAGCACCTCACCTGCCCCAGCCCTGAGGTGTTGCTAAAGTCACAGGATGTTTCAGGACACCTTGTCTCATTCTTAAACACTATCTAGATACTCTCTTTCAGGATGCTGTAGTTACAAGGAAATGGGGCTTCTCATTCCTCTCCCTCTAATGAAAATCTTGAATTGCTGCCTTTACAGGAGCTCTATTTTATTTATTCACTCGTAGAAATTATGGGGTCATAAATAATGGGTCGAGGGAAAAGATGGAGGGTCAATAGAGGGAGACCAAGATGTCTATACAAGTAGTGAAGCTCTTACTTGATCCCAAGCCAACACCTCTCATGAGATGAAGCCATCTTTTAGTCAGGGCTTCTGGTGAAAGTGTGGAAACAATGGCTTGGCCACGTAGTCATCCTTAAATTACAGCCTGGCCCCTTGCCTAGGTGCAGGGTTTCGTCAGCCAAGGTTAGAAAACAGCCACACCTCACCTTAATGATTTTTGCCCGAAGTCTGTCCTAACCAGTAAGAATCCAAACCAGAATAATCATTAACATCACCACAGACTGACGCGGAATGATCTTAACCTGGTTTTCTGTCAGGTTCTAAACAAACCTTCCAACACCTAGCCTGATGTTGCTTTCTCTGGTTTAAAAGTTGTTTAGGGAGTTGCTTGAATTCATTCTGTATGTGAGCTGAACCTTCCCAAAATAACAGCCAGGGAATTGTCAGGCACAGGTGGAGCCCTCAGACCTGCAACAGGCGTTTAGGAGCAATGGAACCATCAAATGCAAACCAGGGTACTTTATATCCCTTTATTTGTCAAGAGATCATAGGGTGCTTTAGGCCATGGCTGAAACCCAGTCACAGAAACTGTGTGTGGAATGTACCCAGTCAGCTAGAGAATGTCCAAGAACCAGAAAAAAAGGTCAGAGTGCCATATTTCTTATAAAGAAATAGTACCCGTCCTTTCAGTAGAAGTGGAAAAAGCAAGACCCTTCATGGGCAGTAACATGGGGTATGGAAAAGGAACATATTTTACAACCTGAATTCACCACTGGGTGACGTGAGGAAAGTCAGATAATCTCTCTGGGACACAATTTTGTCATCTATAAAATGGCCTTGATAATAGTACCTAATTCATAAGGTGCTTATGCGGATCAAATAAAGCAAGAGTCTTCCATAGTGTGTGGCAACTAGGATGCACACAAAACAAATGCTGGTTTTTCTTTTATTCTACTTTCTGTAGTTCACATTAATCCCAGGTCATTCTGAGTTCTACCACCCTTAGACCTGGATGAATGAGGCTCTCAGAGGGCCCATTAGTTGGAGTGCCTTCCTCACATTTTTCTAAATCCCTCTCTGGCAAGAGCTGACAGTGCTGTCCATACTGGTCTTGGTCCCATATGAGAACCAATCTCCATTTTATCTCTTTGAAAGGGCTCTTTGACTCTCCATGCATACCCTCTTCCCTTCCCAGGCCTCTCCTCCCTCCCTACACACATGGGGTTGACCAGATGCTCTGAAGAGCTCTAGGACTCACATCTATGCAGTCATTCTTGGGCTCTGTGGCCAGGACCAGGTTCCAGGAGGGCTGCCTGATGGAATGATCACTCCCTTGGCCAATGTGATATTTCTTTGAGGGATCTTTCAAGACTGAGCTGCCATAATGGTACTGACATGCTGACTTTGGGTGACTTAAAATTTTATTTAGACAGGAGCCCTACAAAAAATTATTTGCCCGATGACCCTGCAAACTCAAGCATGGCTCTGCTTCTAGGAACCTAGAAAATCTTGTTCCCACAGGTAGTTGGATGTATGTGGGATTTATTAGCACAGTAATTATTAATATACTAGCTGTCAAAATTATCAAATATTAGGCTATAAAAATGGCAACAATTGAAAACTGTTTTTAAGTGAAAATTCCAGTAACATCCTCATTTCCTTCCCCTCTCCACTGGGTTCCTACCTCTCTCACACTGTCACCAAATCTAGTTGGTTCTAATTTTGTATGTTTCTCAAATCCAGTCTCTTCTTTCTATCCCTGCTGCCTTAGTCCACGTCTCCAAGCAGCCCCTTTCCATCTGAACTCACTACTTCCAGATTCTCCCCACATCATTCTATTTCTCACGCTTACAGGGAAGGAGGAAAAGCCAATATAAAAATATTCATATCATTCATAGCAGCATTATTCATGATAGCCAAAGGTGGAAACAACCTAAATGTTCATTGGCTGATGCATAGATAAACAAAATGTGATATATCCATACAACACTATATTCTTTAGTCATAAAAAGGAATTAGGTACTGGTATATGTTTCAACATGAATGAATCTCAAAACACATGCCAAGTAAAAGATTCTAGCCACAAAAGGGTATGTATAATATGATTCCATTTATATGAAATATCCAGAATAGGCAAACTCATAGAGACAGAAAACAGATTTATGGTTGCCAGGTGTTGGGATAGGGAGAAATAGAGTGATGGTTTCACGGATATGAGTTTTTTTTGGAGGGAGTGGTAAAAATATTCTCAAACTAGATAGTAATGGTTTCACAACTGAATGCACTAGTTGTAGACAAAGCCAGTTACTGTTATGGGCACCTGGGGCTCAGTCCTGCTAGGCCCTTCTGGAGAACCTAGAAGAATGTATCTCGGAATTGTCCACCCTGAAGGAGATGAAAGGGAGCATTTATTTATCAGATCCTAGTTCCCAGTGGTCAAGGATTAGCCCTTGGGGTATCGACTTTCTTCCCCTTTTTCAGGTTTGCATATGTGTGAGTGTCCAGCAGGTCAGAGAAATGCTGGAGCAGAGCATGGAAGATTCCTGATGACACTGAGACTCACTGTTATCAGGTGAGATCTGGTGTGCTGTCAGGTCACAACTGGCTGTTGCAGAAATAGCTGGAGTTAAAAGTGGGCCAGAAAGATGTGAGATAGAGCATGAGATGTGTTCAATATACCCTCAGTTTGAACTACTACAGATACAGAATCATAGAGATAGAAAGTAGGTGAGGAGGAGAGAGAAGTAGGAAAGAGGGTGATTGAATTCTTGCCACTCCCTTCACTTGACCTTCACTTGAGTTTCAGAGTATTGTTGCCTTATCTCTACTCTTTAAAATGATGATTAAAAAATATTAAAAAATAAAAAATAAATAAAATGATGATTAGCAGCTGTCTGTCCACAGCCTAACTTCTCCCTCTCCACCATGACCTCCTATTGTTCAAGGCTGCCCACTCAATTTCCTCCACAGGAACCTTTCTTCCACTGTATTAGGATGTCCAGGTCATTAAAATCTCTACTTTCTCTCCACCATCAGCTTTCTCCTGCCCTCATTTTTCTTCCAAACCTAGTGTAGAATCCATGGTTCATAATTTTAGTCACTCTCTCAAGACAGTTCTAGATTCTGCTTCTTAGTGGTTTTATGCCATTCATCTGATAAAACCCCAACCCTGGTGAAATCAACTCCCAGGTTTCCTCATGGCCACATTCTGAGATGGGCCCCACTGGAGAGCAAAAAGTTGTTGTAGAGACTATTAACTCCATACTCTAATATATATTCTTTAATAATAGAACCCTGATGTCTAGTTAGACACATTGCTGTTAGAGATAAAAGATTGCATTTTCCCAGCAGCCCTTGTACGCAGGTGTGGTCATATGACTGCATTTCAGCAAATGTGAGAGAATGTTGTTGAATGGTTGCTAAGAAAAACTTCAAAAGAGTTGATTCAGCAAAAGAGTCTTCTTTGCCTTCTGGTGCAACTCTTGTGGCCATCCTGAACCATGAGGTAACCTTGAGGATGGAAGCCATAAGCCATGATGCTGAAGTAAAAAGTAGTATTGATTCCTGATGAAATCATACAGCAGTCCTAGTTTTAACTCCATAATTCTTTTATATGAAAGAGAAGTAAGGTTTGATTTTTAGGCAACTACTATTTTGTGTATGTGGGTTTTTCATTTTTATCTTTTATAACCGCCAGCCTCAGAAGGGCCTGAAATACTATCTAACAATCTTATCATCTTTTTCTGTTCCATTCATTCTCAACTTCTCCTCTGGGGCTATATCAAACCATCAATACTCTCCTTGAATATCTTACTTTCCACTTCCTAGCTCATAGTCAGCTAATGACTGGTCCTCCTGCTTCAGTGGCAAATAGAAGTCATCAGATCAGAAATCCCTCAGATTCCTGCTATAGACTTGCCTGCCTGCTTTCCTGCCCTTAGTACCTTCCCTCTTGTTGCTATAGAGACAATATCCATCCTCCATCTGAGGCAAAACTCTCCACCCTGGGGTCTGGGCCCCATCCCTCATATCTTTTCAGAAGACTTATTTTCTCAATTACTCCAGAGGCCATAAAACAATGTTTGTGGCCCACAGACGCAGCCTGTTTGACTCATATAGTTTTTTTTTCCTTGTATTTTAATTTTAATTAAAGAAAAGTGGAAGGTAAAATCCATCTTTTTTTTAGTGCATAATTCCACAAGTTTTGACCGACACATATATTTGTATATTACCATCAAGAATAGTTTCGTCCCCCTCCAGAACACCCCTGTGCCTCAGGCTAACATTTAGAAGGAGCCTGTACTTTCCTCTCTAGTCTCTTGTAGTTCCTGTCACTCTGTTTCTTACATCTCACTGCTTCACTCACTGAAGTTACTGACCTGACCCCTTGGAAATTTGAATTTGAGGTACATGGATTATTCTTTCTCTTTCCCGTATTTTTTAACCAATCCCTTTCTACTCAGTCTTTCCCGTCAACACTTAATTATGCTCAATTCTCCAACATTAGGGAAAAATCTCTCCTTTGACCTCTCCAGGTGCTACCCCTTTCCTCACAACCAAACTACCTGCAAAAGTTGTTATTTGGGAACACCTTGGTCAAATTCCCCCTCACAGGCCTGAAATTCTCCTGACACTCACCAGATAAGTAAGAAGGTTTTATTTCTATTTTGTTGAAAAAAAGCAAACAAAGCAAATTAAACCAAGATTTACTGCATCTTTCTCAGGTGATAAATATCTCATGCTGCCACATGTAACATTTCTTTGGAAGTTTGGTGAGAAATTACTATCCAAATCACACCAACGTGCTCTTTCATGTTAAAATTACAAATAGTGCAAGACTTGCTCACTGAGATGGCCTCAAGTGAGGGAATGGGTTTAGATCCAATATTATATCTACAAATAATTTCTGCCTCCATTGTCTCTTTGAAGGAATCATCCTTTATAAGAAACCCTGTGTATCTTTTCTCCTATAAAGTGAGGAATCCAGATCATTTGGAAAAGCAAACAACAACAACAACAACAAAACACTACCACCACCACCACAACAACAACAACAACAACAAACAAACAAAAACGAAACCTGAAATCTCATTCGCAGAAGGTTGAAACAAAGGTGGGTGATATTTAAATATTACTGAACAATGTTTTGAGTAGAAAATAAAGGAACAATGAAAAAAATCCTTCAACAAGACCTCTGCCTCTTGGTGTCCTGAAATTATTCCTTCATTGATTTTTACTCCCTTCATTGATTATTTTTAAAAGAACAAAAATGAAGCTTGGCAAACAAGAAAGGAAGTCAACCCAACTTTGTCCACATTCACTATCTCCATTTCCTCCTCTCTCAACATCAATCACACCAATGAAATCTCTCTCACTAAGGTACAATAGTCTCCACACCACAAACTGATGAACACTCAGTGGCTATCATGTCCTCTACTCAACCTTTAAATGCTGGAGTTCCTCAAAGAACTAGGCTTTCTTCTTACTATATGACCTTTCCCCACATGTACTCATCCAAACCCTTGGCTCCAATGATAACTTTTTATGTCTCCAACCCAGACCTTCCCTCTCAACTATGGATTTGCCTATTCAACTTCCTAGCAGCCTCTCTGTTATATGTGTAATGGGCATCTCAAACTCAACCATAAATCCTGAACCTGACCCGTGTTCTTATACCCTAAACCTGGTCCTGATCTACCATTTCCTTTTTCAAGAATAATATCACCATTCATCAAGAAGCACGGAGGCAACAGCCTTAGGACTCATGACATCTCCTCCCTCACTCCACATATATAGTCAATCACTATGGTCTATCAATTTTACCTTCTCATACCTCCAGAATCCTCCACTGAGAACATCTCTAATGCCACTATCCTGGTCTGGGTCTCCATTATTTCTCAACTGTTTTACTGTAAGAATTTCCCAGTGGGTCCCCTTTAATCTACCTTTGCCCTCCCACACCCTGCCATCTATCCTCCACACTAAAATCAAAATGATCTTTTAAACACAAACCTGACATTTTACTACCCTACTCATTTCCCTTACTTGTTTACCATTGCTTTTAGGAAAGTAGCCCAAAACAAAAATCTCTAGCATGCCTTCATCTCATACTATGCTCCTTTTTGCTCAAGGCACTTCAGTCACACTGCCCTTCTCTCAGGAATGTTAGGAGAATTGTACCTGCTTTTTTCTACCTTTAGGTCTTTGTTCCCTTTGCAAGGGACACTCCTTGCCTTTCAGCATCATGTTCTAATACTTAGAATTTTTAATCATCTTACAAAACAAAGTCAAATATCATCCCCTAGAGGAGCCTTCTTTCTTCAACCCTCCAGCCTTCCCCAGACTGACCGAGACCTCTGGAAATATAGTTTCAGAACAATCTGTACCTGCTCAATTGGAACTAAGTAATTAATTATGAGATGTCTGTCTCCCTTGAGAGAATGTAAATTCCATGTATATAAGAACCATATCTGTTATTTACTACTGCACCTTCAGAATTTAGTTAAGTACCACACTCACGGAAGCTCTTGATAAAACTATTTATTGAATGACTACATTAAAAACCTTCTTTGTCTGAACTAAGAATGCTCATTCTGAAAAGAGTCACTGCAGACACCTCCTGGGGTTGTAGAATTACCCTCTGGGAAATAGCAGCAGCTCTCAGAGACTTGTTGCTTGAGCCTCCAGTGGAACTTGGGAATAGCCACTCTTCACTCATAATCGTATGTCTTTAGCAAAGGTTGGTCTACTATCAACATAGAAATAATTCTATGGTAGAAGGGCTTTTATGTTCTGGAAACTAAATTTAAAACTTGACTGTATTGGGCATTTGTCTTTTAAAGAAAAAATCTATAGAGTAAACAGAATATAATATGATCAAAGAACATGATTCGCAATACCATGATGAATATTGAGCATAACATAATCAACTGATTGTAACTTAATTTACAATTAGTTGTTCAACATAGCTACTTAGCTAGATTCCAGGTAGGGATGACAACCATGTGTAAGAAGCTGATGAAGGTAGTGCTATGAAAGAAGCTAAGGGTAATCAAAAGCTCAATTTAAAATTTTAAACTTATAAATCATAAAACTTTAACTTCTAAAGCAGGGCAGAAAAAACAGCTTTGTTTTTATAATTTTGAAACTGGCAAGCTTCTGACCCTTTCTTCTTGTCTGTGTTAAAAACAATTGCTTTATAAGGTGAGTTTCAGTTGCCGTGGGCATTTCCTGAGCCAGTTTCAGAAGCACTTCCCCACTTTCTCCCGCTTTGCCCATGCTTTGCCTTTGGCCTGGAATGCCTTTCTCACTCCATCTCTCTCTCTCTCTAAAATCCCGTTCATCCTTCATGACCAGTAGCTGGTCACACATCGCAATGCCTTTCTCTAGCTCCCCTCTGGAAGACCTCCATTGCTCTGAGCCTGATACTCAGGGTGATTTCATCTGTAGAGGACATTTGTGTGCGTGTTATCTCCACCAAAAGATTCCAAGCTCCTTGGGGTTAAATTAAGACTAGCGTTTAACTTTGTGTGCCTCAAAACTTCTAACATGGTGCCATCAGTATTACAGTCATTCAACACTTGTAAAATGAAGGAAGGAAGGAATGAAAGCAGTACCCAAAATTGGGACACTCAATCTTAAGGGGCTCTTAAAGCTGACCAAATAGAATTTCTTTGGATAGCTTGGATAATAATATTGTGATTATTTTTGGAGAAACCTTTTTTTTCCACTTAAGCCCCCAAATAAAATGGAAAGGTTGAAAGAGAGAGAGAGAGAGAGAGAGAGAGAGAGAGAGAGAGAGAAAGAAAGAAAGAAAGAAAGAAAGAAAGAAAGAAAGAAAGAAAGAAAGAAAGAAAGAAAGAAAGAATATTTGAGATGTAAAAGCTTACTTTTTACATGGCAAAAGTCATTACATCGTTAAGGCTGTTATTTTCAAATATGGCAAATTTTTTTAAATGGAAATTCTCACTTTCAACAAGTTCTGTCTTTAGGATACAGTATGATTGCAAATGGAATAAAGCCTACCTCAGCATAGGCAAAACAGGAAGAAAAATTACCAAAATGTACTCTCCCTTCTACCGTTTAAAAGGTCTAGGTTCAAAATATCTTTAATACAAATTAGGATTTTTATTACAAAGAGTTGTTTTCTTAAAATTCTCTGTTCCTCAAAAGAGCATCTATTTCTACTATAAAAGATTCTTGCATCAGTACCCAAAATATTTTTTCTGAGTTGTGGTATATAATAACTTTGACAAAAATGAAGTCCCTAAGGTGCTCAGAAAACACTTGGTAATGAACGAGTTTAATGCATCCAACTGAAGACCATTTCCTAAATACACTCAACACATTAAAAAAGGAAGAGGATGTGACAGAAAGCTTTGGTTACAACAGGCACAGGAATTTTCTCTATGAATCACACAGATTAACCCGAGGAATTAGGCACCTCTGACATACCTTTGACAATGACCAGTAAACATGTAAATAGCTTTATGTTTTCTCTGTAGCACTGTTCTCTTACCAAATGAAATTCTTCCTCCAAGAGTGTTGACTGGATACTTCAGCTTCTCTGCTTAAACTGTGAATCTGGTAAAATACACACGTCCAGATCTCTAGCCATGATCCTCCTACCCCTTTTCTCACTTTCTCTTAAAAAGATTTTTTTTTCTCGCTGACTAAAAACATCTTACTCTTCCTCTGTGGAATTCCCTTCCTTCCTTCCTTCCTTCCTTCCTTCCTTCCTTCCTTCCTTCCTTCCTTCCTTCCTTCCTTTTTAATTGAGGAAAGTGTCAATAAGGAAATCACAATCATTCACAATCTCACTGCTCTTAGACAAGCACAGTTTATATTTCCTTCCATTTGTTAAAAATGGATCTGTCTGTATAAATATCATTTTTCACACCACTGAGATAAGCTGCACTGTTTTGTATCCTGCTCCCTCAGCAACAGTTAACATTATGTCATAGGCATTTCCCCTGGTCATTGGAAACTTTACTAACTTCATTTTTAATCAATAGCATAATAATCCATCGTCTCAATGTATTTCATTTTTCTTCAAGATGCAAAGTTTTCTGGGTTCTAATGGGCTGTTCAACGGCATTTTCATGGCCATTTGTGTATGACCTTCCTAAGGGCATCTCTGTTCCCCCATTTCAACACTGTCAGGTGATGCCTGACACCAAAATGAACTGGTTTAGAGTGAATGGGATCCCAAGCCTTGAGCTGACAGAGGCGCAAAGGGACAGATCCAAATGAAGCTTTGCCTTCCATGTCGACTGAGTCTTCTCAGCTTAAAAAGGAGGCCACAGAAACAAATCCCTCAGTAATTTTTAAAAAGGCGTCAGACAGAGCTCTTTTCCTTAAGCTAAGATGTTCCCAGAACAGTGTTTTGAAAGTTTAGAGCAGGAGGGACTAGGAGGAGGAGGAAATGGCAGCCCCACCCGACTCAGTTCGGAAAGAAAGTTTCTAGTTGGATGACTATAATTGTTCAGAGAGGCAATTAAGTCTAGAATCTTAATACTGATTAGTTGAAGTGCCCTAACGAACAGGAGGGAGATGGATCAGGGTGAGTACTGGGAATTTAACTTTTCTGAGGTGCTAATTCAAGAGGGGAGATGTGTGGAGAGAGTAGAGGTGAACAGAAAAGACAGGAGGGCCTAAATTGATGTTGATAGTTCCTGTGTAATCTGGTTCCTTTCTCTCATTTCTTTCCTTTCATTCAGACCTTGGGGCACAAATCATACAGCTATTAATTTTTTTATGAATGGATTCAGCTTAACCATAAAGTTGTAGAACATCTTTTCTTTAACAGCTTGGGACTGGAATGGCCTTGGAAGTCTGGAGGGATTCTTAGGGACCTTGATTTTTACCACTTGGTGCTTTGTGCCCTTGATGTTTAGTGCCCTTGGTGCTCTTGGTACTCGAGAGGCCATTTCTGAGGCTAACCTTGAAGCTGTGGGAGGGCCATCTCTTGGATCCTAGACTTTCTCCTGGTCCAGTTTCTCCTCTGGCTCTCAGCTCCCCTTAGAGAGATGCTGCTCCTGCCTTGTGAGCTCAGAAGACTTTTGGAGTCCCCGCAGAACCCCAGATGCTCTGCTGCTGGGAGTGAGAAAAACAAGGTCCAGCAAGCTTGGCCAGCCTGGAAGACACATGGGGCCTGTCGTGAGAGGGCACTAAAAATGGATTATGTATTTTTGAAAATTGTGTTCTATATTATATATCCTAGAAATTATTAGAAACTAGAGATGCACATGGTTTATTTAATGTAAGTTGGTTTAATAGTGAATGCTCAAGAGGCTTATTCATATTCTAGATTCCAGGGTATCTTTGTGCTAAATTTTATGGTATTTTTTCTACTCAATTATCCCCAACTACAATAAGCCTAAAACGTTATAGAAGCTCTTAAAATACTATACTTTAATTAAACAAGTAACACAAAAAATATATGTGCTTATTGTAAAAAGTTAAAAGTTCATATATTAGGATAAAAAAAGTCCAAGTAACCCTTTATACACACACACACACACACACACACACACATAAACACACTTCCAATATGGCTTTTTCCTCACAGAAAAAAAAAAAAACAACTATTAACAATTTAGTTAACTACTTCCAAATAATACTAGGTTATATAAAATTGTTTTATAGAATGAGATTATATAATACATATTATCTGATGACTTGCTTTTTAAAAAACTTAATCATATATCTCAGAAATCTTTGCATGTCAGTGCAATATTGGTCTATCAAAAATTTGAAGTGAATTATAGTTTTCCATTATGGGCATAAAAGCACAATTTATTTAACACATTTATTAATTTGTTTATTACTATGCTTTGTTCATTGACATTTAGATTGTTTCCAACATTTTTCTCTTATAAACAATGCTGTAATAACATCCTTATTGATAGATATAACTTTGCATATGTCTGCAAATATTTTTCATATGAAAGATTTCTAAAAGAAGAACTATTGGATCAAAGACAACATCCACTTTTTTTTAATGGATATTGTAGGGGAGGAAAAACTTAACTTGTTTTCCCTCTACCAATTAGGTTCCTGGGGACTTATAAATTAGACAAAAACTAACAAGAGAAAGACAAATAGAGGTTTATTAACATGTACATTGCACATACGCATGAGAACACACAGTGATGAGTAACTCAAAGGAGTAGTTAGAACTCGGCCTCATATACCATCTTAACAAATGAACAATGAACTTTTAGAGAAGCAAAAGACAAAGGAAAAGCACTTTGAGTTTTTAGGGTAGCAAATTGTAAGACAGTAAATGTATGGGGAAACTAATGGAAGATAAAGGCTATTAATAGTTTATTATGTAGATTCCTCTGGTGCTCCTCTGGGCTGCTGAGAGTCTAGAGCTACCTCTGGTTATTAACTCTATCCTTCCTGGTAGAAAGGAGAGGGAGGACAGCTTTACAAATTTATATCCTGCTTTTAGGCATACGGTGAAGAGGGGGGCAGAGAGCTTTTCTTTTATCTGTTTCTTCTCAATTGCCTTCAGCTCAAAATAATCTTTATGCCAAAGTGTCATATTTGGGATAGCATATTATTACCCTTCAACATTGTTCAATTTCTCTAAGAAGTCTGTATGAATTTATACTCTGCCGTCAATATATGAGACAGTCCATTTCCATAACCTATCCTCACCAAATAGGTTATTGGTATTCTTTTTAACATTTCTGAACAAATCAAATATGAGATCTCATTATTGTTTTAGTTTTCATTTATCTGATTATAGCAAGACTAAAATATTTATACAAACTTTAATATATTATGCATGTTAATCTTGTGTTATATTTGCTGCAACAGATCTAATGATTTAACCTGTATAGACAATGGGGAACATTTTTCTCCTGCCAGCAGCTAGCTATTCGAATGCTGAGTACTGGGTGTAAACAATCAAACAATATAGTTAATCATGTAGACACCATTAAATGATAATAATGATTCAAAGAAACATAGCAGTACATGGTTAGCTCACAAATAAGTGGTTCAGAGTATAAGAAATCATAGATCAAGAGAGAGACCAGGCAGGTCCTGGAGCTGGTTCTGCCCTGGCCAGCTGGCATTTTAGAATGAGGAGGTTGAGACAGGGCTGCGGTTTTCATTTTCTTTAGAACCCTAAAGCCCTACAAGGAGATCCTGCTCCAGTTTTTCCACTTGAGTAGCTCCTTTTAGGTCTGTTCATTATGTTTTTATTTGAATAAAGCTAATATTCATTTACTTGGAGAAAAAAAAAAAAAGGAGGGGGGGTGGGAAACTCCAGAGCAGCAGCATAGGCCAGAGGTTAAGAGCCAGGTTCTAGAGTCTAGATTTAAATGACAATATTGCCACTTACTTGGTAGGTGACACTGGGAAAGTTACTTGACCTCACTGACCCTCTCTCTGCTTTTCTGTAATCTGGAGTTAATATATTTTTGGGTATTTGTAGGGATAGGAAATAATGCACATAAAGCCTGGAGCTTAATAACATTTGGTAAATACGAGCTTGATTTAAAAATTGTTACATGTTCTGAAATGTTTGGGAAGGATTTCATGGAGGAGGTAGATGCTGAGTTTTGCTTGAAAAATGGTTACAATGGGACACTTAGAGATGGGGGAAGGGTCAGGGACCATCCAGAGGTAGAGTTGGGTAATCTATTTAGAGGCCACACATGAGTGAAGCAGAGTTTATTTATAGCTTTTGGGAGATAAGATTAGCTAGATATGTTGGGACCGCAGTGCGGAGATCTTTGAATGCTTGATTAAGGAGTTTGGACTTGAACCTTTAGATAATAAGACACTTTTACTCTTGCACATTTGTTATTATTATTACTATTATTATCATTATTATTATTAATATTATTTTAGGCAAAGCAACCCTTGGTTGACCTGACAGATTGCAAGAAATTTGTCAGCTTATAATCCCTTACTTTTTTTATTTTTTAAGCCTACAGCACTTTGTCTTCCTAGGTGGTCTCCCATCCAAGTACTAATCAGGCCCGACCCTGCTTAGTTTCTGAGATCAGACAGGATCGGGAGTCTTGCACATTTAAAGAGGCACAGAAACACTGCATAATCTCATCGCATAGGACTCTTTCTATGCTTTCACACAGATGATCCTTCCACATTTTTTAAAAAGGAAGAAATGAAAAAGAATAAAGCATTTATTAAAGTCCCAAACTGACAATAATGAGGAATGAAAAAAGAAAAGACATTGACCAAGAAAAGAAGCTGGACTAAACAGGGACAAAGGCAGGAGAAGGAAAGGCGCCAAGTCCTGGGGACATTTGGTGGCAGGTGCCAACTCTCTGCTGGCTGCGCTGGGTATAACTTACCCTTTACCATTCTCACCTGGAGCTTTCCAGTCCTACACCCGTGGCCTGATTGCCTAAAACATGTTGGCAGTGGATTCTTTTAACCTGCCCCAGTCTTCATACAAGGTAGCTGGGGCCTTAGGAAGCCCTGGAAGTCAAGGTACTTCAACCAGTGTTTATTAGCCTGCCACATGCC
This sequence comes from Eidolon dupreanum, assembly GCA_028627145.1. Classification (NCBI taxonomy): domain Eukaryota; kingdom Metazoa; phylum Chordata; class Mammalia; order Chiroptera; family Pteropodidae; genus Eidolon; species Eidolon dupreanum. Next base: position 53,278,499 of record CM053509.1, read on the forward strand.
CATGGACATCAGTCCCTTGCATACATAGGGTAGTCTCTCCTTTTCTCTTACCAACACCTTTGTTTAGGTCCTCATTAGCCTTTTGCCTAAGATTATTGTGACAGGATTCTCACTGCCTTCCCACACTAGTCTTTTTTTCCTCCGGTCTGGGCTATGTACCACAGCCAGATTAATCCAGAACTATATGCCACTCCTGTTCAAAAACCTGCCTTTAATGAAAGTAACACTTTTCCCTAAACACGAAAAGAATACATGCTTAAAGCAAAAGCTTGGAAACCCCCCTGCCAAAAAAAAACCTCAAAGAAAAGAAAAATGTCTCATAACTTTCATATAAAGAGAATCTGCAACATATGGGGGGTTTTTTGTTTGTTTGTCTTTTTATATTGCCTCTTAATATCTCATGAATTATTTCCCCATACTCTGTCTTTTTCACTGGCTACATCAAGATGAGAGAAATAAAATTTATGTATCCAGCTGTTATTGTAGGATATTTGGGTTTTACCGAACATCCTTATGCTTACTTTTTTTGTACACAGATTATGATTTTTTTTTAAGGCAAAACTCCTGGAAGAGGAATTTATGGCTCACGGGCATTTATGTTTTAAAACTTTCTTTAATTTTGTAATAAATATTAATAAAATGCCCTCAAAGGTGTAACATTTTATTCTTCCATCAAAGATAGGTGTGCCATCTTGGCCCTGCTGCCCTCATAGGCTTTTCTCCCTCTCCTCTCCTTCAGCCCCACCACCCTCCTGTCAGAGCATTCGCCTGTCCTTCATGCATATACACACATATCCATTCAGCAGACATCTCTAGGCATCCACAAGGGGAGGCAGGAGATGGTGAAGGCTTAGAGGGCAGGATCTGGAAACAGCCCTCCTACATTTGAATCCCAGCTCTATCCTGCAACTTCCTGCATATGAGGAACAATATCAACACCTCCGTAAAGAGTGGTTGTGAGAATGTAAATGATTTTGGTCATATAAAACACTTCAGACCATGCCTAGCATGTAATAAGTATTAAGTAGGTAGTAAGAACATTAGCTATAATTATCAGTGATTAAGAACCATGTTCCATTCCAAGCAGGTGTGAGAAGATAATCAAGGACTCTGCTTCCATGGAACTAATTCTAGATACCATTAAGTGGTATGCAGAAAATAAAGACAGTGTTGAGATGGCAAGTGATCATAGGGTGGGATGTGGGGCATCAATGGTCAAAGAAAGCCCCTGTGTGGTTGTTACTTTGAGCCAAGACCCGAAGGGAGAGACGGAACCACCTATAAGAGCAGGGCTGCCTGATGTTTTGATCTCTCGGGGGCAGACAGATGTCTCCTTTTTATTTTTTTATTTTTATTTTTTAAGGCTGATAATACATAGGGATATATTTTGATTCTTTTATATCCTTGTCTTTGTATTAGTCAAGTGTCAGGAGTCATGTGGCTGGGGCTTACCTTCTCTTACTTGTCATTAATTCCGGTGGGCCAGTGGCCAAGTCAAGAAGGCCTGTGGGTGCTGACATGTTTTTACTAATTTATTCTGCTTAATGTTCTGCTTTGTTGAATCCTTTTCTGATCCTCTTGTCTTTCTTTTCCTACTTCCTTGAAGGGCCTCCTTTTGGTTCTCTGAAGTCATTGTCTCCCTGACATGAAAGGCACTTCAGTGAGCCAAATGCATAATTATATTAAATGGAATAAAAGAGAAAACCTGAGCCTCCAATGGAGAATGAGTTTTCTCCACGTACTACAACCTGTCCAGGCATGAAGAGGAAGGCAGCTTCCTTCTTCCTTCTCCCCTTTCCCTCCCAAACCAAGAGTCAGCTGGGTTAAGGGAAAATTGAGTTGGCTTCCCTTAGGAACTATGCTTTGAGCAGTGAACAGCAGCCAGGTAAAGGCTGTCCCCAGTCCTTCTCCTTTCTGTGGAAGTGATGTAAGCACTCCTGTGTGCTCTTCACTGCCTGTTTTGGGTATCTGATGTTTCAGGGTGGAATGGCCATTGGGCATTACATATGGGGTGGGGAGGCTTTCTGGGAAGGCTCAGTGGGTCTTGGTATGAAAATGTCAGGATCCTCAGCAATAAATGAGATGCGACCAGTTTCCAATAGGACCTCGGCCAGTTACTTTCAAATTTTTTGACTATGACCCATGGTTTACATCATGACTGGAAACAAACTCAAGTTTTTCTTCTATGAGGCTGTCTGGCAGCATCCGCACCCTCTACTCACTAGATGCCAGATGCAGCCTCTCCTCCATTTTTGACACCAAAAATATCTCCAGACATTGCCAAATGTCTTCCAAGGGACAAAATTTCCCAGTTGAGAACCACTGAGATAAATTAATATACTAGAAGGGGAAAAGACCTGAGGATTTTTGTCGATAGAAATGAAATAAAAATCACCGACAAAAATAGCAAAGCAAGTGCAATCTGAGGCTGCATATTACTAATGATCCACTTGCTTACTTTGTACTTGCCTCTGTGCTAAGGTTTTACATGTGAATTCTCACTTAATGCCCACGTGAACCCTATGAGGTAAGAATATCATTGTCTCCGTATTTCAGCCAAGGACACACTGATGTCTAGGGTCACTAAGTAACTTATTCAAGATCTCACAGTTGAGGTGGTGAGAGCTTCCCCTCTTGCCCACTGTGCTATGAGAGTTTTTAAACCATATACTAGGTATACCCATACAGTAGCACCCCAGGAAGCAGTCAGTGCCATCATATACCCAGAACATGGCTGAGAAGCAAGAAATAAGCTACAAGTAACCCCAAGGCTCCCACCTGCCCAGTATCCTAAAGCAGGGACTTGCCTGTAGCTGAGGTCCCAGCCTCCAGTCAGCTCGCTGACTTAATTCATACAAAATTCTGATTTGCGCTTTCTTTACTCAGAAGGATAATAAAGTGATTTTTAGAAAGATTGTCAACAGAAGTGGTTAAGAGTATGTGATGGCATTTCAAGGGTTAAGTTTCAGTTGTCTGGAAATCATTAGCTTTCTGGGACCCTAATTTTTAAGCACTTTGTCTTTGGGTTCAGTTATAGAGGTCATTGAGATCACTGTCCTTCCACTCTTGGGTCAGGACCTGCTGAATGGCCCTCTGAGGCTGGGTCCTGAAACCAGGGAGCAGGTGGCAGAGGGCTAAGATCTGGACAGAAGCCTTACTAAGTAAAAGCCAGGTGCCAAAGAAATGGTTGAGAAGTGTCAGGAGATGCTGAACCCAGGGAACCACAGCTGAGCAGTGACCTGTCTCCTCCTCTTCCCTAGTGGTAGCCTTGGAGCTCAGGTCCATTGACCTGCAGATCTCCGGTAACAACAAGGAGCATCACACCAAGGAGATGGGCCTGAAGCGGCTCATCGTGCGCCGAGGCCAGCCTTTCATGCTCCAAATGCGTTTCAACCGACCCTTCTACTCCAAGACTGACCACATCACCTTTGTGGCTGAGACTGGTGAGTTTGCCCCATCCCAAGGCAAAGCTCACTTGTAGGGCCCCTGTCTCTCCTTTCTGATCTGCCCTCCCTCTCTTCCCTTGGGACCCCAGGACCCTATTAGTGCTCAGCACCCTGTTAGTGCTGTTAAGAACAGATTTGGCCAACTCAGCAAACTGAAATTGTGGTAATAACCAACCTTTAAATATACAATGTACTAAACTCCACACACTAACTTATTTAATCCTGTGACAAGACTTTCAGGTGCATACTATTAAGACCCCATTTTACAGATGACAAAACTAAGGCCCAGAGATCTTAAGTGGTTTGCCCAAGGACACCCAGTAGCAGTAAAAGCCTTAAACCAAAAGGATTAGTAAATGACGGGAGAAGGTGTAGGTCTTTCCTGCCCACCCCCCCGGAATCATGTCACATAGATTTGGGCCCCACATTTGGGGTCACTTTCTCCTACACAGGACCAGCACCCATGGAGCTGCTGGGAACCCGAGCTACCTTCCCACTCACCCAGGCCCGACAAGGGAATGTCTGGAGTGCCTCTGATTTCACCGTTGACTCCAACTCGCTCTTGGTCTCCTTTTTCACACCAGCCAATGCAGTCATTGGCTCCTACACCCTAAAGATAGAGATCTCTCAGGGGCAGGATCACATCATGACTTACCCACTGGGGACTTTCATCCTGCTTTTTAACCCTTGGAGTGCAGGTACGATTTGCTCATAAGTGGTAATGTTAACCTGATACCCTGAAAACACTTTGTGAGGTTCTAGTTAGGAAGCCCAAAAGATAAAACACTGCATATCTATGCACTACATTTCCATGTGCTCACTAAAAATTATCTTTACAAAGAATGATGAAAATGTTCATGGTGTGATATTAAGTGAAATAGATTAGGAGATGGAACACAATGTGATCTGTAATTGTATTACATGTATGTACAGGAAAAGAGAGAATGGCCAGAATACTCCACAATGTAATGGTGGGTGCCTCTGAGTAGTGGAAGTGAGTGATTTTCATTGTCTTCTTTCTGTCATCTGCATTTTCCAAATCCCTACAATAAGCTTGCCACTTTTACAATCAGGAAAACAGAATCATTATTTTCTTTTAAGTACAGATTCTATCTCTGGCCTCTAGAAAAGCACATAGACTTCTAAGAGGTTCCACTCTTGATTTCTATTGCCATCAACCCATTGCTTCTCCTATTTTCCAGCAGGATACTTTCATTACTGTTTTTTAATTTTATTACTCTGTTTTTTGGTTTGGTGTTTTACCCCCTCCACTGCTCTTAACCGTTCAGAGGATGATGTCTACTTGCCAAGTGAAACACTGCTGCAGGAGTACGTTATGATGGACTATGGCTTTGTGTACAAGGGTCATGAAAAATTCATCACCTCCTCGCCCTGGAACTATGGGCAGGTAAGGTTATCACAGGAAGGTGGGCTCACAAAGGACCGCTAAAAAAAAGTCAGCGTGCAGTGCTGGGCCAATTTTCCGTCCAGTGAAAGGAGCAAGGAAGAAAGGGAGATACCTTTCCTTTTCAATGTTTAATATTTTATTATGAAAAACTTAAAACATAATCCAAGTAGACAGGCTACTAAAACGAACCTCCATGAACTTGTCTCTCAGCTTCGATAGTGATCAATTTATGTTGAATCATGTTTTATCTATACCAGGGGTTTACAGTCTATAGACCATGGGACAAATGAGGCCCACTGCCTGTTTTGGCATGGCCTATGAGCTAAGAATGGTTTTCATATTTTTTAAATTGTTGAAAAAAATTTTAATAATATTTTGTGATGTGCAAATTATATGAAGTTCAAATCTCAGTGTCCATTAATATCATTTTTTGGGAGTATAGCCATGTTCATTTGTTTAGGTATCATCCGTAGCTGCTTTTGTGCTACAGTGGCAGAGTTGAGTAGTTGAAACAGAATCCCTCTGGCCCGCAAAGCCTGAAATATTTATTATCTAGTCTTTTACAGAAGAAGTTTGCTGATCCCTGGTCTATACTCCTCTACCACTACTGGATTCTTTTGAAACACGTTACAAATGCCGTATCATTTAAGCCAGTAATACTTTAGAATATAGCTCTAAAAGATGACTTTCTGAAAAACTGCACAACTGAAAAACAAATAGCAATTCTTTAATAACATTAAATATCCAGTCAGTGTACAGGGAGGGGGACCTCTGGCTATGGGCATCTCTTACACTCTCAACCACAGCCATGGCTGGTGTAGTTTCTCTCTCCCCCTGCACTGGCTTCTCAGCCCTGTCCACACACCGGGTATCAGGGGAGGCAGGGAGCTTTGCCGAGAAAGCTGTTTCCCTGTTCTCCAACTGTGGCAACTTGTGTAATTTTTTGAAACGGAGACAAATACCGGTGCATTTGTCAGTCCAAAGAATTGCAACATGTCACAAATATATATTGTAAATGAATGTCATGAGCCTACACTGGCTTCTCCTGTGCTGACAGCATCAGGGCTAAATCCTCTATCTAGTTTAAGGCCTTCCACTCTCTTCTCCTTCTCCTTACTTGCCTGGCCCTCTATCAATCCATCTGATCTTTTCCTACAAGCCCTCCAGAAATGAGACTCTCTAAGCTCCTGTCGTTGGTACCCACCATGCTCAAAGACCTCAGGTGAATGCCCTCACCTTCCTCTCTTTTTGTCTTCCTGGTCTTCAAAGCCCATCAGCTCCAACAGTCTTCTCTGATCTTTTCCGTCAATGAGGATCTTTCATCTCTCTGAATTCTGTTTGCATTTTTCAGCAGAGCCACATAGATCAGTTTTTCAGAATTCTGAATTTAATACATTCCCGATTTGATTTATAAGCTCTTCAAAGGCTGGATCTTGTCTAATCTTTAGCTCCCCCCTACTCCCACACTAAAAGTCTATATTACAAACTTGAGGTTTCAGAATTCTAGACATTTTTATGCTTCTCTTTTTTCTCCCTTCCCCTCACCTGGAAGTTTGAAGAGGACATCATAGACATCTGCTTCGAGATCCTCAACAAGAGCCTGTACTTCTTGGAGAACCCGTCCAAAGACTGCTCCCAGAGGAATGATGCGGTGTACATCTGCAGGGTGGTGAGTGCCATGGTAAGGACAGAAGCTTCCCCACTCCTGTTCGAGGACAGTCTGACCTCCCCCCAGGGAATGTGGAAACCCACCCAGCCGTCCTCTGCAGATCAACAGCAACGATGACAATGGCGTGCTGCAGGGGAACTGGGGAGAGGACTACTCCCTGGGGGTCAGTCCACTGGAATGGAATGGCAGCGTGGCCATCTTGCGGCAGTGGTCAGCCAAGGGCGGGCAGCCTGTGAAGTATGGACAGTGCTGGGTCTTCGCAGCTGTTATGTGCACCGGTGAGTGAGGGGAGATGGAGCTGCAGAATCTTACTCATTTAATCTTCACGATAACCCTTGAGGTCGAGCTCTGATATCTCCATTTTCACATGAGTTAACTGTGGTTTGCCCACAGCCCCACAGCTAATGAGTGGTGGGCACTGGGCTCTTAACCAACAAGATCTGTAGTCTTGAGGAAACCTGCACATCTACCCAAGAGGGACGTTGACCTGTTACAGTCATTCCACAGTTTCCCTGATGGAGCAGTTAGACTGTTAAAATGGTCACCTGGATAGAGGAACTTGTGGTCCCAAAGTGGAGACAAATTTGGCTTCTTTTTGCCACCTGCTCAGGTTTCTAAACTCAGGGTGAGCCTGGAGTCTGGGACAGGTGGGGGGAAGTTTGAGGTGCAAGCAGGCTGTCTGGGAGAGCTGATCTCACCTGTAGGCAGAGCTAGACGCTCCGAAATACTTCTCAGAGAGATTTTTGAGGAGTTACAAGTAGAGATTTGCTATTTTGCTAACTACCCTTAAAAGAGCATCAAGGTTTTAGACATTATCAGTTACTTACAATTTAGTTCAAAGTTGTTGTTCAGATTGTCTGTGAAGATAAGGGAAAGGTGGAGAGTACTGAGTTGCCTGCTTGCCTCCCCCTGTGCAAGGCAGGGGGTACCTCACATAGTGCTGCCTGTTACACTGTGGTCCTCAATCAGTATTGTCTGAACTCATGGGTTGACTCTGAGTTGGGGAATGAGAGAACACAGAACAGGAAGGACAGAGACAGAGGACAAAGTTCTAGATTTTTCTGAGAGGGGCAGCATAACTTGGCAGTTATGTAGAAGTGCTACTGATAAAGGAGAGGTTTAAATCTGTGTTAAAATCAAGTGACTTCATGTTGCTTATATGTTTTCACTGGAAAATGCTAAGCACAGCACCAGTACTTAGTATAGTCAAATTTTCCATGGAAAGTCCTTGGCTAAGCAGGTATTATGGAGGAGGGCTCGGGCTCGGTGGAATGAGAGGGAGAAGGTCTAAGCCTACATCCTTGCTGCATCTCCAAGTTTCTCCTCAGTCCCAGGCCATAGAGTGCTCAGGCCACTGAACAAGGAAGGGCAGAGCTGTTCCTGTCAAGCTGCTTCTACTTTGCAACCCTGGTCTAGCTCTCACTCTTACAAAGTGTTTGTAAAAAGCCCAGGAGCTGTGCTGGGAGTAGACAGGTGATTGTGAACGGGTGACACTCTTTAGGGCTCTCGAATGAATTGAAACAGAAAGATTGGTTGATCTCAAAATTCCCTTTATGTTTCAAAGCATTGTAATCCTCCCAGCAGCCTAGGTAGTAGGTAGGCACCATCTTCTCCTCCTGAGCAGGAAAGGGGTAGGATAAACCTCTCTCTAAAATTCCTGCCTTGCTGGCATAGGTGGGGACCTATGTTCTAAAGGTCACATTTGGTTCTTGGCTTGATTTCATCTGCCCCCAGGCAGGTGTGTGTGTGGTGGTATACTGTCTGTTTTTTATGACTCGATCTATGAAATCTTAACTCAGCTTTAAAAAGCCTTTGTAGTACCATCTTGGGAGCCACAAGAGGGTGCTGTTGTCTTACCAAAGATGATCAAAGGTTCCCTTTGTCTCTAATGTCTTCCATTTATCTCTATAAATCTATCTTGCTCACATTGCTCATCTTCTATCCATTCTGATTTCTTCTACCTCCTCCAAACCCTGTCTTTCAGTAGAATTACAGAAGCTGAATTTCAGAACTTAAAATCATCTGGTCCAGCTCCTCATTTTGTACATACAAGGAGACTAAGGCCCAGAGAAATTAAGCCACTTACCTAAGGCCACACAGCTTCTCAACATAGGCCTAAAGTTGCTTTTAATTTTCTTTTGCATTATCAAATGTTTTAGATTTTCTATTTTTAATTTGGAAAGCTGCTGAATGGAAAAAGTTCTAAATGATAAACTCAGTTGTTGTTTATTGTTTTTTTTTAAGTTACCTTCAAATGATTTTTTTTTTTTCTGATGAGATGGAGACCTTCAATAGAGCAGGTAGGCAGCAGAGTTCTGGGCCTGGGTGAGGTCCTCTGAAGATAAAGGAGTTACAGGAATGGATCTGAAAGAATCTTGGCCTTCTTTCTCTTCTCCAGCTAGAAAGTTAGAAAGTATGCCTGGGAAACGAATGATTCTGCTTGAAATGAATTTGGTGATTTTCCATGCTTTTTCTTCATTTTAGTAATGAGATGCTTAGGTGTTCCAAGCCGTGTTGTTTCCAACTTCCGTTCCGCACACAGTGTGGATGGGAACTTGACCATTGATACCTACTACGACCAAAATGCAGAGATGCTGTCAACATGGAAACAAGATAAAATATGGTAAGGGACACTATCTCGAACTGATGTCTGCTCTATCCCAAGTAGAGTAGGAACACTCTGACCTGATTCTCTCTAGCTGTGAGGAAATTCTGGACTGTGTGATCCTGGACTGGGTGGAAAAGAATGCTATAAAGGATATTATTTGGTCAACTGACAAAATTAAAAATACAAACAGTAAATTAGATAAAATTATCATATTAACATTAAATATATGAGGCTGATAACTGTATAAGATTATGTAAGGGTACATCCCTATTTCTAGGAAATATGCACTATATATATGTATATATATATGTACATGTATATGTGTATATATGTATATATATATATATGGTCTCCATATCCATACTGAAAGAAAGGCAATGATAAAGCAAATAGGACAAAATATTAACAATAGATAAATAGATAAATTGGGTATGTGGGTGTTCTTTGTATTATTCTTGAACTCTGCTGTAAGCTTGAAATTACTTCCAAGTAAAATATATATATATATATATATATATATATATATATATATATATATATATATATATATAAAACAGAAGAAACAATGATATAAGGCACTCGGTATAGAATCTCATATCTGGCAAATCCTCTGAACATGTGAGTCCTTGTCTCCTTACTACTTTCTGTAGGAATTTCCATGTCTGGAATGAGTGCTGGATGATTCGGAAAGATCTCCCTCCAGGATACAATGGGTGGCAGGTTCTGGATCCTACTCCCCAGCAAACCAGCAGTGGTAAGTGAGGACCACCGTGGGAGGGTCTGGGCTTGGTAGAAAGGCCGATCAGAGTGAGCAGGAGGCCAGAAAGGAGAGGTGTTTTTCTGACTTCATCCCCTTCCCAAAGCCGTAGCACAGACAACTTCAGGTCAGGAGTCTAACTTTGACACTGGCGGATTGGCAACTCGGATAAGTCACTGGACCTCTCAGTTGCTCCCCGACCTGTAAAATGGGCAAGATGATGCTAATAACTGCCACTTCACAGGATGGCGATAAGGATCAGCTGAAATAATGGGAACTAGAGAGTGACATTAATGCCACTGCCCCTCCCTATCCCATTGCCCTCCTTTCCACAGCCATGACCCTGGTCCATGTGTCAGCAGCTGTGTTGGCCATCCACAGCTTCTATTCCCCACACAGGGCTGTACTGCTGTGGCCCTGCCTCCGTGAAGGCCATCAAGGAAGGGGAGGTCCACTTGGCCTATGACACCCCATTTGTGTACGCTGAGGTGAATGCCGATGAAGTCATTTGGCTCTTCAGGGATGGCCAGGCCCAACAAATTCTGGCCCATAATACCAGTTCCATCGGGAAGGAAATCAGCACCAAGATGGTAGGGTCAGATCAGCGCCAGAACATCACCAGCTTCTACAAATACTCAGAAGGTGCTGGGATGCGGGGGGAGGCTGGGGATTTGGGGAGAGAGGTGGGCATAACCTCCTATGTGTTGCCTCTCAGTGGGAATGACTCCTACCTTAAAACCATCACGATCTAATAACCTCCTTACAGCAAACTCCCAGGGCTTTCCTGGACCCTGGCCATGTGGCCCCAGGGTAGGGACTTAGCAAATCAAAATATGGGGTGCCCAGTTAAATTTGAATTCCAGATAAATTCAGATAAATATTTTATGAGTATAAATATGTCTCAAATTCTTATCCTAAAAATTATCCGTTGTTTATCTGAAATTCAAATTTATTTGAATGACCTTTATTTTACCTGGTAATTATATCCTAGGGTCACATCATGGTTTTCTTGGCAGTTGGGGTAGCAGCAATGGGGGAGACGGACATTTATGGAGGGAAAAGGGTCCTGGGCTGGGCCTATGAAAGGGAGCAGACTTCCCTGTAAAAAAGCCCTGGGTGGAGTCAGGCTGCCTGAGTACTAATCAAGAGCTTGCTATGTTCTAACTGTGTGAGCCTGGACACATTTTTACCATGTTCGTGCCTCCGCTTTCTTATCTGTAAAATGGATTAATAGTATCTCAGAGGGATGTTGTGAGGGTTAAATGAGTGAATACACGGAAAGTACTTGGAACAGTGCCTCTAGTGCACAGTAAATGTTCTAGAGAGGTCCACAGTTTGGGATGAGCTGGGGGTAAGCCTGAATGTTGAGTAGCCCCCAGGGGCAAGAGGTGAAACTCTAAAAGCCTTGAGCATCTATGTTAGAAGTGAGGATGCTGGTGGGAGAGAGAGAAGCCTCTGGATTTGATGATGATGATAGTGATGATGGTGGCAATATTGATGACAAAGAACAACTTGTTTAACCCAAATTTTTGGCAGCTCTGTGAGGCAAGGAGATACCCCTAGGTTATAGATGACAAAACTGAAGCACTGAGGGATTAAGGGGCTGTGACAGAGCAAAGATTGAACCCAGCACTAGGCAACACCAATCCCCATATTCTCAGCCTCCTGATACAGCTCTTCATGTGGTTGGGTGGGTTGTTTTCCAGAGAAGTCAATGGTCCTCTCAACCCCTCCCACTGATGTCTTCTCATCTCCCCTTTCTGCCAGGATCCCATGAGGAGCGGTCTGTGTTCTTGAAGGCTTCCCGGAAAATGCTGGGCTCAAGAAGGACCTCTTCACCCTTCCTGGATCTGCTGGGGTCCGGAGGTTTGGGGGATCAGCCAGCGCAGCTGCAGCTCCACCTGGCCAGAACGCCTGAGTGGGGCAAGGATCTGCTGCTGAAGCTGCATGCCCGGAGGGTGCCAGACAGAACCCACCCCCAGGGTCCCATCAGACTGGAGGTCTGCTTCTGCGCACAGGCCCTGCTGCACAAGGGTGGCACCCGGGAGCCCCTCTGGAGGCAAATAGTGTCCTTGAACCTGGACTTTGGGAAGGGTGAGTATGAGGCAGGCCTGGAAAATTACCTATAGGGAGGGGAGCTTTGGGGCTATGAACAAAAAGCTGGCCTGGCTCAGCCAGATCACACAGAGACTCCCTCATTCCCAACACACATGCATGTGCTCACATAGACACACACACACACGCTAGGCAGTGAAGCTGCTGTTGGCAGGAGGTTGAATGCCAAGCGCTGTACGTCTGATGCCATCCCACCAAGTGAAACACAGCAGCAACCTCTGGGGCAGAGAGGGCAGGGTAAGCACACTGTCTTTCTCTTAAATACACACACATTTTCACACACCCATCTAAACTCACACACATGTTCTTTCTCACATCCAAACTAATTTTTCTCTCACACATGTTTCCTCTCTCTCTTTCTGAGACCCATTCCCCAGACTCAAGATGCCTTTTGTCTGTGCTTAGAGATACAGTGGCCGTTCTTGCTACCTTACAACAATTACAGAAACAAACTGACGGATGAAAAGCTGATCCGCGTGTCTGGCATTGCCAAAGTGGAGGGGACAGGGAGGTCTATACTGGTCCTCAAAGATATATATCTGGATCCTCCCCACTTATCTATTGAGGTAAGACATATGGACAGAGATGAGATCCAGGGGCCCTCTGACTCACCCAGCCCCGGGGCTGGGAGTACAGTGGCATATGAGACACGGTCCTTGCCTCGACATCAAATGGAAGAATAAATGGAGAAAGGCAGGATGTTCACCATATATTACCAGGAGCTTCCTTTCCCCTCCTTCTTTTCCCACTCTGAGAGACTTGCCTCAGCCTAGTCCCAATCTGGTTTCGTACCTGGTAGATTCCCAATGGCACATCTTACCCCCACCCAGAACAAGAATTGAGTGGCTCTGTATCATAAACTATTTGTCCACCTGATGGTTTTCACCTGGGCATGCTGTCAGGTGGGGCAAACAGTGGGCAGAATCGCAAGTACGGACAGCCTGGTGCTGAGGTCAGGGCCCTGTCCATTACCTGGAGCCTGGTCATAACAGGATCCAATGCAAACACATCAGATGCCAAGTAGGCTATTAATTGGTCCCCACTGGTAAGAGACCTGGGGATGATTTGTAAGATTATGCTGGATTCCAAAGTTCTTTTTTTTTTTTTAACCTGTTCTACTTTGACACCCTCATTAGAGTATAGGGACTTGTTTCTTTTGTTTGAATTCCAGAGAAGTCAGGAGGTATTCTTCCTTCTCCTTGATTCTCTGGTTGCACCAGAACATAACACAGTACAATCTGGGTGGTTAGAGCTCATTTCAGTTCAACACTTGTTTACTGAATATGCATCATTTGGCTGGCACTGCACTGGGCACCAGGGCTGTAGAAGTGAGTGGGACAGAATCCGTGCCTCCCACTCACAGGTCATGCTGCCCTATGACACTGACCTCACATACAATGCACTGAACACACCTGGAAAAACTCAGAATGTGTCTACTGATGTATATGAAGACAGAGCAGCATGGGGGAAAGATCCTGGCTGGGGTCTGGGACAGCTGGGTCAGGTGCTGGCTCTGCCATTAATATATCCTGTGACCTTGGCCTCAGAATGACATCACTAATGGCATGTAGACATGACACAACTTCCTTATCCTATACCTCTGTCAGACATTACTGATCAGTCATGATCCTCTGACTCTGGACTTGTCCTCAGGATCCTTTTTAACATGGCATTTTCATTAGCCACAACTAACGGACAGGAGTTGGTACTTAAATTGAAATCTAATTGCTATCCTGAGCTAGATGATGGACAGGGACATAGGTTTCAACTCAAGGCCAGTTTTCAGTTGGTGGTGGCTTTCTGCAATATTGTGACCTCTTAAGATAGGTCAGGATGTGTGTTAACCTCTCAGCTCATATCCTTTTCTCCCAACTGCACTTTCTTCGCTCTAAGTAAATCGTCACTGGTGGTCAACAAAGGAAAGGGGGAGTGAGGCTGCAGAAATGAGGTCAGTCACTCACAGTATCCCTTTCTTCTCTCCACACAGCTGTCTGAGAGGGCTGAGGTGGGCAAGGCACTGAGCGTCCACATCATCTTTACCAACACTCGAACGGTGGCTCTGAGTCACTGCATGATGGTGCTAGAGGGAAGTGGTCTCATCCATGGGCAGATATCAAATGAGTAAGTGCCATCACCATTTACCTATGACGTACTGGTCTCTGATAAGAGCTGCCTCGGGCATGGTCCTCAGGCTCCTGGATGGTGCCTTCTTGTACTCACTTTCCCACCTTCTTTGGGGAAGTTTGGCTCTGTGGTGTTGGGAGGTGGGAGGTACTTACCGACCACGAGGGGACACCAGATCACCCACCCCAGCAGTTACTCCTCAAGACTTTGACAGGCTCTTTTTGACTTTCAGCCTTGGGACTCTGGTGGCAGGACACACCATCCAAATTCAGCTGGACCTCTACCCCTTCAAATCTGGACCCCGCCAGCTACAAGTCCTCATCAGCAGCAATGAAGTCAAGGAGATCAAGGGCTACAAGGATATTTTTGTAGCTGCAGCTAGGGCTTCTTGAGTCTCATCCCCACCCTCCTCAGGCCTTTCCTGCCCCTCCCCCCCCCGCAGCCTTTCCCCTGCCCCCTCCCACCCCCATGACCTCCTAGTCCGTACCTAGACCTCCCTGGGTCCCACCCTGCCCTCCTGATGCCTTCCCTGACTCCTCAAATTTCCTCCCTTGTACCCCCAATGCCCTCCTAGTCCCCTCCCTGACACGCTCTACTTCTGGAGGTGTGTTTTATCTTTGCTCCTCTATCCTCTTCCAAGCTTGCCTGGGGGTGAATGAAGCTCTCCTAGAAACCCTGTGCATCTTGGGAAGAGACAATGTATCTTGGAAAGAGACTATAAAGACATCTTTATTGATCACTTGTATTTTTCTCTTCTGTGTTAAAAAGCTACTTATTGCTACGAGCTAATCCTCTTGGCTTGGCTGCCTGCTGTGTGGCTATGCCCTCCCTGCCCTACCTGTCTTCTCTTTCCTCCTTTAAGGGCCCCTGCACAAAATAAACCCAACACGATCCCTCTAAATCAGCCTCTCTGGAATCAAGGATCACAGTCTCCATGTTTAAACTGTCTTCGTTAGCCTGCTGGCAGAGGCTGGGGGGAGGTCTGGGGAGGACAGCCTAGATGTACTGGGAAGACAGTGACTGCAGCGCTTGGGGACTGGAAAGAAGAGGCCCAGTAGGACTTCTCTGCTGGCCTGAGAGCATAGGGACAGCTAATCATACTGTAATATATAAATGTATCAGATCAAGATGTTGTATTCCTTAAACTTATACAATGTTATATGTCAATTATATCTCAATAAAAAATAAAGATGTCATTACAAATTGACACTGCTTCATTATGGAAAATTTAGACAATCCGGAAACACAGAGGAGCATGTCCTCTTGTAAGTTCTCAAGGTGTGGCTGCCGTTCTCCACTCCTCACCTGCCCAGTGACTCTGCAGGTTCACTCTGCTCCTCTCATCACCCTGGTCTCCTCCTCCTCCTCTTCCTCTCTGTTTTGTATTTATTTTGCTTTCGCAGGCTGCTTTGGGCAGGAAGGGCAAGAGTCTGCACACCCACACTCCACCCTATATACCAGCTGCACCTGTCTCCTTTAAATGCCATGGGCATGTCTGTGTAGCTCTGTCACTGCTTTGTCACTGTTTTGTTCTAGGTGGCTTACCACCCGCCCACAGGAGACCTGGTACCTGGGCTGGCTCCTGTGGAAATCTGAAACTGCTCCATTTGCAGAGTGCCCAGTCCTCCTTTACTTAATCACTGTCCTTCCTATCTAGTGCCTCAAAGCTCCCTGGCTGCATCACTTATGTCACTGAAGGGAAAACAGCGGGCAGGCTTTTTGTTGGGCCTCCCAGGGGCATAACGATATTAGCCATCTCTGCTTTCCCAGTTGACTTTTCAAATATTTCCTCTCTCCTCAACTAAAAATTGGCTTAAAAAACACACTCTATAGTGTTTTCTTTTCTTTTTTTCACATCGGCTAGTCTGACTGGTTTCATTTCTCCACCTCAGTTGGATGAGCGGACAGTCTCAATGTTCACTTACAGCTCTGACATACTAGAGCCTAGGACTACAGGGTTCATACCCACTGCTACCTAGTACCCAGAGATTAAGTCCTGAGATTAGGTGCTCACCTCCTCTCACAACAACCTGGCAGGGCCACTGGGCATAGCAGTAGTATCCACAGATAAATCTGGCAAAAGAAATTTTCAGGCTGTGGAGCAAAAAGGCACAAACCAGGCTAACACCCTCCTCTCCTGACTGCTGGTCTTCCCGTTCCCCGTGGTGTTCATGCAGACCGTTGTCCTCATGTCTTTTTAGCTGGTACTTTTGGGGTCTCTGCTATTCAGTGTCACTGTGTGATACAAAGCGAAGAGCTCTGGAAAGAGTTCTGTCTCCCTCATGGTGTGACCATGGCTCCCTCAGGTCAAAACAATAGCAACAATAATAGCAGTGCCAGCTCTTCCTTCCCTTAGTGGGTTGCTGTGAGGATCCAATGAGAAAAAGTGTATTCTAAAGAGATCACTTCTCCTGGGTGACTGCCTCCATTTTGGGGAACAGGAAGAGGCTGGAGGCAAAGGAACCTACTTGGATCTGCCAATTCTGGCTTCCCTTTGCAATTGTCTGCAGGGAACTTCCTCATCCTCTTTTCAGACCTGGGCAACCATGGAGCCAAGGACCCAGATTCTACAGACAAGGAAACTAAAACTTGCCTAAGGGCTCACTGAGGACTCACAACAGGACCAGGATTAGTGTCCTAGTCTCTCTGAGTCTAAGAAAGGTCTGAAGGTTTCCTCTCTTCACCTTGCTAGAGCTGGCCTGCCCCAGAGGGATGGCAGGTACATCCACACTTCTCTACTTGTGTTACAGGGTCTGCTCTGAGCTCCTTCCCTGCAGCCCTGCTTCTGTCCAGACAGGAAGTGCTTATCAACTCTGCTCAGCTCCTCTGGCTCTCCTCTACCTCCCTAACCCTGGACCAGAGATAAGCTGTTCTGATCAGAGCTATCTCCCTCCCAAGCATACTCCCTTCCACTAATGTTTGTAGGAATCAAATGACAGGCAGAAGAACCTATAAGTCTGCTCATTAGCTCAGAGCCAGGAAGTAGGCTGTTGCCTGGTGATCACTGAGCACCTTTGTCTTTGGCTACTCCACCTCCCCAGCCCTGCCCACCCTAGCTATACCTACCTTCCTGTCTCCCCTCACAATTAAGCTCTCCTGCCCATGCCTCTTCTTCCTCCACAAGCTAATCCATCTCAGCTAGTGTGGTGGGGGTTCAGGCATTTACCTATTTGTTCATGCATGGGTCATCTTTTAATCTGTTCATTCCATCAGTCAACAAATAGGAACTGGAAAACCAGCCATGCTTCAGGTACTGGCTGCATTAAGCACTCTTACACAGGACTCTGGAGCCCGACTGTCTGTGTCTAAATCTGGCTCCACCAGTTCTTTGTGAGTGACCTTGGAAAAACTACCTAATGTTCTTAAGCCTCTATTTCCTCATCTGTAATATAGGAATGATAATAGTTCCCATATTATATGGGGATGGTGTAACGATCAGGTGGGATAATGCATACAATGAACTAAAACAGTGCTTGGAACATAAAAGCTGTTGCTAGTTCTATTAGTGGTTTTACCATTAGCCACTATCATTATTAAGCATTGGAGATCTTATTGGTAAGACACAGGCCATATCCTCAAGGAAGACAGGTGTAAAGATAGATAAGATTTTATAATGTAGAATATGAGTAAGCTAATAGGGAATGCCAAAAAGGGTGCTCTTGAATGCCTGGTATGGTAGAGAGAGAAAGTCAGAAAGACTTCTTTGGGGGTAGGGGTGGGTGGGTAATGTTTGATGCAAGAAAGTACACAAATGAGAGGAGAATATTTCAGAAAGAGAGAGACCAACTCATGCAAGAGCACAGAGGTGTGGGAGAGCAGGTCTGCATCCAAGAACTGAAGGAATTTGCCTGCCTGGACTCCAAACAGAAAGAGAAAAATCCCAAAGGGCTTTGGGAGTGATGTTGAAAAGTTTGGATTTTACCCACTGTTGGACCTTAAGCAACATGGTTGAATTGGCACTTGGGAAAAATCACTTTGGTGATTCATTTGGAAAAAGGATAGGTGGGAGGCTGGTTAGGAGCTGGTCCAGGCAAGGGAAGCTTCAATAAGATCAGGACCAAGGGCACAGCCAGTTTTAGGAGATAATCAAGAGTCGGATTGGACAAGGCTCAGTGACTGATGGGCTAAGGGAGGTAAAGAAGATGGAGAAGGATGAGGTGGCATCTGGGTTTCTCCTAGAGTGACTGGGTGGGCACCATCCTCACTCACCAAGACCAGAGATGCAGAAGGAAGGGGAGAGGGGATGGGTTCCATTTTGGATTGAATGTTAGGCAGTCAATTCTATATGCACACATATACACGCAGTTTAAAATCTGATTGGGGACAGTTAAAAATACAGGAGAGAATGAAAGCTGGTGACTGAGTTTCCTGAGAAGAGAAGACAAGGGACTCAGAAAGCAGGGGGCAGAGGGAGAAACATCCCACAATAGGGAAAGGCAGGGTAGGTGGGGTGCAAGGTGCTTTAAAGTGTCCCACCCAATCCCTTCCCCTTTCCTTCCCTCTCTCTTCTCCCATCTGTTCTTTTCTCTCTTATAGGCTCACTCCAAGGACTTACACTTTTTTTTCTTTTCACTAGAAGCAAGGTCACTCACTGTCATCTCCACCCTCTCATCTATATTCAAAACTCTCCCAAAAAATCTTGCCAAGTTTTTTTTCCTCTACTGCTTTCATTTGAGAGTCACCTGGGACCTGGTGGGTCTCACCCAAGACAATACCTCTGTCAAAAAATAAATGCCAAAAAATCATACAAAAGTGATCCAGAGTGAGCTCTGTTTGCATTTGATGTCCAGGAAGTGACTCTCCAGGATAAAAGAGAGGGCTCAGGTTCTAAGCAGAGTTCTAGGCTTAAGAGGCTCTCTCAGCGGTGAGCTGAAGTTTTAGGATACTGATATTCCTTTCTGCAGAGGTGCAGCCCCCCTTGATCCCTCTAGAGGGCTCATCGGCTTACCTCTCTCACCTGGCTCCCTTGCCACAGCATAGCACCTGCCAGGGAATGCCCCATTGCCTAAGAGCTATCAAAGGCCCACATGGTAGAAGGCCCTGTCAGCTCATTGGCCACTCCACTTCATCCCAGATGAGCAACACTGCCAAGAAAATCCTGAGGGCAAGTGAGAAAACCAGTTGTGATCTGCCCAATAAGCAGGTGTCAGTGAGGCAGCTAGCCCCGCCTTTGGTGTCTCCTGAAATCTTGGGGATGGAGAGGGAAGTAGACACTCCAGGACCAGTTTCCTGAAGCTCCAGGCTATCCAGCTATTTTGTGGGGAGAAGCCCAAGGAGTGGAGGCAGCCACCATGGCACAAGGTAGGGGAGGTCCATCAGGATGCTGGAGGTCAGGGATGAGGAGGACAGAGAGACTATAGGAAGTCAAGGGAGGGTGGATTCAGAGGAACAAAATGAGTAAATAAAGTATGGAGGCAGACAAACTAGAAGCCCCAAGAACCTCAGAATTGGTTGGTAACCTGAGAAACAAGGGACAGGTAGATGCCAGCAGGTAAACAGCCGAGTAGCTATGTGCCAACATACTTGCTTCCATAGCCTTGTGAGACAGGGCAGGGCCAGGGATCCATGGGTCAGGGTTCCTATTCTCCTCCTCCACAAGCTGATCCTTTGACACTGAGCAAGTCACTTCTCTAGTTCCCAGCCTCTACAACTGAAAAATGAGGAGAATTGGACCAGACAATCTTAAAGTTGTCTTCCAGCTCTAAATTTTCCTAAATCTTCACATCTTCTCTTCTTCCCCCACTTTGGAGGCTCTGTTCCTCATCTTAGCTAATCTTTCCACCACCATTCTTCTCTCTATATCAACTCCCACTCTTTAGAAACAGCTGTTATGAAGATTAAAAAGTTAATTGAAACCATTTACAGAAATGAGTGAAAAACTCTACAAATGTAATAACTTCACCTTCATTTACTGTGTTTTGTGTTTAAATCTTTATTCTTACATTTGTATAAGTTTAATTACATAAGAAATATACTGATACATAGTTGGAATAAAATAAAGCAATAATTACAGATAAAACTACAGTACCCTTACTGCCACCCAGCTCAGCTTCATCTCCAGAGAAACCACTGTTACCAGTCTTTTGTCTATACATTTATATTCATACATATATACTCAATGTAATGCATAATATTAGCATGTATGGCTTTTTTTTTTCCATGCCACCCAGTACCTATAGATTTACCTCAATATTTTTCACATTGCATAGTATTTTATATTATGGGTGTAAGTAATTTACTTATCCAGTCCTCTATAGATGGGCATTTGGGTTGATTCCCATTTTTCAACTATACAAGCAATGTGGCAGTGCACATTCTCATCTATGCCTCTTTGTGCTTGTGAGTGACTTTCTCTCTAGGATAGATACTGAGATTAATTTAAAAGTTCTTCCTATATTGTTCTTTCTATTTTATTGATCATTTCACCCCATTCTTCCTGCACATCACGGAGAACAAATATGCCCAATGTGAAATGTACCTCTTATTTGAATATCCGGTGTTTGGGCGGAAGAATAATGCCCATGTTACAGGTAGAGATTAACTTACCCAGGATATATCCAGAGGATGAGCTTTGGCTCCAGCGCTGCTGTCAGGCAGATGCTGCCACTTCTGTTGAATAGTTTGGGTCATGTGCCCCACCTGGATAGGGGCCAGTTAGCAATCTCTGTCTAGTCAATTAGTTTACAAAATGGGTGAGCTGCTTTTTCCACTACTAGAAAAAAGTCAAATGCTTTCCAAGCTGGTGTTGGTTCAGATGTCCTTTCTGAAAATGAGTGAGGCCAGCAGTGGGCGGCAGCTGTTAGGTAATGGAAAGAGCACAGGACTTGGGCCAATGTCCCTAGATTTAACCTTCGGGAAGACATTTAATCTGCCTCAACCTTGGTTTTCTCAACTCTGAATGTGAATGACATGCGTTTCATGCTTCCACCATTGTAGTGAGGATTCAATGAGATAACTGTCCTGGGGTAACTAGAGCAGTGCCTATCACAGAGTAATCAGGTCCTCAATAAGGTGTTCATTGAGTCTGAAATCTGAAATAAGTATGGGGTGATTATGCAAAATATTGAGGATTTTCTTCAACCTAGCAAACATTTTTTAATATCTCCAATGTGCTGATCATTATGCTTATATTCCTTTTATAAAAAACCCCTTACTCATTAGCAGTCATACCCCATTTTCCCCTCTTCCCAACCCCTGGTAAACCCTAATCTACTTTCTATCTTTATGAATTTTCTAGTCTGCATATTTCACATAAATTGAATCATATAATATGTGACCTTTTGTGTCTATCTTCTTTCACTTAGCGTAATGTTTTCGATTTTCATACACATTATAGTATATTCGGCATTCCTTTTTATGGCTGAATTCTAGTCCCTTATATGGATAATACCACATTTATTCATCCATTAATCATTTGATGGACATTTGGGTTGTTACCATTTGGAGCTATTATGAATGATACTGCTATCAGCATTCATGTACAGATTTTGCATTAACATGTTCTCAATCTCTTGGGTATAGGAGTGGAATCTTGAGGAGTGGAACTGCTGGGTCATTTGGTAACTCTAAGTTTAACATTTTGAGAAACTACCAGACTGTTTTCCAAAGTAGCTGTACCATTTTACAATAGCACCAGCAGTCTATAAGTGTTCCAATTTCTATACATCCTCACCAACACTTGTTATTTTTTTGTCTTTCTTGTTATAGCCACGTTAGTGGAACTTCCAGTACAATGTTGAATAGATGGAATAAGAGTGGACATCCTTGTCTTCCTCCTTATCTTAGGGGGGAAGGCATTTAGTCTTTCACTATTAAGTATGGTGTTAGCTGTGAGATTTTTGTAGCTAGCCTTTGTCAGGTTGAGGCAATTTCTTTCTATCCTTAGTTTGTTGAGTACTTTTATTATGAAAGAATATTGGATTTTGTCAAATGCTTTGGTTCATATTTCTTAAATTTTAAATACAGCTGAGGCGAAACAGCTAGGTCTCTGTTCTCATTGGCTTATATGTAGAGGTGGAAGACAGACAAAAAAATAACTACGAAACTATCTGAACATGTTATGCTGAGCCTGAAACTAGTAGGCTCTCAGTAAAATTTTTTTGGTATAAATGAACAAATGAGCATGATATTAATTTGTCAGTTAAGCAGTTAAGGTTCTCTATAAGCGATGCAGTTAAGTGCTGTAGAATAGTCGGAGGTAAGAAGGAGGGTGAGCCAACTGGGACAGGCTTTATAAAGGTGGGTCTTGAATAGGCATTGGAGGACAGGTAGAATTTGAATTGATAGTGAAGGGGCATGCTGACTAGGGGCTATAGAAGAATCAAAATACATGGACATGTAAGGCTATCATTTGCTTGGCTGGAAGAGAAGATCCATACTGGGAGTGGTAAAAAGTAAGAATGCAAGTTTAAGTTAAGACTGGGTATGGAGAATCATAAGTGTCAGGTCAAGGAGTGTGCCTTTTATATGGTGGGCTATAGCGTATCTTAGAACTTTTAAAGCAAAAAGATGGCATGCTCAAATTGTCTTGAGGAAAGGTAATCTGGCGATGTGTTAAGGGGTGAGTGATGTGGAGAGACAGGAAGCAGGAGACCTGATGGAGGCTGTTACAGTCACTAGGAGTGGGATGAGAAAATCAGAATTATGTAAATATGGAAAGAGACAGATGGACATCACAGATATTTTAATGGAAGGAGTGAAGAGACTTGTGACATATGTATGAACATAGACTGAGAAGGAGCTAGGTGAGCCAATTGTGATTTAAAGATTGTGAGCCCAGGTGCCTGGGGACCATTGTAGGACCAAAATAAATTCCTTCCGGGGGAGGCACACTGGGAGAACAGTGAGGTCAGTCTGTGTCTTACCAGAAGTTCCAGGAGCCTAGGAGTGGACCTTTCTTTGACTGTCCTCAGCATCCCAGCTTCTGAAGCATTGGGCACATGGCATTAGTGGTAGTCAGAGAGCTAGAAAATTCCTAAAAGCACAACAGCTAACCTAGGGATAGTTAACTTAGGGGCAGCTAACTCAGGGACTTAGTCCCAGATCTGGAGGCTGGTACAGGGACAAGGGAAACTCTTAACTTGTATCTAAGAATGTGGATACTGGCATGAAATCTGGGGACATGGTAGTCTAAAACGAGTAATCAAAGTTGGTCAGGCCAACAGAAGGAGTTGAACAGAGAGAAAAACCCATGTACCTCCAGGAGGATGGAAGGCAAGCGGGACTAGAAGGTCAGAGAAGCAGGGAAAGAAGAGATGAAAGAAATAAGAAAGAAGTACTTACATGCATGGAGCCTCATTTAATCCTCATACCAACCCTGACACCTGGCATAGATTCTGTTTTACCAACTTAGAAACTGAGGCTCAGAAAGGCTAAGCTTCTTTCTCAAGTTTCCACACCTAGTAAGTGGTGGACGGGACTGAACACGTCTCCACGGCCCTCTTCTTTCGTCTGCCCCTGGCTGCCCCATCCTAGGGCTGGAGTTGTCTGTCATAGATTTCCGGAGCTCCTGGAACAACATACGGCACCACACAGAGGAAATAAGCTCTGACCGTCTCCTTGTTCGCCGAGGTCAGGCTTTCAACATCACTCTGTACTTCAGTAACAGGGGCTTCCAGCTGGGCCTGGACAACATCATCTTCGTGGCTGAGACTGGTGAGGACTACCGCTGGTACAGGGCTGTGTGTATGTGGGGTGGGGGAATCACCTCAGTGGGCCTCAGCTCTGTTTCCCTCCCAGGACCACTGCCAGACCTGGCCAAGGGGACTCGAGCTGTGTTCAGCCTGGCAGATCATCGTGGTCCCAGTCCCTGGATAGCCTCACTGGAGACCAACAGGGCCACCTCCCTGGAGGTGAGCCTGTGTGCCCCTCCCACAGCGTCCATGGGTCGGTACCTTTTGAAAGTTCACATTAACTCCTTCCAGGGGTCTGTCACAGCCTACCAGCTCGGAGAGTTCATTCTGCTCTTCAATCCCTGGTGCCCAGGTAAGGCAGGGTGCCCATGTGGGGGTCCTTTGTCTCTACCCCTTTGTCAATGCCTCAGAGAGCCAGGCTCAAGGATTTCTAGACCCTTGCTCCCTGGGAAACCAAAAATCTCCCCAATCCCATGCAGTCAGCATTACCCCCCGACCACCAACAAGCAGGGCAGGGAGAACTTGCTATTTATTTACTTATCTAGAATTTTAAAATTATAAACCAAGTTATCTTTACCTAAAAGGAAAACTATTATAATTAAGTTTGAACACTGTTAACATTTACCTTTATTATACAATTTCAAGTTAACTCGAGTTTCTTCATTTAAGAGTAATAAGTGCATCATGGAATGGAATAAAGGGCAAAACAATGCAGAACAAAAAATTAAATAAAAGAAAAAAGAATAAGGCAAAAAGTGAAACCTTATCCCAATCTCCAGGTTCCATTCTCCAGAACAAAACTGTTAGCCTTTTCTTGTGCAACCTTGTGAAAATGTTCTATGCTTAACTAAATATATATTTATGCATTTATGCATGTGTGTGTGTGTGTGATTATACAACACATAACACAAAGGGGATTATTTTATACAGATCATGCTCTAATTTGCTTTTTTTTATTTAAAAATTTAACTTTGGACATATTTTCCTATCAGTACATTTTTTTTTAACAGCTACAATTCCTCCACTATTTGGATGCACCTATTTCCTCTTTTTGCCTATTGGCATTATCTAGATTTTCTGGAATGAATATGTGTTGCTTTTTGATATAAAAAATATCTTTTTAAAATTAAGAATTTATGTGTGATTTGGGCAAGTTATTTATCACTCTAAGCCTGTTTTCTCAACCTTTAAATGGGGGCTTGGATGTAAATGTGTTTTGCAAAACAAGAAATTCCACCAAAGGTAAATTTTTACTATTCCACTTGATGTTCACATTGAGCCTGTTGCTGGTGTTGAGGCGTGGTGGAAAGCAGGTCTTTCCTAGACCTACCTGGAGACACCTGCTCTCTGCTGCCCCTCTTGTCAGCCAGTGCCCTCCTCAGAGCTCAGTTTCTATGCCTCCTTGGGATGGGAATGGACAGGAAGGGCAAGATGACCTTTCTGCTTTGTGTTTTTCCACTTTGATTCCTAGGGGACACTGTCTATTTGGACAGTGAGCCGCAGAGGCAGGAGTATGTCATGAATGATTACGGCTTCATCTACCAAGGGAATAAAAACTGGATCCGCCCTTGCCCTTGGAACTATGGACAAGTGAGTCTCAGCCCCACTCATGGACCATTCAGGGGAGAGGGGAGCTGGAGGGGATTCGGGTGCCCCTTAAGCAAGGTTCCTCCAGAACTGCTGACAAATGGAAACTAAATGGCACCAGAAAGATGTGCAATATGATCCCAGGGAGCTAGAGGAGCAGCCATAGAAATTTGGAAGGTGTACTGTGCTGATCATGTCTGAATTGGACAATAGGATTAGAGAAGGAAGGGCAGCTAAAGGTACTTACCCAGGGATTCCCCTGAGTTTGATGGTGGAGATGAAGTGACAACGGTAACAGCGGCCATGATGGTGCCTGTTTTTTTGTTAACTGTGTTTCCAGTGTAGTATATGTTCTTCTACATTTTGTTTCCCACACATATTCTAAAAACGTGATTTTATTTATTAGAAGAGCATCATATTAATCATAATGTTCTGCAACTTCTGTCTTGCTAAAAGCCTGCTTCCTATGTAAAGCTTGGCCTCTAACGGATACTCTATGAAGTCCAGGACCAGTTCAGGGAAGAAGGTTCTTGAGGCTGAGCCCTGGCACCAGAATACTATCCAGGAGAGAGGACCAGCCCCAGCTGCCCAGAAAGGGTGTTGGCTGGGAAATCTTGGGGGTGCTTGTGGAGTCTTGTATCAGTTTGAAATGGGTCCCTCCCCTGGACTTGTCCGACACATGCGGCATGAGGTCCAGCCTAGATGGGTATAGTCAAGATGAGACATGGCAGCCTCAACTGGCCCTAACTGACATCCCTAACCCCTCACTCAGCATGGGCATATGGGGATCCTCAAAAGCACCCCATAGGAGTTAGTTGTCATCTGTGAGAAACAGAAGTGAGAAGTTGCTGCATTTTGAGCCCCGGGTTCCACTCCCTTGCCTCGCTCCCTCCCTTATTCAATAAACATATGTTGAATGCCTGCTCAGTGCCAGGCAGGGCTCTAGGTGTTACAGATATAATAATGAATAAAACATTGCCCCAGAGCCCACAGTGTAGTAGGGACTCAGTCATATAAGCAGTGTGATATGTAAAGATTGCCAGATAGGCACAGGGTGTTCTGGAAGCCTGAAGCAAGAGCACTTGGCTGGGCATGGAGCTGTCAGGGAAGCTTCTTGGAACTGGGTGTGCCAAGTGTGGGAAGGCAGGGAAAATATTCCAGGTAGAGGAAAGGATGAGTAAAGACACAAAGGTGAAAAACAGTTTGGCCTACTACAGAGGTTACAAGGAATCTGTTATTGCTGGGGCAAAATCGGTGAGACAAGGGGTATTGAGACACTAGGCTAGAGAAGTTGAAGGGGGCTGGATCAGGGAGGGTCTTGTGTGATTTTTAGAGGAGGTTAGAAGTTTGATTCTGTAGGCCATAGGAGCCTTTGAACATTTTAAAGCAGAAAAGTGAACTGATCAAACTGTCCACTGGGGAAGATGAATCAGAGAAGCCTCCTAATCCTGTTTATTGCTCAGTATTACATGGAATCAATTTATTCATTTACTCTCATTCAACAAAGATGCATAGAATCTATAATGTGCTGGACACTGTAGAGTTGTAGAGTTGCAACAAGAGCTGGAGAGAGACGGAGCATACACACAGGCAGGGAAGGCAGATCTCGGCTACATCATTACAACTGTGTCTGATAAGCAGAGTTGTAGCCAGGGCTATGGAGCTAAACCAGGCTCAGGCTCAGGGAAAGCCTCAGAAGAAGTGGCATTCATACCCAGCCTAAAGGACGGGAGGCAGCCTGCCTTGGGTGGGAAGTTTCCATAACTCATATGCTATTAGTCAGTCTACAGTCCCACTGAATCACAGGCATCATTGCAAGCTGGCACCATCACCTCAGCAGTAGCTGCCAGTGGTAAGCTGGGGGTGGAAGAAGAGGCAGTGCGATTTTAACAAGAACATTCCATGAGCTCCGAGAGTGTGGGGATTGAGGAGAGGAGAAGGAGAAACAGATTTTTCAGCCAGTCAGACACATCGGGAAAAATTTCAGGGATTTGATATTCGGTACATAAAAACTGTGACCCCAGAGATTTGAGACCCTGCACCTGCCCAGGAGCCAGTTCATGGATGTGCTTCTGGACATAGTTATCTTCCAAATGGGTCTATATTTCATAGACACTCCACTGGAGAGCTGAGTGGCTCATGTATCTCTTTTCCATATCTACATGTGCCAAGCATGGGTGCCTTGCCTCTCTGCATCTCCCCTTGCAGTTTGAAGAGAATATCATAGACATCTGCCTGGAGTTGCTAGACAAGAGCCTGAACTTCCAGAGTGACCCAGCCATGGACTGCGCCCTGCGGGGAAGCCCCGTCTATATCAGCAGAGTGGTGTGCGCCATGGTGAGGTTGGGTCTGGCTTTGCACACCCAGGGTGTGTCCAGGGTGGGAGGAAGCTGTGCTGGGAAAGCCCTGACCATTTACAGTTGCCCCTGGGCAATGGGAGAATGAAGAGTTCAGAGGCACGGGCCCTCTTGCAAAGCCATTTTGGATAAGACCGATGAAAGATTTTGGCTAACAGGTTTTCTTAACTGAGCTCTGAAATAACTGGGTGTAAACCCTCATCTCTATTAATTCCAAATTATATGTTTTAGGAAAGGCTGAATATAGCTCTGGTTTGTGAAATGGTCTTATTGTTTCTAAATTTCCTTTGCTCTGAAGTATTTTTAAAAGCTCTCATAGCCAAGCTCTAGGTTTGCAAGAAATAGGGAGGTGGGGGTTAAAGGTGTGTGTAGAAATAAATAATAAACTAGTTAACAGTGGAGCACAAATCAGAATAGCCAGCTTCCCACCTTGACCCCTCCCCCAGCAGGTCTGGAAATTCACAGGTAAAATTAGATCAAAGTCTCCTCTGTGTCTCAGGCCCATGGGCCTTGCAAAGTAGCCCGCACATCACATTTTGGTGAGGAAAAAGATGCTACTAATTCTTCTATATATGGTTTCTCTTCAGATCAACAGCAATGATGACAATGGGGTGCTTAATGGAAGATGGAGTGAAAATTACTCAGATGGCATCAATCCCGCAGAGTGGACCGGCAGCGTGGCCATCCTGAGACAATGGCATGCCACAGGCTGCCAGCCAGTGCGCTATGGGCAGTGCTGGGTCTTTGCAGCCATCTTGTGCACAGGTAGGGAGTAGAAAGTTCCTCGTGAAAATGCCAAAAAATGCAATGGCTCATGCATTAGCCCTCCGAATAATTCTTGTCTCCAACTCACATGGTTCCCACAAAAGGACATTTAGAAAAAAGCCCTCTCCAGCAAAAATGTCTCATCACTAACCTCAGGCTTCACATATCTGGGCTTATTTCAGAGGATGGTGCTAAGGTAGAAATCACACACTTCCCAGAACCTGGTGCTCTTCCAGTCTTCTAAGTGTGGATAACCTAACAGAATATTCCTAAGAACCTGGCTGAAAATTGTCTGGTAAAAAATAGGAATGAGGTGAGAGACCAAGTAATTAGAAAACTTACAAACTGATTAGCACAGAGAATGGTTTTAGTGAAGTCGTTCATATGAGAGGGAAATGTGCATCTGAGCAGTGGTATGGGCCATGAGATTAGAACAAGATGGCAGCCGAAGTATGATGACCTTGAATTTGGAGTTGTCACAAGTTCAGACAGCCTGGAGGCCTGGCTCAAGCCAGAGAATTATGAGGTGGTGGGAAATGGGAGGTCATGTTTTCAGATTGGGAGTAGATGCAACATTAGTAGAAGAAAAGTTGAAATATATGTACAGGAAAAGAAGGCAAATGGAAGTTGGTTTGCATGTGGCAAGAAGAGCAAGCAGAAAGTAGTGTAGGGAGGTGGTGAATCTTGAGGAAACCAACACCTGGAAATGAGTCACACACTGGAGGTAGCAGGAGGAGAACTCTGCCTCACTGAAGGCCAACTCTTGCTCCTGGCCATCACCCTCACCCTGCACCCCTGCCTAGGCTGGTTCTCAGCTTCTTAGCATGCATATCCATATACCTGACTTGGGTATATGGGGGAAGATGCCAAGCACGGCTTTTGCTCACAGCATTCTCCAGTCCAATCCAGCGAGACCAGATCTGCCCACAACTTGGTGTTTATTGAGGACTGAGACCTTTCAAGTAGAAATTCCCTTAAGACAAGGCCTGGTGCAGTCTGTGTGCATGTGTGCACTGCAGCTCCGGGCTCTTGGAGGGAGCCTAGAGAGCCCTGGGCTTCTGAGCAAGGGCCAGACCTCTGTCTAAGGGAACAAGGAGGTTTCTGTCCACACCCACAGGGAGTGACTTCACTCGGGTTGGTGAGGAGGAAGCCTGAGCTACTCCCATGCAGCTGCACAGACCCATCTTGAGTTGGATGCTTCGAATGCTCAAAGAATCCCTGTTTTTTGGATAAGAAATCAAGAATTTGACAGCTTTGTTACCCAAAGTGACAGACATTTGGGTGAACCGGGATGTATAAATCATCCAGGGAAGAGGCATAAGAATGACAGAATGGATCGATCTTGTACGCGATAGAGAGGGAAACTTCCTGTGCATGGGAAAGCCTAGATATATGTGTGTATAGAAGGAGAGGGCCAGGGATTTGGGTGCGCTTGTCTGGAACTGGGTGATGACAGAGGTAAAGCCAGAGAATGGAGATTATGTAAAGAGAGCAGACCAATAAAAATGTTTATGAAAATTATGGCCCTTTAGTGACCTGGGAAGCAGAGGGTTGGGCAAAGTGGGTCAAATGTAGCTCAGACAGTATCAGCCTTCCCCAAAAGAGCTACCATGTTGTATATTAGAAATATATCAGTTTGAAAAACTCATTCATTTATCCAACAATACTTACTGAGCCCTTATTATATGCTAGGCACTGTGCTTCAAATATATTTGGGTACAAAAATGAGTAAGACCCAGTCTCTATCTTCCATTAAAAGTTAGGGATAGATCGAACTCCTTAACCCAATTCAGCTGCCAAAGCATGTTTGTTGTTGTTGTTGTTGTTTATTTCACAATCATGATAGCTGATATTTATTGAGGACTTCCTTTGTGCTAGGAATTGTGTTAATATCTTGGTAGCCTAGAGTAATGGTGAACCATATGGGTTCTGGAGGTAGACTGCTTGAGTTTAAATACCAGCACTACTGTTAGTTGGCTGAGTAACCTTGGGCAAGTCACTCAACATGTTCCTTAGTTTCCTCAGCCATATGATGGGGAAAGTAATAGTACCTACCTCGCAGAGTTATCAAAAGGATTTGAGTGAGTTCATACATGGAGAATGCTTAGACTAGAGCCTGGCTACAGCAAGTGTTCAGTATCAAGTAGGATGGTCTAGTCTGATCCCCCAAATGACCTTATGAGGTAGGTTTTATCATTATCTCGATTTTGCAGATGAAGAAATTGAGTGAGAGAGTCAATCTCACATCCAGGTCTGGCTGGCTCTAACTACTAGGTTATATACTGTGCAAAGTACTGGTGGCTGCCATTTGTCCAGCATTCCTCATACTTCAGGCACTCACTGGGCACTTTTACTCTTTTTAATCCTCACAACCACCTGCAAAGTAGATATCAATACCATCACTTTATGGATGGGAAAACTGAGGCTTAAAGTAACCAAATGACTCTTGTTTGACTCAGAAATAGATTCTCTGACCCTAGTAACTCTGCCTCCCAGTATTGCCTTTCAACGTCAACATATTGATTTCAACTTCCTAAAGAAAAATCACACACACAAAAAAACGAGACTTTGGATGCATCAAAGATAATGTTATAATTTTTGGATAGGCTGTTTTCTTGACATCCATTTAGTTGACTGTTACTTTGGAAATTTCAGAAAAATCCTTGGCCTACCTTTCCTATGCTCAGGGCCAGCTGCCCAACAGCTCTCAGTTATCAGGCTTTTCCTGTTCTGGCTATCCACTCCTTGTGACAAGGTCAGGTCCCTCAGCCTGGCTGAGGTCTATGAAGTAGCCTGGAAGTCTTGCACTGTAACAAGGGAGCAGAGGGAACAGTGACGTTCTCTTGCCTAAAACTTTTTCCCAAAGCCAGGTAGGTGTCCAAAAGCCACTTATTGTATGATTCCGTATATGTGAAATGCCCAGAATAGGCAAATTCATAGAGACAGAGAGTGGACTAATGGTTGCCTAGGGCTGGGGTGAGGAGAGAATGGAAAGTGACTGCTAGTGGGCACGGAGTTTCTTTTCGAGGCGATAAAATGTTCTGGGATTGGATAATGGGGATTGTTGTACCACCTGTACTACCAACCACTGAATAATACACTCTAAAAGGGTGAATTTTATGGTATGTAAATTATCCCAATATAGTTGTTTTTTAAAAAATACCAGGTATCCTGGGAGTGTGCCTGGTCAAGGTCAGCTCCTGCCCACAACTTCACAGGTAGGGGTAGGGACAGAAGTGAGGGGCTGAGGGTCAGAAGACTCTGAACATGTGACTGTGAGCAGGTCTATGAGGCACCATCTCCTCCTCTGTAAAATCGGGTCCTGGGCCCAGAGTCATGGTGGGACATGGTGTAGAGACAAAGAGGCTGAGTGCTTGGGGTTGGGTCCTCCTTTCTTCTCCCAAAACTAATCTAAGAATTCTCCTCATTTGTTTGTATAATGACCTCTGTAAATTATCTCATTATCTTCATTCCAGTATAATAACTCTTGTCCTCATTATTTTTTCTCTCAAAGAAAGAACTTCAGCCAGGCCCCCAGTGTGTTATTTTGTCTCAATCTTTGGCTTAAACACAAATCTACTATTATTTTCCATTTGATTTATTATGAGACATCAAGGATTACATGGAATGTTCCCTCACGTGGTTATGGGTTAATATATGGCAAGCCTTAGAAAAATACCTGGCACATGGTAACTTTTACATAACTATATTATTATTAACTATAATAATTAGACTGATACTTTTAAAATTCTACCTCTTAGGTTCCAAAGTTCAGGCTGGCATTTGTTTAAAAGGTATTTCTAGCCATCCCCCAAACATCAGTTATCTATACTCTATCACTCCTCAACTTTATTTCCTTCCTTTGTTTCTTGGAATGTTTAGAATTAAATTAATCATATTTTTCATGCCATGACATGTATCATAATAGGTCTGCTTTGGGCCTCTCTTTTTTAAAAATTAATTAACTAATTAATTGATTTCCCTGCCCCATTTATCTCATAACCCATTTTTATTCACCTCCCCCCATGATAGGGAAACATTTTGATGTGTTTAATATGTAGCATTGTATTTGAATGTGTTCTCACAAAAAAGTGCACTGTTATCTTTGTGCAATATTTTGTCCAGAATGTTTTCTGTTTTATAGATTATATTTTTCACCTTTAGAAGTTCCATTGGGTCTTTTTCCTATTTTTTATTTTTCTTATTATATTTATGTTTCTTTTTTACTTCTTCTTGAGCATATTTATAGTATTTTAAATAGCTGTTTTAAGGTCCTTGTCAGCTAATTCCATTATCTCTGTCATTTATGAATCTAGTTCTATTGATTGATATTTTTCCTGATTATGGGTCATATATTCCTGCTTCTTTACATGTTTGTAATTTTTTTAAATAGGCTTTATTATAAATTTATTTTTTTAGGCTTTTTTTTAAGAGCAGTTTTAGGTTTCATTGTGACTGCAGAAAGGAGAGAACAGTTCAAATATGACTTCATGATGACATCTGAAAAACCAAGGCAATATAAGCATCTTGTTATAGGGGACAATTGAAGGCATGGTAGGATTAGCAGGAAGTGATACTTTTACCACTTGGAAGTTTAATGCATCCAGGAAGAATTAAAAGATGTTAAAAATCATCATATTTAAATGCAATTACTTTGACTCTATTGGGGTTTTGATTGTATTCTTCAATGTAAGCCATGGAAGTGTGGTAGCAAAAGTGATCAAGTGACTTTCAGTAAATAAACAAATTGAACTCTAATTTTCCACTAATTTCTCTTATAAAATTGGAGTTACATTTCCACATGGGGAGACAGGAGTGGTGGTGAAGGGGAAGAACTGATGAGAAGCCTTCACGGCCAGTTCTGAAATAGATCACGAGTTTTAACACACCATCAGGACAGTGTCCACCACGAGTCAGAAACGAAGCTGCACTCCTTGAGGGCAGGAACGTCTTTTATTTTTATGTACTCTGCATCTAACTCACTGCCTGGTTCATTGCAGCAGCTTGACATTTGTCACTGAATATGTGCTAAATGCTGAGTGAAGAGATATAGTAATTCATGTTAGGAGTATGGCATTGTATAATATACCTTGGGAATGCTTCAGTTCTTTTCTGACTCTGAGATCTTGCCCACCTTTTTCCAAATATCACTGTGTGAGTGTGCATGCTTGTGTGTGTACACACACAAATACACTCATATGGGTTTCTCTTTTACAAGGGACTCAGCTTGCACAAAATTGTCAGCGAAAGAGTCACCTGAGTCACATATCAAACTGTGAATCAGTAGGAGTGATAGTCTGCAGAAACCTCATTCACAAGTTTAAGACAACAAATTTAATGAACATCTACTCTGTGCCCATCCAGTCATGTTGAGCAGGAGTTGACACCACCACTGAGAATTCCAGTGACTGTTCATGAATTCATAAATGAGGGTGAAGAACAGAAGCTTGCTCCTTAGTCTCCCTGCCCACCTCTCTTTGCCACGTTCTCTTATTACCATAAGTGTTATCCACCCTCCTAATTGTAATCTTAGCATAAACCCTAGCCCATGCAATACTCCTGAGTCACTTGAATGCTCTTGCCTCACTCCTGTCTCATGTTCCTTCAGTGACAGCTCTTCCAATCTTCACCCTCCCCTCTGAGAATGTCCTGTGTCACCTCCACCTATAACTTGCTTGTCAGCTCTGTTCACTCCCTGTCCTTGTTCCTTGGCCCTGTGCAGACCTGCCACTCCAAGGAGAACTCCAGGTTCCCCTTTGGGCTTCTCTCCTCCCAGTCCTGGCCTATATCTAGGAGTGTGTCCACACCCTGGCCTGGAGAGAGGCTTTGTGTCAAAGTATAAAAAAGAGCCTGAACTAAAATTTATGAGCAATTAAATGTTTGATATAAATATTTAAACTAAAGACTATGAACATTTTTAAAAAATGACAGTAGTTTGTGTGAAGAACACTTAGAAATATCTATATTTTTGACTCAGTCATTTTAATTCCTGGAATCTGTCCCAAGGTGGTGGTGGTGAGGGGACTGATCTATAAAGCTGTTCATCACAGCATTATTTACAAGAGGGAAAAAATCAGAAATCAACTAAATATCTAAAAATAACCACCACTAGAAATCCTGTTTTTGGCAAATATTTGATAACATAGGAAAATGCTTCAGATGTATAATAAAACAAAAATACTAGAACACTGAAATGTGTGTATGATACTGGGAGGTGACCTCAAAATTAAGTATAAGCTTAGCAGTGAAACCAGGATTTGAGGGATAGCTGTGTCACTTCCTTGCTCTGTGACTTTGGTGAGGGTAAGCCAACTTTTCTTAGCCTCTGATTCTTCATCTATAAAGTGGGGATAATAACAGCAGCTTTCATGTAGAGTTGTCCTGAGCATAATGTATGTAAAACAGCACCATGCCTGCTGATAGACATTAATTATTATTATTATTATTATTATTATTATTATTATTACTATTGAATTGGATAGACTGTCACTGTTGGACTTGGGAGGACAGGGATCCCCAGGGCATTGGTGGCAGGATAGGCTGGGGGATATTGTTGTTATTAAAAGAGTGCAGAGGGGGAAAAATATGGCAGAGGACAAAGAAAAGAAGTTGGAAGGGATGCTCCTTCAGGATTAAAGACAACATTTAACCTCTTCTCCAGAATTTCTTCACCAAGTACAGACTTGCTTTTCTAGGCTGTTGTTATACATTTTCCTGGCTGGATCTGTGATGCTTTCCTTGAGATGCTTTTAAGAAAATACACCCCTAGTAAAAGGGAGATCTAATCCACAGAACTCTTTGCCTAAGAACCTGATGTTCTCAGCCAACAATCATTACCACAGGAAAGAAAACATTTCAGCTATTTGGCTTAAAGATGGAGATTTATGGCCAGGAAAGAAGTGAGACCCAGTCAGGCCACTGAGTCTTGCCAAAGGAGGTATGCCTATCCCACCCTGTTAGTCCAGACAGGAGAACCTGAACCTTGCCAGACTTTCTGTTGGCCCTAGCAGTGCTTATCAGAGCAACCAGCAGCTTTTGCATAAAGTCTTGTCTATGAGCCCAGGGAGAGGAGCTCAGGAAGGTGGGGAGGGAAGTTGACAACAACACCAACCCAGCGCCTCAGACAGCTCCTGCTTGGTCCTGAAAGTGCCAAATGAATGATTTCCCTGGGCCCAGGGCCCCAAGTCCAGGAATCTATAGAGCTCCTGGATCCACAAACCACAGAAGATTTTCTGTACTTTTTGCAGTGATGAGGTGCCTGGGGATCCCCACCCGTGTGGTCACCAACTTTGACTCTGGCCACGACACAGACGGAAACCTGATCATAGATGAGTATTATGACAACACAGGCAGGATTTTGAAGAATAAGAAGAGAGACACTGTCTGGTGAGAGACAACCTTTCAGTCTCTTTCTAGGGCAAACCCCACCAGCAGGAGGTAGGGCGGGACTGTGCCCATGAGCCTGCTGCTTGCTCATGACTCCACCCCCACTTTCATCAGTTCCTGGCTTTGGTATCCCCAATCCTAAGTCTAGAATAGAGCTGAACAAAAATCAATGATTTCGAGTTTAGAATCCTCACATCACAAGGGCTCTCTGCCCTGGGTGAGGTTTTCCTCTTTGTCACCTTCATTTAATACTCAGCCTGCGACCACAGGAGAGCCTGAAGTCTCACCTCCAGACACAAAGACCATGACTGCCTCTGTGAGTCAGCAGCACATACAGGAAAGGGTCATGAGAACCTTTTTGAGAGAGAGTGAAGGATTTTTAACTTTGGTTGTCTCTGGAAGCTTTTGTTCTCATTTCACAAACAGAGGAAAGCTTCTTCAAAGCAGGTTTAGGCACACAGGAAGAAGAGCTGTCATTACTCACCCACAGGCCTAGGGGAGCCTAAGTCTGTCTTTCCATCTGGCAGTCCATTCACTCATCCTCCCCTGCCTTGTTCCAGAAACACAAACACTACAAACTCCCACAGCTTCCTTTGACACTGGCTCCTCTGGCTTCTCCTTCAGGAATTTCCACGTCTGGAATGAGTGCTGGATGGCCCGAAATGACCTCCCTTCTGGATATGGAGGCTGGCAGGTGCTGGATGCCACACCTCAGGAGACGAGCAATGGTGAGGCTCTTCAGAAGAAAGGCAGAACCCACTCCCACAGAAACCACCCCTGCCCCTGACTGTCCCTGCAGCCAAGGCCCACCATGGCTCTTCTATTCTCCTTCAGGCTTTTACTGCTGTGGCCCTGCCTCCGTCAGAGCCATCAGAGAGGGAGAGGTGGATCTGAACTACGACACAGCCTTTGTCTTTTCCATGGTGAATGCTGACTGTGTGTCCTGGCTTGTCCATGGAGGAAAGGAGCAGAGACTTCATCGAGACACAAATTCTGTTGGCAATTTTATCAGCACCAAGAGCATCCAGAGTGATGAGCGGGATGACATCACGGAGAAGTACAAGTATGAAGAAGGTACAACTAAGCCAGCTCCATTCAGAGTCCAAATCCTGTGGATACCTACCCCCTATGCCAGAGACCCCCACCCCCAGCCAGCTGGGACAGGTTTCTGGGGAACCAGAGGGTATCTACTGGGCAGGACCCAGGTCCACTGTCTCCTTGGTCTTTCAGTTTTAAGGTCCCAGTTGAGGCGTCCCCACTACCTCACTTCCTCATGCCAGTATCAACCCATGTCCCACATCTGAGCACCTCCACAGATGTTCACGTTAATTGTGGAGCCATTGACAGACGTCTCACCAACAGTATATGAATTCTTGTCCCTGCCTTCCCCAAAAGTCAGCCTCCTACTGAAGATGGTGGGGAACTTAGTAAACTCTCCTATTAATTTAATTAATGTTACTTAACTTATTGTTTAATTCACTGTATTTTATTGAGTGTGTACAGAAAAGGCCAGACCACTAGCCGGTGCCAAGGCTGACATAAGGCCAGATGTTCACTTCTATACCCACCCTTTGCAGAGGATGATTCTGAGAGGTGGGATACCTAACAGGGGCTTATTGCCCAAGCCAGTAGGGGCAAAGCAGCAGCTAAATTCCTGAAAATTGAGGAAGACTAACCACCAGGTTCAACCACAGGGAGCCAAGCAAAAAATATCCAATCCATGATGGTCAGAAGCTGGGTGAAGGGCAGGATCTGAGCAGTGGCTAGAGGAGAGGGGTAGCTGAGCAATTGCTAAAAATGCTGACAGGTAGGTATCTGTGGTTTGTCTCTGTGGGCCAACACAGAGAAGCTCCATAATCCATACCTAGGAAGGGGCTACACAGCAAAAGACAAGCCTGTCCATCACCCTCTCCACCCCTATTATCTTGGTTGGGATGCCCAGAATCAGATCTTGAGGCAAGGATCTAATGGAAGGAAGGAGAGTGAGTAAGCAAGACAGGGAAGGGAGGAAGCCTGTGCAGGGTGCCTCATTAAGCCTGTTAGCACCATGGGCAGCTAGAGCTCAGTCCTACTAGGGACCTTTGCCAGTGGGGTAGCCACGGAAAATATAGGATGAATAATGCTTTAGTTTAACCATGTCCCCAATTATTTGTTAATTTGAAATTCAAACTAAATGGCCCTGTATTATTATTTACTAAATCTGGCCACCCTGTCAGTGAGTGTGATTCAGTGTAAAGTGTAGAACAATACCACAAACTTATCCCACAGAAGAGGCAAGGGGGATAGGCTATTTATCCAACTCCTCTTGGTCAGGGCTTGAGGGTTGCTCCTAGAGGGTGTAAATTCCTGAGCACTTTTGGTCTGCCCAATGCCTGGGCAGAGTCAGCTCTGCTGGCAGAGAAAGCCTCAGACAAAAGAGTAATAGCGGGGCTAGAATTTGAAATTAAAGCAGGGGGCACCAAAATGTCAAGTGCCAAGGGAGTGTGGGCAGGGCATTGACAGCATTACTACAAGATCCACAGGCTTCCACTGTGAACATGGAAGGGTTTGGAGCTATGTTCCGGTGGGCCTGAGAATGCTGCTCAGTCTGGCAGTATTCTGTCTCCTCCTATGCAGCCCAACAGGATCTGAGGGTGGAACAGGCAACGGATGAGCTAAATCTGATCCACATCTCTCTGGATCCACTCTTACCAAAGCCAGCGTCTCAAGATCCTCTTCTGCCTGGAACAGGGTTTAGAAAACATCCAGAGCAACGGGACAAAAGTGGCCTCTGCCTGGGGAGGTTGTGAAGATGCACTGTTGGGGTGGGGCTGGGCCCTAGAGACAGTAAGTGCTCAGTGAAGGCAGCTGCTGGATTATTAGTGAAGGACGGGGCATATTCCCGCACATCCCGGCCGCAGCACCTCACTGACTGAGGTCGGGGAGCTCTGGGAACTCTGTTTGACTGAATTTCCTCTTTTTTTTTCTTTCCTCACTGTGGTCTCTCAGTTTTTCCAGGACTTAATCTACACCTGTCTGGAACAGAAAATCATACCATGCCCTGTTGTCTTTAAGGGACTTATTCTTTGCATTTGTGGGCCTTCTTTCCCATAAGGCAGGCAGGATAATCTAGTGGTTATGAGTACAGATTTTCAAGGTGGGTGGATTTGATTTCTACCTAGACTCTCTGCCCCTTGCAGGTTGTATGACTTGGGAACTGACATGACCTCTCAGAGGCCTGTTTTCCACATCTGTATATGGATTAATAATAATAATAACACATCTCTCTCATGATTGATGTGAGGGTGAAAGGAGTGTAGTACTCAGTAGAGCTTGACACTTAGAAAGCACCTGATGAATTGTAGGGAGTGTTTGTTGTTGGAAACGAGGGTTTTAACACCTCTGCAGCGTTGGGGAGGCTGTTGAGAAGGCTGTACAGCCATGGCTTAGCTCTTAGGCCAGTCTGGCCCACAGCTGGTACTGTCTCTGCCCTCCCAGGTTCCCCCCAAGAGAGGCAAGTGTTTCTGAAAGCTCTTCAGAAGCTGAAGATTGGAAGCTCCCAAGGCCCCTACGGAGCAGACTCGTCACCTTCCAGTCCCATGCATCTGAGCCAGTACGGTTCTCGAAGCTCAGATTCACCTTCCCTTCGGCCCAGTGATGTTATCCAAGTCTCCCTGAAATTTCAGCTGCTCGACCCACCCAACATGGGCCAAAACATAAAGTTTGTCCTGCTGGCCCTCAACATGTCACCCCAGTTGAAGAACCTCAAAGTTAACCTGAGCGCCCAGTCTCTGATGCATGATGGAAGCCCCCTGCCGCCATTCTGGCAGGACACAGTCTTCATCACGCTCTCTCCTGAAGAAGGTATGGGTTTCTGGGTATGGGCATGGGGACTCTGTGTTCACAGAGTGGGTTATGGAAATGCCAGTGATATCAAGCTGGCCAACAAATATTCTGAGAGCTGACCCCTGTGACACTAATCTTCCCCCCAGCACAGATTCCTCCTTTTCTCCTTACCTTCTTTTCTCTTTCTCTTTTCTCCTATTCCTCTTCCTATCCTTCCTTTACTAACCCCAAGAAGTAGCCTGCTTTTGTAGGGGAGAGCCTGAGCTTTGGGGTCATCCAAACTTTAGTTAGAGACTCAGCTCATCTATTTGCCAGAAGAATGAAATTGGGCAAGCCATTTCGCTTCTCAGACTCTGACTGAACTTTACTGGGGCACAGCACATGTTGGCTTCCTCCTCTCTATAAATGGGTTCCCAGATCTAGCAGGCCCAGCTGGTTCCCTAACTAGTCTCACTTCATCCTTGTGTTCTCTCCCTAGCGAAGACTCATCCCTGCCAAATCCCCTATTCCCAGTACAGCCAGTACCTGTCAACAGACAAGCTGATCCGCATCAGTGCCCTGGGAGAAGAGAAGAGCTGTCCCAAGAAGATACTAGTGGACAAGATCATCACCTTAGCCTATCCTGCCATCATGATTAATGTAGGCAAGAGCCCTGCAAGTGGCTTGGGGGCTACTTGGTGTCAGCCGGGAGCAGGTGGAACCCTCTGAGAGCCTGTTCAGGAGAGCAGGCCCTTCTTTTCTCTGCCTCTTCTGGTGCTTCCAGGTACCTTCTACCTGAGTCAGAAAGTTTACCTGAAATCACTGGGTGAGGTCTCCATCCTCTGGCACCATTAGTGGCCTTATGGGTGGACCTTGAGCAGCTGCCATGGAGAGGTCCCTCTCTCATGCCACCTCCCACTGTTGGCCTTCCCCAGGGTCAATATGTGCTCAAATGGGAGGAACTTGAGTAGGATGAGAACACTGCCTGAAGGTCAGCTCAAGTTTGATTTGCCATTTCCTGACTGTACATCCTTGGACAAGCCCCAGGGCCTCTGCTTCTTGAACTGTCACATGAGAGGATTTGACTAGATGGGCTCTCAAGACACCTCTGGTTTGGAGGACTTACATAGGTCCCTTCCTTTAAGTGCCGTCTTCTCAAGGCCATGCAACCTCCTAAATTCTGCTAAGTGAGCCTGTGGTGCCCCCTGGTGGGGTGCGTCTGGCAAGCCCAGCCATGGGAGTCCATTTTAGGGAGGGTTTCCTAAGGCTACTTCCTTGCCTCTACAGCCTTGAATGAGTTTTTTACTCAGATTGGGGTAAAAAGAAATGAGCTAGTTATGAAAAGGAGTAGTGGTGGTGGTGGTGGTGGAAGGGATCGGGTACAAATGCAACATGAAGAAACAAAGTGCCAAAGAAGATTCTATCTACTCAAGTTATTCATAACAATCCTTTAGGAGCTCTTGATTAATTCTTGGATATAATCCTTGGAGCAGAGGAAACATCATGGGAGACACCCAGTTCATCAGACTTTTCCATATGCTGGGTCTAGTGACGTAAAATATTTTACACAAACATCCATACATGTATAAATGAAACAAAAGTTTCACATAACAATATCTTGTGTATTGTGCAGTGATATTTTCTTCTACTTCATTTTTTAAAGAATGTGATGACAATCCATTAAGTCGGTTTTAACTCATAGTTGGAAAAACACAGGCCATGGAAGTCCATCTCTTCAGAAAATAGATCTAAGAAACAGTGCCCTCCATGAAAGCATAGTGAATTGGAAAATGAGACTAATTCTCTGCTCCTTCCTCTCCTCTGGAATTCTCTGTTTAGGTTCTAGGAGCAGCCGTTGTGAACCAGCCACTCTCCATACAGGTGATATTTTCAAACCCCCTCTCAGAGCAGGTTGCAGACTGTGTGCTGACTGTGGAAGGAAGTGGTCTCTTCAAGAAGCAGCAGAAAGTTATGTGAGTGCTGGGGGTGCTCAGCCTTTACTCTTGTCTTATCCTAGGGTTAATGCTATCCTTTCTGGACATGGGCCCCCAGACCAGGCTCTGAGAACACTGGGAAAGGGGAAACCAGCTTGCTGAGTGGAAAACGGTTTCAGGGTGATCATATTGCGTATGATTTTTGATATTCTTCTTTCTCTGCTACAGCATTGGAGTCCTCAGACCCCAACACAGGGCCAGCATCACTCTAAAGACTGTCCCCTTCAAGAATGGCCAAAGGCAGATCCAAGCTAATCTGAGGAGCAACAAGTTTAAAGACATCAAGGGTTACAGGAATGTCTACATTGACTTGAGGTTATAAATTCTAGGACAAGAAGATGGATGCATAGATTTTAAGCTTCAGGAAAAGGAGCAAGTTCAAATGCAGCTGTGCCATTCCCCACCACAACAGAGGCTTTGTGGGGCTCTGACATGAGCAGCAGAAGAGATGCCAGTGATGGATAGTCCCCTGGGCTCTTTGCACAGCTCCCCAGGACTCTGTTCAGAGGGCCCAGGGATTCCATGGTGTCCCACCCAGAAGTGTGAGATGGCACAGAGGTCCGATGAGACTGGCTGGAGTTGGCCATGACTTACTTCTCACCCAGATGCCAAGAAAAGAAGAAGACCAACTTAACATCTCACAATCATTTTGTCATTGCAATAGCTAATTTCTTAGTACTAATAAACTTCAGTCCTTGTTCTCATCTCCTTTGTGCACATGCAAACATCACTTTCCTTACAATAGCTCTCACCTGTTTCCTGGATGCTATGAGTATTCTATTGTTTCAATGAGTTTGTAGATAGTACAAAACCTTATATATACTATATTTTGTTCCTATACATACATACCTATGATAAAGTTTAATTTATAAATTAGGCACAATAAAAGATTAACAACAGTATGAAATAGAACAATCATAACTATATACTGTAATAAAAAGTGAGCCTATTCACTTGTTCCAGAAATATTTACTGAGTGCCTAGTATGTGCCAGGCACTGTTCTGAGTGTAGGGGATAAGGCAGTAAACAAAGCAAAGTTCCTGCCCCCGTGGAGCTTACCTTGTGGGAGAAACACAAACAACAAACATATCAACAAATAAGGAAGGTACTTACATACAGTGTATCAGTCATGATCTAGATAGGAAAACAAAAACTACATACTTACCAACCATCTTTGTGTCTTAGAAAAAAGCCTGGGTGATCTCTCCCTTGGCCTTCCTTTGAATCCCTTTCCATATCAGGTCCAAGAGGTCCCTGAGTCCTAACAGTTCCAGCCTCTTGGCTCAAAGTCCACCAGTGAATTTTGCTCTGAATGGACCTGGGATAGCTGGAGTTCAGGGGATAAAGCCAGCTGAATAATGCAGTAAAGTCAATTATTCATAGGAAATGAAGTACTCTCAGACCTTTCTATTGCTTGCAGCTTGTTTTTAATGGTTCTATTGAACACAAAGGAAACAGTCATTATCTCCTCTTGGATGCACCTGCTTTCTCATGGCACTGCACAAAATTCATGGAGAAAGGCATGATTCACCTGCCCGCCAGGCTCTGGCTATGTGACTGAAACAGCTGTTTAGGGCATATATTAAATGCACACACATAAAATAAATAAGTTAAGTATTTCTATTATATATACACAAAAAGGTGAATGTAGTTAATCAGACAGAGAGAAGAGGGTGTGGTGGAAATTACATAGCAGTTGGTAGTCTTGTTAAAGAGTGGGCTGAGAACCAGGAGAACCCTGGCAGCAAGGAGCTGGAAGTAATCTATACAGTAGTCCCCACTTATGCACGGGGATACGTTCTAAGACACCCAGTGGATAATACAAAACCTTATTGTACTATGTTTTTTTCCTATACGTACATGCCTATGATAAAGTTTAATTTATAAATTAGACATAATAAAAGATTAACAGCAGTATAAAATAGAACAAGCATAACAGTATACTGTAATAAAAGTTATGTGAATGTCTCTGTTTCTCAAAATGTCTTTTGAAATGTTTATTTCTGGAATTTTCCATCTAATATTTTTGGACTACAGTTGACTACAGGTAATTGAAATGGCAGAAAGCAAAACCGAGAAAGAAGACTACTATAATTATTTCATTTTGTTGAAATATTGCCTGCCAATCATGAAAAATGGTTTAAGGAAAAATCATGGAGGGGACATCTTATAGAGACAATGACCTCTGAAGCACTTGGAATATTTCAGCTACCACACCCTCTGACTCTTTCACGAATCCTGATTTTAAGACCACATTCTTTAACTCTTTTACTCAAAAAACATTCACTGAGTTTCTACTAAGGGCCAGGCTCTGAGCTAGGCACCAAGGACATGAGAAGGACCAAGGCCTGTTCTCAAGGAGCTCAAGTCTAAGCACACGGTAAATGAAAAATAAACAGGAGGTTATAATGCAGAGTTGCAAGAACCACCTCTGGGGTAAGTGCAGGGTATTGTGGGAGCATGAGGAGAGACAACTAGTCCAGTCTTAGGACTGTGGATCAAGGAGGGCTTCCTGGAGAGAGTGGCTCTAAGCTAAAAGACTAGGAGTTAGTAAAATAGACTCAAGGTCTCAGGTGCAAGGGTGGAGTAAAGCAGTCAGGAACTGCAAGTCATTCAGATGGCTAGAGATCAGAGCAGGATGGAGCAAGTAGCAGGGAAAAAAAATGAGGCAAGCGCTAGGGAGTGAAGGTTTCAGATGGCAGTCTAAGGAGTTTGGACCACAATCATCTTCAGATATCTGTTTCCTCAAAGTCTTGGATCATAGTCATTGCCTGTAATGCCAGTGCTTAAAGTTGATTCTATTTTGCATAACCGAACAGACTTCATGTGATTTGAGAAGCACTGACAGTACAAATAGTTCTCTATCCTAGAGGCCAGCTTTGGGTCTATCATTTTTTCAGGAGTACAGCCAAAAAGAATTTGATTGCACGGTGCTCCCAGCTTGCCTTGGACCGCATAGATTAGTACTTGTCTTCAGACTCCACAAGAGCATGGAGGCAGGCTGAGCACTTGTCATAGCAAGTGTGTTCAGGAAATGCTTGAGATGGGGTAATGTATGAATCTGTGAGAATGTGAAAAAGAGCTCTGTCATTCTTCACCAAGGTAGAGGGAGGATCAAGATTAGAAACAGAGGGAAAATGAAAGACTGATTTTAGAAACACATCACTTACATTCCATATATTTGGGGATTTTCTAGTTACTTTTTGGTAC
Source organism: Eidolon dupreanum (assembly GCA_028627145.1). NCBI lineage: Eukaryota > Metazoa > Chordata > Mammalia > Chiroptera > Pteropodidae > Eidolon > Eidolon dupreanum. The sequence continues at coordinate 53,323,362 of CM053509.1, forward strand.
TGATTTCTTACCCAGTTCCAGTGTGGTTAGAGAACAGACTCTGATTTTCATCCTCTGCAATTTGTTGGGACCTGTGGACCAGCATTTGGTCCATATTGATAAATGTTTCACTTTCATAAGTGTGTATGTAGCCTGAGGTGATGTGGCACATTGCTTTATATAAGTCCATTAGGTCAAGTTTGTTAATCAATTGCTTGAATCCACATTCCTAGTAATTTTTTTGTTTGTTCTATTAACTACCGAGGGAAGTGTATTAAAATCCCCCATTATGATTGTGGATTTATCTATTTCTCCTTTTAATTCTGTTTATGGAGTGTTTTGAGGAGAGGGGCTATTTACATGGAGGTGTGCAGGAGGTATGAAGCCATGGTAACTTTAGGGTAATTAGATTGCTTAAGCCTGAAGGAGTGAGATCAGGGAGAGATTGTTGGAAACAGGAGACAGAAAGAGCTGTATGGAAAGTGTTGCCTGCCAGGAACTATCACATTTGGTGACACTACAGGGAGGGAATCAGGAGGATTAACACTTCAGACTTGCTCTTCTCCCACCCTCTGATTTTCTGCAGGTGCACCCTGCCCTCTCAGGCAAAGAACACAACAGGAGGCCAGAGAACAGGGAACCCTGTGTAGGGTCCACATTGCCCAGCTTGTAGGGTACAGGATAAGACAGAGAAGGGTATAGAAGGATCTGAAGGGGCAAATGGGAAATATCCACTAGAGGAAGTAACTAATTCCACTTCCTGACTTGAAAGGTACTGAGCCCCAGAGGGGAAAGCCCTGGCTGGGAAAAACAGTGGATGAGATGTAGAGCTGGCCTTGGGTGACAGTCCATACTCCACTTTCTGATTAAAGGATCCCTCTTTTTCACAAGGGTGACTCAAACATTGACAAAAATTGGTCTTTGAATTAGCTGAAATTGCCTATTTCTCATTTATAAATAGCATATTCTACAGCTACTCCTCCACGGTACAGCTGGCACTGCCCAGGAACTACCTTACAAATGCCTTCATTATTCAATACTGTGTGTCACACACTTGACAAAGGAGTCAAGGTACTCACAGTTTATAGGAGCTACAGCTCAAACAAAAAACTTGCAAACGTAACTGAACTGCAGAGTCTGTCTGAAGTTCTGCAGTGAAGCTCAGTTGCTCATACACTTTTTCTAGGAGGTGTCCAGCTGTGGCACAATAAGGACAAAGGAAGCGGCCCCATCCAGAACCCCAAATTACACTTCCATCTTCTTAATGCAGAAATATCCGAACATTGACTCACAATTGCTTGGGTGAAAAAATCCTCCAGGAAATTTAAAAAGTCATGTGGTCTTTTAAACTGTTTTAAACTGGACTGTGGAACTGGCTGACTAAGAAAAGAGTATCTCATTGAGACCCTTTTTGTATATATTAATTGAGCTACAAATTCAGAATGAAAGATCAAGGATTATGTTAACTGACTCTCAGTTTCCTTACATATTTTTAAACTTTGCCTCCTTTACGCAATAAGGAGGGGTAAAAACTTCCATCAAGAAAACCATTAAAAGTTTATCTCATGTAGATATTAGCATTATCATGATAATTTAAAACTAAAAACTCTAGGTAATGCTTGTTCAGATTCCTAATTCTTCAATCATTCATTCAGTCAGTCAGCACATAAATGTGCCCTGAGCCGCCATGTTTACTGCTGTGGGCAGTAAAGTGTAAGAAGGGTAAGAAGGCATTTTATTTGTCTGAAATATATGTCTTCATTTGTTGAAAGATATTTTCTTATACACACACACACACACACACACACACACACACACACACACACATATAATTATAGATTAGCCATTTTTTTCTTCAGTATTTTTCAAAATATTATTTCGTCTTTTGCCTTCCATTGTTTTTATTGAGATGTCATCTGTTAGTCTTGTTTTGCTCCTTTGAAATAAATATGTGTTTTTCTTTGGTTACTTTTAAGATTTAAAATATCTTCCTTAGAGTTCTTAGCACTTCTTGAATTGGTGGCTTTAGTTTTGGAACATTCTTGACATTATCTCTTCAAACATTTCTTCTGCCCCATTTCTTCTCTCTCTCTCTTCTTCTGGGAGTACAATTTCATGGAGAATTTTTTCTAAAAGTCTTTTATGCTTCCACCTGTATTTTCCATTACTTTTTCTCTCCATGCTTAATTTGATCTATTGACTTATTTTCTAGTTCTGTTGTTAAACTCATCTATAGTGTTTTTAATTTCAATTATTGTATTTTTCAATACTAGAATCTTCATTTGGTTATTTTCTACATATTTCAATCAGCTGAAATTCTACAGGTAGTGATCCATTTTCTTGAATAAAATAATTGCATTTAAAAAGTTTGTGATAAGTAACTCCAGTATCTGGATCTCGTGTGGGCCTACTTCTATTGCTCATTTTTTTTTCTCTTGGTTCTCAGCCATTTGGTCTTTTTACCTGCTATGTCTGGCAATTTTAGATTGAATGTTAGATATCGTTTGTAAAAATCATAAAGATAAGGTCAGGCTCTGGATAATACTAATATCCTCAAGGGAATTTTCCTTCTAGCAGGCAGTTGCAGTAGGGAGAAGCACCATAATCCAGGTTGGTTTAAATGGAATTTTAGCACAGGCAACAAAAGCAATAATAGACAAATGGGACTATATCAAACTCTAGAACTTCCATTTATCAAAGGCACAATTAGCAGAGTGAAAAGGTAATCAAGGGAATGGGAGAAAACATTTACAAATCATAATTTTCATAAGGGGTTAATATCCAGAATATATAAAGGACTCTTACAACTCAACAACAAAAATATCAAATAATCCAATTTAAAACTGAGCATAGATTTGAATAGATATTTCTCTAAAGATGATATACAAATGGTCAACAAGCATATGAAAACATACTCAGTATCACTAATCATAAGAAAAATGCAAATCAAAACTACATTCAGATATTACCTCCCACTCATTAAGATGACTAATATAAAAAAAAAAAAAAACAGAAAATAACAAGCATTGGTATGGATATGGAGAAGTTGGAACTCTTGTACATTGTTGATGGATTGTAAAATGGTACAAACACTTCAGAAAATGGTATGTCAGTTCCTCAAAAAATTTAAAATATAACTACCACATGATCCACCAACTTTCACTTGTGGGTATATATGCAAAAGAATTGAAAGCAGGGTCTTGAAGAAATATTTGGACACCCATGTTCATAGCACTATTCACAATAGCAAGAGGTGGAAGCAACTCAAATGTCCATCAACATATGAATGGATAATCAAAATGTGATATATACATACAATGGAGTACTATGTGGCCTTAAAAGGGAAGAAAATCTTGGCACACACTACAACACAGATAAAATTTTAGGGCATTATACTACGTGAAATAAGCCTGGCACAAAAGGATAAATACTGTTTGATTTCACTTATACGAAGTATCCAAATTAGTCAAATTAATATATATAGAAAGAAGAATTGTGATTACTAGAGGCTGAGGGCAGAAGGCATAGGGGAGTTGTGTTTAATAGGTCTCAGTTCCTCAAGATGAAAAGGTTCTGGAGATCTCTGTCACAACAGTATCAAGATATTCAACACTACTGAACCATACTTTTAAAAATGGTTAAGATGATTGATTTTATAATGTGTTTTCTAGCACAATAAAGACTTTTTAAAACATCCTATGCTGTTCCAACATTTACAACTTTATAAGATAAATAATTATGGTAATAGTAACATCCATAACCATGTCAGCAGGAATAAAAATCTCCATTGATTCATCGCCTAAAAACAAACAAAATTAGGTTTCAGTCTTTGTAACTGTTGGTCTATTTCCTATTTAACTTTACTCTTGGGATATAGCCCTTCAAGGGTCACAACTGAAAATCGAAGGTGTTTAAGAAGTCCCTTCATCCTTGGTGGCCTTGGAACCTCCAATCCTGTGAGACTGCCAGAAGATCTGCTCAGAGTCTCAGGCTGTCATCTACCACATATGAATCAGCAAATGCCCCAAAGGAAAAAGAGACACTTTGTCAGGCTCACCTCTCTGAGCTTCTCTTCTCTCCAAGTTCTCAATCCCTCAAATCCTTGCTGCCTTGACGCTGTCAGATATTTAAAATATTTCATTCAGCTTTTCTAGTTATTCTCAAAAGTGTCTCCACTTTTCAAGCTATAGTCTGCTATATCTGGAAATAGAAGTCCTTGAGAAATTTTAAAAGTTTGAATAGAGAGCCCTTCTTAGTGGTGGTTTAGATTACAGGCTAATGTGAAATCGAATGTGTGGGATTTGAGCTAGAAGACCCTAGTTTGAGTCCAGTCCTTACCATAAACTGTGAGATGCTGGGAAAGCCTCGACCCCTGGGAAGATTAGAGATACATTTGTAGTTTGTGAATAGTATGTATATAGGCGGGTCATGATGTGCATTTTTGGTCTCATTGTTGGTTTTATTTTATCTCCATTTCTATTCATCTTTCATCTTTTGCATCATTTTAATATATGTTCTTCTGAAACATCATATTTCATTGTTAGTAATCTTACATTTTTTTCTGGAACAAGGAATTATGTTAATTGACTTGTTCATTATTCATTTATTAAAATAAAAATGTTCACTGCCTGAACCTGTTTTCTCACCAATTAAATTGGAATAATGATCTCTCATTTGATTTACCAGATTGAGGTTCAGATTATATGAGAAAATGTGTATGAAAGTGCTTTGTAAAGCATGTACCAGCATGATTAATTTATTTGAACCTGGGAGACACGTTCAGTATCTTTTTCTCTTTTCTCTTCATATCCTGTTTATTAGCACGGTTTGCCAATTTAACCTCCTACATTTCTGTCAAATCTGTCCACCTCTATCTATCTTTACCAACACTTCCCTGACTGAGTCACCATCATCTCTTGCTTGAACCATTATGATAGTCTCTTACTGGTCCTCTCCACTTTTGCCCCCTCTAAATGATTTCCCTATTTCAGTCAGTGTGGTATTTTAAAAATGTAAATCTGATTGTAACTCCCTTGTTTAAAATACTATTCAATAGCTTCCTAATGTTCTGAGGATAAAATTCAAAATCTTTAACTCTGCAAGATTTAGCTCTTGCCTTACCTCTCCCCCTTATAATACGTGCTCCAGTTCGATGGCTTTCCTTCAGTTGCTCCTTGCCTTAGGGCCTTTGCACATGCTGTTCTCTTTCCTCCCACCCTACCCTACCCTTGTCCCATTAACCTAGCTAACTCCTATTTATCATGGCTTAAATATCCTTTCTAAGGGAAGGTTTTCTCGACCTCCACACCTAGATTAGGTCCTAGAACCTGAAACCTCTCCTTTATAACAAATAAATAATTGACAGTGTAAGCACTTAGTACTGTCTGTTTCCCAAGCTCCTCGGTGGCAGGGACACATCTATCTAATTTATTATCATATTACCAATGCCTAACCCAGTTCTTGATGCATAATAGTGCTCAATAAATAATTGTGGCATGAATGGATAAATGAATCATTCTTTAGTATACACAACTGAAAGTTTGCTTTTCCATCAGAAGCTGGAGAATTGGAAGGTATGGGTTTAGTAGGAAGCACGATAGACCTTTTTAGTCACTCCTCTCTCCATCCTTTTCACATTTCCCATTTGCCTTCCCCAGCTCAACCAAAATATCTCTCTCATCATAGGCTCCCCCTAAAGTGCCCCAACTGAAATACTGCTAGATCATGGGTATTTGTGAAGCTCCATCAGAATTATATCAGAAAAGAGGATATTCTGTTTGCCAGTATCAGAAGTAGAAAAAACCTCCAAAAGGGGAACCAGCCCATGATCTCCCCAATGCCTATCCATGGAGAGCTCACAGTGGTGAAACCAGTCAGTCTTTTTCTTCCCTTCCAAATTTTTAAAAAATCTATATTAACACATAATATATGCTTGTGTTACAAAGATACAAAAGTATATACAGAGGGAAAAAAACCTTACCTCCAAGTACTGAATTTCTTTATCCAGAAGTCATAACTTTCCAAAAATTTGTATAAACACAAATAAATTCATATATATTCTCCTCCATGCACCCCACTTTATACAAAGGTAGCTTATTCTTTACACTCAACATGCTTATTCCATTTAACAATATAGCTTGGAGGTTGTTTTGTATCAGTGTATATCAAGCTACTTCATTCTTTTTCACACTTGCGTAGTATTCTTTTGAATGCATGTCCCATAATTTATATATCCGGTGCCTTATTTAGGGACATTTAGGTTGTTTCCAATATTTTGCTATTATAACTATCAGTGCAATGGATATACTTGTATATATTTATTTTTATCCATGTTAGCTTATTAGCATAATAGAATATCTAGAATTTGAATAGCTGATTCATAAGTATAAACATTTAAAGTTTTAGTAGATATTACTTAATTTCCCTCCATAAAGCTGCACTAATTTACACTCTTACCAGCATTATAAGAGAGTAACTATTTTCCCACAACATTACTAACTCAAAAAGTTGTCAAACTATTCTATCTTTACCAGTCTGATAGGTTAAAAAAATGATATCCCAGGATGGTTTTATTTTGCATTTTATTAAATGAAGTTGGCCATCTCTTCATGTATGTAAGAGACATTTGAACCTTCTTTTCTGTGAACTATCCATCAGATCCTTCCTTCATTTCTATTGATTTGTTGTTTCCTTATTGATTTGTAGGTACCTTTTACATTAAGGAAATTAACACTTTGTAATATCAGTTTCAAACATTTTCCCACAGTTTGTTGTATATACTTTAAATTTGTTTATGAGTTTTTCCATGTAAAAATTTTTAAGGAATCAAATTTATTAATCTTTTCTTTATGGCTTTGAGGTTTGCATAATATTTTAAAAGGCCTTCTCCCTGCTAACTTAAAAATATGTCTCATCTTTTCTTCTAGTTCTTTTAATATTTAACTTTTTACATTTAGAATTTTGATTCATATGAAATTTATTTTGGTGCATGGTGCAAGGTAGAAAACCAACTTTTGTTTTGGCAAGCTAGTTATCCCAAAGCCTTTTACTCGTGAATCCTTATCATCCCTACTGATTCAAAGTCCACCGTTAGCACATGCTTAATGCATACATTTTGGTCTATGTATTTTTTCAATTACAGTAATGTCATATTATGTTTTAATACCTAAGAAACCTGGTCATACTATACTCTCCTTTTAGAAATTTCCTTTTGAACCTTAGAATCAGCTTTTCTAGTGTCAGAGAAAAATCTTATTGGCATTTTGATTGGGAATGCATTAAACTTAAAATCATCTTACTAAATTATCTTACCTTTTATAATCATTTTTTAGTAGTTTATGTCTTCCAGGTAAAAATCATATCATCCTCAAATAATAAAAAAATTTGCCTCTTCATTTCTCATGAAGAATTTTGGGCGGGGTGGGGAGTAAGAAAGCAGTAGCTTCAATTTTTTTACATTATAAGATTCTTTAATTGTTCAAAATTTTTAAAGTATAGCAGGGTAAACACCAGAAAAATCACCTTCTCCAGCTCCTCTACTCACATGCAATCAATGTTGTCATTTATTTTATATCCTTCTGTAGTTATCCCACATATATGCAGGCCAGTACAGCTACCCTGAGAGTGCTTCTGGTGACACAGTCTCAGAAGTCCAAGCAAAAGATGGGCTTTAGGAGGCTAAAGATGGCCAAATAGGAGATCTTCTCTTATGTCTTATCTCTTCAGTGACTAGACAAGTAGAAATAGAAAAGACATAGACTCTGAGTCCCAACATAGTTCCAAATTTTCTCTGACAAAGTGTCCCAAACTTGGAAGGCTTGGAAAAGCTGGGGCTCTGGCTTCAGCTTTTAGGACATTTATTTTTCACCAACACATTCTACCTCATCTCTTTCACACAGATAAATCCCAGACATGTTTCTTCTTTATATTATCAAAACGGCCCATGAACATCTAGCAACTTGCAGCCCATGATATGTTTAGGGCCTGAGATTTGGGGTTGGAAGGCTCTTCCAGAGTCTTCCAATGTCGTCCAGGCACATCTTCGAAGGTCTCTTGAGGCCACTGAAGTAATAAGCTTAGAGGTTCCTCCTGGAGTTCTCCAGTGGGAAGATTTTCCCTACTCTGCCCCTCAACTTTAGCCTGCCAGGGATACCTCTGCATGGGCCTCCTGGCATAAGAGATAAAATGAAAAGGGGGAACTCCCAGGAGCTGGTTCAAGAGATACCAGTAGGGAGGGAGTAGGAGAGAAGAAGCTTGTCAGGGAGCTTATAGGAGAAGCAGAAGGAAACTCCACTATTTGCAAATTCTTAAGCCAACAAAAGTACCTCCATCATTTTCTGTCTGGAAGACAGATTCAGAAAAGGAGCCCAGAGCAACCGTTCAAAACAGATATTTCCTGTGGCCAAGTGGATAAGAGCAGCCTGCAATCATGGGACAGGGTAAGCCAAGTCAGCTCTCCATGGGGCTTGCTGGACTATCAGTAGTTCTCCATCATTATGTGTTTTCATTAAAGGAAGTAAGATGGTGGTTGTGGTGATGGTGGTGGGACTATGGGGAAGAGTGGTAGTAGGTACTGGTAGTTGTGGAAGTGATGGTGGTAGGGCTACAGAGTGGCAATAAGGTAGATTGTTGGTGGTAAATTGGTGGTCATAGCTGTGATGATGGTGGTAAGATGGTAGTGGTGGTTAACATAGATTTATATTCTTGTCCCAGGATCATCATAACATGACTATTCTTACTGGGTGGTGATACTTATGGGAGATGACCCTGGGAAAGCATGAAGGTGTCATAGGTCCAAGGCTAAATGGCAGAGAAGGGGAGGTAAGAGTCAGGGAATTCAACTTAAAGGGGAAAAAAAACAGACATCGAACAAGAAAACAGGCAGACCCAGAGGATGCAGAAACCTCAGGGACCTCTGCATGGCTCTGTTAGCATATTTACAAATCTCATTGTAAATTCTCATTGTCCTTCTGGGCTCCATGGTGCTGTGGGTTTAGTGAGCCTTTAGATGAAGCAGCCAAGTATGATCTTGAGTAAGTTGATTCTACTCTCTTGGCCTCACTCTTCTCATCTATAAAACAAGAGAACTGGAATTAGCGACTTCAAAACCAGCTCTCAAAATTATTTGATTGTGGTCTAAGAAAAAATGAGTAGGAGTGAGCAAGATTCTGGATTTTAATCATTGCTTTTGGATTGGGACCAGAAGAGGAGGTCAATAATAGGAATAAGCATTGCTTTTAATGATAATAATGAGTTTGATTTAGTGGGATTTACCATGTGTCTGACACTGTGCTAAGTGTATTACAGTAGTCCCCCCTTATCCACATTTTTGTTTGCCACAGTTTCAGTTACTTGTGGTCACTGTGGTCCAAAAATATTAAATGGAAAATTTTGGAAGTAAACAATTCATAAGTTTTAAGTTATGTGCTCTTCTGAAGAGCATAATGAATTCTTGCACCTTGTGCTCCGTCCTTCCTGGGATGAGAATGCATCCTCTTGCCCGGTATATTCATGGTGTATATGCTACACACCCTTTAGTCACTTAGTAGCCATCTCTGTTATCAGATCAACTTTTGAGGTATCACAGTGCTTGCACTCAGGTAACCCTTATTTTATTTAATAATGGCCCTCAAACCATTCACATAACTTTTATTAAAGTATATTGTTATAATTGTTCTATTTTGTTAATAGTTATTGTTTTTAATCTCTTACAGTGCCAAAATTATAAGTTAAATTTTATCATAGGTATGTATATATAGGAAAAAATGTAATATATGTAGGGTTTGGTACTATCCATGGTTTTAGGCATCCACTGGGGAACTTGGCATTGATAAGGAGGGAGACAACTATATATACATTATTTCATTTAATCTCCACAACCCTGCAAGGAGGAGTGGTTATTCTAAGGAAGAGAATATTGAGGCTCAGAGTTATTTGCCCAAGGTGGCATACCTAGTAAGTAAGTCAAGCCAAGGATTTTTGAGCCCTGGTCTCTCTGATCCCAGGGTCTCTGCTTTTACTCACAGTGTCACACATACCTTACCTCTGTGATTTCTCTTTTCCACATAGCCCTGGGGATCAAGAGCTGTGACTTCCAGGCAGCAAGAAACAACGAGGAGCACCACACCAAGGACATCAGCTCCCGGCACCTCATTGTGCGGAGGGGGCAGCCCTTCACCATCAGGCTGCACTTTCAGGCTCCAGTCCAAGCATTTCTGCCCACCCTAAGGAAGGTGGCTCTCATTACACAAACTGGTAAGTGGGGCAGGACTAGGCCCCCTTGGCTCATGACTGGGGAGGGGCGGGGGGAGTGGCGCAGCTTTTTCTCCAGTATCCCCTCAAGGAACTAAGGGGAAAAGGGCTCACAAAGTACCTGGACCTCAGGAAGTTTTGTCCACCCAGCAGGCCTGCTATGAAGAGGAGATAATGTGCATAATGAGTATTGTTTATCACGATTCAGATGTTGCTCAGCAGCATTACCACTGACAGGCTTCTTTTGGTTACAAATGTAAAATCAGTTTTTTAGGAAAGCCTGAATGGGATCTAATCCAGGCTGAATATCACATTTAATTGCTACTATTTATGAATCTGTACTATATGTCAGATATTGGGCCAAGGGCTTTACATGCAATATCTCGTTAAGACCTCACATCGGCCCTATGAAGCAGGTATTATTACTACACCCATTTTACAGACCATGAATCTTTCTTAGATGTAGGTCCATGGGCACTGAGAACCTGTGCACTCCCATCACCTCTTACTGGATGGGCTTCTTTTATTCTCTTCCAAAACCAATCTTTACCTGCTTCAAATGTGCAATACTTGACTTTATTACTCTGAGTTGTGACCAAGAGGTCCGACTGACCAATTCATCTGCGTGCGACTGCAGGAGAGCAGCCTTCCAAGGCCAACAAGACCCAAGCCACATTCCCGATTTCCAGCCTGGGGGACCGGAAGTGGTGGAGTGCGGTGGTGGAGGAGAGAGATGCCCAGTGTTGGACCATTTCCATGACCACGCCTGCAGACGCTGTCATTGGCCAATACTCGCTCCTGCTGCAGGTCTCAGGCAGGAAGCCATGCCTCCTGGGCCAGTTCACACTGCTCTTTAATCCCTGGGTTCGAGGTGAGTCTGGACCTGGGTCAGTCTAGGTTGCAAGAGCTACTCAAGGCATAGGATCTGGGTGTAGCTCTGGCAGGGAGCACCTGCCCCATGCACCAGTGGATAGCTTCCTCTAAGGGCGCACCAGCACTCATTGTTGCAATGTCTGTTTTCTGGATGAATGGCCTCTTAAATAAATGGACACCCCTAAATAGAACAGTATCTATCTAAATACCTGACTGGAGCCAGAAATTAAATGGCCAGCCTTCTGCACCTCAGGAGCAAACGGGTGGGCTTTCCAGGGGTCAGGTGACCTCCAAGGCCCAACCAGTGACCGACCACCTCTGGCAAAGCTCAGCCCAAGCTATTAGGGCTCTTTCATGTAGGAAAGGTTATCAGTGGCCCAAACAGGAACCAACAGGGCCTCTCTTCCTTCCCATTCTGAAGACTGAGTCTGACTTTCTTTTTTAAATCTGCCACTACCCACCTTAATTCTTTGGGTTTCCTGAGGGGTTGTTTGGGGGAATAAAAAACATTTTCTCCCCCTTTCCAATCCTTGCTACTTCAGGTAATAAGTGCATAGCCTTTTCATTTCAAAAGTTTCACTGCCAGCCTGAAGGGGGCCTCATTTCAAGGCAGGGCTGGAAAAGGAGAGGAAACATGGGGAAGTAGAAGAGATCCTCTCCAGTTCCTGCAGTCCCTATCTCTGTTCCCCAGTTCCTGACTCCCTTTCTGTGTAGCACCCTAATCCCAGTGAGCTTTCTCTCTCTAGTTCTCTTGCCCAGGGTGGGGTTCTCCAATCCTCCCTCCCTCAGATGGGACTTTCTGTCTTCAGGTCAAGGCTTTCTTTTCTGCTCCAAGGAGGTGAGCAGGTAGAACAATAGATGGGAACTATATCCATTCAGATGCCCCTGCCTTTGTGAGTGAGTGTGGACTCAGGGTTCCCTCAGTTAGAGGAGTCCCCATGGCTCTTCATATACAGACAGAAAGACCCTCAAGCTCTTTCACTTCAGAGCTGAGGCTTTAGTGTACCTGCCTTGCTGACTCTAAGCCCACATCCAGAACAAGGCCCTGGTCACCCAAGCAAAGACAGTTCTAGAACAGTGCTCAGTTCAAAGGGAACCCACAGTCTTCACTTCATGCCAGGATTCCTGCCTCTATGCTTGGCTTGTAGGAACTGCCTAGGGACAGTCTCTATGTAAGTGTGTATGGAGGTGTCTACCTGAGCAGGAGTGAACTGTTGGCCCTACTCATCTGGGAGGTGATTAAGAGATTTTCAGAGATTATCTGTGACTCGGTCTCATCTAGCATACTTGGAGATGAGACTTTCCTAAATGATAAAGGAAATTTTACACCCTATAATGTAAGTCAGATTTTTATGCATAAGCAGGAAACTTTATATAAGGAGGGCAGCACCTAAGCAGAGAAGTGGAGGGTGGTGTCACCTGTGTTCTGGCATTGTACTTCCCAGAGCCTTGCAGAGCCAAATACATTAGTTTGAAGTGATTCCCAAAGAAGTGATATCTAGCCAACTTTATAGAGAGTACTAAGGATGGAGGGGCAGGAGTTGAGGGCACCTAGGGCATCTAGTTCTGTGATTTTAGGCCCCAGGCATTTCAGGCGTTCCTGATTTCTAATATCTCATCCTTCTGTGTATTTGAGCACCCTCATCCCAGCTGTATGCCTGTAGAGGATGGTTTAGAAATCCTTTTCTCCTTTTAGTCTCCAGGAACAAATCTCACCACCCCCCAACTCCATCTCCAGCTCCAGGTGCAGGGAAAGGCAATTGACAAGCAGAGCAGATCCACCCCCTCAGATGCTCCCAGCTTCCTAAAGAGAGTGATGGCCTTGTTAAAGCCCCCATCCTCCTCCCCAGCCCAACCTTTGGATGAGGACAGCAGGAGAGACACAGAGAGAGACCTTGGGAGTCCTAGACCCACTTGGATACACCTAGGACAAAAAGCCAATGCTATGGCTTCCACTTCACCAGCCCCACTGCTCCCTCTGACCCCGTTTTGCAAAATGCTCCTCTTCTTTTCTGCTCACCCCTGTCAACTTATGTTGTATTGTTTTTTCTGAAACACTATTTTTTTTTTTAAATTAAATTGTAGGAGAGACATAACAGGCCCACTGAGAAGCTCCCTGGGCTGTTGCAAAATTCTCTTGGGCTGATAAGCACTCTGGCTGCCATGTCGTCTAGAAACCAGTAGGCTTTTTTTTAAAGGTTAATTTGTTCCTGCCTGCCTGACTGACCATGAAGGCCACTTTGGCTGACCCAGAAACTCTGACCCCTTTCCCCACATTGCACCAGAGTAGAGGCCAGGTCCCAGTGGGAGCAGTGAAAAGCAGGAGTTCTTCTTCAGTCTTTAGCAGGTTCCCAGAGCTGAAAAGAAGACCTGCAGCTAAACCTGACCTAGGCAAGGAGGGCAGAGGCCTGTATGTAGAGAGCAGGCTTGGCACTTCATGGGCCTATTCCCTGCCTGCTTCTCACCAGAGGATGCTGTGTTCCTGAGGAATGAGACTCAACGCAGGGAGTACTTGTTGAACCAGAACGGCTTCGTCTACCTGGGCACTGCCAACTGCATCCAGGCAGAGCCTTGGGACTTCGGCCAGGTACGGGGGCCTCCAGGGAAGGTGAGGGGACAGTGATTGCTGCAAAACCTTCGGTGTTCAGGCCAGACAGAGCTGGCAGATCCAAAATCCCCTGGTCATGAGGCCATGTCTTTAGGCAATTTCAGCTGTGTGGTGCTTCTCTTTCCTCAGAGCCACATCAAACCAGCCTCCACAGCTTCCAGAGTTATCTTCCGAAAGACCACATAAATTAAAAGTCTGTTAAATCCCTCCTATCTACAAGATAAAAACCAAATCCCCTGGCATGACACACAAGGCTGTTCACAGCAAAGCCACTGCTTTCCTTTCCCCAAGATCCGCCCATGCTCCAGCTCCTGGCCAGTTACTGGACATGCAGGCTGAATGCTCTCTTTGCCTGAAAGAGCTTCCCTTATTTATCCCCTGGGAAGTTCCTACCCATCTTTAAAGATCCTCTGAAAGCCTTCCTCAGCCCCAAAGGCAGAGTGAATTTCTCCACTGTGCTCTCTGCTCTAGATCAGCTTCTTTCCTGGCCACATTGTGCCCTGGTCACATTGCTAAAACCTGTAGTATAAGTGGTTACCCATCCCTCTCCACTCCTAACTGCGGGCTCCTCGAGAGTAGGCGCTGCCTCGGTTATCTACATGCAGGTCAGTGCTGGCAGGAGCAGTAGCAGTGCACTAAATGAGAAAAGATAGAAATGAAAAGAAACTGCACAGCCTTGGTCTTCAAGAGCTCACATCCTATCCAGAGAGTCAGAGAACAGAACAGGTGGATGATTGGACTGCCAGGTACAGGGACCAGGAAGAGAGGGCTTTGAAGCCCCACGTACACATAACCACAAAGAGACAACAAAACAAGGGAGGAAGGAATAAAGCCTGAGTTTGGAAGAATGATGAAGTGATGGGGGCTGACTTGTGGGATGGAGGCCCTTCATCATGGCCCTGTGTCATCCTTACAGTTTGAGGGGGATGTCATGGACATGAGCCTGGCCTTGCTGAGCATGGACAAGCAGGTGGAGGAGTGGGGCAACCCAGTGCATGTGGCCTGCGTTTTGGGTGCCTTGGTGAGTGAGAGGAGGGGAAGTGGGAGCTCTCTGACAGAGCTGCCCCTGCTCTATGGCTCTGGATATCTTCAAGACACAAATGGTCCCCTCCTCCCAGGGGATGGAGGATAGTTCCTGGAGAAGGGCATCCACAGGAGAGAGAAAAGCAAAGAGAAGTATCATTCTTTGGGACACAAGCAGCAAGGACTAAAATCGGCCTGGATTTCCTCGGAGCACTCCACTCCTTGGTCCCCTGCCTCCTCCCCCTAGCCCAGACTAGAGGCCAAATTCCCTGGGAGGGAGGGACTAGGGTCCATCTTACTCAGTGTTTGCTGCTAAGATGGTCAGAGGAACTTGTTTTTATTTCTAAATTACTGCCATAAATATGTAGACCATAAAGGTGCTTTTCCGTTGTCCCTAAGAGTTCTTTCACAGGAGTAACGTGTTCTCATTTCCTCTTGTGCCACTGAACTACCCTCTGAAGAAGTGGTAGAGAAAAGGCCAGCCTCTGAGGAGGAGGGCTCCTAGGATGAGTGGGCCTCAAAGCCCTGGGTACAAACACCCTCAAAGGACCTGGGGCGAGGCAAGTGAAGGAGCAGGGAACCCAGCTCTCAGTGAGGGGCCCACTCACGCACCTCTTATGGCTTGAGCTTTCTTTGCCAGTATGGTCCACAATCCCCTGGCTTGTGGACCTGGACCCCACTCATAAGGATTTTAGCCCAGTGAGCTAGGGTGGAGCCCAGGAACATGCAGGGTTAACAAGTTTTAGGTGATTCTGATGCAGATGGTCTGTTCACTATGTCTGGAGATCTGTGATGAGCTCTCCTCACCCCACGTCCTCGCTCCACCCCTCTCCCACCCCAGAAACTATCCTTTCCCTGGACTCACATAACACCCACACCTTTGCCCAAACAGCTGCATGCTTTCAAGAAGAAGAATGTTCTGCCTACTCCGCAGACCCAGGCTGCCCAGGAAGGGTCTTTGAACAAGCGCCGGGGCAGTGTGCCCATCCTGCGTCAGTGGCTCACAGGCCATGGGCGACCTGTGTATGATGGTCAGGCCTGGGTGTTGGCTGCTGTTGCTTGCACAGGTACAGAGCAGGCTTGCCTGCTGCACCCACATGTCACCTTAGCTACTGTATAGAGTGTGTGCCCTGCCTCTCAGGTTGCCCTGTGGTCCCCCACGTGGGAGGGACATCCCTAACAGTAGACACTTCCTACACTCAGCAGCATTTCCCCATCTTCATCGCACTCACAACTAGTTCAGATGCACCATCTGGCCCAGAAACCAGTTATTTGTCCTGAGCAGCATCTTCTGACCAGCTTCTGCTTCTTTTCCCCCTCAGCAAAGCTGGCCCAATCTAGTGACCTCTGTTCCCAAACTCACTTTCTCCCAGAGACTTTCCCTTTTCCTGCCCCAGTAGAGCAACTCCCCAGTGTTCTGTTGTGTCTTCTGTCTGCCTTTCTCTGCTGTATGCTCTGCCTGCTGTGTAACTTGTTTATATCTCATTTCTGAGCCTTTATAGGTCCTGTGTCTGGTGTCAGATTCTAACTCTTTGGTGCCCATGCCCCTCCTCTTTCCATGGTGTTCCGTGGCATTTAAGACAGTGCCTGCTCAGAGGATGCATTGCAAATGCTAGCCATCCTGCTCCCGCCCCAAACCTAGGCCTCTCTGGCACCCTCTTACTCTGCGCCTTCCATGCAGTGCTGCGGTGCCTGGGAATCCCTGCTCGTGTAGTCACCACGTTTGCCTCAGCCCAGGGCACTGGTGGGGGCCTACTCGTCGATGAATACTACAATGAGAAGGGGCTTCAGAATGGAGAAGGCCAGAGGGGCAGAATATGGTGAGAAGCCCAAAGGGGATGAGGCTTCAGACTGGAAGGGCTCCAACGTGTGTGGAATAACCCCATGGGAACCCTCACACCTCAAGTGGCCCAGGTACTGAGAGGGGGTATGCAAGACTCTTGGAGGCAGGACGCTCATGGTCAGTCATGGTGTGCACACCCCTTCCTGGGAGTGTCGCCACCAGTTTTACACAGTGTCCTCCCAACCCCATGGCAACGACTCTGTCATTTCTAGAACCTCTTCAAGACTCCTTTTTTCCTCCACTCAAACTGTTCCCTTTGCTACCTTCAGGATCTTCCAGACTTCCACTGAGTGCTGGATGACCCGGCCTGCTTTGCCCCAGGGTTACGGTGGATGGCAGATTCTGCACCCAAGTTATCCTAATGGAGGTGAAGGTAAAGCCTGGGGTGGGCCCAGGACCAACCTGAGCTCCACAGAGTTACATAGGCTGAAGGAGCCTCTCAGAGAGGAAACAGGAGCAGTAGATAGTACAAAGGGGGTCTGCATCCACTAAAAGAGGAGAAGCAAAAAGAATAATAGTGGCTGGCAGAATTCTGACCTGATGCCAGCAGACTCAAGGGGACCAAGGTGTTGGCCATCTCAGCCTAGGGCTATGGGGAGACTAGCCCCACCTCAGAACAATAGGCAAGAGAGCTGAGTCTCAACAAAAGGCAGAGGGTCTTAAGACAGCTGATAGATGTGCTAGGTCAGGGTCTTACAGAGTAGGACTTCTGAGGTTCTGGATATGGATGAAGAGGGTATCAAGTTAGGCTCAAGCTCAGAAAAGGAATCTTCAGGAGCCAGAAAAAGATGGCTCTTCCTTTCCCAAAAACAGAACAATCACAGAGCCTGGCACATGATAAGTGCTCAAAAAAGATGACCTATTCCTGCCATATCTGTAGCGAAGCTGGCTTAGGAACTTATATGTACTATGTTCTCCTTAGGTAACACCTGACCAAAAAGTATTGTCACTAAAGAGTTGTGAGTTTCACCTCTGCAATATCCTCTCAGAAAACCTGCCTAGTGCCCACCTCTGACCTTGATCCTGGGAGAGTGAAAATAGGGTCTAAGATGGGGACTGAGCTTATGCAACTCTGACCCAAGCAGATGTCTGGTGTGGTTCTTTTTACTCACTGATTTTTCTCTCCCTCAGTCCTGAGGGCTTATGATCTGGTCCCTGTCAGAGCGGTCAAGGAGGGGACACTGGGGCTGACCCCTGCAGTATCAGATGTTTTTGCCTCAGTGAATGCCTCATGTGTGGTCTGGAAGTGCTGTGAGGATGGGACACTGGAGCTGACCAACTCCAACACTAAGTATGTTGGCAGCAACATCAGCACCAAAGGTGTGGGTACGGACCGCTGTGAGGACATCACTCAGAACTACAAGTATCCTGAAGGTACTAGGCCGGGGATGGCCGCAGGCTTCTTAGCCCCTGAAACAGCAAAAGAGGGCAAGGGGTCAGCCAGATAGATGAAGGCCACAGCAGGTTGCAGTCCTTTCCCCATCACAGAAAACAGAGTTTCTCCACCCTCTTTGATGCAATTGACATTTTGGGTCAGGTAACTTGTAGGGACTGTGCATATTTAGCAGCATTCCTCACCTCTCTCCACTAGATGGCAGCACCCCCCCCCACACACACACACACCACTACCAGCTGTGATAACCAAAAATGTATCCAGAAGTTTCCAAATGTCCCCTGAGGGGAAAAATTGCCCCAGTTGTGAACTACTGCTATAAAATAACACACTCAGGGTGGCTCCATAGTGTAGTGGTTAGCATGTCTGCTTTACACACAGAAGGTCCTTGGTTCCTGCCCCAGGTGGAGCCATGGACCACACCCCTGGCTCACCAGGCCCAGGGTGCACAACACGAGCGAGCGCGTGTGGGAGGAAGTGCCCCGCCTTCAGAGACCCAGTTCTTAAGGGGAAACGGCAACATCCATAGGTCAGGGGTGGGAGTGGGGGGGGGGAATTAAAGAAGGGGGAAAATATTAAGCTCAGTTGCCAGAAGATGTTCTCCCTTTTCCCCTCTTGTTGAACACCCATCAACCTGTTCCTCCCTCCACATTAGTTAATGGCAACACCGTCCACCTATTTACCCAAACAAGAAGGCTTGCACTCTCCTTGATTCACCCCGCCCCCCCCGTCATCATGTGGGGACATTACTCATATCTTTATCCACCTCTCCTTCCTTATTGCCTATAGGTAACCCTGAGGCCTCGTCATCTCTTGTCTGTAGTATTCCAGCAGCCTCCTAACTAGACCCCCTGCCTCCAGTCTCTCGATCATTATTCCCTTTCCAACTTTCAGTTTCCATAATAAGCTTTCTAAGACACAAGTATAATTATGTTACTCCCTTGCTCCAGAAAATTCCATGGCCCCCATTGCCCTTGGAATAATTCCAAACTCCTTTACCGAAGAAGATTCAAGTCCCTGACAAACTGTTTTCAGAGACAGTGGGACTTTTCCAAAAGCTTGCTCTCCCAACTGTTCAAGGGGCAAATTCATAGCACTTGTAAAAGAACTTGGTCCCTGAGTGACTTGGAAGGGACACGCTGTATCTGTGGTGGATCTGCCTAACACAGACCTTTTTGTTGTTGTTTCTTGCTAAATATGGCCTTAGAGGTTTGCAAAGCTCTTGTGACTTTGGCATTTGAGCAGCAGTGAATAAATGAATCTTATTCCTGGGCTTTTATTAAAAGGGTCTATACCTGCTAGATAAGAGGCCTGTTTTATTCCTCCCATTCTTTAGGATCTCTTCAAGAAAAAGAGGTGCTGGAGAGAGTTCAGAAAGAGAGACTAGAACATAAGGAAGACAATGACATCCATCCTCTCAGTCTTGAGACTACTGATCCTCCGTACCTATTTTTGGAAGCACCCAGTTTCCTACCACTGAGAGGGGATGCCCAGTTCTCCATGACCTTGTTTAACTCCCATGACCAAGAGAAGGAAGTGCAGCTGACAAGTGGGGTACAGGCGTTGTACTACAACGGAGTCCTTGCTGCTGAGCTCTGGAGGAACAAGCAGCAGCTTACACTCAGTGCCAACCAGGGTAACTCTCCATGGTCTTGCCAGATGCCCATACACCCAGCTCCCACCTTGGGCAGACGGCAGCCATAGGGCTCCCCATGCGGGTCTGAATACATGGTTTCTAGTTCCTGGTGTTCTCTCAGTGTCTCTCTCTCCCCCATCCCCCCCGCCCCCTTTCTCTCTCTCTCTCTCTCTCTCTCTCTCTCTCTCTCTCTCTCTCTCTCTCTCTCTCTGCCTATCTCATATATTTATTGTGCTTCATACAGAAAAAGAAAAACATTTCATAATTCTCATTGCAGTAAGATAAGTAAATGGAGCATAGCAGCAGTATAAGAAATGTTTAATAAGGTAAACAGAGTACAATGACAGGGGAGCATTTTATCCAGGTTGGAGCAGGCTGTCCCCCAACTAGATCAGATGCACTGGGTTTAAAAGGATGAGCAGGATAATGATGGACAGAAAAGTGATTCAGGGGCATTCCAGGCAGAAGGAACAAGTGCATAGTTTCCTCCTCCCCAAGATTCTTATTTAATTGGTCTGGGATAGGGTCCGGACACTGGTATTTTTTTTTAAGCTCCCTATGTTATTTTAGGGTTGAAATTTTCTGGACAAGAGCAGTTGTTCTCAAACTTTTCTGCAATTAAAATCACCTAGAGAAGTTTGATGCAAGCCTGCACCCCAGATGAATTAAATCAGAAATTACATGGTTGGAGTCAAACATAAAAAAAAATTTAAATCCTTGGGTGATTCCGGTGTGCAGGCAAGAGAGAATCGGTGGAATAGAGCTCATCTACATTATTACAACAGCCTCCTAACCAACCCCCACCTGTCCCCAGTCTCTCCACCATGTTCCCTAAAGTAGAAGGGAGCGGGCCAGTGGTGTGAGAGTCAGATGGGCCAGATCACACAGAAGGTTGTATATCATGCTTAACAGTTTGAGTTTTGTTCTCTGGACAATGGGGAGCTGGTGAAAGTTTTTAACCACAGAGTCAGTATGATCAGAAATTCATCTTTAAAACAGAACTTTTGGCAGAATGGAATTGAAGGGGTCATATTAGAGTAGTGGATCTCAACCTTGGCTGCACAATGAATCACCTGGGGACTTTAAAAATACCAGTACCTGGGCCTCACCGCCAAAATCTGATATAACTGATTTGGGGTATGGCCTGACATTGGGGTTGTTTTATAAAGTTCCCCCTTGTGATTCTAATGTGCATCCAATGCTGAAAACAACTGGTTTAGAAGTTGTCAGGTTTTGTGATAATCGAGTCAAGAAATGAAGGATAAGCTAGACTAGCAGCACTCCTAATGAAGACATATTAAGGAGGTTATAGATCGCACTTGTGGATATGTCTGTGTATATATGTGTGTGTGGGGGGGTGTTACTTGCAGCCTGGGTGAGCCTCTAGAATAGGGAAAATGGGGAAGAGAATATTTGGGGTAAACGATGATGAGTTCTGTCTATGGCATGTTGGGTTTGAAAGCCCATGAGACATTCAAACAGAGATGGCCAGTAGGTAGCTGGAAACCTAAACCTGGTATTCAAGATAAAGGCCTGGGCTGGAGACCAAATGTGGGAATCCCAGCACAGAGGGGGTGGCCAAGAGTCATGGCACAGATGAGCTCACAGAGGTGGGAGAATAACTTGAGAAAATGAGGTGAGGAGGGAACCCAGGCGACACCAGTATATAGGGGGCAGTAGAGAACAAGCAGAGAGTAAGAGAAACTGAGAAGTCAAAGAAAGGAAGTGGGCACCAGCAAGGTCAGCAGACAGGCTACGAGAGGTCAAGGCTGAAAAGTGTCCATTGACAGAGTGGTTTTACCAAGAAGCAGTGGCGAACGCCAGCTTCCTGGGAGTTAAATGGATTGAGAGTTGAGGAGGCGAGACAGGGTGTGCAGTCTCTCCTGGAAGAATGAATGGAAAAAGGAGAGAGGCTGGGTGGTAGTTAGCCAGAGACACTGGATAGAGGAAGGCTGTTTTCTTTTATGATGAAAGAGAGCAAAATCTGCTTACATGCTGAGGAAAATAATCAGCAAAGAGAAAAAGCCTGAAGCCTCAGGAGAGGTGGGTTATAATTAATAGTACAACCCTTGGGGAAATGAGAGGCAACTAGAATATAGCTAACATTTCTTGAGCAATTATTTGTGGCAAACATGGTATTGAGTGTTCTATGAGCATTGTCTCATTAATCCTTGCAACAACCTTATTAAGCAGGGGTCATTATTATCCCCACTTTGTAGATGAGGAGACCAAGACACAGAGAGGTTAAATAATTTTCCAACAGTTACACAGTAGGTAGTTGTGGGGTCATGATGCGGCACATATTTAAAAAGCAGAGGACTTGACTCAGGCAGGGAGGACACCTCATCCTTTGGATGGGACAGGAGTAGATGTCTATGTCTGTAGGTTTGGAATGGGAACATGAGATTGAGAAGATTCCTGAAGACTGAAAGGTGGTTTTATTTTCTCTGCAAAAGGAAAAAGAGAAGAAGCAGAGAATGGGAAGGAACTAACTCAGCATATGTTCAGCAATGACTAAGTGGGAGGGTCTGAGATAAGCATTTCATTTGCAGTGTCTCATTTAACACAAGCCATCCCACCAGGCATTATTATTAGACAAGGAAATTAAAGCCAAGAGAGCTTAACATGTTCTAGTTCACAGGGACCATTCCTCAACACCACTGAGATGGTCTGCCAAGAATCTTAAGGGAGGTGGTGCTGGTGATGAGGGGTAGATTTTTGAGTGAGTTCAAATTTGAAATTGCAATGAGGGATGAGTCATCTTCCTAGCTTCGGTGAGATCCTGACTCCTTTGCACTGTATATGAAACTATCGCTTGTTTCCGGGGCACATACACACTCAGTCCTTTGCACTGACTCCACCTGTCACATTTCAGTTATAAGGATCACCTGCAACCTGTCCTTCTCCAATTTTGAGCGAAGCCCACCCGAAAACAGCTTCCTCAGACTCACAGCCATGGCAACGCACTCGGAGTCCAGCCTTAGTTGCTTTGCTCAGGAAGACATTGCTATTTGTAGACCACACCTTGACATTGAGGTAGGCACCAGTCCTTCCCAGAACTGCTCTTGTTTGCTACTACTCAGGTCTCCATTTCTGAAAAACTCGGAGCCCCTCACACTTCAGAGCAGGTGACTGCTGCAGGATTGCCAGAAAACCCTAAGTTGAGAGCTCCTTTTCTTGAAGGTGATGGTTTCTTACATGTACTATTCAGGTTTAAATCTTCCAGCTTCTTTAGTTGGTTAAGTAAGGGTTTCTAAAATCGGGCCCTTCCCAGTTGCTGCCTCCATACTTGTAGGGATAATAATAGCCTATGTTTATTTAGCACTTAATACACAGGCAAATATATTTTTGCCTCTTTTATTTCTTTTAATACAAAAACCCCGTGAGGTGGAACCATTCCCATTATTCAGATGAGGAAACAGTCCTAGAGAGCAACAAGCCCAAGATCATGAAAATGGGACATTTTAGAGACTTATGGCTCTTGGCACAGTCCTCTTTCCACATGACTACCCTCGCCAAAATGACCGTGATTTGGTTCCAGCCCTCTAGGAGGTTGTGGGTAAGGGAAACATATGTTTGGTCTTCTGTGTAAATTCTTTAATAGAGGTACAGAGTTATATGGGATAGGTGAAGTAAAGGGGATTAATTTCATCTGGTGGGTTTGAGGAAGACTTCATAGAGGAGGTGGCATTTATACTGGGCCTTGAAAAACGGGTAAGCTTTCAGTGCAGAGGTGGGGGAAGGCCATTGCAGGCAGAAAACTGAACAAAGAAACCCAAAGTAAGGGTGCCTGAGAGGTGTGCTAGGGATGGGATTGTGGCTTGGATGTTGTTTAGTCAAGGTAAGAACAGATGAGGTTGGAGCCAGACCACAAAGGGCTCTGAATGCCAACTGAAGCTGAATTCCAAAGACAATGAGAAACACTCCAAGGTCTCTATGTGGAAGAGAGGCACCATTAGAGATGGTCAGTGATGGATCGGGGGTGAGAATAAACACAGAAGACCACGTAGAGGGGTAGAGAAGTGAGCTGTGGCATTTGGGTCAGGACGGCAGAGATAGGAGAGTAACTGAGGAGGGTATGGGGAGGCTACCCAGGAGGGGAAGGAGTGACTGCGGCTCTGTGCTCTTGGCTTCTGCTCCAGGTTTTTCCTCTTCCCACAGATGCCAGAGACAGCAGAGCAATATAAACCTCTTACAGCTTCGGTCAGCATCCTTAACTCCCTAGATGTTCCCATGAGGGACTGTGTCATCTACATCTTCGGAAGGGGACTCGTTCACAGAGAGAGGAGCTACAGGTAAGAAACCACAAGCTTCTCATCCCACTGACACATCTCAACTGGTCAGAAAGGCAAGAACCTAAAATTAATGATTGTCCTTTTGCTGTGTCCATAGAGACAGAGTAAATGTACCCTGAAGTAGGGAGTTAGGGCCTCTCTCATCCTGAGGCCACCATGTGTACCTGGAGAACGAGAGTGAGGAAGGTTGTGTGCTCTTTGGGAACCCACCTGACCCTGGTTGCTGCCCTGATTATGTAGGAAGAGCCTGGGTATTGCTGGTGAATGCAGGTGGGGGAGTTAGGGGTAGGTACTAGAGAATATCACAGGGAGGGTAGGCTGCCTCTCGAAGGCTGCATTCTACTAATGCCCACCACAATATTGAATTTTATTGAATATTCTTTTATTCCTATTCCCTATTCCCATTCCTACCACCCTTCACGTCC
This sequence comes from Eidolon dupreanum, assembly GCA_028627145.1. Taxonomy (NCBI): domain Eukaryota; kingdom Metazoa; phylum Chordata; class Mammalia; order Chiroptera; family Pteropodidae; genus Eidolon; species Eidolon dupreanum. The sequence goes on from CM053509.1 coordinate 53,347,688, forward strand.
TTTTGTTAGTATGTGAAAGTGTACCATTGCTTCACAAGCCTATATTTTTAATTTGTATAATGTTATGTCTAATTCTTTTTCTTTTCACTCAAATGTTTTTAAGATTCATCCACATATATCAAGTCCATTGTTTCTGCTACATAATACCCCACTGTGCACATCCCCTACTTCCTATCACTTTGTTTCAAAGTGATGAGCTCAGAATGCCTCCAGTTCTCGGACACCACAAATATTGTTGCACTGAACATGTCCCCTTATATACTTGTTTGAAACTTTGGTGAGGAAGGGAGGGATATATGGCCAGGAATGGAACTGCTGTCATAGGCTGTGACCTAGTTTGACCAGGTACTATGATTTGTTTGTAGAATGGCTGCAGGATTCTGCATTCCCTTCAGCAGTGCATGACAGTTTCTATATTCTTACTATTCCTCCATTCTTGGCAATACCCAGCTTTTTTTTTTCCCCATTGTAATAGAAATAAGGTAATATCTCATTGCTTTAATTTGTAACTCTTCATATGTTTATTAGCCTTTTCCATTTCATCCTCTGTAAAGTTCTTGCCCACTTTTCTTTTGGTGATCCTGCTTTTTTTCCTTGTTGGTTTGTAGGAGTTCCCTGTATAGTCTAGATATATTAGTCCCTTTTTGGTTTTAGATGTTTGCAAGTATTTCCTTTCATTACCTCCCCTCTCATTATGTCTACTGCATCCTTCACTGAATACACAGTGTACAGTTTAGACTTCACAATGACTACTACTACCATCCCTCCCCTACAGGTTGTCTAGTTATTGAGCCACTGCCTCAGCTTCATGAAATTCAAGGAGTTACTCTTGCCAATAAGTTGAAAAGAGGGACTGCCAACATTTAACCAGACTTCTGTGGTCTCCCAGATCAATTATAGGGCAAAGCTCCTCAAAGGAAATCTGCATCATTCCCTCAGTCACTATAAGAAGGTCAACAGGCAGGCCACAAGGCTGCTGATAGGCTCCAAACACCACCTTGCTGACATACTGACATCTCAATATGCCTGCCACACCCACTGCATTTAGCAATGTGAGGGTTCTAAAACTACAGCCTTTCCAAACATACCCCAATACTGTTACCAAGAGTGGGACCAGACTAAACCCACAGGTGATAAAAGAAACAGATGCAACTTGGAAGCCCTTAGAATAGGATTTCTCTTCTTACCCATGCAATTGCTCACCATAGGGAGGCTTCTGTCTTCTATCACTTAAAAACTTGTTTCAACAGCAAGGTACTTAGATGTTTATTTCATCATGGTCCATCTCTTCAAGTTGGGAAGGATCAGAGGCACTGGGACCAGCAAAGGAATGAACTTGTGACAGAACTAGCACTTTCCTTTTCATTTATTTCAGATTCCGTCCTGTGCAGCCCGGAAACACCTTGTGTACCCAATTCTGGTTGATGCCAACAAAGGTGGGGCCCCAGCAGCTCACTGTGGAAATGGACTGCAGTGTGTTCCAGAACCTAACCAACTCCAGAAGTGTTAATGTGGTAGCCCCTTACCTTGCAGCTTAAACTTCCAGCTCTAGTGTCATTTGCCCCAAAGATCCCCCTGAATCTACAATCTAAAACCAAATGTGCTGGGAAGGGAGACTTTGCTTATCAGACAAATGAATCTCTATTCAGGCTGAGCAGAAGAGTGACCAAGAACAAAACTAGATTCTCAGAAATCAATATAAAAACATTCATTTCTGTCACCTTAGCTTAAGGCAGTCCTGAAGACTAGTTTGTCTTAGAATAGAAACTACTGGGCTTGAGTGATAAAAGGAAGCCTTTGAAAAGATACTCAGATAAGTACATTGATTTTTCTGGTTCAGGATTTTTCATAACCATTTTACTGCTCACATTCATTAATTTACAGGTAAGGAAAAGAAACTAACATTTAAATCATTTTTATATTTCTGACAAAGTGGGACAATATTAGCTCAAAATGGAATTTTTAGGTAATCCTAAATTACACTGATCACTGCTATCCCTGACCATAGTCCTTAAAGATCCAAAGATGACTGAACAAAGTTATAAAGTATACAACATAGGACCTGGTCTTGTAGATTCAGCTATAGTTAAGTTTTTATGAGAGTTCTAGATTCATGAAGTCACAATTAAAGTCTGATGTTAATAACATAAATTTGGTCTAGTAGAGAAATATGAAAATTATTAAGTATATAGAAAATAGGCCCTATACAAAAAAATAAAAGAACTGGACTTCTTTTGTACAAAGTTATTATTTTTTTGGTTACATTACTTTGTTGCTTTGGAGCTGTTTGATTTTAGTTCCTTCTCTTTATGACAGTTGTTAAAAATACAGAATAGCACTTTATAAAGGTAAATTAAAACTCTTCACTTAGAAATTTCATCCCCAAGTATACATTAGATGCTCGAAAGAATGGCTGCTGTTGATTCTACCTGAGAGACAGACCATGCGGACATCAGAAGGGCGGATGTGATAAATTACACCTACACAAAGAAAAGGACTGGCATTAGAGGTTATGGAGACCTACACTCCATATATAGGGCCCAAGTCAGGTCACTAGAATACACATCACTACAGGATTACCTTGCTTCCAATATATAATCTTCCAGGCTGTTGCAAAAATATAATTAAGTGGCAATGGTTTTGCTAAAGGATTAACTGAGAAAGCCCTTAAAGTTATATAAACTCTCTTATACATGTTTTTATTTAAAAAATTTTGTACTTATATTTGGGGACACATGTAATATGTAACATAGAAAACAATACAGGTATATATAAACAAATCTGGTTCAATAAAGTGAACAAATCTTACAGCTGAGCTCAATACCACAAAATAATTTTAGAGGCATGGAGTGACCTGGAATAATATTCAGGACTTAATGATAAGAATAATGATATTATATGACATTCTCAAGTACTAAGAGGGGCTTTGGAGTTATCTTCCCTAAATAAATTAAAGTCAAGTGTTTTGTTCTACATATACTTCTGGGAGAGCTTCCCTTGCCACCACCAACATGGAGACTTTGTACTGAGTCCTGTTGTTGGTGCTCAAATGCCCCAACCTGAAGCTTAGGAAGCCGTCCTGGGTGCACATGCCCTTAGCCATGATGGTGTACACTCTGGTGGTGGTGTCTTACTTCCTCATCACTGGAGGAATAATTTATGATGTTATTGTCGAACCTCCAAGCATTGGCTCTATGACAGACGAATATGGGCATCAGAGACTACTAGCTTTCTTGGCCTGCAGGGGCTATCTGATGGGTTAGAGTGTCTTTTGAGAAGAAATCCGTGGATACTGGATTTGCTCCTGTTATTAAAGTTTTAAAGGCTGTACCAGTCCTCCGATGTGAAATATGGAAAAGGATAAAAAGTAGCAGAAAAGATGCCTTAATAAAAAATGTGGGAAGCATGTTAAAGCTTGAACTAGAATATCTTCTTGGTACCAAAGAGACGAGCTTATCACAGTATTATTTTCCTGCTGACCTATACTGATGTACCAATGTTAAGTGGCATTTCACAGTTTTTCATTTCTTAAAGAAAATATACTCCATTTCTACAACTATAATATTGAATAGAGTGATTTTTTTCTACAATCCCAATAACATTTTTTGGAGATGACATTTCTGACTTTCAGAAATTAATATAAAATCAGGAAGCAACATCTTGTAAGCTGAGAACTCTGGACAGCTGATAAGCTTTACCTAAAGTGCTTTACCTTTAAATAGAGTGTGCGAAAGTATATTATTTCAGATATGTATGTAAGACTGTTTCCTGAACAATAAGTGTATGAAAGGAGCAGAAATAAACAATTTTCTAATACCTCTAAAAATAAATAAAATAAAATAAATACACTTCTGATCAGAATCAGATCTTTAGATCTATAAAACCAAATGAATGCAATGTTCTAATCTCAAGTTGTTTTTCTGGTAGAAAGACACACCGGAAGAGTAATCATTTACCCCTGGCAGGTTAGCATATTACTGAGACTATTAACATCTTTAATAATGAAACAACACACTTTATTGCAAATATAGGGAATAAAGCAGCTTCCCCAGGAATCTCTGAAAGATGATTCAGGGAAACAAATTCATGCTATTTTGTACATAATGCAGAAAAATATATCATACTCCTATGGTCTATAAATAATTGCCAGTCTGGCCTGGCCAACAATTTTGATAATAGTATCTCTTAAATAAATATAGACAGGAACTGCCTTTCAATCCAGAAAGTATTCTAGCCCCATTTTAAAAGCAGACATCAGTGCTCGCTTTGGCAGCACACAGACTAAAAGCAGACATCAGAGCCTGGCTGTGACTAAATGAAAGGGAGAGGGGAGAAGACAAACGAGCCTGAAAACTCATAATTCAAGTTCATTCTGAGTGAGTTCCTTGATTCTGTTCATGCAATGATCAATGGCATTAATGAGTAAAGGGATCCAACTATCTTCTGGCTGTGGGGTCACATGACTTGCTCTGTGAATGGAATGGGAAGAAAGAGAAGTCAAATTTATTTTACTATCAAGAGAAAACCTATCCTCAACAGGGAGCACAGAGGAAACTATAGTAAGAAAAGGCAAGTTTTTTTGCAGAAACTCAACTGCTCCACAACTAAAGTTGAAAGAAAATATCATACCCACTTCTTGAAATGGAGTTTGGGTATTGAGAATGGCTGGATAGGTTTATTCTCAAAAAGCTATTTGGGGAGAAGTCCTCATACTTACTTTGTAATTTCAAGTGCCTTCTTTAGAACAGACACAAGTTTTGCAGACTAGAAAAGAAACAAAGAAGTTCTATTATTATGGTAAGGGCTCACCCTGATTACGGATTCTTTTCTATTTAGCAAAACCTTATTAATACTGTTGCTGTAACATTTTAAAACATTTTTCAAGTTTTAAAATATTTTTCAATAAAAAGAAAAAAAGCAAAAGGAAGACTATAACCTGAATTTGTCCCAACCACTGATAGGTCAGACTACATAGTAAAAATAACTAATGTTTCTCTTTCGAAAAGTCTATGTACAGAATTTTAAGAACACCAATGACAAGATAACATGAAGATGTATGTATGCCACCAATATATAATATATATTTAAATTTTTCATTTGGGGATAATTGACAAGGCATATTGCTAAAGATGTTTATTTCTTAGGAAGTCAATTTTTAAAAAGTGAATACAAATAAAAAAGTTAATGCCTAAAAGGATTCTACTTCAAGGTATTTGCACATTGTGAAGATACATTTGATGAATCTAATTTCCACTATCTGATTTATCAAATACTATTAAGACTGAAACACTGATTATAAAATATAAGCCATTTGACAGTTTTACTTCTCCTCCCAATAACATTACAGATAAGAATTTGAGTTTGTAAAAATGAGAGAATAGAACTCTCTCTAGCACAGAACCTTGAACTTGAATGAATACAATAATATCAGATTTTTATAAAGAGCTTGACCCTCCATGGTCAAATCATACAACATGTTTCTATTAGAACAGAGTATGTTTCTGGAATATTTATTTCGACCTACAGTAGAAAGTAGAAGTGTGTGACTTCAGGTTGAGAGGATCCAAAAGCACTGCAGTAATTAAGACTTTCTTTTCAAAGCAGCATTTTCCAAGGTCTTTGAGTTTTTCTAAATGATTACCCAAGTCATTATAAAAGAGTACTCTCAGAGCTCATACTTATAATAATTCAACTTCAGGAAATATTTATCAAGCACAAAGGTAAAAACTGTGACATTACTGTTGTACTTACATCCAAGTGTAACAAGTAAATATATTCCCTATAACTTAAAGGAAATACTTTAGTATTTAGTATAGTGAAATCCTACCATTTTGGTCTACCAATGTAGGTACTTACACTGATTCGCACAGTCAGGTGGCACACAGGTGGATATATGCTCAGAGCCAAGTCATCCACACTAAGGGCAGAAAGCAAAAGGAATCATTAATGAAAGAAGAAACAATGTTCAGCTAGGTGATTTTCATTACACAACTAAGGCTACAACTAGTAGGAAAATGACTGTCACAGAAATGCCTATCAGTTCCTTAAATTAGGCAACCAATAAAGAATCAATTCAGTGGATATTTACTCAACACATACACACCCTATTTCACTAGGAAGCTGGGGGGAAAAAACCCCTTGGACTGTAGAATGGGACATGATTAACTCAGTTAAAAATGGAAGGATCTGAAACTACCAATTTAATAACTAATACAGGTGAAGTTCATCTATAGAATGCCACTAACACGAGCACCACTTTAACCAAGTGATCAAATTTAGTACCACCAATAATGGGACAAACTAACATCATTTTATCTCCCCTAGGTGACACAATGAGAAGCACAAAACTATTGTACATTCTTGCCAAACAATGTTTAACCTGAATATACTACATAATCATGCACATGACTCCAGATTATTAGTCTATGAGACAACTGACCTGGATTCTTTAAAAATGTCAACATCAAAAAAAGACTAAAAAGGACAAGGACTGTTCTAGTTGCAAAAAAACTAAAGAGATGACAACCAAATACAATGACACCCTAATGAAGCCCTGGATTAAAGGAAAAAAAAAGGAAAAAAAAAAAGAAAATGAAAAAGCTGTGAGAGACATTTTAGAGACACCTGGGGAAATTTGAACCATAGATAATATTATATTCAATATTAAACTTCTTAGATGTAATAGTAAGAAATAGGGGTGAAATGTCATCAATGTCTGCAACTTACTCTCAAATGGTTTAGGGGAAAAAATGGCACATCTATCTGTAGAGAAATAAACCACTATAGAAAATAATGTGAACAATAAGTGAATCTAGGTGAAGGATGTGTGGGTGTTTGCTGTAATACCTTTTCAACTTTCCTGTAGGTTTGAAAATTTTTAGAATAAAAAACTGGGGAAAAAACCTTGGGTGACAGCACAAGCAGAGATCAGAATGCTGCTGCTCAGACGTTTCAAGTGGGGCTCACACTTACCTAGGGCTGATCTCATCAGAAATATCCACAATGTCATCCAGCTGGGCCACCTGATCCTTCTTCCCATTCTCTGCCACTGAGATCCGAATTTTCTTCAGGCAGGCTTTGGATGCTCTTACCAGAGCAAGGCATGGGATTATGAGCTCCTGATCTTCCTCTGACCAATATAAGTCCTGATTGTTTGGACACCCTAAAATATCACCCTCTTCAACACTGTGGTTGTCAGAGTTGTCCTCCTCATTGTCATTCAAGAGGCCACAGTAAGGGTCACATTCTTCCACAGCCTAAAACATAACATGATTTATATGAATGCCAAAAAATAAAAAGTGCCTATTTGTACTTTCAGCATCATGTCTGAGTTGTCCCAAAACCTCAGTCAGCTGCTTCACTAATGGCTAGAGTTGGATCACTTTATAAACCCTCTCACTCTCCTAGTCCAGCAATGGAACAGAGGGGAGTGATACTAAATCACATACTGGCATAGGGTGGGAGGTAGGAAACAGGAGTGAGGTGGGACCTATTTGGTCAATGCTTAGGATATCTCTCTTTATAACCAATTCTCATCTACTAGCCAGAGTAGCCTTGCAATGGCCAGCAAAGACAGAGGTCCTCTTACTTGCTCCATTTCCTCATGTGCATCCTTCACTAAATCCACACTCTTTGTCAGCATTAAAAGGGCTGCAGCTTTGTTGTCTGTGAAGGAAAAATCAGAAGCACTACAATTAGAAGAGAAACTCAACAAGTCTCTTAAGTCTGTAAAGGGCAACCAATGAGTTTCTCATTTGAAGGGTTGAGTGCCAAGGACAGTCAATGATGGTGGCAGTTTAAAGTAAAATTCTAATACACATCCTCTAGGTACCCAGACAGAGGGTTAAAAAGCTTTTCATCATTCACCACAAGTAGTAAAATGGTCACATGGTTTCTCATCATGGTCCTCTTGGATGATCACTGCTTTTGGCCTAGCTGGGTATACCTCACAACTGCTTCAGTGTGTCCCATAATACTGCTCCTGGGGCAGGACCAAGAGAACAAATCACATTTGTTCGACAAAAGACAGAGCCGCAGCAAGAGGGGAGTTAGAATTTAGAAGCATGAGAGCTAAAAAGACTAGCAGAAAGTATTAATATCTATTTTTTGATGCTGGTGATAAATTATATTTATTCCACTAAACTCTTCATATAAGTTAAAATACATACATGGTACAAAACTGGAAGCTACTGTGAGAGGCCTGTCTGCTTTGGCCAGTAGAGTCAATGGCCCACTTCCCTTTCTTACCCACCTCTTGGTATCTGAGGCACCTGCTGGCATGCAGCCCAGACATTGTTACAGGAAATGAGGTCATTGTTCTCAGGGCTGAGGAAAAGAATCAATACGATATATAAATAATTTAGGTTCGCGTCTCCTAAAAAAATCCTTCCTCCTGGTCATTTTTATGTTACTAGTAACTTTGCTGTTGAGATGAGTTTTTTCCCCTCCCTAAAACAAGGAAATCCATTAACTGATAACTCAACTGTGGCATCACTACCTCTGAGCTGGATTGATGTAAAGCACTTCCACAAGCTGAGCCATGCCATCCACGATGTCCACAGTGGCGCTCCGAACCAGCTTTCTCAGGGTGATTCCTGTAGCCAAACCCAAAGACTAAGCAGCCTGGTCTCCTTTCCAAAAGTCACCAACTGCTCTCCTGAGAGTCTAAGTACTACAGAGCTTGAGGTAACGTGCACCCGCATGCTTTAACTGGAGTGCCAACACAAAACATAGGTCTAACTAATGTATCCATGCCATTTTCTTGTACCTCCACCATTACTTGAATGCTGTTCTACAAAAGAGATCTGGAACAAAATCTTTCCATGACAGCATATATTCATTAATTAAGGACAGTGGTCCCTTGACACTTGTGCATAAAACACCTAAAGTTTAAACCATTTGCAAGTAACCTTAAAGATCTATGAGACATGTATTCATTTGTAATTCTAGCATGATTATAATTAAGGTGTAGATCTACAGGCAGGGCTGAAGGCCACTTAACCTAAAAAGGAGCTCCAAAACATGGTGTAATGTAATATGGGTGGAGGAGACTGGGGATGGCCTGGGCCTGGGTCTAGGTTGAGATCCGGCCAGCATCTCTGGTGGTTATAATGGATTAAAGAGGGAAGAGCCAATGAGAATTAAAAACTTATATTCAGACAAGAGTCAGGCAAGACAGGAGAGATAGGAACATAGCCCCTATACCTAAAGTCTTATTGATAGAGGTTATTTACATTATAAAATTATCTTTGCATTTTATGGGAGAAGTTACACATGCTCAAACTGAGGAAAAGGTAAAAGTCTCAGGACATAATCTGTTCTAATAGCAAAGATCTACCCTATAAAACTGAATGCTTATGTGTACATAGTGGCTTACCCTGATCCTTGGGAAGTGAATAGTATACTGCAATAATTGCTTTGATGGCAGCACGGACTTGTTCACAGAACCTCTGGGTTTCCTATGAGGTGATGGACCAATTTCAGAATGAAGAAAGGAAATAGGTATTAGATCAATGTGGTCAACGCTTCCATTGTGGAAGAAAGTAGACATCTGTAAGGCATTATCAAATACTTTCTGAAGTCCTATTATGAGTTAGGCCTTGTGCTGTTCTCACTACATAACAGAGAGGAGTTAACTGGATACCAGGTACTGAACTGATAACTCAATAAAGCATTAAGAAGTAGCTAAAAAAAAAATTATTATTGATATCACCCTATCTTAGATCAGGAGTTGACAAACTATGGCCCACAGGCCAAACCAGGCACACTGCCAGTTTTGTACGTAGTATTACTGGAACACAGCCATACTGCACTCTTTCATTTATATATTATCTATAGTTGTGTTTACACTACAAGAGCAGAGTTGAGTAGCTGGCCTACAAAGCCTAAAATATTTACTATCTGGCCCTTTACAGAAAAAGTTTGCCAATTCTATTTTAGACCATTAACAAGGTATCTTTCTAACACCTTCACAATATACCTAAAGATAATTAGTATGGGCTCTACAATGCTCCATGTTGATTATTTTCCTTCTAAGCAGTCACTGGCTTTTTCTTATCTTCCTTGTCCTTACTTCGCTGCTAAATTCTAAGCCAGTTCTATGTAAAATGTGATCTACAGATTGGTGCTACTCCATAAACTATTTGTTACCAGTCTGGGATAAATAAGTAAAGTAACTGAGAGTGCTTAGAGATTTTTATGGCAATTTGACATTGCTTGAACAGTCAACCACATAATTTTACAAAAATATTAGTCTATATGGAAATAGAATTAAAAATAAAACCATTCTTCAGTAAGACTAACATGCTGAGATTCTAAGAAAGCAATTGTGATTCAAATAAAACCAAATTCTGAAACCATTGACCTGAGCATGTACAGAAAAATAGTCCTATGGCATCCTCACGGTATCTTACTAGCTGTGAATTTTAGCAGCAAGCCCTAAGTGTATTTGAAAGAAAGGAGTCGACAGATAAGAAAAATAAGGTAATATTACTACTTCCTTTAAAATAAATACTGAGTTTCTTCTACAAAGCTTTTAAAGTGCTCTCATACAATTCATCTCTTATTTGCACATCTCTGAATTATGTAGGGGGAGAGAGTTTATTGTAGGGGGAGAGAGTTTATCATTGTAGGAGCAGCAAAAGAATATTTTTCCATTTCAAAACATCTGGATATAGAAATTGAGAAAGAGAATAAAACTATTGACTTTATGAAAATCAAATAGGGCAATGAATATGCCATTTCAAAATAATCTTATCCCAAATTAAGTATACCTAGCTCTAGAAAAATTGGGCATAAGGCATAGGGCATACCTGGTTACCGCTGCCATGTTTACTTTCATTAGTTTTATAATAAAGGGTTATTAAAAATGCATAAATTTTTGTTCTAGCAATTCCACTTACTGGAATTTTTTTTTACTAATATACACATATACACAAAGATTGTGTTAGACAATTTACCACAGCACTGTTTATAATACTGCAAGTTGGAAACAGCTTAAATGTACACATAGAGTATTGGTTAAATTACGGTTAAATGCACTACACTGAATGTCATGTACTTTACTGAATACCATTACAAAGAAGTGAACTTTATATGTGCTGCTGAGAATCACTTTGCAAGCTATATCGTTAATTTTTTTAAAAAAGGCCCAGAAAAGTGTTTATGGTATCCTATTGTTTATGTAAAAAAAAGCAATCATATACACATAAGTGTGCATATGCTTAGAATAGATATGAATAATTCAAAAGGAACTGGGGAGGAAATAAATTTAGCACTTGATTTTGATATCTTTTCAATTTTATAATGTATACATTGTTCTTGAGTAAATATAAAAATAATTTAATATAAAAAAGGTATTGTGTAGTATAACAATAAAAAGTATAGGCTTAAACATCACATAGGCCTTAATTTAAATCCTAACTCCACTGCTTATTACCTTAACCTGAGCTTCTGAGCCTGCTTACTCATCTGTCAGATGGGGATCATATATGTGAAAACAAATAGCAACTGTTTTAAAAAATTATCAGAAAGTAAATAACCAGGACAAACTTCAAACTGAACCAATACTATTTAGAGGACCTGCCTACTCTATGCCTGGTACTGCACCTGGCAATGTGATCTTCACAACAATCCTGTGGGGTAAGAACTGCAACCTTATTTGACAGAAGGGAAGAATAAATCCCCTGGCTTGAGTGTAAAAAGTGGAAAGAAAAAGAGAGGATTCCTAAGGAATAACAAGGCAGCACAAGGATTCCAGGAAAGTAAAGCCTACCTGTGAGGACGGCAGTGGCAGTGGAAGTCGAGAGAAGACTTCCGTCAGAGTCGTGGCTTCCCTTGATACTTTCACAGCTGCCTCATCTTGGGGATGGGAGGAGGGATGACAAAGGAGGAGGTATGAGCCAGTATGTTAGTGGCAATGGGATAAGGCTGCAGCTGCGGCACCGACTATAAAAACAACGCGTTCCCTCTGCACCCTTAACCGCTGAGACTTCTCAAAAACACCTCCAAAAATCAATGCTTTATATTTCTACCTCTGAGGTACAGTTTGGGTATAATAAGGTACCCCCGCAGATAGGATGCGGCGGGGAAACGCGAGAGGTAAAGGGGTCTTCCTTCCTGGGAGAAGAGAGATGGGAGTCCCTAACAGGAGAGGCACTCACTGAGTCTTCTCCAAAACGTCTCCCGATTGAACTCCTTGGTGGTCTCCCGGGCTTCGCCGACTGGGTGGGTGTGGAGTGTGGGCCGGGCGGTGGCAAAAAGAAGAGGAGAAGTAAGCAGAGCCACCTCCCGTCCCCACCTCCTCAGCCTGGGCCGCGTCCCCACCGCCGCCAGTCTACCCCCTCTTCCCCACCCAAGCCTGCTCCTACGGTAGTCGGTCCCAACTGCGTCAGCTCACCCCGCACTTCTAGCAAGAGCAATCGCAGCTCCCCTGCTAAGTGCTGCAGCTGCTCCAATGGCGGAGCCAGGGGGGCGACTGCGGCTACAGGTGCAGCTGCGCTCGCCATCTCAGTAGAGCGACTAGGGCCTGTAGAGAAAAGCCGACACAGCCGCAGCCGGAGCCGCACTGCGGGAACCGCTTCACTTCCGGGAGTCACAGACCCGGGTGTCACAGACCCGGGTTAGTTTCCGGCAACAAAATGCCTGACCCCGCCTCAAAGGCCCGGCCACGCCTCCTCCACCGCCCCAAGACCGGCCGTACACGCAAGGGCCCGTCCGAGTAATTTCTTATTCATCATTCATTTATTTGATTGGTTAAAAACATCCCCAACTAAGGAATCAGGAAAAAGGGGCTGGGAGCTAACAGCGCAAGGGTAATCAAGGTCAGGCCCAAGTTCACACTGGTTCCCTGCTCCTAAAGGGGCAATCTTGACGGCTGCTGAGTTCCAGACTGTGATACGTACACTTTACATGAGGTAATCCTAAAAAAAAACATTGGGCCTCAGATGCGCCCATACACACTCAGACCCTGTCCGGTGGATCTAGTTATGAGGCTTTCTCTTCACAAAAGTAAATCAACCCTTTGCCTTCTTGGGGAAGGAAGGAATCATGGCATTATTTAGAGACTTTTCTGCAGTTCACTCTGCAGGAATCAGTATTGAGTAATCCTCCCAAATCCCAGGCATCCAAAGAGCAGCAGGTCCCTGAAGTTTGTCCACCAATATTGGCCTTCCACCTGCTGCTGGGTCAGAGACCTGGGCTTCGGAGGTAGATGGTGAGACTTGGCCTTCAGGAGCTCAGATGGCTTTTTAACTGCACTGTGAAGGTTCCAAGCTCATTGGAGTTCAGTGTCCACACGAAATAAATGAGAACAGGTGTCAGCAGTGTCAACCAGATCCTCAAAGGGGAGAAGAATAAAGCTATAGTGCCATATGTCATATGAAGAAAATAGCAGGAATAAATCTGCCAGAAGTAGAGCAGTAACATAAGAAGGTGAACAGGTATAATTTTTAGGTATTTTCCTTGACGGAGATGAGACCTGAAGTTGTGACCAAAGCACCTCTGCAGCAAGCTCCAACACAGGTAAGCCATCAAGGGGATGTTAAAAAACACCAGCTGGAAAACAGAGTAGAACAGAACCATTAGCTTACTAGCAAGTCCTCAGAGGGGGAAGGGTAGTGTCTCACTAATATATTATTGGTGCACCGAAGAATATGCTGCTTTCTCTCTTGGGGGTTAACTCTTTGATTCTTTATGCTTCAGTCACACTTGCTTATAACACTCACAACAGTTGACTTGTAGTTAGTTGTATGTCTGCCTGTATCCTTTTGTTCATCTTAAAGGCAGGTATCAATTCATTTATGTTGAAGCCCTTGATGTTTAAGGTGGAAATGAACTGAATATATGTGTATGTATACTTACACACATACAACACACACACTTGTTTTTTTTGGCAGAGTGAGAAGGGACTTGGATAGCAATATTTTTTTCTTCTGTCTGTATTTTTATTTGAAATAGCATGATGAGTGCTGGAATACAAAAGATTTAATTTATAATCCAAGTTTAGATGCTATATCATTCATTCATCAACCTATGTGGCAAGCACTGTGCTATACTCTAGGCTTGGGACATACTGGTGAACAAGTCAGAAATGATGCATCATAGAGCTTATATTCTAACTGAGAAACTAGAACAAAAACAAAAACAAAAATAATAATAAAAAATCATAATTACAGATTGTGAGAAATTCGATGAAGGAAATAAGTGGGTCACAAGTATAATTTGGAGATGAGTTCTCTTAGGCCTGAAGGACAAGATGAGTAAGTGAAAGGAACTACATTCCAGGCAGAAGAATCAAATCCAGAGGTGGGAGAGGTCTTGGCCTATTTGAGGCCAATGGGTCTGGACCATGATGAGCCAAGAGGGAATTGAGGCAGTCAGCAGGGCCCAGATCATTTTCTGCTTTCAAGGTTTTAAGCTGATAAATGAGTGAGCTAATTAAGATTTTAAAAGGACCACAGTCAATGCTCTGTGGCAAACTGACAGTGGGGAGGCAAAACTGGGGACCAGTTAGGGTAGTCATACAGTAGCCCAGGTAAGAAATAATTATAACTTAGACTAGGGTAGTGGCAATAGAGATGGAGAGAACTGGTGATTCAAGATATGTATTAGAAGTATTACTTGCTGATGAACTAGATATAGCATATGAGGGAAAGAGAAGAACTGAGGATACATCCTGAAGAAATAGGGTGAATTGTGGAGCCATTTATTAAAATTGCAAAAACTGAGGAGGAACAGATTTGGGGGTAGAAATTAAAGGTCCTGCAAGAGATAGACTATTAAGTTGATTATGCCATTTAGATATCTAAGGGAAGAAAGGACAGAGGAAATATAGGTACCTGAAGTGTAGATAAGAGGTTTAGATCAGAGATACAGATTTGGGAATCATGGGCCTAGATGATACATAAAATCCATTATTAATGTACTATTTATTCAAATATGAATATAAAGCCACCCTTTGGTAAGGCTCAGGTTTTTAATAGGTATATGAGTGCTTCTGAGAGACAACCTCCATTTAAATAACAGAAAACTGAACTGGACCCAGGACTTACGCAAATATGAAATGCTGCTATACAGAGAATGTTCTAGCCCATGATCGGTGTTTGCAGAGGTCTTTCCTATTTGTTTACCTCTAATCCTGCTGATCATGTTTTACTGCCCTGTTATGAGGCTGTAAACTCATTTCAAATGATGTTTTTGGATCTCTTCTAAAACTTCAGGTCATCTCTAGATTTTGGTCCATTAGTTCCAATAGGTGAGTAAAATAAATAAATTTTTAGGTAAATACCTTTCAAACCTATTTATAGAGATTTGCTACAGGTCGGGGTTTTGTTTGTGTATTTGTTTGTTTTAAAGGAATCTCAATCCAAATGTAAACTCAATGTATCAGAGTTTCTCAAAGAAGTATACTAATAAAACATCACTAGAAAGCCAAGGTCTGGTTTTGCCTAGTGCAACTTCCACTGGAAAACTGATCCACTTTTCTTGTGTCTATTTTTCCTTTACTTTCTCTGAAATATTTTCCTTCTTCATTATCATAATCTATTTTGGTTTACTCAGAAGTCTATCATTTATTCTACCACAAGCCCCTTAATTTTTTTTTGTCAATGAAAAGCACAGTAAAACAAACAAAAAACAAAACCTCTTTCACCTCTTCTAAATCCTGCCTGCCAAAAATGTACTTTAGATGTTTAAAAGAATGGTGGAAAAGAGAGCTTAGGAAGTACTCAAAAGGTAAATGAAACACCAGTTATTAAATACTGCACTGCCAGTAAACTAGGACACATGATCTATGGTGTTCAATTTGAGATTTTGGATTTAATTCATAAGTGTTATGCAATTAGTCCAACAAAGCCAAGATGCTCTTAAATTGCATTTCTGACTTCTTACCTGGAGAATTCCAACTACAAATGTTACACTGCCTTGTAGGAAATGCCCATCAACAAAGATCCCAAAGGAAAAGCAGCAACCCATTTTGCCTTTAGTAATTTCACCAATAAACCATGGTCCTGAAGAGGCAATGGAGAGGAAAGAAAATTAAAGAACTATGACTTTATCATGAGATGCATTTACAGGAATAACAAAGAAATATGAGACTAAGCATCTATAAGCATTTTATTTGCATAGCTTTTTTTCTTTACTGATCTCTATGTTGTACCTGATGTCCTAGCTAACCAACTATTTGCACTGTTGCTCCATATTTGTCTGGATCATAAAACCATCTGAGTACATGCTATACCTGGAATATTTACATAGCTTGTAGATTCCAGAAATATACTAGAATACATTCACAAATTTTAGGAGATTCTGTTGCAATAATAATCCAAATATAATGCATTAACATTTCCTTTAAGAAGCAGGAGGTATTCCTCAGTTAATTTTCCAGATAACTGATTTACTCCTTTAAGCTATAAAACTTCAACCACTTTCATTCACCTAAAATGCACTTTTATTTCTTATTAACAAATGTATTTTAACCTTTTCTTGCTGATCCATAGTCATTACTTTGTACATTATGTACACTGGGTGAATGTATACAGTTTAACTTGCTTCTTTATTTTTTCATCTATAATGCCAGAATGACTTTTTTCTCTTCACTACTATTATTTACTGCCTCTTCTCAGTATGCAGGTTTCTGATATTATCTTATTGTCAAGAGTGATTAAGGGATAGTCAGATTTCCTTTCTCAAAATGCAAATATCATTTGCTGGTAAGAGTAGAGTTCAGCTTTAGAAAGTCATAGGTAATTTTCTCAGATATATGTTATATGAACTCCGTTGGATACAAATTAGTCTGAAAAAGTGTATTCTCTTCAAGTGTCAGTTTTTAAAAATGGAGCAACTTCTGCCATGTTTTCTTTTACAGCCAGGAACCAAATCACTTGCTTTGCCTCCCTCCTAGTGTAAGACAAGTGTCTAAAACAACTTCAACCTATCTTCTGACAAGAAAACTGACCACCAAAGGGGAATCGGCCATAGCTTGTTATACAGTATCATAAAGTGTCATATTTTTCATTTTACTACTTTGTGTTCTCTGGTGAACACATGAGAAAAAATGAGAAAAAAATCCAAAGGTAGAATAAAAGTATAAAACAAAGACTAAGCAACATATGGCCTAACTGATGTGTTCAGTCACTATGGTACATTAGTAAAAAGCTTTAAAGAGAGACTCACAGTGCTTTCTGCTGCCATAAGTGGCTATGTGACTTTGTAAGGATTCGGTTTAATAATTAATGTAACAGAAGAGCTCAGATCTGCCTGAAATCACTGCCTATCTCTGTTTCTCTCTTTTCTCAGCTGAGTTTTTAGGAGTTATGCATTAGTAAATTATTCACTGAACCACATACTGGGCATTGTGCTTAGTGCTGAGCACAAGGGTGAATAAAATAGACATCAATGGATATTCTAATAAGGGGAGAGATGATCACAGAAGATAATCATAAATTCTGATAAAATAATGACAGAAATAAAATGCATGATGAAATAGGATAAAACTTTAAGGTAGTCAAAGAAGGCTGCTCTGAGGAGATGACAATTAAGCTGAACTTCTATTTTCTATTAGGTTTCCATACAAATTCTGCAATGGTCTTCTAAGCACCCTTAAGTTTAACTATATGTCCTTTAAACATGTTAGGAAAGAATTTTATTTCCTAAGATCAATCCCAGGAAATGACTTATGAAGGAACCATATGCCATTTGTTATGCTCTCAAGAGCCTATATGATTCTATTGTTAAAATTCTCATATTTTTTGGCAGAATTCTCCGCAATCTCAAGTTTCCTAATTGACTTACCCAGCACTGTATATAGAGTCAGCAACAACACAAAATAGTAGAAGATATTTATTTTGCTCAAGACATGAAGGGAAAATGAAGTCAAATTTATAAATCCTGGAGGCCCTAAAGAGAATACATTTGAAAAATCCAATGAACACATGCAAAATTCGATTTCTTTATACCATTTTCTAGAAGACATCCATGGGATATCTACTAAATATGCAACAAATTTTTTGTTATATGGTAACTATACAGATGACACCACTTTAAATTCATAAGTTGGCAGGAATCCTGATAAGCCAATTCACTTAGAATTGCAGAGGGTAGGAAGTTAATTTCATACAACACCTGATAATGCATGACTTCTTACTTTGTGTATTATAAACTTGCTATTCATTATTGTCTTGGCTTCTTTCTTGTTTTAGTCTGGTACTTCTCAAAGTAGTAATCTACATATCCAACTATAATTATTATTTATTGTAAATAAATAATCCTTTAACCTTAGAGGCACCTATGCTTTAAACTTTAAGCAATGATTCTGTACTTTGGCTGCACATTTTAATAACCTGGGGGAACTTTTAGAAAATACTAATGCCCATGTCTTACCCTCCAGAGATTCCGATTTAATTGGGGTAAGAGATTCTGATTTAATTGGCCTAGGAAAAGGGAAACTTAGGCAAAAACTCAAGTGATTCTAAGCAGCCAGGACTGAGAAATATAGCTTTAGACAGAGCCATGCTTCTCAGCCTTAAATGCACATTGGAACCATCTGGGAGCTTTAAAAAATACTGATGCTTAGGGTCCTACCCCTATAGAGATTCTGATGTAATTGGTACCCTGTAGACACTGAGGTTTTAAAAGTTCCCCCAGGGGATTCTAAGGTGTAGTCAAAGTTGAGAAGTGCTGTTTAAAGAAAAGAACAGACCTACAGTTGGAAGACTTGGGTTTTGAGTCTCTCTGTCTCTTCTCAGCTATGAGACTTTGGACAAGTTATATAACCCCCAGTCCTTAGTTTCCTAATCTTTAAATTGGGAATAATAATACCTATCTCACAGGATGGTTATAGGGATTAAGTGAGATAATGCAGGTGAAAATATGTTGTAAATTTTAAATGACTACACAAAGATATTGGTATCTCTACATAACGAGGTTGAGACCCTCCCTCAAACATTTATTTATTTACATAATGAGCAGAAAATATACGTGCACAATAATATTTTTTGAACTTTTTCATAGAAGTTTTAAAAGCATATTAGCAGAAAAACACCCAGTAGGATGTCTACACTACCTGTTCAGTTAACCATTTTACTGTTTAATCATTACTACAATACTCCCCTCCCCCACAATCAGTTCCTGATCCCAGAGATTTCACCCAAGCCAGGGAGGGATAAGGAAAATTTTATTCAATAAGAATTTGTTGTCTATTACGCACAACTCTGTGCTGGGTGCTGTAAGAAACAAACAAGACATAGAAAACAAGAGCCCCTATATTGAGGAACTTAAAATACAGTTAGGTTGAGGAGAAAATGTATGTGCATTTGAAGTGGTTATGTAAAGTCAAATTATTGGCTAATTATGTATCAATTAATCATCAGGAAGGATGATAGGGATTCAGAAAAGGAAGAGCTCATTATGACCTGGAATGGTTGGAAAAAATGGTATAGAAAAAGAGGGTTGGAGGTAAGCCATAAAGGAGACTAAAATTTGAATAAGTTTAGAAAAATAATTTAAATTAGGTAATAGCCTGGGCAAAAGCACAGAAGCAGAAATGACCATGGTATATATAGGAAACAGTGAAAAATTATCTAGGCTGAACTATAGGTAACTATATGGTTGAAGATATGGTTAGTTAGATAAGACCAGATTGTGGAAGATCTTTACTATTTGGCAGAGATGTTTGGTCATTTTGAACTATAATGTGATCCCCACCCCCCTCATTTTGGTTAAGCCTCATTTTACTGCCATGCAGCAGCAGAATATTGAAGTTTTGTTTGTTTGTTTGTTTAATATAGAGTACTGTGGAAAAAGTATTACAGAGCTCACAGAGCTCAAAGACAATTTATATTTATCACTTGGTAATAGTGAGGACATTATGTGATACTTTAAGGTCTTCCAAGAATAAAAGGGCCAAGACTAACCTTTAAGCTCTAGATATCCTCGATGCCTAAAAGTTAGGAGAATGGAGAGCTGAATCAGCACAATCATCACAAAAAGGACCCGGGCCTGCAGAAAAATAGATGTTAACATGAAACAAATACATGGGTACAGCTTCAGTTAAGGTTTTTTAAAATGACCTCATTAACAAAAAAGGAAATGACATCATTAGCAGAAATTATTATATAAGAAAAATATATGGTCAAAGAAAATAAAACATCTGATACACCAAAAAAGAAAATTTTAAGTTGCTTCAGTATTACTCTTTCAGAATTTGGATACTCAGACCAATGTTGAAACTAAGTAACTCTATACAGTTATATAAAATGATCAAATTAAAATAGTCCACTTTCATTGTACTGAAGAAGTATATATAATTTGTTTTGTTTTATTTAAAATGGGGTAAGAGTAAAGAAAACAGTACACAGTACACCACAGGTGAGTGAACAGAGACTGCATTTTTTTTTGCTTTCTCCATCAAGAAGTCATTCTCTTGGAGGTTAACTCACAGTAAAGAGACATGTAATCTAGGTCCTTGTTTCTCAAAGTATGGTCCCTAGATCATCATTGGAATCACCTTGAGCCTCTCAGGAATGCAGAATCTCAGGCCTCATCTCAGCCCTACTGCACTGGAATCTGTCTTTTACTAATATTCCTAGGTAATTTATAAGAACATCAAAGTTTCCGAAGCCTGGTCTAAGTAACTACTGAAAATCCCCAAAATAAAAATAAATGACATAAAAAAAATTGTAAAAATGAGATACAAACATCTATTAGTCATATTTTTTAAAAGCTCATGCAAGTAAAATAATAATCGATTCACATTTTAAGTCTGTGAGTATATATAATAAAGCTACCTCTGGGAGATGAAATTAAAGGAGGTTTAAATTTTCTTCTTAGCATTGTAGTGTATATCTTTTGTATATTTTATGTCAGGTGAGATCTAAGGAAAACAGTATAAATTGCTACAGCTTCTCTGGAAGACAATTTGACAGCAAATATCAAAAACTGAAAAAAAATACCCATTTATTTGTTCAAGAAATATTGATTGAGGGTCTACTCTCTGTTAGTCATACCAAAGATCCTTGCCCTTGCTGGGCTTATGTTTTACTGAGGCAGGCTAGACAAAAACCAATGAATATAATAAATAATAAGTGATTTGTGCAATTATATAATTAATAAATAAAAAAAATAGAATAACGTGCCTATTCTTTCATCCAGCAATTCACTTCTAGGAATTTATATATGCAAAAACTTAGTTACAAAGCAGTATTTATATAGTAAAGGGAAAAACTGGAAACAAATGTCCAACAATAGGGAAGTGGTTAATGTGTATCTCTTCCAACATAATGTAGCCAATAAACATCTTGTCATAAAATAATACAAACTAATGTGAGACAACAGTCAAAACAAATTTCTCAGTGGAAAAAAATCAGACAACAAAAGAGAAAAGTTCATTTACCACTTTGTATTAAAAACTCATATACAAGTGTATATGAAAGAAAAATAGAGAATATCATAATGACAAATACAATGATTATAATGGGTAGTATGATAACATAAAGATGTGGGGTTGATTTTACTTTATTTCTAAATTTTCCAAGTTTTCTACATTTAGTGTGTATTATTTATGTAGGAAGAAACAATATTTTTAAAAGATCCTTAATCATGAATCTAATTTATATAAATTAATTTTTTTAAAAAAGATCCTTAATCCAATTTAGCACAGTTCCTATAATTCCTTCAGTTATCCTAGTTTCATGGCATTCGTTAGAACCAGGTCCCCAAATAGTTATTAATTGTTCATGCTTTTACTTCTTTTAATTCAAATCAATATAAAAGCATTTTGTTCTTCAAGATGAATAACTAAACTTTTCATGTCATAAGGTTCAGCTTTCTCATCACATGATTATTACGACTTCGGATCTACCAAACATATAACATTTAGTTGAATTTACTCACCACCATGCAGTGGTTAGTAAGAAGAATAAAAGATGCCAGAGGGTCAAATCTGAGATGAATATCTTCTTGAAGAGAAAATATGTGGTGAACACTCTTACTTCTTCCAGCAGAATCCTAGTTACAAGCACAGCAGAGGAGTAATTCCCTTGCTACTTTTTTTCCAATTTACTTTTTATTCTTCCTATAAGCACTTTAAATGGAACGTTAAAACCTTATAATTCTAGGTTTAAATTAGAAATATCACCATGTACTCAAAATTAGTTTCTCTTTTAAAAATATGTATTTCCATTTGTTCACTGAAAAAGCCTAGAAAAGGCAACACACAATAGCAATGAGCTAGCTGGGCTAGTGCCAATGGCCTCACAATACCATTTCTCACTATAAGGAACCAGCATTCTTTAGAAGAATGGCTGATTCCACTTCTTAAGAAGTGCACAAGAAGAGCTTGGAATATCTTGTCATACCAGAAAGCAAGAAAAGTAACAGAGACTACTCGGATTATATCAAAGGACTTAGTGGTCAACTTGGTGAAGCTCCCACTAGCCAAAGAGGAAAACATTTGAGCATCGAAAACAATAAATGAAATGGATTGAAACCTACTAAATATGTTTCCTTAAATGTTGAATTCATAATGATACTAAAAATAAAAGTCTTGTTTGGTTACCTTTGGCAGATGCTAGAGAAATCAACTCATTATTCTGAAAACTGGTTTAAAAAGGGGAGAGGATGGGAAGAATTATGAATTTATCCTGCCTTTGCTATATGAACTCTATATCTGGGTACCAAATAGATGAGGAAAGTGTTTTCTTTATGAGACCATTCTAAATAACACTCATATAATAAGGAGCGGCAATTTGAATATTGCCATTTTATAACTCTAATGAAATAATAGATCTAGGCAAAGATCATCAATAGCTGTTAGAAATCCTTCAGTGAAAAGCTGATTGGGTACTTCATAATGAATGGAGAGATAAGCCAGCAGTGTGTTAAAGCTGATTTGACTGACTCACAAAGGCCAATTGTTACCTTTTCAGGAATTTTGCAGGCCAGTTGATGTTGTATTTGTAGTTTAAAACTAGATATGGTAGGAATATTTATACTATGAGCCTTGTCTAGATTCTGATTTGAACCAACCAAATGATATATGTATGTGTGTGTATATAGATACACGTATATAAACATACATACAATATATATATCTAACATATATATGAAAATTGGGAAAACTGAACAGTAGTTGGATAGTTTGATATTAAAGAATTTTAATTTTTTAGGTGTGATATGGTATTTTGGTTACATTTTTAAAAATAGTCCTTATCTTTTAGTGATTCATACTGACAGATTTACATTAAAAAATGACATCATGGAGCAGGAAGGAGAGAAGCAGATGAATAGATGAAACAAGATTGATCATGAATTAATAACTGTTGAAGTTGGCTGATTGATATATTATAGTATTATCTCTTCCACATATCTAAAAAATTTCCCATCATCAAAAAGTTTATTTATAGTGAAAAGAACTTGTACTGGTGTTTATCAAACTTTGATTGCACAAAATGTTCTTACTTTAAAGAATAAGTTCTTTTTTCAAGGCAGAGATTGTCTTTAATTTCAAAATTTGGAAATTTCTAGAGTCTTTAAATTGCCAAAATAGATACAACAATCTAAAATACTGGTTCTCAAACTTTAGTGCACATCAGAATCACTTAGAGGGATTGTTAAAACAGATTGTTGGGTCCCATCTCCAGAGTTTCTGATTCATAGGTTTGAGATGGGACCTGAGAAGCTGCATTTCTAAGAAATACCCAGGTGATGTTGATGATACTAGTTCAGGAACCACACTGAAAATTGATCTAAAGGTCTAGTTGCTACTAGGCTGCACAGAACCTATAGATATTCAATAAATATAGTGAGTAGGTAAAATACAAGATAATAAATTGATGTTATCTCTCATAGATTTTTCTCTGACTTCTCTATATAGCATAATGTATTTAAAATGACAAAGTTTTCCCATTGATGAATGAGAGAACCAGGTTCCCTATTTAATATTCAGTAGACTAATTTTTTAAAGTTATACACATATAGACAGAAAATAGATCATTGGTTGCCTAGAAGCGAAAGTGGAAAGAATGCAGTTAAAAAAGAGCACAAGAAAACTTTTGAGGTTGATGTATCACATTGAGTATAGTAACAGTAATATAACAGGATGTATATGTATGTCAAAACACACCAAGTTGTACTCTTTAAATAGCATACCTCAATAATGTTGCAAGAAATGTTAAATATAAAAAAAGTACACCTGATTTCATAGTTTTACTAAGGATTCAAGTAAGCAGCCAGAAATGTCTCAAGGAATGTGAATATGGTTTTTTCTTCATAAAACTACAGAAGCTGGGGTTCTGAAGCAATCCAAGGATTTGAGGGTTCCCATTCCTAAAGTGAGATCTCCAAGGGTTGTTCCTACTTCTTCCCCATAACTATAAAGATAGGGAACATTCCAGAAAGAAATGAAGAGTTTATCGCCAGCCATCTTTCCTTCTACGTCTTCCCTGTGTTTTTTCTTCCTCCTAAGCAGAACACTTTATAGATGGGTGGCATTGCAAAGTGCCTTCTCTTATTTCCTCATCTATGAATTGGGGATAAAACTACCCACAATATAGGATTGTTATACGAATTAAGTAAAAAATGTGTCTGGCATCTCCTTGTGGTGGTGGTTGGCGGCGGGGGGGCTCGGTTAATAGTTCCTTCCAGCTCAAAATCTTTCTCTATGACCAAAATAATAATAATAATAATAGTAATAATAATAATAATAATAATAATAATAAAAACAACAATTTCATGTGTTTTCTGAAGAATTACTTCATGTTTCAAATCAACTTAATATTAGAAGATTAAATATTTAAACTCTCATCAAATCATAAAATTGTAGAAAGTGACAAGATTTTTTTTATTTTAGAAACTAATTATTGAGCACAGTCTATCCCCAAAAGAGTTTTATAATGCTGATGAAACTGCTCTATTTTGGTAACGATGATCACTTTCTACTCTGGCAGATGCTGGTTAATTAAATGACCACACTCACCCCTCATCCCCCATCCCCCAGCCAGGTTGAATCAGAATAAGGCCAGGCAGACTATAATGCAAATGCTATAAATGCATACTCCCCAAACAAAAAAATTTTTTGATGCCTTGAATATTTTCTGTCCTAAAGTTTTCAAAATAGTGACACAATTTTCCTATACTTGGATATGGTAAAGGTATAGATACATAAATATATGTTTTCTGACTTATTCTATTATCTTTTGGTATATTGGGAAATTTTTTCCTATTACTAAAAGACACTGACCAAAGTTGGAAGAAAACAAAAGCATGATTCCCTAGGGATAAAATTACTCCTCCTGAGTGCCCATTTTAAGTACATACTAAATCCAATATATCTAAATTTTTTATTAAACTTAGTTCCATTTTTACCAACCAACTGAAAAAAAAAATCAGAGTTGGGCATGGTTACAACCTAAGCATTTACATACCAAATTGAAAATTACTAACTTACCTGGATGATTACTTCTATTTTATGTGAACTATTACTGAAGTTTCTTGGGTTCCACTTGAGCGTGAAAATAGGACCAGACAAATGAATAGCTTGACCTAAATGAACTCCATCAATCTTAACTGTGACAGAAGTAATGGAGGATAATGAAAAGGCCAAGACTCTAAAATAAGAGCATATATAAAACACATGGTTTTAGGTATTTATCACTCTTTTTATAAAGGAGAATAACCCTATAATAACTCCAAAAGATATAAGTACAGGCAAAACCATCACACTGTACAACTGTAGGGACCACTATTCTATATGATCTGACTTCTTTCTGAATGGTGGCTTTTGAAATTGTGTAATTCGGCAAACCTGATTTAGTGAGAAATTAGGAACTATTCTTTTACTTTTTAGAAAGGAAAATCAATTTTCTTTTGACAAATCAAGCTGGAGTAGATCCAAAGTCCTTTCTGAAGAAACTCCTAAAGTCCTGGTTTTTCTCATAGGAAGAGAATATAGATTAGACATCTCACTTTGTTAATCTAATATCAAGCCTACCATCTACTCATTTGGTTCCTATCCATCATTTGGTTCTTCTATCTACCTGGAAGAAGCAATGTCACAAACAAGGCTAAGGCTACCAGGCCCCAAAGAATATAAAGCTCAAATCTCATATCCAGCTCCTATCAAAAAACCTGACTGAGAGATGAATGTTTCACTTCACTAGTCATCAAAAAATATATATTAAAACAGCTTGATACAATTTTTTCCAGATTAAGTAGTAAATCTTTTTTAAAAATATAATATCTAATTATGGTAAGAGAGCTATGAAACTGGCACTCATATTGTCTGGTAACATATAAATTAGTATCCGTTTTAAAAAATATTTGGGGACCTTATCCACTGCTTGTGGGGATATAAAATGGTACAGCTGCTATGGAAAACAGTATGGCAGTTCCTCAAAATTTTAAATTTATAATTACCATATGATCCAGCAAACCCACTTCTAGATTTATACCTAAAAGAATTGAATACAGGGATAACAAATATTTGTTCAACCATGTTTGTAGTAGTATTGTTCACTGCTTTTTGGTCTTTTGGCTAAGATCAAGTGTAGTATCTGTACTTATCAACATAATCTGTATTTATCAACATAGTAGTATTGTTCATAGTAGCATTATTCAAATTAGCCAAAAGATGGAAGCACAAGTGTCTATTGACAGATGAATTGATAAACAAAATGTGGCATATACATACAATGGAATATTACTTAGCATTAAAAAGAAAGGAAATTCTGACACATGCTACAACATGGAGGAATCTCGAACACATTATGCTGAATGAAAGAAGCTAGTCACAGAATGACAAAGGATTCCACTTATATGAGGTACTTAGAGTAGTCAAATTCATAGAAACAGACGGTAGAATGCTGGTTGCCAGAAGTAGCAGGGAGACAGGGAGTTATTGAATGGGTACAGAGTTTGTTTTGGAAGATGCAAGTTCTGGTGATGGATAGTGGTGACAGTTGCACAATATGGATGCACTTAATGCCACTGAACTGTCTACCTAAAAATAGTTAAAGTGGTAAATTTTATGTTTTGTATATTTTACCATAATTTTAAAAAAAGGAATAACGCTTTTAGCTACAAAAAAAAATAATTGAACAATCTTTATCAAGTCATATAGAAATTCAAACTCTTTAACTTAGAATCCCACTTCTAGAACTCTATCTAAAGAAATTATTCAAATTAAGGAAGAATCTATATATACCAGATGCGTATCCCTAAGTTAGAAAAAAATCTAAAAGGTCATCAATAAGATATGAAAATGGTTAGGTAAACTGTGGTACATTTTCTCTGTTGAAGTTTAAAAAAAAGTAGGAATTAGAATAGATTGTGCCTTATGATTACAACTATGTAAAAACATAACAAAAAGAGATTGCCTGAAAAGGAAAACTCAGAAATGTTATGTTCTGTTAGGAGGTGGGGAGGTGAGGAGGAAATACACATAGAATCTCATACCCTATTTTCTAAAGGTAGTGGTTATATTTACTTTTTGAAATAAAATTTTAAAAAGTATATATATTAAAAGAGTGCCCTTATGTTTGAAAAAGGCTTTAAGTCCCTTTAATTCATGTTGTCAAATTCAACATGGCAACCGAACATTCAATTCCATAAGATTTATATAGCTTTTGCTTTTCTGGAAGGCTATGTAGCAAAATGAAAAAAATATTTCTGATATAAAACATAAATTTTTAAAAGTAGGATATAAAAGAATATGTACATTGTGATTATAGCAATGTAACAACATGCAAATAAAAAGGTGGAATATACAAAAGTAATAATATTATGGTTTCTGGATGTTTTTTTAAATTTCAGCAGCTTGTGAAAACATTTTTTATTTACTCTGAATTAGAATTAAATAGTAAACAATTTATCTTTATATGTTTAAATTGTTGAAACAACTGAAGGGCATCTCATAGCTGTCACATGGGAATGCAGTTACAATGTATTCTCCATTAATATCAAACTAAAAGTAAATTCTGAAAAATTGCTACTTACCTGATGTGTGTTGAGTGAAGGAGTCTTTCAAGAGGCTCGTGTTTAGCACAACTATAGAGGAGTGACTTAGGATTGGTAATAAGAACCACAGGCCACTTATCAAAGATCAAATCTGCAAAGCTAAAGAGGTCATGATCAAAAGCAAAGATGCGGTACCTAGAGACCAGAGGACAAGGAGGCAATTTAGTCAGTTCATATTTTAAGAGGTATGAAGGTGATATACAGAATATAAAAATAAAAAACTATACTTTCTGAGATCATGAATTTGAAAGCAGAGTAAATAATATTGTTTTTCTGTCTTCTTCCCTTGCCCCTGTTACTTTATACGTCACATTTGTCATAACAACTGGGATCTCATCGAAGCAATGAATTTAACTGTATCCTACAATGTCTGGTACACAGCATGCACTCTAATTTTTAAATAAAAGTTTGTTGAATTAATTCATTTCATTTCTATGCTTTAAGACTGTTTTTAACCTAAGACATTCATCATAAACCTAATACCTGACAGTCTTCATCTCATTAACAATGCTACATAAAACATTAAAATAAACACAATTAGGAACCTTTCAATCATCTTTTCAATCTTTATTTCTATAATTTCAAAGAAATTAACAAAAGTTAAGTTATCTTAATTTTCTAAATGCACAATGATAGTTATAAATACTCATTAAAGAATAACCAAAGTTTTGTATTTTCTAACTTTTAGAACTGAGAAATGATTAACTATGGCAGAAACAATAGGGCTCTCCAAATACTCCACGTGATCCCCTGCATTTCCCAATCTCCCTGATACTAGGTTGAGACCATGTGACTAGTTCTGGCCAATTAGCTGTGAACAGAAGTGACATGTATCACACTTCTGGTCCAAAGTATTTAAGAGTGGGTGTGAGTTCTCCACGCTCTCTTCCCTGACCTGGAATTGAGGTATCAAAATAGTAGCCTTTTTGATGAAGGAAGTCTGAATCCCTGTCACTCTGTGGAATAGAGTTGCCCTGATTCATACCAGATTTACAGACATGAAAAATTAGACATCTGTTTTGTTAAGCCACTGATATTTCTACATTTGTTGCATCCAAAACAAAGCCTAGTTAGTATTACTAATATATTGTTTTTAAAAACTCTTCTATACAACTCAAACAGTAGATAAGGGTAGATAAAGGTTAGGTCTTTTCAGTAAAGCCCCAGATAAAACCCCAGGGTTGGAACACAGGAGAGCAGGTGGAAAGAGAAAGAAAGAAAATGGTTTTATAATTAACATTGCTTAACTTGAAACTGTATTATAAGAAATAAAGAGGTTGATCAAGGATTAGGAAGGCTATCTGGTAAGAGGCAATCCCAGCCCAGCCCACAGCCTCACAATCGTGAATAGACAGGTCTTAGTTCAAAGTAATTATAGTAGCCAACTAATTACAGGCTTCAGGCATAGCTTTTACAGATTCTCGAAAAGCCAACCGAAATGACCAAGTACCTTCTAAAATGTAAAGCTGCTTTCTAATTAATGGAAGTAGTTAAAAATGGAAAGAACATATTCAGCTCAACAAATATTTATTGGGTGCCTAATATCTTCAATGTTGAGTTTTAATTAAATAGCAATTGATAATAGTTAAACAATGTAATGATACTCATCTATACTTAAACTATTTCACTTAAATAGTTCCCTCAAAATGTATAAGGAGATGATACTCATCTATACTTAAACTATTTTATTTAAATAGTTACTATCAAAATATATATTTAGTTCCTTCTCTCTATATTAACTACATTGTATGCTTTTGACAAATTGTTTTTTCTTAGAAAAACTTTAACCTTAATAAAACTATCATCTATTTGAAGAATTTAAATCACTAATATCTTATAGCAATAATTAGAAAAGTAGATATAAGATTCAGGGGGGCGGGGAATGACATATTTCTAGTCCTAATGTTTCTCAAATGTGGTCCATAGAGCACCTGGTGTGCTTTTTCAAAAATGCAGTTTCTTGGCTCCTACCCCAAACCAACACAATCAAAATCCCTAGAAGTAGGACCTGGAAATTTTTATTTTTAATAAGCTCTTCCATAATTCTTGTGCACACTAGAGTTTGAGAACTGTTTCCTAATGGATATGTCTTGAAAAATCCAACATAACATAGTGACAGCAAACATGTAACTGTTGCAACAAGTTTTTTGCATAACAACAAAGATTGCCAATTACATACATTACTTCAAAAACAGAGATATCACAAGTTTTTCCTTAACTGGGATCACCCACGATAGCAATAAGAAAGCTATCATTGCTTTAGCAAAACTTAACATGTATAAGTTTTATTTTGCAGGGTATTTGCCTTACCTTCTGTTATGCTTCCAGTCTCCCACCTCAAGTTCCAAAGTGCCCTGGAAGTGACGAGTGTGCAAAACAGGCATCAGTCCACCGAGTGTATGGAGATGCCCACACAAATAAGCTGTAGCCGAACTAACCAATAAAAAATAAATGGAATAATGAACAAAGATAACTTGTGGTGCCAAACTAATAAAAACATCTCTTCAGGAAAGAAAGATAGGTAGTACAACAAAAAAGAATTAAAAACAACTAATTTTGTTTTTAGAAGCCTGCCTCACCTCATTATTGACCGAATTCCTGGTGATGGAGAAAGAATAGTGGACGTTGTAAAATGTCCAAACCAAATACTGTGGTTGCTCTGACTACTTTCCTTGGCCAGTATTGAAAGCTCCTTCATCCGTTTCTGAAATGGAAGAAAAATAGAAGGATCTTTAATTAGGGCTCAGGCTGAAATCTGATGTCAACAGATTAAACAACTCCCTTGAAGTTTTATAATAATAAGTACATTACGCCTAGGGCTTAAACCCTACTAATTAATGACCTGTATGGACATCTATAAGTTTCAAGCTGTTTTCTCATACATTATAATTCACTTCATCCTAAAAATAACTGTGCTAAGTAGGGCAAGTATTATCCCCATTTGATAGATAAGGAAACTGAGAAATAAAGAATCTTTCAATTACATAAATTTCTTTATTTATGAATTTTTTTATTAAAAAGAGCCAGCCCTGTATACCACAATGCAATTAATAAAATGATACTAAAACTAAATTTCTAGAATAAGAGGTACATATGTCTACAGAAAGCCTATACCTAAATGTTTGTAACAGTTCTACACATAATAGCCAAAAATTAGAAACCATCGACAAATTGCAGTATATTCATTAATGGATGAATTTTGGAAACATTATACCAAGCAAAAGAAGCCAGACATAAGAGTACATACCATATGATTTCAAATATATACAATTCTAGAACAAACAAAACTAATCTATGCTGACAGAAAAATGAATCAGTGGTCCCCTGAAACTAGGGCTGGAGACTGACTGCATAAGAGAACTTTGTGGGGTGATGGAATGTTCTGCCTTGATTGTGGTGACAGTTACATCAGTATATACATTTATCAAAACTCTTCAAACAGTAGAAACAAGTGCATTTTATTGTCTGTAAATAATTCCTCAAGAAGCTGATTTCAAAAATAACTTGTGCATATATAAATATACATGAATATTATCAGTGATGTGCTTATAGCAATAAATTCTTGGGACCCGCCCTCAGGATTTCTAATTTGATAAGTCTCAGGTGAATCCTGGGAATCTGCATCTTATAAGACTCCAGCTAATTTTTATTCAGACGATCCTTGAATCATATCTTACTGTTCTGAGGAGTACATTTTAAGACAATAAGTTAATCAACTCCATCTAAAGACGCTTGGCAGGAAACAAAATATACCTTCATTAAATAAAATGTCTAACATAACATAATGCATCTAACAATAGTCTGTTCACTTGATTTTGAACTCCTCTGAACCCTCAGACTTTGAATCTCATTTAGCACTTAGCAAATTCTGCCTTTTATTATAGTTCTCTCTGCATTGGTTGTATGTCCTGTCACTAGATGAAATATTCTAAGAGGCCAGGGTTTGATCTTATCATTTTTGTATTCTTATATATGGGCATATATGTCACCCATATGGGCATGTGCTCATTAAAAATGTATGAGTTGATACAGTGTAAATATATGTATACCTTACTGTTAAAGTGTACAGCTGAAACACTGGATTTCGTTAACCAATGTCACTATAAAAAAATAAATTAAAACAAATAAAGAAAAAAATTTATGAGTTGACATTTATTGTACCAAGAAACAATGAGAAGTTCTCAGATGGGACTTTCCAGACAGTTTCAATCCAGCAACAGTTTCACCTAGCTTACAAAAAGTACTTTGAAAGAAACTTATTTACTTAAATGGTTGCCCTTCTCTTACAAAAACAAAATATAGATCTTTAGTTAAAAATGGCTACTAGGGGGATTTAGGAATATACCATATAGTATACAAAGCTGTTTGCCCAGTAGTATATATTTAATAAATTTTTATTGAATAAATATAAAATGTGAGGTAATTCTTTCCCAGATTTTGATACAAGAACAGGGATAGCAATAACAGTGCTGAAGTAGCCAGTGATTTCTTCTAGCTATACCTGTAACTATAGTAAAAATTTTTCTCAAGCATTTCTAGATAAGAACTTGTTTACCTAGGATAACTTTAAGTAAGCTACATGTATCTGAGAAAAAAATAAAATAGGTTAGCTACAAAGGGAAGTAAGATTTTTACTGTACCTCATCTAAAATTCCGAAGAAATTATAGGGCCTTTTAGGCCCTGGATTTAGGGTGGCATCCAAAGAGATGAAAGAATAGTTGCCAAAGGGAGTACTGTGGATGTAATGGAAAGAGCCATCCCTACGTACAGCAGAATATTTCCTAAAAAATATAAGACAGGAAAATTTTAGTGCAATCATAAAAGACAGAATAAGTTCAAATTCCTTCCCTAATATCACACTATATTTTGCCTAATTTGACAGAGAAATACACTAAACTAGATCCACATGGATAAATTGATTAAAAGAAAATTTAAAGATTCTCTCCCACTGTCTCTGAAGACTCAGGCTAATTCATCAGTAATCAAAACACAAGGTTGTCAAGTAAAGCAGAGATGTAGGGGTGCTATTTTAAGCAACCCACTAAACATTTCAAAAGCTATCAATCAGAATCCAATAAATGATACTTACAAATCATTTAAAAAAAGTGAAATCCTACTAAGTACCTACTAGAATTCTTGCTGCAGTGAGATACAAAAAGTGTTAACTTCTTGAAACAGGACTACAAAGGCTTAATTCACAATAAAGCCTTGTAAAGATGATGTAAGTCATCAAGCCAGGAGGAAAATGATAATCTAAGTCAAGGTAAATAAATCATTTTCCTAAAAATATATGGATAACATACAGAGTCCACATTCAATAATGAAAGTCCTCCGCACCTTAAGAGTCAATAGTGTTCAGGTGTCCATAAAGTAGGAGCGTGAAGAATAGAGAGAAAGAATGGATAATATAGTACACAGAGTAGGGACTCTTTAAGTATTTGCTGAATAAATGTGAAGGAAAGTACAGATTACATTGGGGTTTGCCTAGGATAATTCTAAGTGAGCCACATGTCAAATGTCAGAACATTAAAATAAAATATCTAAGGGTCTTATATGATGTTTTACCTAGAAGCATGTAAAAAAATACAAATAAACTTCTGAAACTTAATGTGCTACAAGGGAGCTGTATTTAAGCCACAACAGCCATCAAATATATCATAAAATAAATATATTATCACAGATATTACAATTAATAGGCAATTCTATAGCCTCCTTTCTTGGTATTTTAAAAATTTCTATTTCAGGGCTTTTTCTCACCAAAATTTTTATTTATATTTTTCCTGCTCGATTTGTTTTCAGAGTTATTGCTCAAGATTTTATAACCTCACATATTGTTTCCTTTCCTATATTTTTCACACATTAAAATATAACTAAAAACAAATCCAACTATTTAAAAGCAGAGGCTAAAATATACAATAGTAACATTTTCTGAATTCTGGATTTTGGCATTCTTTGGGGCATTCTTAAGACCAAGATTTAAGATTTTTTTTCCTTCAGGTTGACATCTCTGTAATATCTGTATCTCTAGCAAAAATGCCATTTATTAAATTCAGATAGTTTAAGTGGTTAGAAACAAAATTATAAAGGTAAGAAATTTTAAAGTAACTAACAACTTTGCTTTCTCAATAACCAGTCAGACTCTAAGTACTGTTAATTCTTCTTTGAAAATGTTTATTAACTCCATTCCCATAGTTACCATCAAAGATACAGTTAACAAGGAGTGAAAGATTTTCATCACTGGCCTTTTCTCACATTAACAAAAGAGGATGATCTCCTTTTCCAAATTATGGTGACTCTAATTACATCTTAGTTAAAATCTTTTACCTATCACCCCCAAATTGATGTCACCATCCCCATACCCAGGAACTTTGTACAGACAAGTTTGTCCTCTATTCATTTCAGACCTTTTTCATATTATGACTGGACTACCGCAAAACTCTCCTATTTGATATACCTAACTCCAGTCTCTCCCTTTTTTCTTTTTTATCCCTATCTTTATTTTTTTGTGCAATTGCCTTTATAAAATACTATTTTCATTATGTTATTTGTCGCCTTGGGAACCCATACTGGATTATGAACTACTACCCATCACATCTAAATTTCTATGCTTATCACTTAAGACATTCATAAATTGGCCCCAGGCTAACTATCCAATATCATGTCAGTACTCAATATGAACCTTTATTTTAGTGATACCAGTTTCCTTACTGCCCCCAAAAGCCCATTCTAGCTTTTAAAGCTGTTTTTCTTTTTGCCTAAATATACCCCACAATATTTATTACTTGTCTAAATCCTACCCATCTTTTAAAACTGGATGCAATTTTTACTTCTTTTATAGCATCTTCTCTAATTTGCTACTAGTAGATAAGTTCTGAAGATCTAATGCACAGCATAATAATTATAGTCAATATAATACTGTATTATAAAGTTTAAAGTTGCAAAGAGACTAGATCTTAATTGTTCTCACCACAAAAAAAAAAAAGATAATTATGTGACCTAAGTTTTTAGCTACAGTGGTAATCATATTGCAATATATGTGTATCACATGAACATGCTGTACACCTTAAACTTACACAATATTACGTTAATTATACCAAATTAAAAAATGTTTTAGCTAAAAATAAAGTCTTTTCTATGTCCACCCCAAGCTGATCTCTTCCTTTTCTAATTTTCAGAGTGATGATCATATGTAACAAATAATCCAGCATTGCACCAGCCATTCCTTCATGTTCTTTTCTAATTGTTTCTTAAACAATTTGTATCTCCCTTAGCTAGACTTCCTTGAAAGTAGAAGGTGTATTTTTTAATATTAACTCTTGTATCTCTCATATTATCTAACTTAATGATGGGCTCTCAAAAAATACTTGCTACTTGATCGACAATGCAGAACAAAGCTACTGTATACCCTGAAATTGAAAGTGAAATTACAACCACAAGAAGAATCCCAACACACTGAAATTAGAGAATTGGTTTTCTAACTCAAAGATCCTTTCACATGCATAGCTTTTTTCATATTCACGGCACATAAAGAAAATTTTCATATTTGTGTGACATACTGGGATGAAAGGACAAAGCAGCCAGGGATGACCAGTTGGACTCTTCAACCACCCTAGAGGCTGAGAGAATCAGTATCTCAGCATTTCTAAAAACCATAGTACTCTAGTTGACAAGCTCTGATCTAAATGACTTCTGCTATGCATCAATGGGAAAAAAAAAGTCTGTATAGAATATTAATAGTACCATTAGAAAACAAAAAGCATTAAAGTTATTGAAATAAAAAAATTAAAGATTAAAGGAAAAAGTCCTGAAACAA
Organism: Eidolon dupreanum; assembly: GCA_028627145.1. Lineage (NCBI taxonomy): Eukaryota > Metazoa > Chordata > Mammalia > Chiroptera > Pteropodidae > Eidolon > Eidolon dupreanum. Next base: position 53,383,510 of record CM053509.1, read on the forward strand.
AAACAAAAAAACTGAATCTATCACACACACACACACACACACACACACACACAGAGTCTCCTTTTCTAAATTACCAGAGTTTCTATATATAGAAATCTTATCTGTTAAAAAATGTTTTCACCCATTTATTGAATTGACTGCACTCTCCTTGTAACACATCATGGTCTGTCTTCTGTTCGTTATAGTACCTGTAATAATTCTCGACACTCTCCAGACTTGGAATGTTGAATGCATCTAATTAAAAAGAGCAAGAAGATAAAAAAGCAAATATCATCTATATTAAAAAGAAAAATGAAAACATGTTAATGACTAAATAAAAATGACAATTCTTTCAATAATACTTTAAATAGTAGGATGGCAATTAATTAGATTTTTAAAACTTGATAATAGAATTCAGATTATCTGGAAACTTATTTAAGGCATCTAGTAGAATAACAAATACTTTGAATTATATATTATTCAGAATATAAATCAATTTGAAGTTATAAGACTGGGCAGTTGTTGCTGCTGTTTTAATCATATGATACTGGAAGCCAGCAAAGACTAGAATCTTGCCTGCTAAGTGGATTCATGCCACATGCTTCTAAACAGCACAGCACTTTGAAAACAGGGTCAAAGCCCCTCTCTTCTTAAATCATAAAGATCTGGTAAGAAGGGAATTATATAATGGTAACGGTTAAGATTCGGGATGTGACAGAACACTCACCTGGAAAAATAATGACTTCCTAGAGCTTGAATGACTGGTTATACTAGTTAAAATTGTTTGACTTCCAGGAATCCACTACATTTCTAATAACCTTAGAAAGTAAGCTGTAAGCCCAACTTAGGCCAAAAGAAATATTAATATGTATATATAATCCTCTTGTTGAGTAAGAAGATAACTCTTGTTATAGTTCAATTTTAGGAAAGATTAGTTTCCACTCTTAGTACAACATACAAGTATATATACCCAAAACAGAAGCATTTATGCTTATGCAAGTCCAATTAGATTATCATGAACACCAAAGGACTATCCAAATTATTTCATCACAAGAGACTGTTTGATATTTATTACTTGCAGCTTGACTTGAAAAACTTGTTTAAAAATACACACATATTTGCCACTTACTGCAAAAGAATTTGACTTGTACCACTAATTAGGATTAGGAAATAAAAGAAATGTAAATATAGCAGAGAAAGTTGTAAGCCAGATATCCTGTTTTCAATTTATAATTCCTAGTTGCTTTGTAAAAGGGCAATTCTATCTGTATTTAACCAGATAGAATTATCTGTTTAAAATGGTATTTAAAAGTAAATATAATTAGGGGGTGGAGTCCAGATGGCAAAGGAGAGACTCGAAAGGAGAACTTAGTTTCCTGCATCTGCTGAATCTCAAAAACTCCAGCTAAAAAAAGCTCTAGAGTTTCCTAATTTAGAGAAGCAGAACTGGTTGACATATCTCCACCATATCTGGAAGGATTATGCAGTGTGCAAGGTTGTTATCAAAGAACAGCTTCAGGAGACCCAGGGGCTATGCGAATATGCAATCTATGTCAGAGCACTGATATTTCATCTGGAAGGAAATATCCAAGAATCCCTAGAACTCTTTCAGTCATGTGCTGTTCTCAGCCCTCAGTGTGCTGATAACCTCAAGCAGGTGGCCCGGTCTTTATTTCTTTTGGGAAAACAAAAAGCTGCCACTGAAGTATATAATGAAGCAGCTAAACTTGACCAGAAAGATTGGGAGATCTGTCATAACCTAGGAGTTTGCTACATTTATTTGAAACAGTTCAACAAGGCACAAGACCAGTTGTACAATGCCCTACACCTTAACAGGCATGATCTGACTTACATAATACTGGGGAAGATTCATTTGCTGCAGGGAGACTTGGACAAGGCCATCAAAATTTACAAGAAAGCAAACACAAGACTTCTTACAACTTTAGGATTACTCTACTTACAGCTCGGCATTCACCAGAAGGCATCTGAACATCTTGAGAATGCACTGACTTATGACCCTACCAACTACAACGCCATTTTGGCAGCAGGCAGCATGATGTAGACCCACAGAGACTTTGATGTCGCCCTCACCAAATACAGAGTTGTAGCTTGTGCTGTTCCAGAAAGTCCTCCACTCCGGAATAACATTGGAATGTGTTTCTTGGCAAGAAGAAATATATAGTTGCTATCAGCTGCCTGAAACGAGCCAACTACTTGGCACCCATCGATTGGAAGATTCTCTATAATTTGGGCCTTGTCCACTTGACCATGCAGCAGTATGCATCAGCTTTCCACTTTTTCAGTGCAGCCATCAACTTCCAGCCAAAGATGGGGGAGCTCTACATGCTCTTGGCTGTGGCTCTGACCAATCTGGAAGATACAGAAAATGCCAAGAGAGCCTATGCAGAAGGTCCACCTGGATAAGTGTAATCCTTTATGAACTATGCTGTGCTGCTGTACAACCAAGGTGAGAAGCGGGGCACCCTGGCCCAATATCAGAAGATGGAGAAGAAAGTCAACCTACTCAAGGACAGTAGCTTTCTGGAATTTGACTCTGAGATGCTGGAGATGGCCCAGAAGTTGGGAGCTGCTCTCAAGGTTGGGGAGGCACCGGTCTGGACTAAACCAGTTAAAGATCCCAAATCAAAGCACTGGACCACTTTAGCAAAGCTGCCAGTTACCAGCAGCCTCTGGGCTCTAATCAAGCTCTGGGACAGTAATATCTTCTGCGGCCACACACAGGAAGCTCCCCTCAGGTGCTGGAGGAACATCCCAGCCCACAAAGCCACCGCCTCTTCCTCTGGAGCCAGAGCTCGCTATGGAAAGCAAGTCCAGCTGAAGCACCAGCATAATAAGGGAAATATAGGGGTTTCTTAGGTGAGGAAGTATCAGATTAGGAACAGTCACATGACACAGGCAAGGTGGAGGCCAGCACCTTCCCTGGGCACCACAGAACACAGAGTATGTTGTAATGATCACAAGGAGCCTGAGGCCTGTGCAGCCCCCCATTGGCTCCATCACCCAGGAAATAGAAGACAGCCCAGACGGTCTTTTAAGAATTGAGAGCAAGGCTCATGGCTCTATGTATGTAGCTTCAAGAGCCAGCAGGGTATATGATGTTGTTTGCTTTTGAAAGGAATTTATCTCCTGGCTGCCTGACCCCTCCTCTATGGAAGGGCAGTGAGAAGCAGACAGCTCTGCTCTCAGGTGAAGCCTCAGCTTAGCTGAGGTGACCCTCAGGCTGTGGGGGAGTATCAGCCGCCAAGGTACACACAAATCTCCAATTTATAATTCAGCACGAATAGCCTAAATTTAAGAGAAAAAAAATAATGAAATAAAGCTCTGTAAATTGAAGCTGAGGCTGTTGAGTATCCTAGCTGCAGTTGCCCAAGGGATTCCAGAACAAGTTCCTGTGTCTTGTTCTTGAGGAAGGTCAGAGTATAGAGCCAGATCATGTCAGTATGATAAGAAGTAGGACTGAAGGGCGGTCTGATATCAGCACCAAGGATTAAAAGAAAAGGAAGTTTCTTAACCAAGGAAGTTTTACTTAAGACAATCAATAATACACTGAGGAGATGCTATAATACATTACATGTACTTTTTAGAATATGATTATGCATCATCGCCCCTTTGGGGAATGTCATAATTCAAGTACAAAAATGAGAAATCACAATAAAAACTTTTTTAAAGGAAAAAAATAAAATATATATATATATATATATATATATATATATATATATATATAATTAGGTACTCATCAGCAACGAATAATCAAATGAATAGACGAATAAAGTAACCAATAAGAAAAGTCAACCTTCGTAAAACAAACAAACCTACTACCATCAGGATACTTTGGGAGAAGAGTTCATTCCCTTACCAATACAACAAAGATAATCTGAAAAATGGAAAGGTATTATCTATTTCTCTCCGCATGCATTTGGGGATTTATTTGCAATTTTAGTTTTTTAATGTATATACAGTAAAATTCATTATTTGTGATGTACAGTTCTATGGGTTTTGATAATTGTATAGTTATATATCTACCATCAAAATGGGAACAGTTTCATCACCCCCAAAATTCTCTCAGGATATCTCTTTGTAGTCAACCTCTCCCTGCATCCCCAACCCCTAGCAACCACAATCTGTTATCTGTCTATAGCTTTGCCTTTTCTTGAATGTCGCAGAACTGGAATCATACAGTATGTAGACTGCAAGTTTAGCTTCTTTCACTTAGCAAAATGTATATATTTTTAAACATCCACCTGCATCGGTTTTGGTAGAAGCTTTTCTTCCATGTAAAGAAGAAAGGAACATACCAACTTCCTCCCTAAAAGCCAACAGTGACATCGGAAGTTTTAAAATCACATATTATAGTTATATTTTTGAGTTGTGGCCTTCAGTATATCTAAACCTATGATACAATGTCTCAATTAATAATTTTACAATCTAAACCTGCAGAATCTAGGCTCCTGAAGGAAATAAAAACATAGTCTTAATTATATGTGGGTCTTGACTCTTACCATGATTTCCTTTGATATCAAGCCACTTGGTTTTTTCCATGACCCTTGTCTTCTTCAGAATACTGTAGTAGGTTTGCCATTCTACCTCATGCTGCATAGATCCCAACATGTCTTTTGTTTTGGCATCTGTCAGATCTCCTGTAGATTTACATAAGAATTGAATCACAATGCAAAATAAACCCCAGAGGATCAATGTTTTTTAATGCACACTGAAGGAACAAAGATCTGAAAGTACTCAACATGTATAAGCATAGCTACTTATGAGTCCATTTATATCCAAAGCAAGCCATCTAGATTTTCTCAGCAAGTGCCTATTTAATCTCCTATAATATTAGAAATAGGCTGGGGAAAAATATATATTTCTTTCAAGAGAGCATGAGACTCTTAATAAAATGAAAACTCTATATTAGACAACAATCTGGGAAGGTGCCTGATATCTATGGCAACCATATTTTCCAAACCCAATATCAAGATATATAATTTCACCAAATACTTTGTTTTACAGCAAGAAGCAATCTGGAAAGTGTATTTGGACAATGAGATATCAAGATTTCTAGAAAACTAGACAGACACGTGAAATCAAGGGTTTTCCATAAAATGAGGACTGCTACTCTATCATATAACCAGAGGTGTTTTAGTAGATGAGTGGGATGAATCTCCCAGTAGACAGGACAGATGCTCCTTTAGCTTTTTCTCCAACATAGTTCAGGAGTAAATGGTTAAGGGTTAGTAGACTCTACCAAACCCAAGTCACAGAAGTACCAAGGGATGAGAAAAAGTATCCTGAGTCACTTGAGGCCTCCAACAATTGACAATATAAGATTAATACTGTAAAGAACATGGAAAAATTAGGTTTTTTTAACCTTTTGATCTGTGGTTAAAAGGTTTTCCTTAATTCTCTCTCAAATTCAGAATTGCAACAACAAAAAGATACAAACATAGCCAACATTAAGATGAGAACAGTGAATTGCTTTAAACAAAACCTTGCCACCGCAGGTCTTTTAGCCTGGATCTTGACTCAGTTATCCATAGGCAAAGGGATTTGTAATGTGCTTCTCTACAGAAGAAGGACTCACTTGGGGCTGTGGCTATAGTGTTTCCAAGGTCTCCAAAGAGAAAGCTGAAGCCCTGGCTAGCATTCTACCTTCCGGACCATAGAACAACACGACAGCACAGCAATCTTCCCTACCTGTTGCTAGGACGAGAGCTGGTTGAATGATGTCAATAGTTTCAGAACAGAACTTCTCTAAGTCTACAGCTCTGCCTGGATCACGAAACCTGCTCAGGTGAATGTCGGATATCTGCCGAAAGCAGGTATTAAACAATGATATCTGAGTCAGGAAGAGGCAGCACCGGCAGAGCAACCCAGAAGCTCTCTCAGGGTGGAGGGGTGGGGAGGCAGGAAAAGGTAAAGATGCAGTGCATCAACGAACACCCCCCCACCCGGGAAGGGCCGAGCCCCCCAACTCCGAGCGTGGGAACTAAACATGCACAGGTCGCGCCCCCGCGGAAGCTGCCCGCGTCTCACCGAGCGGTGCCCGCTTTAGACCGACCCCCACCCCGCCGGGCTCCCGCTGCGTCACCTGCAGACCCCAGAAGATGTTGGTGGCTCCAAGGCCCGGCGCCGGGTGCGGCCTCCGGGGGACGCGGGGCTGGGGTAGAGGCGAGGGCGAACCCGCCAGGCCGTAGTGCTCCAAGAGCACGGCCACCAACGACACGGCCGCCAGCCCCACGACCACCTTGATGGCCAGCCCTGCGGCCATTCCGCCTGCCCGGGCGCGGCCCTCGCCAGTCCCGGGCAGGGACCGGGGACCGCGCAGCGTCCCGCGGAGCGGCTCGGGCGCCACTTCCGGACTCTATGGTCGCGCGACCTCTGCGCGGCGCTGGCACCTGCGCCTGCTCGCGCACCTGTCCCTCGCGGCCGCCCGGGGTTCTGGGCTCGGTTTGCTAAAATAACGCGGGTGCGGAGAAGCAAACCGATACCCCCAACGCCAGTCACGGTTGTCAAGGGGTGGCAGGGGTAGAGACCCAGCCCCGGGGGCGGGGAGGGGGGAGGGAGGCGGAAGCTAGAATTCTGGCTCCTCCTTATTCAATCATTCCTGACCTCCACTGAGTCGGTTTCTTTCTGATAAAGCACAGTTAATACTTCCCATGCGTACTTAACAGGGTTGTTGTGAGAATCAAAGTATATATGAGGATGCCTTTTAAATTTCAGTGCAAATGTGACAGGTGGCTTTCTCTGGCCCCTTCTGGTTATTAGCAATGTGCTTCTACAGGTTTTTCTATAGATGTAATAGGGATGTTTAGTGAAAGTTATTTTTTCTTAAATCCGATTTCATGTGTACTTGGTTACATAATATTCCAATACCATTTATTCAATACAATTTAAATACTTCTTATGGGCTAGACACAGGAGATTAATTAAGATTTGGACTGAGAAAAAGAGTGAAGAAATAAAATGGAGTCACTGATTAAGCTGCTAAATTATAAAAATCAAGTAGGCTCAGGCAGAGGAAACAATTTTGTCTTTGCTTTAACTAGCCTGGGAACTTAAACTTTTGAATTTTTCAGTTGTACATCAGTGCCTACATGTACCTAAATTCCATAGATAAACTGCTGAAGGACTTTAAGAATGTTCATGTGCTGGAGGGTGGGTGTGTGTGTGTGTGTGTGTGTGTGTGTCTATCTGCCTCTGAGAGGAGACCACACTCTATTGAGTGTTACCTCTTTTCCAATAAACTTTCCTATTGACTCTCAATTTGGCATGTGTGTTGAATTCTTTCTTCACTCTCTACCAAAGAATCCTCTTCTCTCCATGCAGGGCTTGGTTCCCCCCACCCCCTCCCTGCATCACCTGGACTAAGAATGAATGACTGACTTTTCTGAGACATGTGCTCTTTACTATGAAAACTCTCACCCTTTCTTTTTCCTTTGGAACACTCTGGATATTGCCTAGCTGTGTTTTCAATTTACAAATCCTAAGCCACTTGAACAAAACATTGTCATTTTTAATTTTAGCAAAGCCTCCTGTTTCATTTATGCTTGGTTGGCAGGGCCCCGTCCTTAATTTATCCAACCATTCCCTTTTTGTTGAACTTTCAAATTGTTCATTACATTTTGAATGTTCCGAATAAACATTTTTTATATAAATAGCACTTGTTTTAAGCCCCTCTTTTTTGTTTTCCTGGTATATGTTACCAGTATTGGAGTTATGCCAATTTCAATTCATAAAATACTTTTTTAAGTACCATTGGAAGCAAGACATTGATCTAAGCAGAAAACAAAAATAAACAATGGTAAGTAGCTAAAGAGCTACGGTTCATTATCTTAGAAGTTTACTGAGGAGAGAGAAATATACAAATAAGTTTAATATAAGACTAAAATGCCATTTGCCACAAAAGACAACCATATATAAAAGGCTAGAGGAAGGTTAAAACCAGAAGATATTACATCTTTGGTGAGAATCAGGAAAAGTTTAATTAAGAAGGTAGCATACAAAGGATGAATAGTATTTCTCAGTGACAGAGATTGGGGGTGGGGTAGGGAGAAGCACTTTCCTCTAGGACCTAACAACATGAGCCAAAGCACTAAGGTGAGAAAATGCAGGACGTGTTGAGGAGACAGTGAGTATTTCATTTGGCTAGGCCTGAGTTATGCCTAGAGGAATAGTAGTAATTGGACCAGACCCTTCGTTTGAGCCACATTGTGGAAGTGCTCTGTAAATTCCAAGAGTGAAGATAGATCTGGCAACAGCTAGGCAACTGATTGGACAGAGGAGAGTTCTAACAGAGAATTCTGTTAGAAAAATATTGGAATAATACAGTGCTATGATCAGAATGTATCCCCACAAAATTCGTATATTGAAATCTTAATACCTGATGTGATGGTATTTTAAAAGTGAGGCCTTTGACCCCTTCCGCCCACCTTCATGAATGGGATTAGTGCCCTTATAAAAGAGACTCTAGAGATTACTACCCCTTTCACCATATGAGCACACTGACAAGTCAATAGTCTGTAACCCAGAAGAAGGCTTCTCCAAACCCAACCATGCTGGCACCCTGATCTTAGACTTCCAGCTTCCAAAACTGCGAGAAATAAATTTCTGTTGTTTAAAAGCATTACACAGTCTGTAATACTTTGTTAATGAATGGACTAAACATCCAGATAGTGGGCAATTACAATGGTCTGAATAAGAAAGATGGGAGAGTGTGACATTGAGATTAGAAAGGAAGAAACAGATGTAAAATAATTTTTAAAAAAAAAAGACAGAATTTGATAGCTGATTAGATATTTTAAGGAAGAAAAAAGGATAGTTAAAAGTTAGTGTCAAAGTTTGGAACCCTAGTGACAAAACAACAACAACAACAACAACAACTAGGGGCTGTGATATATGTGTGGAGAGCACTTTCCTTATAAATAAAGTTTTTGGTTTTGTCTAACATTGCACCACTGGAAAACATCTGGATGGATATCCTTAAACCAGATTTGGAAGACATGGTTGAGATTATCTTGTTTAAAACACAGTGGCATATATGTGGCATATTAAAATATATTTAGAAAGACCTTGGAGAAACCTCAAAGATATGTGAATTGTTTTCCAGAAATGGAATACCACAAGAAGCTGTGTGCGAGGTGATAAGAACAGACACACTGTTAAGACATTTTGACAGAGAAACATGGTTTAAAGTCACACAAGCTAGCAGTCTGAATCGAAAACCTCAATTGTAACGAAGCTGCTTTACTCATGGTGCTCAAAGTAAGTAGAAATAGAAATTTATTTAAGGATAATTAATGATTCTCCAGGGAAATACTGGTTTGTCCAGCTAATAACTACAAATCAGCATAAAAAGTGGTTCTCAGTTCCTGACAATCAAAGGAGAAAGGTAGGTTTCTTAATATTTCATAAAGAGAGCAAGCAGCAATTCACCATGAAAACAAACTTTCCTAGAACTAAAGACAAGGGAGAATTTATCAATTTGACATTTCACAAACAAGTACATTGTTATCAATAGTCATAAATTGAAATATGTGTGACTCTTATAAACATGGTATGTAGAAATTATCTTCAAATCACTATTTCTTATACTAACCTTATTCTAGATAACTCGGATAAGTGGAATCATACAATATTTGTCCTTTTGCATCTGGCTTATTTCACTTAACATGTTTTCAATGTTCATTGTATAAATATAGCACATTTTCTTTATTCATTCAGCTATAGACGGACATGTAGATTATTTCCACCTTTTGGTTACTGTGAATAATGCTGCTATGAACATAAATATCAGACATTTTTAAAGCTTTTAAAGGAGTATTTCTTTTACTCCTTAGGAAAACAGAAATTTGAGGAGAACTTTACTTAGGTAGTTAAGGCTCTGTACTAATTAGGGAAACTGAGACACCTGCAAAAAGTAAGAAATCGCAAATCAAGAAAATTCTGACACATTTTACAATGTGGATGAAACTTGAGGACACTTTGTCAGTAAAATAAGCCAGGCACAAAAGGACAAATACTGCTTGATTCCACTTATTTGAAGTACAAAGAGCAGTCAAGTTAACACAGAAAGAAAGGAGAATGGTGTTTGCCAGGAGCTGGGAGGAGAGGGAAACAAAGAGTTAATGTTTAATAGGTACACATTTGCAGTTTTGAAGATGAGTAATGTTCCAGAGATGGATGATTGCACAGCAATGTGAATGTACATAATGCCACTGTACACTTAAAATGTATACAATGTACATTTTAAATGGTTAATTTTATGTTATGTATATTTAATCACACTTTTTAAAATAAAAATAATAAATGAGAAAATAAAGGTAGAAGACTTGCTCTTATGTCACTATTAAATGATCACATTTTTAATTCTATTTTATGAGTGAGTAAAAGAGACAAGAGCCATATAGCCACAGCCACTTTGGTAAGTCAATCAAGGCAAGTTTGGATAACATCAAATCCATTGTTTACATGTATTTACATGTATGGGACAGATGGAAAAACAATTATCAGATTGTCAGCTTTCACATTCCTGTGATACAAATGCCACTCTGCCATTCTTGCAATGAAGCATGAATCCACAAGCCTTAAAAAAAACTGCAGAGTACTGATGCTCTCATCAAAAATTTAAAAAAGTACCAAACTCAGCAAGTAAAGCTAAAAACTACCAGAAAAATATTTTGGAACCTTTATTTATTTATTTCCTATTTAGAAGTTAGCCTTCCAAGAAAAGTTTCTCTCTTAGAATTGTGTGAGGTCATAGTTGTGTCACATAAGCTAAATTTCTCTCCTGAGAGCAGGATGCTGAGAGCTTACAGTTACAGGGTACAGACAGTAAATAAGCTTCATTCCATATGCGTATTGTATTTTTTAGCTTCTGGTCTTCTCCATGACTAGTGGTCTTGATAGGAGTTTTATGCCCAGAAATTTTTATGTAACTTATATTTTCAAAGAACCTACTGTACATCTTTATCAAATAGAATCCTTGGCTTTATTCCCCATTAAAAAAAATTAGCCTTTATTTCTTAAGCTGGTTGTGGATACACTGGTATTCATTTTATTGTTATTCTTTAACTTGTACATGTGTTAATGTAATCATTAGTAGTATAAAATACTTAGTACAAGATTCTTATAAGAAACATTTAATAAAAAATATAATCCATCTAAGTATTTATCAAAAAAAAAACACAATAATTCGTGAAGTTCTATGCACCCCTATGTTCATGGCAGCACAATTTACAATAGCCAAGATACAGAAGCAGCCTAAATGCCCATCAACAGATGATTGGTTGAAGAAGTTATGGGTCATATATACAATGGAATACTACTCAGCCATTAAAAATATGAAATCCTAACATTTGCAATGATATGGATGGACCTAGTGGTTATCATCCTGAGTGAAATAAGTCAGAGAAAGATAAATACCATATGATTTCACTTATATGCGGAATCTAAAGAACAAAAAGATCAAACTGATCAAAAACAGACTCACAGATATAGAGGACAATCTATATTGACAGCCAGAGGGGAAGGGGATTGGAGGACTGGGAGAATGAGGTGAAGAGTTAAAGAAGTACAAATCAGTAGTTGACAGATAGTCACAGGGGATGAGGAGCATAACACAGGGAATGCAGTTAGCATTAATGTAGTGGGTAGGTAGAGAGCCAGAGGAGAAAAAGAGCAATTAGGGGGATCGTTTTATAAGCTATATAAATGTCTGACAATGTATTGTATATTTGAAACCAATAATACAATCAGAAAAAATATATATATAATTGTATTTTATTTTATCCATTAAAATGAAAAACAGTAAAATGTGCACTCTATTCGACCTGGTATTTTCTACTTATAATAACTTATCCTAAGGAAAAATATGGATATTTACAGATATTTACCAATAAGCATGTTTATTAAAACAAAGTTTAGGAGAAAATTAGATACAAACTACAGTAAATGGACCACAATGTCTTAAAAATAGAATGATGCAGCCATGTAAGGGAATACCGTGCAGTAATCTTTATTAATATTGAAGAAAATATTAATATATACAGAAATATGTTAACATGATGAGTTTTTGCCAATAAAATGCCATTTTGCACACAGACATACATACACATACAAATACACAGAAAAAAAGTCTGGAAGCATATGTACCAAACTTAACAATGGTTATCTTGGGAAAGTGAGACTATATGAGATTATAGGTTATTTATATTTTCTTCTCTTTGCTTACCCATAGATTATGGGCTTTTGACAATGACCATGTAAAGAGGTGAAAAAAAACTTTTTGTTTTGTTCATTTCCCTTCTAAGATTTCAAGAATTCTCCCTAAGAAACCCTACATTAAACTCTGCTTCAGAGTCAGCTTCTTTTGAAACTCAACCTCTATGCCATGTATAATCCCGTCATGTTATAGTTTAATCCCCACTAAAAGGTAATCTGATAAGACATTATCCCCCGTAAACATAACTTGCATTTTAATGAGGTCTCAAACTGAAAAACCTGGTTTTGAAAATTATGTGAGACCAATGCATATTCTGTGAGTCGATTTTTTAAGACTGTATTTTAAGAACGATTTGTAAATTTCTATTACAATAATTTGTATCTGTGTAGTATTTTAGGGTTTTTTTCCCCCCAGAAATATTGAACATCCATTATCTGGTAGGCAGCCACTATAAATTATGGATAGAAAGCTGAGATTGAATTCCTGCTCTCAAGAAGCTCACAGTTTAGCAGTTTCAACAGGCATCTAAATAATTAACTCTAGTGACACATGTGCTAGGCCAGAGCCATTTAATGTGCAATGAAAGCACAGAAGGAACAATTCTGCCTGTTGGAGAATAAGAGAATCCAAAAATTTCTCAGAGGGAGTCGTATAAAAACTAATCTTTAGAGTCTAAAGAATAACCATAAATCGTTTATAGAAAGAGGTGTGGGGTGGGGAGGGGGCTCTCTAGGCCAAAGGACTGATGAACTTATGCAAAAGCATGGAAGACTATATGGTGTAGGTGAGAAATACAGTGTGGATAGTTTAAGGTGAGTGGTGGCAAGGGAGATTAGACTAGCAAAAATTGTTTCAAACTAAATTGTTAAGGGCTTTGAATGACATGCTTAAGTATTAAATTTTATCTTATAAAGCAGTCATCAATACATTTAGGTAAGAATCACATGACCAGATTTATATTTAAGAATAATTCTAGTAGGAGAATAGAGGGTGAGTATGAGCAAGAGAGTGGAAATAGGGAGACTAATTAGGAAGAGTGCTCTTCCCTAATCTGGATGAGGGATATCAAGGATTTGTACCAGACAGGAGGAATCATGTAGGCACTACTATCATCCCACATAAGAAAATATCCCAGAGAAAGAGGTCAGCTGAAATTGAGTTACCCACAGGTTCTCAACTCTTGATTGCTCACTAGGATCTCTTGAGATTTAAAAAAAAAAAAAAATACACACATGCGTGAGCGCGCGCGCGCACACACACACACACACACACACACACACACACATATACATACTCGGGTCTCCCCTCTTTCTAATTAAATCAAAATCACTAGACTGAGGCCTGACATTGGAATTTTTAAAAAGTTCTAGATGATCCTAATGTGTAATCAAGGTTGAAAACTTCAAATGAAACCCATAAATGAAGAGTCTAAGGAAAAAATTCTGAGCATGACTTTTCCAACTGTCATTCAGGGGTGTCAAGAAAGCTAATTAATGTATACTAGTTGTTAATAGTACTCTGAACAGTAAAATGGCATCTGCAAAATGACCATGTAGCATATTTACTCAGAAAGATTACTGTGAACTAATGCTAATTAAAAAGAGAAGTATGTCTTTGCATAAGAATTAAACAAATTTATATTCTTGTTCTAAACTAGGCCAACCCATACCTTGGTCTAAATCAGAAAGGAGCAACGATAATTCATGTTTTTATCTATTTTATTTGGTTCATGCCCTATAAAAAATGTCTTATATAAATGTACTAGGATATTAAATGTGTGCCACATGCCTGATGAATATTTTTATTTAACAATAGACATTACAACATACAAAGTGGTAAAATAGACTTAAATTTCTTTATAGGAAGTAGGAGAGTAAAGTGGTTAAAGGCACAAATTTTAAATCCAGACAGACCTAGATTTTGAATCCAGGTTTTGTCACTTAGTACTTGTAGTTCTTTAAACAAGCAACCTCACTTATTCAAGCTATAATTTCCTTGTCTGTGTAATGATGATAATAGGAACTACATCACAGGATTGTTTTGAGAGTCATTCTTTAAAATGCTTTTAAAGTCCTTAACATGGTAGTTGACATTTCTACGTATACGTCTTGGTTCTTGCACTCAAGGAACTAAGAAATTAGAGGGCAAGATAAGGTAGGGTTGGCCATGACAAACTGTAACATAAGACAGTATTAATGCATCAACTAGGCATCTTTCAGTTTCAAAAAATAAAAACCACCTCTAGCTATTTTAAGCAAAAAGAACATTTATTGAAAGGATATCAGGGACTCAAGGATTCTGCAGGAGGCTAGGGACAGGCTTAGAAAGCAAAGTGTAGAAACCCAATGAACTGCAGAGGACCAAGCAGGAGGCAAAATTGTCTTTTATCAAGAACAGTCTGAATGGGCATTGCCGCCTGAGGATACCAAGGAATGAATTCTAACCACATATTTGGGGGCACTTTCTCCTGGAAACAAGACTTCCAGCAATGGAAAGACCTCCCCCCTCTCCTACTAAATTGAGAAAGTGCCACTGGATGCAGGACAGCCAGAAAACAAAAACAAAAATGTCCATCTTGAATACTATCAGGTATTCTACTGAACAATGCCAGGCACTGAGGGCTTTAGGTAGAGAGTTTTATTAACCTTGACAACAATTATTTGAGGAAAATGGTCTCATTACCACATCTATTTTATAGGTGAGGAAGAGAAATCTCAGAGAGGTTATTCGGTAAGGTTACACAACCATCAGTGGTAAAAAAGAAATTCCAATCTAGAAAGTTTGATCCCAGAGGCTAGGTATACAGCTACTAGTTCCTCCCAGAGGAAGGAAAGATCCCACCACATCTGGCTAAATTAAGGAGGCTTTTGAGCTGGATAGATTGAGTATCTATCTATCTATCTATCTATCTATCTATCTATCTATCACCATCTGTCATCCATCCATCCATCCATCCACCCATTATTTTATCTATCTTAAAAAATGGGTAGATTAAAAAAAACATTTAATACAAGTAATAAATACTTATTGTAAGAAAAACCAGAAAATGCAGTTATGTAGAAAGTAGAAAAAAATTTTCATGATTCTGCAACCTAGGGATAAGCAAAAATAGAATCATACTGTTTTAGTAACTTGCTTTTTCCACCCAATAATATATAATGACTATCTTCCAAAGTCAATAAGAATACCTCTACAATAGCAGCTCTCAAATTATATGGTCTCAGGATTTTTTTTATACTCTTAAAAATTATTGGAGCCCTCAAAGATCTTCTTTTTATGTGGGTTATATCTATTGTTATTTACTGTATTAGAAATAAAAGCAGAAAAAAATTTAAGTCAATTCGTTTAAAATAACAATTATAAACCCAATAGATGTTAACATAAATAACATTTTAAAGTAAAAAGTTAGTTTTCTAAAACAAAAAAGTGAAAGTGTGGCAATGCTTTACATTTTTGCAAATCTCTTTAATGTCTGGCTTAATAGAAGACAACTGAGTTCTCATATCTGCTTCTGCATTCGACCTATATGTTACACTTCAGTTGAAGTATATGAAGAAAATCTGGCCTCTCACAGATACATAATTGGAAAAGGGAAGAGTTCTTTAATAGAGTTTTCAGATAGTAGATATTCTTCTTTGAAACTACACCAGAACTGGGCAAATAGTAAAATCTTAAAGATTAATTCAATGTGGAATCTGAAATCCCATCAGTGAAATTTTTGTACTAACATTCAAATTTATTGGTCTATTTAGTAATGTGAAAGGATCTTTTACTCATGCTTGGTTTTATAACACCCTAAATTTGTGATTTGAAAAATATTGGTTTATTGAGTTAAATGGGTCTTCCAAATGTCAACACATTTCATTATATAATATCTCCCTCCCCTCAAAAATCATGTGTTAATACCACAACCAATTTCATTAGGACTTTGTCAAACTTATAGTGGCAGATACAAGTTCTCCACGAACTGTTCACTTGAAAGTTCAAATTCTTTCATAGACAACAAAAGCGTTTTCTTTGAAGAGAAAATTTACTTGTTCATATTTAAGAAAATGCCTGCCAAATACCTAAGTCTGAATAACTGTAGGGTATCTGTCAACTGTTCTTTTTAAAATGGTATTCCATGAAAAAACTGGCTGGTTCAGCTAGCAACTCAGTTACAGAAGTGTTTCTGCTCAAGTCAACCATTATACTTTTGTACACAGCAGTAAAGCTTTACATGCTTCTTATTTCATCATATGGAATATTTAAGACTCACAGTTTGAGATTTGATGACATTAATAATTTTTACTCCTTAAGGGAAACAGCCTTTTCCTCCTCCTTTTCTTTTAACTTCAAGAGCATGGTGGTGAAGAAACTACCTCTAGTCTCACTTTGGCGACTAGTTTGGTGCCACTGCCTTAATTTTGTGCTACAGCAGTTTCACCCACCATGACTTACTTCTGCACCAGTAAGTACAAATACCAACATAATTAAACGAAAAAAGGTACATTACTACTTTGTATTGCTATTGCTTTGTATTACTATAAAGTTTTATTTCAGTCTTTCTGAGTCTTGGAAACTCAAAGGGGGGCTGCGGACCACACTTTGAGAATCACTGTTCTACAATATTTTTAATAACTGCAGAGTATTACATTGTATAAGTGACCATAGTTTATTCGGTCACTGTCCTTTATTGTTGGACATGAGTTCTTTCTAATTTTTCTCCACTACCAATAATGATATAGTTAAAATTTCACTTGCATCCTGAATTATTTCTCTAGGATACAGTCTTAAAAATGGAATTGCTGAGGAATATGCATTTTTAAAGAATGGCTTCTGAATATTGCCACATGGCCTTTCAGGAATTTTACCAGCTTACACTTGGATTTTACATTACAATGAGTATCCTTCCAGCTTACCAACAATGGTTATTATTTTTAGGAAAAACTTACTAAATTTACCGACAATAAATGGTACCCCATTTTTAATTTGCATTTGTTTGCTAGTCAAAACTAAAGTTTTTTCATGTATTTATAAAAATCAGTGAGTTAAATATTTATGAATTTTGCCCATTTTCTCTTGGAATAGTCTTCTTTGGGATTTTATCTTTTAGTCTGTCATATATGCTGCAAATATTTATATTCTAGTTTTTTAGATGTGCTAATATGTAAGTTTTAAATTTTAATGAAATTACATTAGTCTTTTTGTATTTTCTGCCTTCCATGTTTTAAAAAGCCCTCTCCATCCCAATATTATACAAATATTTACTTTATTTTTTTAGTATACTCTCAAATTCATTAAAAATTATTTTGATATATTTTGAGGTAAAGATTCGACTTAGTCTATTCCTAGTTAACTATTATTTCCCAAGCGTTAAGAGTTTTATTATTTTTCCCTTTGTTAAAAACATTTTTAAATGTTTTGTAAGCAATTTAAAATAATACAGAATAGAGATGAAGCTAAAGTAGCTCTTGATCACCTTATTCTCCTCGTCCTCAGAGCTTACTGTTGGTTTATTCTCTTCCCTTTTAGACTGTTTCCTTCGTTTTTAAACGTAAGCGTAAATATGTAGTTTGTGGCAGCTTGATTGTTTTTTCCTCACTTAATTTATCTTTACCTTTTCATAAGCTCTACCTTGTTCTTTTTAAAGAGCTGCATGGTGTTCATAATGTGGATTAACATGTTTATTCTGTCTTCCTTCTACTGATGAATGACTAGGTTTCCAATTTTTCGTTATTTCTTCACTACCTCCCACCAAAAGAAATGCGGCCCGAGTGTTACTGTGCGCATGTGCAAGTGCCCATGGGCTACACTTCTAAAGATGGAATAGTTTTCAGTGCTTTTTCATTTTGTGGGCCCTGGGGAACCGCTGCAGGTACGTTGAGAGACAATACACACTCACACCAAAAGACCCAGAACGGGTTCTTAGCCCCTGACAGTTTTCTTCCTTTTATAATGGACGCTGAATTTGTTTTTTTACCTTCTAGGTACAAGAGCTCCCAGAACCGAAACCAGATATACGAGGAGTCACCCACCAAGCACTATGACTAAGAACTTAGGGAAGTAAAACCCTACGGGCCGTAACACTTGCTTCCGGGAAACGGACCGGAAGGCGCTGCCGGAGTCTGCGTCAAACTTGACTTCAGGAGCCGTCGTAAAAGTGTCGTCCCCCATCTCTTGGACTGGCTACAGGTTTCCGCTTGTCTGCGGCCGGGGGTCTGCAACTGCGAGCGTCAGTTTCCCTCAAGATGGCGGACGAGGAGACTGGGGGTTCGGAGAGGATGGAAGTCAGCCCGGAGTTGCCCCAGACCCCTCAGCGACTGGTGTCTGTAAGTCCTTGTGGGCAAGTTCCTTTTGTACTCCCTAACCCCTCCCTGCCGCGCTCAGTAGGATGTGGGGTTTTTCCCCTTATGGCGGTTTTGGAGAGGGGGTGTCGTATGGGTTGATCTGGAAGGAAGCCATCAAATAAAAAAGTTAGTCATCACCCACATTTCTGCCGGCCAAGTCTATGGAGTATAATGATTTTTGTCATTTATTAGTGGTGACGGGCTCAAGCATGTTTCTGTCCTGAAGTAGAGCCGGTGATGTTTGATGGTCTGGTGTGGGGGTTGAGGCGGGGTTGGAGGAAGAGCCATTTTCCAAGAGACGCAGTGCTAACCCCCCTTGACGATGGGAGTACGGGTCTCGGCACCGAGTGTTGTATTGTATAGCTGGCTAGGTGGGGCCTGATAGTGTCGGGGTGTGCTGGCACTGTCAACTCATGTCAAGGTATGGGGTGTAGGAATTATGCCCTTCATTCTAGTATCTTGAGAACCCAGGCCTAATTCTCAGTGGAGGAACCTGTCATCTGTCGCTGCTTTTTAAAGGTGAAGAAGAGACTTCCAGACATTTCAAGTCAGTGATACCATTAATTAATATCGGAATCTGTATGTTGTCCATGCATTTTGAAAGAATAGGAAGACAGAGATAACAAATTGGAGTCAATTGTCTGGCTACAGGGAGAAAGCTGGCTGAGGAGGATAAGAAGTAGATAACATTAGGTAATATTCTGGATGTCCCTGGGCATCTTAGTGGGGAGATATATAGGAAATATTCAAATATCGATCACTGCATGATGTTGGGTTTCATTAGTTTATCTTTATTCTTGCATATAGAAGAGTGTAGGATATATAGCTCTTTCTGGAGTTTCTTTGGTTTGTAGTTTTAATAAAAGCATTCTTGAAATATTTTAACCCTGCACTGTATTATGAGAGAGCAGAGTGAGCTCCAGAAATGAGTCGATCCCAGGGACTGGTGAGACTGACTGGGAGATAGAAACCAGGTGGGGAGGGAGTTGGAATAAGGATTTGGCCACCAGCTAGGGCAGTGCTTGCATTCATCTACTCCAAATAGTAAGGCAACCTCACTTCACTATTTGAGATAAAACATGAGAAGATAGGGAAAGTTTAGAAGCAGCTGAAACATCTGGTCTTAAGGGTAGTTTGTGCTTTTTACATCTTTGAAGGAGTGGAGAAAACTGTGCTGTGGGCAGAAGTATTATTGTAATTTTGTATTGCCAGAGTTGGATGGAGTTTGTTTAAAGCTTTGATATATTAATTCTTTCAAGGTGGTACAGTAAAACCTCATCAATCTGGGAATCACTTACTTGGGATTGGAGATAATGGTATAGGAATCAAGCTAGAATTATGTTGCAGACTCTTCATTTCAAGAAGTAATAGATTTCTTTGTGTAAAGCTTTCAGTTTTGCAAAGTAGTAGATTGATGCCAAGAGAAATGTAATAGCCTCAGGGAACTCACAGTCCAGTGACACAGATAAGACAAGTGCTCAAAGAATTTTAATACAAGATAGGGTGATGTAAGTGGATGAAGACCTGTGACTGTTAGCCTCATGAGCACTTTTTTTGGCTTGGATTCCTCTATCTACTTGAGGACCCCAGATATCCTACTTTCATCTTCTTTTTAAGCTGCCAACTTCCTGACAGTAGAGGAGGATACTGACTTTCCAGTTTATTTTTTCTTTGCTATTAAGCAAAACAAACTCAGAGATTCTTTAACATTTGAATGATTTGTATTTTAAATCACTATTGAGAGGCAGGGAAAACAAAAATAATAAATATGGGACAGTTACAGAGGTTTAAGAAATCTTACCAACTTCACTAGAGTCTTCTCCCTGGTTATAGTTTCTGCTATCCTTAAATCAAACTTCCTTTTTAGTCTCCAGGTCATTTTTCTGTCATACTGCTATCAACAACTGTGAAGCCTCTCAAATTCCTAACCTCACCTAACATGCAAGTAGGGTGAAATAATAGGTATGAATTATTGGACATTTATAAAAGTCATTGCTTAAGAATAATTAGGGGAATTGATTTTGTAGGTCCGGGGTGGGGTCCAAGAATTTGCATTTTTACAAGCATCCTCTGCTGATTCTGAAGTCCTGGTCTGTGGGCCATACTTTGAATAAGACTTAGCTAGACATTTGGAAGTTTTCAGTATAGAGTTGACAGTTGAGGTTGTAGGAATGGATAAGATCTTTGAGGAAGAAAGGGTGAGTGTGTGTGTATGTATATATGTATGTGTATACAGAGACACCACATGGAGGAAGGAAGGAGAGACAAATGATTGAATTTCAGGGGCAGGAGATGGAGGAAGAACCAGGGAAGGTCCTAGAAAGGGAATAGTGAAGCTCGTAGACTATGAGAATAGTGCAGTGTCATAGTTTCTAGGAGAGGGTAGTTTATTGGATTTAGGAAGAGGAGGACTAAAAAGAATTGGGAATCAGATAGTATATGGAATGGTCTGACAGAACTTTGGCCTTCTGTCTTTGACTGGATTTTCTTAAGTCCATCTCAGAAGATTTCTCCTGGTATGGTACAAAGCTCTTTATCCTGTCACCATCCTTTTTCTATGTGATTTTGTTCAGTCCTGTGGCTTTAAATACCATCTGTCTGTGTTCAGTTCCCAAATTTATATGTCTAGGTCATTTCACTTCCGAGCTCCAGAATCAAAAATTCAACTGCCTACTTGACATATCCATTTGGATGTCTGATAAGTGTTTCAGACAGGGGGAGCAATTAGAAAGCTACTGTGGTAACCCAAGTCATATTCTTGGTGGCTTGTACTAGAGAGGTCACTGGATGGTAGAAGCAGAAAGATTTGCTTATGGATTTGGCATGAAAAGGGAAGAAACATGACATCTGGATCCCCACTTTTTGGCTTAGTCATTGATGGCTGTGGTTGTGTCATATACTGAGAGGAAAGACCTGGTTTGGGGAGAGAGAGGCAGAGCAAGAGATTTTTTTATCCCTGTCTCAGTGATGACACTTCCATAATAGCTCTTGAACACAAACAAATCTCTGTCTCCACTCTACTTCTCCAGTCCTAGCCACCATCTGTTACCTAGGCAACTGCAGTGGCTTCTTAACTAGTCTCTACTTCCATTTTGTCCTCTTCCAGTTCATTCTCCTCATAGCAACCATAGTAATCTTTTTAAAACTAAATCACATCATGCCAGTTTCCTGCCTAAATTCTTCAGTGGTTTCCCATTGTACTTGGAATAAAATCTAAACTCATTACAAGTCATTCATGACCCTGCCTGATCTGGCCTCTATACTTCCCTTACTTTTTGTTACTTGCTCCTCATTCATTTTTAGCCACCCTGACCTGTTATCTTCTAAAACAATCCCACACTCTATCTTGCTTCAGGGCTTGTGCCTTTGTTTGCTGTATTGTTTTTCCTAGAGTGTTTTCTTCTGCTTTTTCTAGATATTTATCTTGTTTAAGAGATGGGTTTCTTTTATTCTTTGTCAGAGCAAGCATCCTGTTTATTTCTTTCACTACACTTATTACAATATGTGATTATTATATTGTCTTTATTTAATTATTTTAATGTCTGTATCTCCTATGAGAATGTAAGCTCCTTGAAGGAAAGGATCATGTCAGACTTATTCACTGATATATCCCGGTATGCACTTGATATAGCAGACATTTACATACTCTTAATGAATAACTGAGGATCAGCATCAGTGATTTCTTTTAGCAAGGTTGGTAGTGATTGGGGGAGGGAGGATGTGGATAGAAGGAGAGAGGAGAAAATGAGGGAGCATAATAAAGTAACAGCTAACCTTGGAGTCCAGGCTGAACAGGGAGGTAAGAAAAACCAAGGGAATTGGTGGGATTTGAGGCATTAAAGGTTATGATGTTGACATAAGTGAAAGGACAGAATGTTATGGTCAGAAAGGGGAATTTTGGAGTGTTGGAACATGGAGGCACATCAGGTGTTTGTGATGGTAGAGCTGGGTGAGATGTGCCTCTGTGTGTTCCTGTAGTACCCCTTTCATACTTTTGTCCTATGTGGCATGTCTTAGGCTATACATTTAGCATTGCCTGTTTGCTGTCTATCTTTTCTTTTAGACAGTAAACTCTTTGATAATATGAACTGTTTCCTGTTCACATCTTTAGCTCTAGCACTTAGTACATTACTTCAAAATTTTCATTGAATGTATGAATGAATGAAAATGAGGAGACATCCGCTGAGGTAGAGTGGAGATGGAGGCAATAGGAATTGAGGAGGTTAAGAGATAATAAGGCTAAAAAGTTTAAATCGAACAGGGAGGATTTTAAAAACATCATTAAGGTATAATTTATGTACAATAAGAATTATCCATTTTAAGCATTTGATTGATTAGTTTTGACAAATGTATATACCTGTGTAACTACCACCAAATCAGAATATAGAACATTTCCATTACTCTCCAAAGTTATCTTGTACCCAAATGGGGAGATTTTAGTTTTTTAAAAAAGTTTAATATTTTTTTGTTTGCACAATAATTATGAAAATCAAGGGGAAAAATTAGAATATCAACAATCTCATGTGTAGGTGATCTTTATATAATCTTTTTGATAGTTAACTCTAAAATACTGAGATAAAGAGCAAGGAGTGAGAAGTTATGTGCTAATTTCAGTGAAGGTGATTTTCCTTAGAAATTTGAATCTATATCATTTTAGGCCAGAGCACAGTTTTCTGTAGTAAGGACACACTGAGAGTGAGAAAACTAGGATGACAACCAAGGTCTCTTGAGTCCTAACTAAAGTGCTTTGTCACCAGATTATAGCAGGGCCTAGTGCCTGGTGTTTTTTCATCATCTCCCAATTTCTGTTGTGAACAGCTAGGAAAAATTCTGATTTTCAGTACCAAATTCTGTTGCTTCAGATAATGAAGTTAAGTTTTAAAACTGCAGATCAGAGTGACAGATTCTCTCTCACTACCTGTAAGAGGCTAGGGAAGAGTAGTAACTTAGTATAGATGAGTTGGTGCTGGAGACTGACTACTTATGTTTAGTAACACATCATCCTGCAAGTAAAGAGCTTTTTGTCCCCAGTACTATGCAGAGAGTCTGTCCGGTTAGGTATGTATACAAATCAATGACACAGGATGAACCTGTGCATTATCCTGCGCATCCTTAATGTGTGCTGGCTTTGAGGGTTACCTCAGATTTCCCTTGCCATCATTTTACCCATTTCTCTAAATGTGTTAATTGTATGCTGTGTTCTGTGAAAGTTTTTTTTTTTTTAAGTTTTTAACCTATTGTCTTAGATGGCTTAAGACAAAATATTAAGACCTCTTTAGTCTCAGGTGATTTATTATGAACTCCTATGTGTTCTAAGGTATTTTGAATAAACATGCCTCCTGTTAAAGAAACTGTAGTTATTTGATGAGTTTGGTTTTTAAAAGCATTTGGAACAGCCTTTTTTTTTTTCTTTTAATGTTAAATTACACCGCTGTAATAAGCTAAGTGCTTATGGAAATATGCTGTACTAAATAAATGTTACTGAAAGACTCCAGGAGAGTTATTATACTTACCAAAGTGCCTACTTACTATCCGGAAATGACATAGGCCCTGTCCAGATGTAGTCTACTGTTAATCACTTGAATGTAATTCACCTTCTAATAGTTCACTTAATGCCATTCTTCAGAACAAAGTTTATTTGACTTGTTTGGAAGAGTAGGGCTATAACCACTTAATACATCTTTTTGGACTACCTTCGAAAATGCCTTTGAACTTTTGGTATTTATGGGAAAGCTAGAAATAACTTTAGCCACAGAAAGAAAAATCTATTAATTTATCCATTTTTCTTTATACACACATACTCTGCCTTATAGTCTAAGGATTGATCTAAGGATTTTAATTGTCTGCAACTAAAGGATTTCAGTTTATTTGCAAATACATATTCAACACAGTAAAAAGAGAATATGAGATGTGTGTCACAGAGTTTAGGAAAGCAGATTTCATTCATCCAGATACTTCAAGGAAAGTTTAGAAAATTGAAGCATGAACCTATGGTCAGAGGAGAAAAAGGAAGAGAATGATTTAGGAAGGACAGGATGTTTTCAAAGCCAAATTCTGACACGTTTATATATTTTAACAGGAAAGAAAAGAGAGGGGCCTTATCTGTCACATGACTCTATATTTGACCCAGACTGTTTTATCAAAGCCATAAAGACATAGTAGGCTTTCTTATCATACTTACAAACACAAGGCTGGCAGGGATAACAAATTTATTATAGGACAAAACAAATCTTAGGCTGAATATTGCATTGAAACTAATAAGGTAAAACTTAATTGTGATGAAAGTAAAGCCTTATACCTAGATTCATTTGTATATAGGGCTAGGTCTCTTATATGTGATTGATCTAAGGGTTTTAGTTGTCTACAGCTCACTAAGTCATAAAGGGATATGGCTGCCAAAAAAAGAATGTGATCTTTTAAAGCAATTTAGTGCCCTGGATAAGGAAGGTAATAAATAGTTCCATTTCCCTGTATGGAGGCATATTGTACATGTTCTATAAAAGATTAATCAAATGGAGAGTGGCCTGGATACCATGTCATTAAGGGATGGCCATATTTCTTTAGTTTCTATGTTCCAGTTTAGCCCCAGAATGAAGAGATTAATGAGAGATAAAGTGGTTATCTTAATTTATTTCAAAGGATTTTGTGTGAAAGAACAGAGTAAATTATATTGGATTTTTTCAGGCAGCATAGGATAAAAGTTACAGGAAGGTAGTTTTGGATTTAATTGTGAGCTGTAAGAATGGAAGCTGACTGAGAGGAAGTGTTCAGACAAGCTTAGGGAGCTAACTATCAGATGCATTATATATAGGGTTTCCCTATGGGGTAACCTAAAGATTTCTTGGTGGCTAGAGATGCTCCAATTACTAATCCAGTACTTGTTATCACCAATTCTAGAGCCTCCAAGATATTGTTACCACTTTTTAAAACAGAAGAATTAGAAAAAGAATTATACACTATACTTAAAGTAAATTTCCTTTTCAGAACGATGTTCCCAAACAGGCATCCATTTCCCTGGGGATGAGGGAAATGTTTGGAATGTTTGGGAATTTAAATGCTGTGAGAACTTGTTTTCAGAGAGCAATAAGGAAAGCCTTCTCTTAACTCCAATTGCTGGAAAAAAGTATTTTGTTTTTCTGGATATCGATATTAAAAATTCTTAATTTTATTCTTGTTTCAAATTGAGGAAAACTAAAAGCAGCCAAGCAGAAGAAAAGCAAACCTGCTCCAATCACCAACAGTTCCTGAACATGTCACCCAGTAAAATACATCTGTGTGGTTTTTCTTATCTTGAAAAAAAAAAAAGAGAGAGAGAAATTTTAATTTAAAAGATATTTTTGTGGTTGTGGCAATCATCTAGGAAAAATTTTCTGAAAGAGTATAATTGTATTTTATCTCCCATACAAATTCTATAAACAAAGTTTTAGAAAGCTTAATGTCGTCAAAATTTGCTTTGTTCTCTCTGGCTGGAATTCTATAATATTCAGCAGTGTTTGAGGACTATTGTTATATACTCGTGTTAGGCCTGTGGGAATACAGGGATGTGCAAGGCAAAGGTCCTTCCCTCAGGGAGCTGACAATCTGGTTGAAGGTACTAGATGTGCTATATGTACACATTTAAAGGTAACTGTACTCTCTGTCAGAGGAATAGGTACTGAATGAGTACCACCTTCATATTGGTGTTATGGGGAGAGAAATTTTCTTAGACTGATCAGTGAAGTGTTGAGGGAGATGAGCCTTGAGCTAAATAGACCTTGAAGAATAGCCAAGATGGGGTGGGGATGGAAGGACAAAGAGCTACTGGTAAGATCAGTGGAAAGGGCATTTAAGCTATCAACACCCAGACATTCTGCCCAAATCAACCAACTAGTATAAAGATAACATTTTAAACTATCAGTTCTTCACACATGTAATGACAGATACAATTTTTAGTAGTATCCAGGAATGTTAGGCAGTTGTTAGCTAAGAGGCTGCATCTGGAGGAAAAAATTAAAAATAAGGCAAAGCTTTGTTTTTTGTTTTGTTTTAGTAATAAAGTGAAAATGAGCAAATCTTAAGGGTAAATTTGAAAGAAATGTGTGTTTATATTTGGTTAAGTAGAATGAGCACTGAACTCTAGGAGTTAGGATACCTAAGTTCTGTTCCTGACTCTGATACTAACTGCATATTGGATCTTGGGCAAGCCAATTTTCTTCTTTCCTGTGATTCAGTTTTCTCATCTCTACAATGAGGGGCTTGAACCAGAAGGTCCCTTAGGTTTTTGGTTCTCTTAGGTTTTGACTCTCAAGTTTCTCATGAAAAGAACTAGTTCCATAATTAGGTAGAACAGAAAAGTGTTTTGTTTGTTATATAGCACTGAATATACAGGATTTTTTTTTTTTTCATTTAGTGCTATTTGAAGAAAAGAACCTTGGGTATACCATAAATCATTAGATATCTGTTGGTTAAAGTTGTTGCCAGATATGTGGAGAAAACAAGTTACTGGTTTGTGAGTACCCTAGAGAAGCTAGAGTTAGAATACTAGAAGACACAGTTTTTTAAAAAAGATTTAAGGAAAATATTTTTAATTTTATAATAAAGTTACCCCCAAAATATGAAATCACTGTAAGGATGTTATTCACATTAGATAAGCAAATATATTCCATGAAAATATGCTAAAATCTCACTATCCACCACTGTTAACATTTTGGTATATATTCCTCCTGATTTTTTCCCCATGTAAATATATATAATATTTAACCAAAATGAGATTTTATACATATTGCTTTGTAAACTACTTTACTGAACTGTATGTTATTAATGCCTTTCCATATTAGTAAATAAACATCTTCTATGTCAGTTTTTTTAAACTTTTTATTTAGAACACATTATAGACTTAACAAAAAACTTGCAAAAATAGTACAAATAGTTCTCATATCCCTCACGCCTCTATCCCCTAATGTTAACATCTTACATAACTGTACTACAGTTATTAGGGACAGAAAATTAATATTGATACTAACTAAACTACAGATCTTATTTCAATTTGACCAGTTTTCCCACTAATGTCCTCTTCTATTACAGTCCCACACTACATTTAGTTATTTCCCCTTTGTCTCTTCCAGTCTGTAACAATGTATCAGTTCCCTTTAGTCCTTTCCAGTTTGTAACAGTAACATGGTCTTTCCTTGTTTTTGATGACTTTGACACTTGAAGAGTGTTGAGCAGTTATTTTGTACAATGTTCCTCAATTTGGGTTTGATATTTTGTCTTGATCGGTATGAAGTATACATTTTTGGCAAGAGTAGTAAACACAAAAAAATGGTACCATATTTTTCTCAGTGCAACATATTAAAGGATTCTTGATATCAATATTTCTTTTTACTGTGGTGATATTTATTTAAATCACTTCATTAACTTGGTATTAGTAGGATTTCTCTATTTTACAGTTACTATCTTTTCCCTTTGTAGTTAATAAGTATCTTCAGGGAAATACTTTGAGACTATTTGTATCATTTTAATTGGGTACACTATATCTTAACAATTTTTTTAAAGAGGTTTTTTCCCCCCTTAATTGCAAAACTGTTGACACTTGTTGTTTGTCTAAGTCAAACAGTATAATATTTTTTAAAATAAAATACAGACGTTCCTAGACCTTCCTTCCAGTTCCTTCTTTCTGTGTAACCAACTATTAACAGTTTGATGCTTCTTCCAGACCCTTATTTTCTGCTTAGGAGAGTGTATGTTTAGATGTACATATGTTGAATTAGGAAACTCAAATGTGTAGAAATTTTAAAAATATATATAATTTAGTTTTCTTCTTTACAAAAATGAAAATTTTAAAACTTAATTTTTCCAATCTATAGTATTTTATGACATTCTGACTGCATGGAATAATGTAGATGTACCTATATTGATTGACATTTAGGTTGATTTTATTTTTTCATAGTTACAAGTGACATTATAGTGAATACACTGGAATACATATCTGTGCACAGTTGGGCTTCAAGTATTGCTAAATGATGATAGATTCCACACTTTTTAAAACTATTCCCTTATTGATGGACATTCATTTTTTTTGCTGCTATGAATAACTTAATACTTTAAATGTGTAGATTGGAAAGCTTTAAAATGATTTTCAATAGAATCCATATCCATCTATTCATATATAGATAGATAAATTTTAACACATTTTACATAAAGTTTTGTCTACACACATACATACAGTTACATATATACACAGTAAAAAAGGATATACAGTGAAAAATAAGTTCTTTCCAGGGCTTTTTCCACTGTTAACATTTTATTTGAATCCTTTCAGAGATTTTCTATTCAAATGGAAACATTTACAGATATATCCCCTTCTCTTCTTCCTCCTCTTTTTATTAATGGGTGTACACTATACTCATTTTTCTTTGCCTTTTCTTTATTAACAACATAACTTGAAGAATGTCCCATATAAGTACATGTAGATTTGTGCCCTCTCCTTTTTTATAATGGCTGTATTGAATTTATGTACCAGGATTTAGTCAACTCTTGTGGAACATTTAGGTCGTATGCAGTCTTTTACTGTTATAAATCATTATTATTATAAAAATTATCTACATTCTAATAGGTTGCATAGGGTTATTGCACTGTCACTTTAATTTGCATTTCCCTAATGACTAATGATGTTGAGCATGTTTTCATGTGCAAATAAAATACTTGTATATATTTCTTTTTATACATTTATCTATCTGACAAATAAATTCCTAGAAGTGGGAATTTCTGGGTCAAAGGGTATATAAATTTAAAATTTTAATAACTCAAAATTACCTTCAGAGAAAACAATCCAATTTAATTCCACAATAATGCCTAATTTTAATGTAATATTTTACATAAAGTTTTATTAAGTTGAACTTATTTATAGAGGCATATTGAACTTCAGGAGAGCAAATCAGAAAGTCTTATATATAAACAAATATCTGTAACTTTCCTTAAAGTTACCTGTTATGGAACTTTATGTAAATTCTTAATTCTAACTTAACTATGTAAACTCTTATATAAGTCAGTTTATAAAACTCCCTGGACACGTTTTATAAGTTTATCATAGCTAAACAGAATTCTGATTTCTTTGTTTTTTTGCCCTGAAAATTGTTTTTAACACTTCAAGGAGGGTACCGCCTAATTTACTGTAAGATATAGTGAACAAGTATATGTTCACCTTATCAAAACTCTTAATGATTTTATAAACATCTAGCCTTTGTTATTACAAACCAGAGAGTTCTGATTTTCTATCCCTATTACTTTTGCTAGGGTTCCTCATTCTCTTGATAATTTTTTACCTAGGTAACACTTCTCATTGACCTGCAGTCAGTCTCCTAGCTTGGGACAGGTTGTTCCTGTGCCAAAAGAGCTAGTGCCTTAGCTATATAATTTGTGGGTTGGTACTTTTTGCCCTATTGGTAAGTTGGGTTAGTATATGATAAGTATACATCTTAGTTGCCTCCATTTCTGTGTAATTTCATAGAAGGTGTAGCTAGATTCAAGAAGCAGAGGCATGTTCATTTTAACATATATCCATTTCAAAATTCATCTTCATTATTTGGTTATGTGAAATTTTGAAAAATGCATAATGAGTAGCAGAATTGGATATCAGTTACTCATTCATTTTGCAGATCAAAAGGTTTTAATTTTGATTAAGTTCATTTTATCCATTATTTTTTCATGCTTAATGCTTTTTGTGCCCTAAGAAATCTTGGCCTTCCTCAAGGATGTCAAGAGTTTTCTATGTTTTTGTTCAGAAGTTTCAGAGTTTTAGCTTTTATATTTAAGTCTATGATTCATTTCAAATTTATTTTTGTGTACGGTGTGACATATGAGTTGAAGTTCATTTTTTTAAATAAGGATGTCTAATTGTTCTTTTACCATTTTTTGAAAATACTGCCTTCTTTGAATTGCTGGTTCCTTTTCAAAAAACACTTGACTGTACATATGTGGATTCATTTTTACACTCCCTTCTGTTTCATTGATAAATATGTTTATCTTAATGTTAATACCACCCTGTCTCAATTAGTATAGTTTTACAGTAAGTCCTGAAATCAGGTTGTATAAGTCTCTTCTAAGTCCTTTACATTTCCATATTCATTTTAGAATCAGCTTATCAGTTTCTACAGAAAAACTTGTTGAGATTGTGTAGATTCCGTAGATAATATTTGAGAAATATAGACATCTTAACATTATTAAACATTATAATCAATTAACATGATGTAGCATCATTTACTAAGATGTTTTAGAAATTTCTTTCAGTGTTTTGTATTTTCAGTGTAGAGATCTTACACATATTTTATTAATTTTATTAAATTAATGCCTAAATATTTTGTTTTTTGATGCTGTTATTGATGCTGTTTTTTAAAAATTTCATTTTCCAATTGTTGCCAGTGTATAGAAATACAGTTGATTTTTATATATTGATCCAGTAAGCTTGCTCAGTTCACTTACAATTCTTATATGTGTGTTTTTAAATTAATTCCTTATGATTTTCTAAGAAGGTAATCATATTTTTTGTGAATTGAGACAGTTTTAATTCTTCCTTTCCAGTTGTCATGCCTTTTATTATTTTATTCTTGTCTTATTACACTAGCTAAGATCTCCAACACAATATTCAATAGGAAAGAATAGATATCCTTGCCTTGTTCATATATTTGGGGGGAAGTATTCCATCTATTATTGCAAATATTTTCTCTCAATCTGTAGTTCTCCTTTTCATCTTTTAAATTATGTCCTTTTAAAATTTACTTTAAATTTACATAAAATTTACATAAAAACTTTTTATTGTACAGTTCTATGAGTTTTGACAATTACCAACAGTTGTGTAATCATCACCATAATACAGATACAGAATAGTTTCATTGCTTTGAAAAATTCCATCGCTGCCACTTTATAGCCAACCTCTGGCAACCACTGTGTTGTCCTCCATCTCTGTAGTAAGTTTTGCCCTTTCTAGAATGTCATATAAATGGAATCACATAGTACAAAGCTTTAATTTTTTTAAATTTTAGACTATTTAAATGTGTAAAAATATAAAACTAGCTATAAATGTAACTGTAAAATGTATGAAATACTAATAAAACCAGAAAGCTAGCCCATTTCAAATGAACTATATTTATTTAATTGTAAAGATGTTAACTGCAACTAAATTGCCAGTGTTGGTTTGATAGTAGAGAATTATGCCCTCCATCTTCTTGTTTCCCCTGCTTCTGTTCATTTAAGCGTGCTGTTATAAGTGACATTAAAAATGTTTGGCTTGTTGGATAGTTTGGGGTAATCAGACCTCACGTTTAAGCCCAGATTGCCAGTGAGTAGTCCCCCAATGTTTTTTTAAATAGGGCATTTTTTGATACTTGGAAAGCTGTCTTATTTGATTGAAGGTAAGAGTGGAATGGCAATGTTACTGAAATTTGCAGATAATATCTGTTAAACCTACTTAGCTTGAGAATCAGTATTTGGCACAGAAGATGGGCTTTGCTCTATTCACATAGATGCTTTCAACATGAACATGGTTCTAGCTGCTAAGAGGCAGTACATAGCCTTTTGTGTTTGACTTCTTTTGATGCATTTTGATGCCTCATGTATTGAAAATTCATTCCTTTTATGGCCAAGTAGTATTTCTGGTTCGGATGTACCATAGTTTATAATTCACCATTTCCAGTTTTTGGTGATTGTGCATAAAATTGCTGTATTATTCATGTACAAGTTTTTGTGTGAACATAAATTTTCATTTCTTTGGTAGATACCTAAGAGTTTGATTGCTGGGTCATATGGTAAGTTTAACTTTATAAGAAACTACTACATTCTTATAAAGTGGCTGTACCATTTTGAATTCCTACTAGCACTTTCCTTTTCCAGTTTTCTCCATCCTTATTGATACTTGGTATCAATTTTTTGTTTTTATTTTTTATTTTTTTTTACCTACATTCTAATAGGTTGCGTATGGTTATCTCACTGTCATTTTAATTTGCATTTCCTTCATGACTGATGATGTTGAACATGTTTTCATGTGCAAATAAGCATGGCAGATAAGCCATCTGTAACAGTTTCTTTTGAAGAGCAGAAGGTTTTACTTTTGATGAGGTTTAATTTATCCATTTTTTTTATGGTTTTTTTTTAGTGCTTTTTGTATTCTAAAAGCTCTTTGTCACTCATTCATTTTGGTCTCTCCTTAAATGCTTTGGTTCCTTAAGACAATTAAACTGAAGGATATAGGGAATTCTTTGGACAGCCTCTGAATGATAATGAAGTCACCTTTACACTCCAAGACTTGGCCATTCCAGAAGGGAAGGGTAATTCTCATCTACCATAGCTGGTCTTCTTTTTCTAGATACCTGTAGTATGTGTCAGTAGCCATTATTTCCAATGCTTTTTTTAAAAAATTACTCTCTTTCCTTTTGTATTAGTGAAGGATAAAATAAGAATATATTGTAAATCACTTTCTCTGAAATTACAGAATTGTGCCTTTACTGGTGCCCCTAGATTTTTAAGAAGGAACTTGTAACAAAAGTCTATTCATTTTTTTTTTCCAGTGGTGGGATCAGCAAGTTGATTTTCATGTTACTTTTTTACACCATTTGGCACAATGGGTGCCAGAAATTTATTCTGCCGAAATGGACCCAGACTTGGAAAAGCAGGAGGAGAGTATACAAACATCAGTATTCACTCCACTGGAATGGTACTTATTTGGAGAAGATCCAGACATTTGTTTAGAGAAATTAAAACATAGTGGAGCATTTCAACTCTGTGGAAAGGTTTTCAAAAGTGGAGAGACAACATATTCTTGTAGGTAAGAATTAGAAATTTATGGGATTGGTTATGATTACAGTCTTGGTACTTTACGC
The DNA here is from genome assembly GCA_028627145.1 of Eidolon dupreanum. Classification (NCBI taxonomy): domain Eukaryota; kingdom Metazoa; phylum Chordata; class Mammalia; order Chiroptera; family Pteropodidae; genus Eidolon; species Eidolon dupreanum. The sequence continues at coordinate 53,416,905 of CM053509.1, forward strand.
CTATTTCATTGGTTTATTACTGTTTATAGTATATTTAATCCTACTTAATTAACTTCCTTTTATTATGCACTTATAAGTATGTTTTTGGTAGTATAGCTTGTTTCTGAACATGACTTAACCAATTCTCTTACTTTTTCTTTCTATTCTCCGAAAGTGTATGTGACAGATGTTTGCCTTGTTTATTACGTAGTCTCATACTCTTAATTTGAAATCCTTAGGGCCAGATATATTTCAGAATTCTGAATGCTTCCCCAGCAGAGCAAGGCACAATCGTAAAATCAAACACAGTATTTCTGTAAGAAATCTATGAATATTCACAGCAAATGTATAAATAAGATCTATATTCTCATATCATTTCAGGTCATTTTTTGCCACCAGGTGAGATTTGTGCCAAAGGATTGTGGACCTGTGGGGACAGCTGGAATTTTGTTGGATAGAAGAAGCCAATGATAGGGAAACTTTAGGCTTTTTGTCCTTTGTGAGAGCATTTACCTTAAAAGATCATGATAGTACAGAAAGCTTTTTACTCCCTACTTCCATCTGAAATGTTCAACTTTTAGATCCTAGCAGCACTTTTAGTTTTCCTCTTTTATTAGAAGTAGCTTAGGTTAAGAGCATTATTTTTCAGACTTTATAAATACAGAGAATTGTTTTTTGCTTCACTATAATTCTAGGTTTTACTGGTTGATGTATAGTTAATATGTCTTTAGAACATACTGTCTTTATCCTATTCTTAGGAAAAAGTCATCTTTGGGCACAATTTTGACATAGAGCATAGTAAGTTTCATTTATCACTTAGGTGATAAATGAAAGCTTAATCAGTTTCAAGTAAAGCATAGTAGACATTTGTAGACCTCATTTTTCCGAACGTGTCATAGAGACATTTTTAATTGTCACAACTGAGAGAATGGTACTGGCATCTACGGGTAGAGGCCAGGGTTGCTGCTTAAACATTCTACAATGCACAGGACAGTCTCCTCTATGCCTATCAAATAACCATTTCATTCAAAGTGTCAATACTTCTAATGTTTAGAAATCCTGCTAAGTAGGTCAGTAGATCTTATGTACTTTAGGCAATCTATATTTCCTATTAGCCTTTTAAAATTCATTTCTTAAACTTCCCAATTTCATACTTACTGTATATTATTCTTAATGTTTCCCTGAAAATGATTAATAAAATAGTACATTTTAAAGGTTGTTATTAGTGAAGAGATTAAAAGAGATTGCATTTCATTCATTCATTAACTATTTGTTGAATACTTACCATGTGCCAGACACTGTTCTAGGTGCTTAGAACATATTAATATATAAAATAAATAGAAATCCTTGCCCTTATGATGCTTACATTAATGAATTTTGCCTTTATCTAAGCTTTATTTACCAGTGAACAATCAGTATTTATAGGATATATTTATAAATGTAATAGGGTAAGATGATGGTAGATATAAAAAAAGTTGGTCATTTTTCACAAAACGAATTTTTAATTGTAACAACAGTTTGAAACGATATGTAAGCTCAAAAGTAATGAGGACGATTTAAGAAACAAAACCAAATACTCAAATTTATACATTCAAATATGACTAAAATGAGGCTAAAATTATTTGGAATTCAGTTTTTGAAGTATTTTTATATTCAGTTTGTGCACCATTCAGGAAAATCATTCATATTATAGTTATACCTTAAGCATCAGTGGGAATAGTAAATTTTGGAATTTAATCTTTTTCAGGGACTGTGCAATTGATCCAACATGTGTACTTTGTATGGACTGCTTCCAGAATAGTGTTCATAAGAATCATCGTTACAAGGTATGAAAATAGAGCCATAAAATATCTGGATTCATAGGATTCTGTTGGCCATTTAGTTCAAATTCCTGACTAGTACTTGAATTCCTGCTATAACAGCTCTGATATGTGAACCTTTAGCTCTGGTTAAACATATTATGTGATAGGACATCTGTCACCTCAGGAGGTAGCCTCTTACAATTTTTTTGTGAGATATAATATTTTTATACAAAAGATTATATAAAGTATATACGCAGCTTAAAAAATAACTACAAAGTGAACACCTGTGTAACCGCTACTTAGGTCAAGAAATAAGACATATGCTGTTTCTCAGAGGCCTCCCACCTGTCTTTTCAGGATCACAGTCCTGTCACCCCTCCTGATAACCTCTCTCTGTGCTTTGTGATAATGCTTTCCTTGATTTCCATTTTAGCTTATAATTGAAATCATATTGAATAGTTTTATCTGTTTTTAAGCTTTACATAAGTGGTGTCATACTATGTCTTTTGTTGTTGAGTAACTGCTTTCACTCAGCATTATGTATGTAGCAGTAGTTTGTCCATTGGCTTAATAGTGTTCAATAATCCATATTGTCTTTTTTCATTGTGCTGTATATGGATATGTAGATTGTTTCCAATTTGAGGCTATTATAAACAATTCTGTGAACATTCTTATTTGTATGTTTTGGTATACCGTACACTGATTGTGTATAGTATTCCTCATTCTATGGGGTATATATCTGGAACAGAATTGCTGAGTTCCAGGGTGTAGTTCTTTAGTCATAGTATATAATGTAAGACTGTTTTCCGAAGTAGTTATAACAATTTGTAAGCTCTCCAGCAGTATATGAGTGTTCCCATTACTTCACATTCTTGGAAGATTTGGTATTGTCGGCCTTTTTAATTTAAGCCAGTCTGTTGGGTAAATAATAGTATCACATTGTGGTATTAATTTACTTTTCCTAATTACTAATGAGTTGGAGGGCTTTTTACTTTCCTGTTACATTTTTAGGCAACCTTGTTATTTTAACCTGAAATTTATTTCTTCAGTAATAGTATTGGTTCTGTGGTCTGGGCTGAGACAGACATAATAATTGATGTTTTTCTTTGTACATATAACATGCCTAAATTTTTGTGTAAATGTACATAGTATCTTGAAGTTATGTAGACTATGTCTTCTGTAGAGTTGAAAGAGCTGTTCATGTTTTTGCTGGCCTCAACATTATTGTGCCTATCTCGGGAAGTGATGGGCTTTAAGTATAGGTTATAGGTGTTACTATTATTATGATTATTATTATGCACAGGAAAAAACATATTGAGGAACCTCTGACATAATGTGGTTAAAATGGTTTCCCAAGATTTCAAAGCTAATCACTGATGGAATTTTAAAATTTGATATTTGGTTATATTCATATTTCCCAGTCATCTCCATTAATTATAGTTTTTCTTATGCTGGAGAATTCAAGAAAGAATGCCAAGTAGGGACAAAGAGGAAATTGTTAATTTCTTCTCATTTTTACTTTTGGAGACTAATGGGGAGAAATGCTGAAGGCTCAAGATCAGAGGTTTCCCAGTTCCTCAGAGTTGTAAGGACTTGTAATCCTATGTTTCCCAAACTTTGGGATTTCATGGGCCAGTACAATTTCAGAAAACTTAGGGTTTTCAAAATTTTATTTGGCCAGGTAAGTTCGATTTTAATTTTTAAAAGGGCACATGAACAGCAACCAAAAAATACCTGCCATCTCCTGTCATTTTGTAAAGTAAAAGACATTTTAATTCCAAGAAAGTAGGATAATCTCAGAATAAAGAACAGTCCTTTAACCCATTTCCCATTTGCCTGAGATTACTTGCCAACAGTGCTTGCGGTTTGCAGATAACTTGCAGATTATAGTTCTAACCTTATCCCCAAAGTTTGCCATGAAATATCTCACTTTTATTATTATTTTCACATCACTGTAGTATATAGTCAGTCTTTGGAAACAAATGATATCATTCTCTTGATATCATTCTGTTTTTAGTAATGGTATTTCTATTTACAAAATATAGCAATTCTCGATCACTGAAAGTGTCAAATCCTAGAAAACATAGCATTCCTGTGCATGATGTTAAATGAACGCTGACAGTGAGCTGCACTTTTTTTTCTAAATGGGAAATGGATTAAATTCCATACATGTAGTTCTATAAAAGAGCTCACCACATTCTTTCCTTTTCCGACATTTCTGTGGACCCATAATAACTTGTCTGTTAATTTTGGGGAAACTCTTCACTAAACTACCTTCAAGTATTTAAAGCCTACCAGTCTACATCACCATCACAAAGCACTCTTTAATGATAAGCATTGTTGCTATAAGCATCTTTATGTGTAAATCACTTTTGCTTATGTAGGATTATTTCCTTAGGATAAGGTTCTCAGAAGTGGAATTACTGGATTCAGAAACATGGACCTTTCACAGAATAAAAAGACAAGCCACAGACTAGGTGAAAGCTTTTCTGTCTGATAAAGAACTGGTATCTAAAATATATAAAGAACTCTTAAAACTCAACAATAAGAAAATGAACAACCCAATTTAAAAAATGGGCAAAAGATCTAAAACAGACACTTACTAAGAAAATACATAAATGGCCAATAAGCCCTTGAAAAGATGCTCAACATCATATTTCATTAGGGAATTGCAAATTCAAACAACAATGAGATACCACTTCACACCTATTAGAGTGGCCAGAATCCAAATGCTGGTGTGGGTGTGGAGCAACAGTAATTTTTTTTTATTGCTGGTGAGAATGCAAAATGGTACAGCCACTTTGGAAGACAGTTTGGCAGTTTCTTACAGAAGTGAGTGTACTCAAACTAAAATCCCGCAGTCATGCTCCTAGATATTTACCCAAGTGAACTGAAAACTTATGTCCACACAAAAATAATGCACGAGAATGTTTATAGTAGCTTTATTTATGTTTGCCAAAACTTAGAATCACTAGGCAAATGGATAAACAAACTTTGGTATACCAGTGTAATGGATTGTTACTCAGCAGTAAAAAGAAATGAGCTACCAAACTACAAAAACACATGGCTGGGCTTTACATCCATATTACAAAGTGAAAGAAGCCATTGTGAAAGGATACATACTCTGATTTCAGCTATATGACATTCTGGAAAAGGCAACACTATGGACACAGTAAGATCAGTGGTTGCCAGGGGCTAGGGGAAGATGGTGGGAAGGATGGAAGGATGAATAGATGGAGCATAGGGGATTTTTAGGGCAGTTAGACTAATTTTAAAATAATTTTCCCATTGCTATTGAAATGAAAATTTTTGATTGTTCTTAATGTTGTTTGTCTTTGCTTATTTTGGAATGATGAATATAGAATACTCTTGCATTGCTACTTTGCCATCTTTCTGGATAAGAGCAAGGTCTTTGGCTGTTTATTTTGCATCTTGGAAGCTGATACCAAAAACCAAGCCAGCTTATAACCTTGGTACTCTTATTAAATACATTCTAGAGTCAATTAGATTAAACCTGGAGAGGAAACAAAACCCACTAACAATCTTTTTCTCTATTCTTTTTCTGTGTATACCTCTGTCTTCATTTACTAACATGCAATGATTTATTTATATTTGTGTGTCTTTCATCCTCATCTCCAGAACAAAGTCCAGGTCTCAAATACTTTATGCCTCCTCTGTCTGTCATACTACCTGGGGTATAGACACTTTCAACAAACATTCGTTGAAGTGTTAGGATCAAAAGGACTAAATCATAGACAGAACTGATTTAATCATAGAAATAACTATCAGGGTTTATTTTTAACATCAGCTTGCTGTAATCTTACATGATGAGGATTTATATACATATATCGTCTTTGAAACACAATAGCATTAAAAAATGTTTATAGGTGAGCAATACAATAAAACTTATCTTTTATAAAATTCAAATAATAAAGAAAATATAAATAAAAATTATAATTGCCTTTCTGCCTCATTGTACTTTCATCGTTAAACTAAACACACTTTAATGTATGTCCTTACAGATCTTTTTTAAGGTATTTACAAACATGCACACATGTCCATGTATTTATATGTTTAGGAGGGTTATGTATGTGTATATACATGGGATCCTACTGTATATTCTTTTTTGTAACTTGTTTTTAACTTAACAGTATATCATAGGAATAATTCTATGTTGATGCATAAACTCTTGCCATACTTAATTACTGTATGTATTCCTTTGTGGAATATAACATATATTTAACCCATCCCCTTTTTCTAGACAATTATGTTGTTTCCAGTTTTTCACTGATCAACAAATATTGGAATAGATACACATCTTTGTTTAAATATAAACCAGCGTATATATCCAAGACTGGCTAAGTCTAGATTTAGAGTCAGATTTTCTGAATTGAACAGTATATGCATTTAAAAATTTGATAGATTTTTGCCAAATGTTGTTCTTGAATTGCTGTGCCAATTTATATTCCCATTGAAAGGATAGGAGAATGTTCTTTTTCCACACCTGCCCGCAAACTTTATTCAGTCTTTTTTACTTTTGACAACCAGTTAGTCAAATATATTTTAAATTATTAAAATAATCTGATTATTTTAATTAGCATTTCTCTTATTACCAGTATTGTTAACATCTTTTTATATTTTAATTGTATGTTTAATTTCTTCTGTGTATTGCCTGTTTCTATCTTTTACTCATTTTTCTATTTTTCTTACTGCTATGTTATATACCTTACTAATATTTTTTCTTTTGCTTGGCTTTTAAATTCTTTTATTTTTAAGTCAGATTTATTGAGATATAATTTATATACAATAAAATCTGTCCTTTTAAATATACAGGTTCATGAGGTTTTACAAACATATATAGTTCAGTAACCACTACCACAATCAGGATATAAAACATTTACATTATCCCCTAAAATTTCTAGAGTCTCTGTGCAGTCAGTTTCCTGTCCTCTTACCCCTAGCTCCTAGCAGTCACTGATCTGACCTCTGTCCCTATAGTTTTGCATTGTTCAAAATGTCACATAAATGTAATTATATAGTATGTAATATTTCCTGTCTGACTTTTTTACTTAGCATAATGCCTTTGAGATCCTCTCATGTGTCAACAGTTTGTTCCTTTTTATTGCTGAGTAGTTATGCCATTGTATGGATGTGCCACAATTTATTATCAATTAGTTAATGAACGTTTGGGTTGTTTCAAGCTTTTAAATAAAGCTGCTGTAAGCATTCAAGTACAATTCTTGGTGTGGGCATTTGTTTCATTTCTGTTGGGTAGCCTAGGAGTAAGATAGCTGGACCATAAGTTAAGTGTATGCTTAAATTTATAAGATCTGTTTTCTGCCATTTTAACTTGATTTATGCTGTCATTTATCTTACTGACATTTTAAATTTGTTTGTTGTTAAATTTGCCAGATTTTTTTGTGCTTCTGGATTTTGTACCTTCTGTGGCATTCTCTATTCTAAATTTACGCTTTTACTTTTCTTTTGATACACCTATTTTAGTAATTATGGATGAGTCTAGATTTCTTTAGTTTACTATGTATATGAAGGAAGAAAAATTGATTTGTACATTCTAATTTAGTGCTTTTCTAGTGGTTACCTCTGTATTAATTTTTATAGTCCCCTTAGTTTCCTTGTATCCCCTTACTTTACTTTTTAAATCTAGTCTGTCAATTTTAGTGCTATCTTTGACTCCCTCCTATTACCTGTATAATAATTGAAGATCTTATGTTACTTTCTCGTTCCTTCTCTTTTTAGTTGTAGTTTTCCTGATCGTGAGATTATATAATGTTTACATTTTTCTCTTTGTGTCCTCACCCAGGATTTGTTCTTAGCTCTACAATTAAATATATAAAATGTTCACCATCTGTCCATTTTCTGATTTCTCCAGTCACCTCTTGGTCAGATGAAGCTTATCCTCTAGGGGTTGGTAAACTGCAGTTTGTGAGTCAGATTTGGCTTACTGACTTTTCATGTGGCCCAAAAGTTAAGTGAGGATTTTACATTTCCAGATGTTTGGGATAAAAGATAAGAAGAGTAATGTTTTATGATACATGAAAATTATTTGAAATTACTTTTAGTGCCCATAAAGTTTTACTGAAACATAGCCATGCTCATTCATTTATTTATTGTTTATGCCTGCTTCTGCACGACCACAGAATTGACTAATTCAACAGAGATTTATGACCTTTCAAGCCTAAAATATTTACTATCTGTTCCTTCATACAGAAAGTTTGCTGATCTCTGCTCAAGTAGATTCCTTAGGAAGGGCGCATGTATACATTGTTCTGTAAGTTGACATGTTCAGAATTGTATTTTTATAGCTTGGTTGGAGATGATGTCTTTGGTTTGCATTTTCTTTATTTGAAAATGCTGCTCTGCTATTGTCTTGTTTTATATGTTATTGAGAGAAGTCTGACGTCATTCCAATTTTCTTGATGTTGTGTCATTTCATCTTTTTGCTTGAAGGACTCAGAACTTATCTTTAAAGTCCAATAGTTTTAGTAGGATATATTTCTGAGTTGCTCATACTGGGTAATTTTTTTCTCAGTTACTCATAGGCCCTTTTAGTGTGTATATTTAGGTCGTCTTCTTTTTTTTTTCCCAGGAAGTTTTATTAGAATACAGTTTTAAATATGAACTCTGTTCCATTGTTTTGATTTTCTTTTTTGGTGACTGATTATAATTATGTTGGTTCTCTCATGCTTTTCTTTTGTTTCAACCACTTTTTCTCTGAACTTGTATTTCTTTACTTCATCTCTTAAATCCTGCTTTGTTTCAATGCCTATTTATTAGTTTTCCATTCAAGTCTATTATCTTGGGCATCTTGTAATTTAGAATTAATTTCTAATATGGTTTTCTTATTTTCTAATTTTTTTCCTGAGTTCAGTAGAATTTCATTTTATTTAACCTGGTTATTTTGATCCACTTCTGTTCTTAGTTTCTGTATTTCTGATTAAAGGTGTTTTAATCTTATTAAGGGGTTTCATATCCCCAAATGCTTGTGTGAGACAATGTAATTTACTTTGGAATATTACATTACAGTTTTATTCAGCTTTGTGAATGGATTTTGGCTATTTGCATTTTTTTGCCCTTTTTTTGGTAATAGTTTTGTATGGATATGGGCTACTTTTTCTCTTCTTTGTCATTTCATGGACAGGGTTCACAAACGTTCTTTTCTATCAGTTTTGCCTTTGTGAAATTTATAGACAATGATGATGGTGATAGTGGCGAAACGAGGGGAGGGTTTGGCATGTGTTGTTTCTCTCATTTCTATAGGATTCTTAATTTTACCTTATTTTCTTTTTTATTTACTGCCACATCTTTTAAGGCTTACCATCTTTTTAAGTGTATTCAGTTTTCTTCCAAAAGCAATGCTTACTTTAGGTCTCTTTTCCTATGAACCACCAAGTCTCAACCTGTGTTAAGTATTTGTCTCTTAGCATTGGGCTTTCTCTTTTTAGGTGTAATTTTGTCTGTGCTTCATCTAAGCCCTCTGTACCCCTCTCCTCTTTTTTTGTGAAGTCTATTAAGCTCCCTCTCTAGTTGTCTACATTCACAAGCTTGAAGTGATAAGCAGTGGGAACTCTGATGAAACAAGTCATTTGAAGGTCATGGTATTTTTTTTTTGTCTCCTAGTAGTGCTGCAAACATGGCTAATGTGTGGTTTTATTGCTTTCCTGTTCATTGTATGTTTTGGAGGGGGAAGTTTTGGGGAAGATTCAAAATCAGGCCATTGTCATTCTTCTCTATCAGAATTAATATACTTTAGATTTATTTTTGTAAGACCCCTCAAAGGAGAAGTGTTATAAATATTTTTTGTTGCTGTTAGATATCAAATAGATGAAAATACTTTATACGTTTCTTAAGCACTATATATCATTATAATGATTTTTATAAGTCTGTTTAATCAAAATCTTGTTACTCAAATATTCTGGTATTGTATAGATTATTTTTTGCATACTTTACAATTTCTTGTTCTCTACAAAATTTTAAAAATTATTTAAAAATTAGAATGTTTCAAAATTTTATCAATTTTGAAGGTCCATTTTTGTTGCGATTAAGTGTTCAGGACTTTTTCTTGTTTGTTTGTTTTTTGTTAACTAACCAAAATGATTTTTGATATATCCAGCTTATTACATTAAAGGCAATTAAGGTTGAAGTATTGGGGAGCATTTATTATTTGAATCGTCTTTATCGTTCTTCTTTGCCTTGTAATGTTTTGAAATCAAAAACTTATTTTTCATTTATTAGATGCATACTTCTACTGGAGGAGGATTTTGTGACTGTGGAGACACAGAGGCATGGAAAACTGGCCCTTTTTGTGTAAATCATGAACCTGGAAGAGCAGGTACTACAAACGAGGTAAGAATACTAGTTTTTAAAAATTGATAACTTTTAAATTTGATGAAATTAGAAATAAATGTTATATGTATGGGTTGAACTGAATTCTTTTGAGAAACCTGATTTTTATGTTCTAATGTTTAAATGTAAGGTGTTTTATTTCAATCTAGAAAAGTTAAGGACTTGATAATTTTATATTTCTCTAAGGAAGAAATGAATTCACAGTGAAAAGATGAACTCAGAATGCTTTTTGCTAAGCAGTCAATTTGATAAGTAAAAGTATATATGTAAGCCTAAGAGCATATGGAGGTGATTATTGATAGAAGCAGAATGTGATAAATTATAAAACAGCAGAAATGATGTATAAATTTAATCATTGCTTTTCTTAAAAAAGTCAACGAATTGATTATCTACTATACATCCTAATCAAGAAAAAAAGTGAGAAAACTTAGATATAGACAATTATTAATGAGAATGAGGAAATAATCATAGCTAAAGAAGGAATTAAAAGAATTATGAACTTTTTATATGACTGTGCAAATACATTTGAAAATGGATTGTTTTATCAAACAGTATAAAGTGCCATAGTTTATTCAGAAACAGAAAACTTGAACAACCAATAACCGTTGAATAAATTCAGAAAATTGTCACAAGAAGTACTTTCTAAAAAATGCTATGTTCAAATACTTTCACAGACGAATTCTTTTCGAAATATCAAGGAATAAAGAGTTTTTGTACCTTTTAAACTGTTCTGGTTAACCTTTAGCAGTGAACACCCATAGGGCCTAGGTTTTGATCTCATAAGTACCATTCCTCACTAAAAGAAATCCGGAATTGCTGTAAAAATACCAGATTCCAGGTCTGTCAGGGAATAGTTAAGCTTATAAGGATGGATTTGTGTCAAAAGGGACTAGGACCCAGCTTGACCAGAGTTGGACAGTAGGAGCATCAAAAAAATTATAACCACTATATTTGATTCACTTATACTGAATATATAAAAATTCATGAGTTCCTAATGAGACTCTCATGAAAACTAAAATAAATAAATGAATGTTGTTACCATGGTTGTGGTTATTATATCAATTTTTTACTCTAAAAATTAGTAATTAAAGGGAGTAAACTAAGCATTGATTCTGCCTTTTAAATAGGAATTGTGTTTCATGGTAAACAAGTATCTCCAGTTTAAGAGGTAAAGCTCTTTTTTCTAGATGAATGCTAGCTAAGGGAGAAGGGATAATAGAATTAGAAAAATCAACATTTTGCAAACCCTTGGGAAATATATGATTTAGACAAGATCATTAATGGATGCTAAAACCATTAATAACTCAAGTTGATGAGGAACAATATTTACATGGTTCTAAATTGTCATCTCACAGATTACTTGCTAGTCGTAAGGGGAAAAAAGTGAAACTTTACAATGGAAGTATCATACTGTCATCATTTGCAACAAGTCCTTAATATCAGCGTCATTACTAATAATGAGATGATGTGGCATAATGCGCTTCATATGATGTAAAATGAAGGACATAGTTTAACATCTGAAAATCGATTAATATAGTATACCATATAAATAGAATAAAGAACAAAACCACATGATCATCACAGTAGATGCAGCAAGAGCATTTGACTAAGTCCAACACACTTTCAAGATAAAAAGACTTAAACTTATAATAGAAGGAAACTTCCTCAACCTGATAGAGGGCATCTATGAAAAATTCATTGGAAAGTAATGGATACTTTCCCGCTAAAATCAAAAACAAGACAAAGATTCTGCTCTTCCTAAATCTATTCAGTATTGTATTGGAGGTTTTATCCAGGGCATTAGGAAAGAAAAAGGAAGAAAAGGCATCCAGATTGGAAAGGCAGAAGTAAAACTAGCTTTATTTGCGAATGACATGATGTTGTGTATAGAAAATCCTAAGGAATCCACTAAAAAATTATTAGAACTAGTTAATGTTCAGCAAGATTATATATGCAAGATGATTATACAAAAATTACTTTTATTTCTAGACATTGTAATGAACAATGTGAAGATGAAATTGAGGAAGAAATTCTATTCATTAGACTATCAAAGAGAATAACATATTTAGAAATAAATTTAACAAAAGAAGCATAAAATTGATATTCTGAAAACTAAAACATTATTGAAAGAAATTAAGGGCGATCTAAATAAATGGAAAAACATTTTGTTTCTGGGTCAGAAGAGTTACTATTTTTAACATGGCAACCCATTGGTTTTTTTTTTTTTTCCCTCCCAAAACTACCAAGGCATTAACTCAGTTCTTTGCCAGCACTGATCACGTGTTCCACAAATTTATACTGAATTTCTACTGGATTTTTTTCTTTTTTGCCTTAAGTAGCTACTATGTTTTTTTTCCTATTTACTTCTTTGTTTAAACAGCTTATTGAGCTATAACTTACATTCCATTTAAAGTGTACAAATCAGTGCTTTTTTAGTATAGTCACGGAGTTGTGCAGCTTTCACCACAATCCATTATAGAACATTTTCATCACCCCAAAAGAAACCCTATACCCATTAGCAGTCACTTTCCATTTCTTCCAAACACCCCAACCTTAGGCAATCACTAATTGAATTTCTATCACTATAGATTTACCTTTCCTAGACATTTTATATAAATGAGATCATATAAAATGTGGTCTTTTTTGATTGGCTTCTTTCACCTTAATGTTTTCAAAGTTTGTCCATGTTGTAGCATGCATTTCATTCCTTTTTATGGCCAAATCATGTTCCATTTTATAGATATTTACTCTGTTTTATTTATCTGTTCATCAGTTGATGAACATTTGGATTATTTCCACTTTTTGCTGTTATGAATAATACCTGCTGTGAACATTTGTGTGTAAGTTTTTGTGTGGACGTGTTTTTATCTTGGATAGATAGATATCTAGGAGTGGAATGGCTGGTTCATGTGGTAACTATGCTTAACATTTTATCTATCAGACTGTTTCCAACTTGGCTGCACATTTTACATTTCTACCATTAGTGCATAAGAGTTCAAATTTCTCCACATATGCAACACTTGTTATTTTCTGACTTTTTGATTATAGTCACCCTAGCAGATATGAAGCTGTATCTCATTGTGGTTTCAATTTGCATTTTTTTGCTAATAGGTTTGAACAAGCATTCTATTAAAGAGGTCGTGTTCTATAATGAAAAGAACTGTTTTTATAGGTGTCAGAAGACCCAAATTTTAGTCTTGCTTCTATTTATAGGCACTTTGACCATGGATAGGTTCCTTATCCTTTAAATGTCATTAATTCTCTGCCTTTCTTACAGAGTAGCTATAGGAATCAGTTGAAATAAATTATGAAAAGATTTTGGTAAGCTATCAGAGATGACCAATAGTTCTCTGATATTATCATAAATAGGTTACTCAGAAAGGCAGAGAACATTAATAAGGGAGAATATTACTAAAAGGTTCTGTCTCCTTATCTTTCTGTTATCTGTAGTACCAACTTGGCCACAGGAGTTAAGCTAAACTGATATGAATAGCAACCCTATTGAGGTCAACTTGTTTCACTCCTGGAAGATGGTGTATTGAATTCATTAAAACAATTATAAATTAATAACATTATCATCCTCATTCACTTATTTCTATACAGTGTTGGTAGTACATTTTTCTCTACTTTCTTACAGAATTTACGTTGTCCATTGAATGAAGAGGTGATTACCCAAGCCAGGAAAATATTCCCATCAGTGATAAAATATATTGTAGAAATGACTATATGGGAAGAGGAGAAAGAACTGCCTCCTGAACTCCGGATAAGGTGGGGAGATATTTCAAAAAATAAGTTTTGGAAAAATGTTTTTTGTTGTTATTTACTGCTTAATTTATTATCATTATAAAAATTTTATGGAGAATTATCTCTTGGAAATACTTCCAAAATGTCCATTTATATGAGATGCTCTTCTAGGCACTATACAGAAGTTAAGCCAAAAGAAGAGCATTATCTGGAGCTTCTGATTTTTAAGAGAAAAACATTTTTGATGTCTTGTTCTAAATAATTTATAAGGACCTAGCAGCCACTTATCCCACTAGGGAGCTAATTGCCCAGTTCAATACTGGCCTGGACCAACTTCAAGGTTTTCCGGAACAGTGTATCTTTAGCCCAGGTCTTTATGATAAAAGTTCGATGGTGGAAATGAGGAGGTAGTCCTTTGCCCTATGCTTTCATTTCTAGGGTTATTTCAGTTGGAGGTATTTAACACTTTTAAGCCAAAACCCAGCAATTCCTAATAGTCGTGAATAAGTCTTTGAATGACCATAATATTTGCTCTTAACTTACAAATGCAAAAGGGAATTCCAGACCTCATATGAAGATAAAGTTTGGGCCTTGTGGGAATTATTTTTTTATCAGTGTAATCTTAGGTCACAAAATTGCATCAGCAATATAAATACCATTCTTCTTTGAGTTTACTGGGTTTTTTGGTTTTATTTTAGAAGGAGAGAGAATTAAGACATTCAGTTTATAAAGGCATTAAATGTATCATTTTGACTATTGCTGGGTCATAAACTGCTTGAGGAAATAAAGGTCATCAATGACCTTTTGTGTCCACAAAGGATTTAATTTCAAATACGTGATAACATCAGTTAAATCCTTTAAGAAACTTTGTGTTGGTAACATAATTTGGTTAGCAATCTGCCTAAGAGAGAGTTGCTTGACTGTGCATATGTATGTAGGCAGCACTGGACTTCAGATTCACAGATCTGAATTCTAGTCTTTCTCACTGCTTATTGGCATCGTGACATTGGAGAAATCTTTTTGAGCTTCTGTATCCTAAACTATAGGAGACCCAAGAAAATCTGCCTCTTACATTTATATGAGGATCAATAATTTTATTATAAAATCATATTATAAATTGTTTGATAATTACATCTAAATTTGTGTAGCCCATGACAGCTGTTTTCACATATTTTATAAGATCCTCACTCCACGTTCAAATGTAGATATACTCTTCTTAAAGATGGAAGACACACTGTCATCTCAAAAAGCTTAAATGACCTACGTGTTTATAAGGTCCCTCAGTTAAATAGTAGTTCTGGCACTCTAAATTTATACGCTTTTAAAAAAACTTACATGTATTATAAAACCGGAAATATAAGACAAAACAAAAATAAATTCAATAAAAACTGTTAATAAAATCTTACTATTTTTCACTGCCTGTTTGAAGGTTCTGAGTCTGAGGCCTATGTCCCTTTGTCATAAAGACAGACCTGGGCTAAAGACACACTGTTCCGGAAAACCTCGAAGTTGGTCCAGACCAGTATTGAACTGGGCAATTAATTCCTTACTGGGATAAGTGGCTGCTAGGTCCTTATAAATTATTTAGAACAAGACCCCCAAAATGTTTGGAGAGTAGCAAGAGTTAAGCATGGTATTAGAAACATCCTGTCAGTAAATTGGGAGTAATAATTTACATCTAGAAGTAATTCTTAAAATTGGGGAAAAAACATAGAAAAGCTAATACTTTTATCAGGGTTTTTAAAATTTCATGGCACTATATCACTTAAAATAATTTCCTATTTCAGTATTACATTGGTATTTTCTCATATGTAAGAAAATACACAGTGCTGCTTCAGTATAGATGTCATATATTATTTTAACCCATTTTTCATATTTTCCTTTGTTTATTTGTTGCAGTGTCTAAATGTATATCTTTTTTTTTTTAATAGGGAGAAAAATGAAAGATACTATTGTGTCCTTTTTAATGATGAACACCATTCATATGACCATGTCATATACAGTCTACAAAGAGCTCTTGACTGTGAGCTCGCAGAGGCCCAGTTGCACACTACTGCCATAGATAAAGAGGTTTGTGAGATTCATTTGAATTGTTGTGCTGTCTTACATCAACTTCCTGGAAGTCAGATGTTAACAGAACCCTTGCTAAGTGCCTTAGTATTATGTTAGGTCCAGCTGTCCTCTTCACTTATTCATTATAGCCTAGGTAAATTGGTTAAAACTTGATTTTTCTGGCATATATCGTAGTTGTAGATAACTATAACTTTCCTCTTTTATTCTAAATAATTAGAAAGTTACTGAATGTATTTGGCAAAGAATGGTTAAGAATGTCAGCTCAACTCTAGTCTGTCTGTAATTCTCATTGAATAAATGAATAAATGTATGAATTGTGAAAAGTTTATCATTTCTGAGGTTTTAACATTATTTATTAAAACTATTTTTAGAATATTACTGATTTATGGCTCAGCTTTTATTTAATATCCATCCAAAGCAAAATAGAAGGAATATTTAACCTAATTCTGTTCTTGAGAGGAGTATAGTATAGTGGAAGAAGCAGTATGGTGTTAGTAATTAATATTGTGATTCTAAGGCTTGAGGAATCAATTTTGGCCACACCTCTCACCCACTAGTGGACCTCAAGTGTGTTATAGAACAAATGCTGAGGAACTTTAGGTTCGTTCATGAGAAATATTCAAAACATATAGCAGGCGCTTAGTAAACCTAAGTTATTATCAGGCAGGAAATCCAAAATCTTAAAGTATAGAAATTCTCTACTAGTGGTATTGAATGTTCTGAAGCTACAGCACATAAAGGTGTTAAACATTTATGTTTATTTTTCAGGTATTTCCCAACTTTTTACTTTTAGGTAATTGACAAATGATTAATAATTAAGAGCTCATTAGGTCTCTGGGCTATGTGTTACTTATTGATTGGGATTGTCATTCTACTACTTAATTCTCATGTTTGTCTATAATTAGGGTCGTCGAGCTGTTAAAGCAGGTGCTTTTTCTGCTTGCCAGGAAGCCAAGGAAGACATAAAGGTAATTTTCTGGATTAGGGACAGAGAAAATTTAAGAAGAATGCACATTATTAGAGCCTAGATAGAACAACTATATTGTTGAAGTGGTTTGACATACTAAGTAAAGATAGGATTGAGGCATGTAGAGCCAGAGATTTGGAACTGCAAGGTTTTTTGTTTTTGTTTTTTAAATATGCTTTCATTTATAGAGTCATTCAGAAAATGTCTCTCAACATCCACTTCATGTAGAAGTATTACACTCTGAGGTTATGGCTCATCAGAAATTTGCTTTGCGTCTTGGCTCCTGGATGAACAAAATTATGAGCTATTCAAGTAAGCATTTAGCCTGTTTTTCTTATTTCTCATAAAATACTTTTTCTAAAAAAAATTTTTAAATGTCATTGCATATAAAATAAGATTTCTCTCTTTTTCTGATTTACATCTTTTGATTAATTTTCAGGAGTGTATTTCAAGTGCTGTAAATAATATTGGCTTTTGACTCTGATGTTGACAGAATTATTCTCAACAGCAAGTGTGGGAAGATTAATGTTAATTATTCTTATATGTTATAGGAAACATACTTTTAGGAGAAATTATAAGAATAAAAATTATATGGCTTCGTTTTTTTTATAGGTGACTTTCGACAGATCTTTTGCCAGGCATGCCTTAGAGAAGAACCTGGCTCTGAGAATCCCTGTCTCATAAGCAGGTTAATGCTTTGGGATGCCAAGCTTTATAAAGGTAGGTAGATCTTTGCTAACGCTGCTTGCCATGAAGCAAAGAGAGATTATGACCTTAAAGTGGAGTCATAATCTCCTTTGTTTATTAAGTCAGTGATCTTGATTATACTTAACGTTAGCCAATCAATATGTATTCTTCTGTGTTAAAACCAGGGGTATTGCCTTTTTAATTGTAGTTCCTTTTCATTTAGTCAGGGCAGGCAAAAAGAGTATATATACACATATATATATTTATATATATACATACATAATTTTGTATATATTAATGTGATAGCGCCCTTCTTAAAGCTAGGCCAATTTTCATTTTTAAAATCTAAACAAAGAACAAAAAGTAAAAGATGAAGGCTGAAGGAGATAGAAAAGGGAAGATACAGAGTAAGAGTAGTTTTTAGTGAACTGGAATGAAAAGGATTAAAGGAAGGTTGAGAGAGGTAGAAAGAAATAAGATAAAGTGATGAGGGGGAGCCCAGAAAAAGAGGGGAAAAGACCATATATGTATGTATTTTGTATTCTATTAAATATTAAGGTAATAATTGCTACTCATATTTGAGTCCTTGAGGTCTACCAGCATGTGAAATATTTTTATAATAATCGACCACTTGTAATCTCTGTAATGTTTGTTTGTTTGTTTATTTGTTTGTTTTGCCTTGATGATACTCCCCTATTTCCCCACAAAATGATCTATAGGTGCCCGTAAGATCCTTCACGAATTGATCTTCAGCAGTTTTTTTATGGAGCTGGAATACAAAAAATTCTTTGCTATGGAATTTGTGAAGGTAATTGTTTTGAATAAGTAGATATCAACAAACCAAAATAGAAAATGTTTTTGTAAATGAAGTAATAGAAACAACAAGGATAATTTTGAGTGAAGAATTTAATTTTATGATTCATTTCTTTGTTAAACATTCTTTTATTTTTGCATTCAGTAGTAGGAAACAGTGGTCTGGAAGAGGAGATAGGTTAAAAATGACTTATTTGTCTAGATAGAGCAATAGGATATCACATTCATTCATTCTTCCTAATTATTTGCCTGTTAGTAAAATTATTACAAGAGTAGAAGTGACTAGTAGAAAGGCATAGCAGGGAAAAGGAACATATATGAATACTAAAGAGAGGCAGGAATTATATTGTTAGGAGTTATACTTAACTGAGGCTGAAATGTAAAGATAAAACGTAGAGCTTTTAAATATTGTTTTATTGATCTATTGTGTATTCTTTACATTGTTATATATTTTCTGTCTGTCAAGTTAATTTGCAAAATAACATAGAACCAGGACTTCTTTGAATCTCCTGCTTTGCCTTATACAGTATATTCAACAAGTGTTTGTTGGTTTTCTCTGATTTTGAGTTGCAGGCAGTTCTTATAAAACTGAAGACAGTACAGAGGTAGGACCCAGGACAGAACTGGAAACAGAGAGTGACATAGTGATTATTGAAGGCATGTGATACTGTGGCATAAGATACCTGCACTCCCTGGATTTTAGAAGTAGATTGTTAAAAGTAAATAAGACATTTGGTTTCTCGAAAGGTGATGACAACTCAGGTTGTCAACTCTATTTTAAAACTTCTGAGAGGTGTAATATTGGATTATATGTAGGATCTAAAATGAATTTTTTTTCTTATACAAAATCAGTTCTTACTAAAATAATATTTTTCTGTATACCGTGGTTACCTCTTAAACTTTGTGGGAATTCTGGTGGATCAAATTAAATACATAGCTCAAGGATCCAGCACTGTGCTTGATACATGACTGAATGTATTGTTTTTGTTCTCCCAACATGTCATGGTTGATTTTCACCTGGTATGCACCAATATGGATAAGAAATTATGTACAGCCAGGATCTATTCTGTTTAAGGCTGGATTGAATCTGACTGCTTGGTTTTCTGAGTCATCAGTTTTTAAATACTTGGAATATAGCCCCTGCCCTATATCGTTGGGATAGAATTTGCTAATGATTGCCCCCGATTCTGTTTGGAGAAAAGATATAACTGCACCATTTAAGTCCTCTGACTTTTACCTGTTTGTGTGTTTTGTACATTTTGCTTTTTTGGTAGTTCTCACTTCCAGTTCTGCTAGATTGGGTAGCTGAGTTCATGTTTGGTCTTTTGTTCATTATTCTCCTTCTAATATATTTTTGTTGACCATATTATTTCCCTTAAGAAATAGGAATTATAATACTTTTCATCTTTTACATAGAAACAAATTTGCAACAGCTGTTAAAATTAGGATTTTAAGTTTTCAGTAGTCATTTATAATTGATTCTCCACTTATTTATTATATCTTTCAGTATTATAAACAGTTGCAGAAAGAATATATCAGTGATGATCATGACAGAAGTATCTCTGTAACTGCACTCTCTGTTCAGATGTTTACTGTTCCTACACTGGTATGTATTAATAATTTCTTTGTAATCTTTCTAAGTAAAACTTGTTTTACTTTTAAAGAATTTTACTTAGCATTGAATCAAAATAATGTCAGAATCACTATGTTGGGCTAATTCCATTTGGAAAGTTGAATAATACTTAAGTAGTATCTGCATGTGAGTGATACATTAGCGGTATCCCAAGACTAGATTACTTGTGAATTGGGAGCAATTGGCACTACCTTTGTCCTAAAGTTCTAATCCCCACAGGTGAATTCCAGAGCTGGTTTCTCAGTTTCTAGAGTAACTTAGGAAGAGCAGTGCCTTTTCAATACCAAAATAATTTTTTTGCTATTTTTTTGTTCTTTAGTTTTTGGTTCATGGTGGTGGTGGTAGGTGGGAACGTGTGTGTGGTGGAGTATATAGATTAAGGTAAATCAAAGCAGCAAGAGAGTATGACTGTCAAGCATTTGCGTGAGATATGGTGCTGCATGGGGATGGGAGAAGAGTGGAAGATTCTGTGTGTTGTTGTTGTTGTTGTTGTTTTGTATACTTTTCCAATTTCTTCTGGACAGTTTGGCTAACTATTTCTGCTTCCCTGTTTCCAAGTCCAGAGAAAATGATGGGGAAGAGACATTGGATTGGGAGTGAGGGGAAGGTGCAAGAATAAATAATGATGTGATAGAAGTCATGAAGTATATCTAGTTTGTTCTACTTTTGCTCATTGTGTGCTTACCGAAGGCAGACATTGTAGATAATCTGTGTAATAGGCTTAGGGCATCCAGACAGGTATTTTCTAGTTACTGAGGTGTAAAGAATTTTTACTAGAAATAATTCCTCAGAAATTGCTGTTCTGTGAGACTGAGGACTGTGATGTTCAGTAAACATATTAGAAATTACTTACCAACTGAATGAATGAATATTGTAAGTTAATACTATAATGAGTTAAAACTAAAGACAATATTCTTGAAATATTCTACAGGCTCGACATCTTATTGAAGAGCAGAATGTTATTTCTGTCATTACTGAAACTCTGCTAGAAGTTTTGCCTGAGTACTTGGATAGGAACAACAAATTCAACTTCCAGGGTTATAGCCAGGACAAATTGGGAAGAGTATATGCTGTAATATGTGATCTAAAGTAAGTCATTGGAGACAAAAGGTGAGGGTACCTATTAAACACAATGTACTTATTTGTTCTGTCTTATAAATAAACCTCTGGTCCTTTTGATTAGATAGGATTCTCTTTATAATGAAAAGAAGTACAAAGAACTGTAAACTGTCTAACGTCAATAAATGTTTTCAGCGAAGGCTTCTTATAGAGTTAAAACCAAGTTAATAAAGAAGGCACTGAGAAACTTAGGGTCTCTTGGAGTCTCTAAATGAATCTCCATCATAATTACAATGCCTTCCACTTACTTCCACTCATGCACTTTGGTTCTGTTGTTCTTGTATAGTCTCTTTGTGCATCATTTCAGATGATCTGCTTAGTTTGAATTATTTTTTAACTCCCTTTTTCATACATATAAACCAAATTATTTACATTCATCAAGGATTTCTTAAGTTTTTCTCCCTGCAGAGAATGGAGAGTTTCCTTTTAACTAAAGTGGGAATCACATGATAGATCACATTTGGGATTGTTGGACCTAAAAGGAAATAAATTTCTATTTATTTTAGAAATCGATAGTGAATATTATAAGGGTTATGATAGCAATTCTTCAGTAAGTCATAAACTTAAAATTATTTTCTTTTAAGAATATATTAGGATGAAATATATTTCATTTTGTTTGTTATTTAAAATAAAGAGCTCCAAGGTATATATAATTATTTATTTCTAGTACTTAGGGGAACAAAAATCAATCTAATTTTGTCTACTTCCTCTACTGACCATGTAGAATATAGAGAGGTAAAAACAAATAGGCTTCCAAACCAACCTAGAAATGTATTTAAAAAATACATTTTATTTCTAGAAGTATGTATTGGATCCTTGATATTACTGAGGAAAATGGTTCCAGACCTTTTCAGATTTCTCAATTTCTAAATATGATTTTGACATATAAATTAAAATTCTGCAAATTGTTTTATCTCATCTTTAGTACAAGTAGAAATGGGGACTGAATTCTGTAGTGAGTCAGCATTTAACCAGTGTGAGTCATAAATTATACATAAATTACCTGTTATGCAATGCAGACAAACAAAATATACAAAACTTCAAATGGCAGCATTTATTTATAATTTTATATTTTTATATTATATTATATTCTTTATATTTATTATATTATATATTATGTTATGTTATGTTATATTAATTATATTATGTTATATTATATTATATTGACATTGGTTAACAAAATCCAGTAAGTTTCATGTGTACAATTCAACAATAAGACAAATGTCAGTATTTAAATTATCAGTGTAGTCGTCATTTTTTGGACTACTATACAGGAAAAGTCTCTTTACTGTGGCTCTCATTACCATGAAGTAGTCTTATAACTGAGTTTTTTATACCCAGAGAAATGATCATTGTTTTATCATATTTTTCGTATTTGTTTTATCACATTTTAATTTATGGATCTCTGACTATAGTTATTCTCGATGGCAGGTAACTTAGAGTCAGCACACCCTTAGACACTTACCCATATGGTAAAACTTTAGAGATCCTGGTGGGATGCTTATAACTTCTCTCCTACAGTCTTACCTAAATAGAGGTATCTCTAATGACAAGGACAAGGGAAAGATAACATATTTTGAGCACCTGTTCAACAGATACTGTGCTAGGCTTCTCATGTAATTCACTCTCACAAGGGTCCTATCCTATTTATTAGTAACTGCTATGTGCTAAAGAGCTTTACTTATTTCACCTTATTTTATTCTTGCAACATTCTCATAAGGTTGGTGATATAATTTTTATTTGTAGATTCTAATTACTTGCTTAAGGTCACAAAGCTAAGTGGCAGAACTTGGATTTGAGCCTAGCATTATATATCTGTAAAACTCATATTCCTTTCACTACATCATGTATATAGCCTCACAGAATACATAAACAACAAGAAAACCTCTGAAACCCAGCCTAAAACACCAACCAGATATGTACTTTATTTAACAAATAGTTTTTGATGGGTTTTCTCAGTTATTCATTATAGAAATTCTGCAGTCATATCTTATTTTTACTCTTTCTCCATATACACATTCATTCACCACTTCTTCCTGAAACTCAGCTTTTAAATCAGTTAGAAATAACTACAAATATTTAATGTCTTTTGTTTTCAGATTAAAGTTTGAATTTTTCCAGAAATTGTGGTTTTCCAGAGTCTCATCAAAAATACTGTTCATCTCTCTATAGCTAAGCATGAAATAAGTTTGTTGATACTAGTGGAAACTGTTCATTCTGCCTCAGGAAATTTTCATTCTCTCAAAGCAGTGCATTCCACCCTTTGAGTAGGCACTTCCAACTATTAAAAGTTTCTTATTTTATATTGAATTCTGTCTTTTTGTAGCTTTTGTTCTGTGATTCCAGGTTTCCTTTTGTCCTTTCAGAACAACTTTAGTTCTCATTTAACTTGAAGACAGCTGACATATCTGCCAAGTCTTCACTGGATTAAATTGCATTAGTTTCTTTAACTACTCATTTCATACTAAAAATTCCTTTTAAATCATTGTTCTTCTCTACTGAACCTGTTTTAGTTGACTGTGTACCACTTACGGTACATGCCAAGAAGTGAACACGGTACTTTGAGGTCTGCCTAGTAGAAGGAAGGGATTATTACCTCCTTCATTTTAAATAATATACCTTTCATACTTCAGTCTCATTTATTTCTCTCTATAGATAATACCTGTTGGGATCTTTGTTTCTCAGTTGTTAATTCACTATGGAAATGAAACTTAGAAAAGAGATCCAGTTGAACCTTGGTTCAATTAAGTGAATATTATCTTTTATCACTCTTAATCTGTTCTTTCCCATTTTTGGTAAAGGAGCAGGCTCTCAAACCAAATTACCTACCCTTACTCGCCTACCCTGTTCTTGCTTTTCTCCCTCTCTTTCCACTACTCTTGCCACTTATTTTTACCTGCAGACCCCTTTTCCTTTCCTTCTCTTCCTTCTTTACACTTTCTTTCTGTCCCTTACATCTCTATTTGCTAGGTCAACTGCAGGATCAGACATGAGGTCACTAAAAACTAGAAACGTAAATTATCTTCTCCAGATCAGTGCTTCTCAAATTTTAATACGAATGCAAATCATTTGGGGAGCTTGTTCAAATGCAGGTTATTATTCAGTAGGTCTGACTAGAACCTAAGATTCTGCATTTCTAAAGAGCACTCAGGTAATGCTGATGCTCTGGTTTGTGTATCATACTTTGAATAGCAATGCTCTAGAGAACAACCAAACTTTGATGCCATTTGTTCATTGCTAGATTTTAAACTATAGTCTTTTTTACCTTTGTTTTTTAAAAAAAGATTTAGAAGGTAATTAGTGTATATCAAAGTTATTTCTTTCATAAGGTTATGATGATTGTATTTTAAATGTACTTTCAACATATTAAAGGATATCTAAAGAAAGGGGAAAATTAAAGTACAATCCTTACTATTTACAAAAAAAAAAAATTTCCCCCATCTTTATTGCCTTATCTTTTATGTTCCTACATTGACCTCCTTTGTAATCTATCTATCCATCCATCCACCTATCCATCCATCCATCCATCCATCCATCCATCCATCCATCCATTTAAGTGTGTAACATTGGATTGCAGTGTTTAGTATATGTATCTGTTTTCCCCACTACACTTTGAACCTCAAGGGCAGGGTGTCTTGATCATGTTTATGTTCCCAATACATGGTATTTAACAGGAATTAATTTGGATTGAATGCAAAATAATTTTTAATAATTTTTAATGATTTCTTCCTAAGAAGTCATTTCATGATAAACATTGTTCTTATTAGATATGAAACTATTCATTATGTTCACAGCCAAAAGAAATATTGGTCTTATAAATGGTAGGCTAAAATGAATCTATTCATATTTTAAAACAAATACATCTTGATGTGCAACCCAAGATGACATAGGTGCTTACCACATCTTCTGGGTTCTGGGTTACAAAAAACCTGAAGGTAGAAAATTTTTTCCATATCTCTGCGCCCCCCCCCACTCCCCCTCCCTCCACAGTTGTATATCTTTTATGCTGAAATCCAGCAGCAGGAAAGAATAGTTCTGGGGAACCCTTGCAGATGTTCATAAGATATACAAATCTCTGGCCATTGCACACTCAGCAGCAACAACAAAGAGGTTGAATCCTCTTAGACCAAACTACTGTATGTGTTGCAAATTTTCTGGAATTCTCATGCCTGCATGCCTTTGAGGGGAAAAGTATGTAATTTTAGTGTACAATAAATATTTTATAATTTATGAAATATTCTGAAAGAGTTGGTTTATATAAACAGCATACATCCTGCATATGCAGTTTTTAAAATTAATTAATTAATTTTAAAGTGGCATTGGTTAATGAAATCCAGTAAGTTTCAGCTGTACAACATATGCAGTTTTGACAAGCATTTTGAGGCTGAAGGTATTTCATTTGGCCTTTTAGGCAAAGTCTTAGAAAATCTGTACTATGGTTATCCAATTGTGACAGGCTAAGTTGCTTCTAGGTTCACTTAATCAGACTAACTACTGAATAGGGAAGTCAAGCTTAGTTTTGACTTCTGCCTCTTTTAGAGAATTCACATTTTGCTGGTATAATTTTAGCTCTTCCCAGAGCTTCTAATTATTGTAAGAAATTAGAATCTCTAATTTTGAGGCATTAACATCGTTTATAGCCCTTGAGAACTTTAAAATTATCTCAAAATAAGGAAGTAAAATATTTATTTGTCTCTTAAAATTATAGGTATATCCTGATCAGCAAGCCCACAGTATGGACAGAAAGATTAAGAATGCACTTTCTTGAAGGTTTTCGATCTTTTTTGAAGATTCTTACCTGTATGCAGGTATGATATAGTTCTTCTGTACATCAATAAGATATATTTATTTTTAAAAATGTAACCCCTAGTCTTTAATTTTTTTTTTAGCAAATTGTGGATTTTATTTGAAGAAAGATATATCTAGCAAAGTGGAAATAAAATTTAAACACTGTCTGATCCTGCTTTAATAAATCTTTCTATAGACCTCAGTTAACTATGGCTATTGTTATTAATGTTATTGATTGTTTACCACGTGATACTGTAGTAAGCACTTTACATGCATTATCCCTTGAGCTTCATAGCAATCTTATGAGATATTTACTATTATTATTCCCCTTTATACATATAAAGGAATTGCAGCTTAGCAATAATTTGACCAGAGGCACACAGTGAGAAAGTGACAGAGCTGGGATATGAACCCATGCATTCTGACTAGTATAACAGCCATGTTAAAAAGCTGTGCATATATGTGTGTGAATCCTGACAATTTTTTATATATTTTACCAGTGGAGGAGCAAAGAAAGAGTGCCCATATGTCTCCACTCTTTTTTTTGCAGGGAATGGAAGAAATTAGAAGGCAGGTTGGGCAACACATAGAAGTGGATCCTGACTGGGAGGCTGCTATTGCTATACAGATGCAATTGAAGAATATTTTACTCATGTTTCAAGAGTGGTGTGCTTGTGATGTAAGTAAGTGTTAATAGGGGCAGTGCCTTTTAAAGTGCTCTTACAGTTAATAGTATAGTTTTATGTTGCAACTTTCTTGATGTAAAGTTTTATTCTTTAAGCAGTTTCTTATATATTTGAATTTGTCTCAATAAATTTAGGAGAAAAATATAGTTTTTCACACTTAATTAGAAAATATGCTCTACGGTAGTTTAATTTACCTTTGGGAAAATAGGGCTTTAAATAATATAACACACATTTATTTATTTATGCATGTATTATTTCCTTGGACATAAATATAAATAATATGAAAATTAGGACCACATAGATTTTTAAATATTCCAGCAATGGAGAGGGGTGCTGATTTATTCAGTTAAGTGCTTTGTTATATGTTAAACCATTAAAATTAATTTCAAAATATAGAACCAATGTATTTCCTTAAGCAATAGTTTTAGAGCATAACTCTCTTTAAACACACAATCCTACCTACTCCAGATTCTCTTTTGTGAATATTCTATTCTGAGAAAATTGACATTATCTGAGTCAAATTTTTTCACCTTCTCCATTTTCTCTCTACCTCTCACCATAGTGTTTTCACTAAGTTTCTCCGTATCTTCATTATTGGTCTCTTTCTTTTCATCTTTTTCTATCTAAAACTAATGTCTCTACCTAGGCTCTTTGTCTCAATCCATATTACTTATTGCAGTTGCTTCCTCAGTTGTCTTTTTTGGTATTTCCCACTCTTTAATTCATCTGTCTATAAATACACAGGACTCACTTGTAGTTGAAAACAAGAATAAAAGCCCCCTACTTGTCTGTTGCTTCTGTGAACTCTGTTCTTTCTCTTTTTTGCTTTGTTCCACCACCAGCAGTATGTCACAGGTTCAGAGTGGCAGTTATACTCACAGACACAAAGGACATTAATGTAGCATAGTAGCTTTAAAGAACAATAAGGACAGGAAATATTTCCAGCATCTAGCCACAGCACATATTTTTTGGCTTCCCTCACTCTTATAGAGGACATACATAATTGTTGGAGGTGAGGTCAGAATGTCTGTTGTTTATCTTTACATCTTCCAAACCTTCTGAAGTCACCTTCATTTACTATTGTTAATCTTTAGTTTTTAAAACTTCTTTAGAGTCTGGATTCCGCACTTACCAATGGACAGGAACTGCTTTTTGAAAATTTCAAAGGATCTGTTTAGTAACCAAATTCAGAGGTCTTCTCTGAGTACCCATCTTCTGTAAAAAAATGTCTGTAGCATTGTATTTTGTTGAGTATCTTAACCTTTTTAAAATTTTCTTTCTTTCTGATTTTCACAAACCTGTATTATCCTAAGATTTCTATTGTGACTATTCATTTCACAATAGTGATTGCCCCTTTCCTCTCAATTCCTTTTGCCTACTAAATGAGACATCCCCAATATACTCTTCTCTTTCTTACAGATCTTTTATTTCTGCCACCTCAATTAAAACTTCATAGAGATGACTGTCCCAAGCTATAATACTGCTTTTGTTTGTGTGCTAGACTTTCCTGCTTAGATCTTACACTTATATTTCAAACTCAGAATATATTAAATTGATTTGTCATCATTTCCTTCTACTTCCAACTTGCATTTTCTCTTCTTGACTGCCCTTGTTTTATTAATGATACTCTGATTCATACATACATCCATATAGGAAATCTCAGAGTCATTACATTCTGTGTGTCAAATGTTAACAGATCTTTTGACAGGAAAATAAGCTCTGTGTTCATATAAGATTGAGAAATGCTAGGTTGAACAAAATCAAGCAGGAATTTTTTTAAGACACTGAACTTCTCAAACCCTTTAATTAATGTGCAGATTTCTAAGACAGCATTTCTTTTTCAAGATAAAATCAGTATGATAAACACTGTCTTAAAAAGTGACCTTTGACTTCCCTCTTCCTGCCATACTCACCCAGATTTGGATCTTTCTTATCCTAAATTTTTTTCAATAATCCTCTTATTTCCTATGGGTTCATTCTTTTTTGCCCTGACTTCCCCCAGTCTAGTTAAGACTTTTATCATCTTACACTTCAACTTTGTAGTAATCTTCTTATTGGTTTCCTTGGTTCCTAACATTACCCTCTCTACTCTGTCATCATCAGTGACACCCTGAAGAAGTGCATTGAGACACCATCAATGTATTCATTCACATGCCAATGTCAAGGCATGTTTCTAGTTTAGTTGTGCATTAATCTCATCCATAAACCTTTTGATTTATCTAATTTTATTCCTCTCCACTGCCTGAACAGGAGTTGTACTTCTTTTTATTTCTTTGTTTATTCTTTATCTTTGTTTACAGTACCACTGTTTCCTTATATTTTCTCCACTTAAATTCTGCATATTCTTTAGACCCCACTCAAAAGTTGCTTTCACAAATATGTCTTCTCAGTTATTTGTGATTCTTTTTTTTTTTTTTTTTTTTTTTTTTTTTGCCCTCTTAGGGTAATTTCTATTATTTATGTGGTAATTGCAATTTTTCACTTTGATTGTAAGTGTTTGTGTGTTTCTATCTGTCCATCTATCGATCTGTCTGATAGTCTGGTATTTCCTACTGGTTTGCAGATCCTGTAGAAGTAGCCCTAGTAATACATATAACAATTTTGTGGTTATATTTAGTATTTATTGAATGAGGCAGTAAAGTAGATAATTTGTTAATTTATTCACATTATTATTTTCCTTTTAGGAAGAACTCTTACTAGTGGCTTATAAAGAATGTCACAAAGCTGTGATGAGGTGTAGTACAAGTTTTATGTCTAGTAGCAAGACAGTAGTACAATTATGTGGTCATACTTTGGAAACTAAGTCCTACAGAGTATCTGAAGATCTTGTAAGCATACATCTGCCACTCTCTAGGACTCTTGCTGGTGAGTGTTTATGTTTTGCCTGTTTCTATTAACTTTGTTTTCTAGATGTTAGAGTAGTAGAATCATTTTTATTTTTGTTGTGTGCTCAGTATGTACGGACATAATCAGATTCTGCAGTTAAGAGCTGTCACTGTCACTGCCCTTCAAAGAGCTGTCACCAGGACATCTAAGGATGCTTATTTACCCGGGTCTTTTTATCTGGATCAAGTAATGGATTCTTATAGTACACACTTAAAGACTAACTTGGTTACTCGTCTTCGACTCAAATTTAATTATAGTAAAATCTTGCTGCTGATTTTTACTCTTTTCTGCATGATTGTACCAGCATGTTGTATGTCACTGTTTCATTTACCACTGAAAGAAAAAAATAATAGATTTTCTTTAATCATTCTTTGATTTGCATTTTCATATAAATTGGTTCTGTCAAATTTTTTTTTAGCAATTTTATGGAAATGTATGTATTTTAATTGTGGTAAAGTATACATAACATAAAATTTACCATTTGAACCATTTTAAGTGTACAGTTTTGTGACATTAAGTACTTTGTTATTGTGTAGCATTATGACCATCCATCTCCAGAATTTTTTTCATTTCCCAAATTGAAATTCTGTACCTTTTCGATACCACTCTTCATTCCCCACTCCTTGCAGTCCCTGGCAACCACCATTCTACTTTCTATCTGTATGACTTGACTAGTCTAGGTACCTCATGTAAGTGTAATCATACATATATCCTTTTATAACTGGCTTATTTCACTTAGCATAATGTTCTCAGAATTTATCCATATGGTAATATGTGTCAAAATTTTCTTCCTTTTTAAAGTTGAGTAATACTCCATAATATGTATGTACCACATTTTGTTTATCCATTTATTCACCAATGGATGCTTCTGTTTCCACCTTTTGGCTATTATGAATAATGTTGGTATGAACACAATGTAGATATATCTGTTTGAGCCCTTGTTTTCAATTCTTTGTGGTATATACCCATAAGTGGAATTGCTGAATTTTAAGATAATTCTCCTTTTTAATTTTTTGAGGAACTGCCATACTATTATTCATAGCAGCTGTACCATTTTACATTGCCATCAATGCACAAAGGTTCCAATTTCTCTATATCCTCACCATGACCTGTTATTTTTTGTGTTTTTAATAGCCTTCCAGAGTATGAAATGATATTCCATTGTGGTTTTGATGTGCATTTCCCTAGTGATTTGTGATATTGAGCATCTTTTCCTGTGCTTATAGGCCATGCGTATATCTTCTTTGGAGAAATGTCTATTCAAGTCCTTTGTCTTTTTATTTTTTTATTTTTTTTCCTTTATCTTTTTAAATCAGATATATTTGTTGTGGTTAAGTTGTTGGAGTTCCTTATATATTCTGGGTATTAACTGCTTATTAGATATATGACTTACAAATATTTTGGCCCATTCTGTGGGTTGCCTTTTCACTCTGTTCATAGGGTCCTTTGATAAGCAAAAGTTTTTGATTTTGATGTAGTCTAATTTATTTTTTCTTTGGTTATTTGTGTTTTTGGTGTTACATATCCAATAAATTATTGCCGAATCCAATGTCATGAAGCCTTTTCCCTATGTTTTCTTTTAAGAGTTTTATAATTTTAGCTCCTCTGTTTAGGTCTTTGGTTCATTTTTAATTTTTGTAAATGGTATTATCGATGTGCGATTTTATGTCGCTTTTTTTATAAAAAAATACTTAGATAAGTTTTCATTTCTTTTGATGCTTGGTTAAGAGCAGAATAAGCATATCTTGAGAGACAGCATATTTTATATAATGTATAAGCATACCTCGTAAAGTGTAGGATATTAAATATGTTAATAATGCTGTTTCAAAATGAGAAATCAAAAGTTTGCATTCTAAGGTATTATTTCTAAAATGTATATTTAAATCTAGCAAGTTTCCAAACTTGATGAATTAAACTAGGCAACAAATTAACTGGGTTTATTGCTTTCTCATTTTTCTCCTTTTTTTTTTAACCTTTAGGTCTTCATGTACGTTTAAGCAGGTTGGGTGCTGTTTCAAGACTGCATGAATTTGTGCCTTTTGTAAGTGACTCTATTAAATGTGGATTTGCTTAGACCCTATTCCAACCACCTCTTATTTGATTAGTGGGAAGAAAAGTAACATTTTGAAACCTACCTAAATAATTCCCATTTACTGATTTTACATATATACATGTAAGAAATATATGTAATATATATATATATATTATATATATATATATATATATTACATTGAAATCTGAATCACAGGGACTTAAGAGTCATTTAGCTCAAGCCCTTCCATTTTACAGATAAGAAAAATGAGGAATATGTAGTGCCATAATTTTGAGACACATCAAAACCTGAGAATTAATGAAATTGTCTTCACCCTATTTCAGGAGGACTTTCAAGTAGAGGTTCTAGTGGAATATCCTTTGCGTTGTCTGGTATTGGTTGCCCAGGTTGTTGCTGAGATGTGGCGAAGAAATGGACTCTCTCTCATTAGCCAGGTATGGCAAGGCCGATTATTCATTTATGAATGTGTTCATTTTCTGATTGTTTTTTCTTTTATATAATTTTACTTTGTGTGCCTGGATTTTACTGAGTATGTGCTTTGTTTTCTTGTATAAAATCAGAAATGAAAGTTCTGTTTTTTATCCTATTGAGTGGATAGATTAGGTGAAAGCCGGTAGTACTACCAGAAACCTTCCTATTAAGATAAGTCTTTTCTGAAGATTACCTCACTTGGGGAACCTGTAATCTTTCTACCACCTGACTTAGTTGAAGGCCACCTTATAATTTTTCCTTCTGTTTTAGAGCAAATAAGAAGTGCTTTTTCTAAAAGGTGGGGAAACTGGACTTGTAAATGTACTCCTTAGAGGGAAAATGGTATTATGATTGATTGTAGAAATTGATTTACTTTATTGAAGTGGATATTTTAAACTTAGAGGAAACATTTTTGCTACACATGTTGAGAGTAATAACTAGAGCATTTTTAACTCTGAAGTATTTTCTTGCCATATTATCTTACTTTATGCTTATAAGTCCCTTCAAATGATTTGTAGAGTAACAGCTTTTTTAATACTAAGGAGTTCTTGAGGTTTCTGGTGCAGAGAAAGTTTTAAGAATAGGTTTTGTTGAGAATTCTGTTCAAAATAAAATAATTCTTTTAGCTTCTATCCTACCTTTTATTTTATAGGTGTTTTATTACCAAGATGTTAAGTGCAGAGAAGAAATGTACGACAAAGATATCATCATGCTTCAGGTACCTGTTTAAATTACTTCTGATAGTTATGTCTTAACCCTTC
The DNA here is from genome assembly GCA_028627145.1 of Eidolon dupreanum. NCBI lineage: Eukaryota > Metazoa > Chordata > Mammalia > Chiroptera > Pteropodidae > Eidolon > Eidolon dupreanum. Next base: position 53,449,731 of record CM053509.1, read on the forward strand.
TCCTTAGATTCCTTGTAAAAAGAGAAAATACTGTAATTTAAGTTTATTAAATTTTTCTCATTGTTAGAATATGGTATTATAGAAATGGAAGAGACTACTTTATTATCATCTATAGACCTAATGTTTCTTCATTTAATACACTAGAACCATGATGCTGTATTTCTTTCATAGATTGGTGCATCTTTGATGGATCCCAACAAATTCTTGTTATTAGTACTTCAGAGATATGAACTTGCTGATGCTTTCAACAAGATCATATCCATAAAAGACCAGGTAAGTAACATAAACTGATATGTGAATCAATGCCAAAGGAAATATTGTTAACAATTTTAATCATATTTAAGATTTTTATTCTCTTTGTATATCTACAAAAATAACAGATACATATAATATGCATATGTATTTACATATACATACATACATTCTTTTTACTCTGTAAAAATTAGAATATATAGATTAACAAAAAGGAAAAGAAAAATCATATGAAACACTGCCTCCTGGAAATGATCATTGAAAGTTTTGGTGTCTTTTTAAAGAAAAATTGGTTCATTTGTATATACTATTTTGTAATTTGCTTCCTGTGCTTAATGAAATATTCTGATTTTTTTATCACTAAATAAATACAGAATTATGTCATCATTTTTTACATGGTCATTTTTAATGGCTATATAGTATTACATTGTATCAGTGTATTTGTACCTTAGTCCATTATTGCTGAAAAGGTTTTTCTAGTTTTTTGGTTGTATAAAAATCTCTATACCTCAAGGTTTAACACTTACCTAATTATTTTGTTAAGATAAATTCTTATAAGTGGATTTGCTAGAGGAAAGTCTGTTCGTAAGACTCTTAATACATGTCAAAATGCTCTCAGGAAAGTTACTCTGATTTAAGCTCTCTCTAGCAGTGTACATATCTTTTTTTGCCTTTCTAGACTGTATACTTATTAAGGCATATATTCAGATATTCTGAATTATCTTTTAACACTACACTGCACATAATTTGGCACCCACAAAAAACAAACTGCAAAAATGAAATGCTTTCGTAACAGTCAGTTGCGAAAAAAGAAATTTAACGAACAGGCTAAAAATGTAAGCTTCCTTTGAAAGTGAAAAACAATAATCACAATTAAAAAAAAACTTTGGCAAATAATATGAATTTCAAAAATGATACTACAAAATAGCATTCTTAAATTACATGTAAATAAAGTTAGAATTGGTAAAACTGTAATTGTTTCCTTTTTAACCATAGTACCAATTGACATTCATGTGGGCCAAGAGGTTAAATTAAATATAATAAGTAAGTACTTATATAGCAAATAAAAAATAAATTTCTACTATTTTATTGATGAAATTAATAATAATGGAGTATACTTTTTTGGTAATACAAATCTAAGAGAAAGAATGGATTTTGTTGTTGTTGTTATGTTAATTTTGAGGTTCTACGTTAGTGTTCCCTAACATCCAATTGATTGCAAATGTTTTTCTATAAAAACCCTTAGCTACTAGAGCCATACAAAGACAGGCTGTGGCTGGATTTTGCCCACTAGATACGTAGAGATTGCTGGTCATTGTATTAGATCCTTGAGAGAAGACCAGCAAAGCACTGTCCGTGAAAGAGCAAATAATCGTTAACCAGTAACATCCCTTGATTACTGCTTTCCATGTGTCATTACTGGGTCCTGGTACTGGGTTAGATAGCACTGGTCTTTTTTATTCTTTGTTGATCTGATAGGTGAAAGATGGTGTTTCATTTTCATTTGTAGTTCTTTAATTATCAGTGAGATTGACCATGTTTTCATGATTTATTGGCCTTCCCCACTTTTTGTTAATGAATTGTTTGTTCCTACCTTTTACCCTTTTTCCATTTTTGTAAAAGTTTCCTATTTAGTATTTATTGTATTTGTTACATTTTTCACAGTTTGTAATTTGTCTCATGGAGTTTTATCACATCTTCATTGTTTTAATATTTGATACCAGTTTAAAAATGAGCTCTTATGAAAAAAAATGGTATAGATGATAGAAGCTTTGTTCATCCCTCTTGCGACCAAGTTAAAGTTGTGATAGAAACATGGAGCAAACAGCAAGCAGAGTCGCCTGGGATCTAGATGAATGGAAGCCTTACAACTAGGGAGAAAAATAAGAAATCACCCTGCAATGGTAGAAGGTAGGAGAGGACGAAGACGTGAGGCTGCCCTCCCAAGAGACTGAGTGAGACAGAATCTATGGCAGCGCAACCGGCAAACGCCTCTGAAAGGGGCTGAGTCTGTGAGCAGACTTTCATGGTGATGGACCTGCTCACTCTGAGCACCAGCTCTGAGTCAGCTGCTTAGAGGACACCAGAGACTTACAGGAGGACACCAAGAGATTTACAGGAGGACACTGAGTTGTCAGTTGCCGGAGGCGATGCTCTCTCTCTCCCAGGCAGAAGTCCTGGTGGTATCCATTGTTCCTCTCTTGTGCCCTCCCCACTCCCAGTGTGTGGACACAGCGCCACCATAGCTGAGACATTATCGAATTGGATATCAGGTTGCTTGGCCCAGAGGATTCCCTGAAACTCTACTTCCCCAACTCACAGTCCCACCCAAGCTACATCTAGTAGTGTCCTCGATGAGTCTGGTATTTCTTGCTGAGCCAACTCCAGGATTCAAACTGGTGGCAGTGGACCGTGGTCTCTGGCGTGGCTTCTTGAGGCAGCTATAAACATAGCATCTGTGGATTGCTTGCTGAATCTTAACAGGTGGCCCCAGAGGGGCACAGGCTGGGACTAAACTTGGCCTGCAGCTGAACTCCTCTCAGGACTGTGCCACTAGACACCTACTACACAATGCCACACTAATAAGACCAGGAGACTTAGGAGCTTTGCTTAGTACATAGACAAAAGCACAGAAAGGCAGCCAAAATGGGAAGACAAAAAAAACAGAAACCATATGAGAGAACAAAACAGAGATCCAGGAATAATGGAGTCAAGCAATCTAATAGATGCAGAGTTCAAAACACTGGTTATAAAGATACTCAGTGAATTTAGGGGAAGAGTAGATGAACTCATTGAGAACTTTAACAAATAGATTTTAAAAAACACATAAAAATAGAAATGGAAATTATAAAAGGGAACCAGTCAGAAATGAACAACACATTATCTGAGATGAGTATATTGGAATCAACAGAGTGAATAAAGAAGAGGATCAAATGGCCTATAGAGGATGGGGGAGCCAAGGGCAATCACTCAGAACAGCAAAAAAAGGAAGCCAAGACTATAGTAATTATTTAAGGAGCGTATGAGACACAGTTAAATGTAAAAATATCTGTCATAGGGGTACCTGAAGGAAAACGACATTGAAGAGCAATTTGAAGAAATAATGATGGAAAACTTCCCTATCCTGTTGAAGGAAATAGACATACAACCCCTGGAACCTCAGAGCCCCAAAAAAGATGAACCCAAAGAGATCCACACCAAGACCTATCATAATTAAAATGCCAAAGTTTAAATACAAAAAGAGAATCTTAAAAGCAGCAAGAGAAAAGCAGTTAGTTACCTACAAGGGAGCACCCATAAGACTGGCAACTGATTTCTCAAAACTATGCAGGACAGAAGGGCTTGGCACAAAATATTTAACATGATGAAAACCTAGGAGCTACAACCAAGGATACTTTATCCAGCAAAGCTATCATTTAGAGTCGAAAAATAAATAGCTTCTCAGACAAAAATAAGCTAAAGGAATTTATCAACACCAAGCCAGTATTATAGGAAATGTTGGATTTCTTTAAGAAGAAAAAACATGTATAAAAAACATGAATAAAGAATGGTAATAACTACATTCCTATCAACAAGTACCTCAAATGGAAAAAAATTAAATGTTCCATCCAAAAGATAGAGTAGCTGAATAGATGAGAAAACAAGCCCCCTACATATGCTGCCTACAAGAGACTCACTTCAGAATAAAAGACATACAGAGACTGAAAGGAAGAGGATAGAAAAAGATATTGCCTTGATGGACCTAGAGGGTATTATGCTGAATGAAGTAAGTCAGGTAGAGGAAGACAAATATCACAATTTCACATACATGTAGAATTCAAAGAACAAAATAACAATAAAAATGGAAATAAACTCATAGATACAGAGAATATTTTGAGGGGTACTAGATAGGAGGGGGGTTTGGAGAAGATGGCAAAAAAGGGCAAAGGGATTAATAAGTACACAGCGATAGTTACAAAATAGACATGGAGATATAAAGTGTAGCATAAGGAAAATAGTTAATAATGTTATATATGTAGGGGGAAGAGGGGTACTAGATTTTAATGGGGTGATCACTTTGTGAGTTTTATAGATCTCTAATCACTATGCTCTACAACTGAAACTAATATAACACTATATGCCAACTATGATTTTAAAAACTTATCAAATTGTACAGTGTAAATATGAGCAACTAATTGTCTGTTATATTTCAATAAAGCCAGAAAAAAAGAGGAGCTCTTGACTACTTTGAATTTATGTCACGTTATTTTATTCTTTCAAATTAGGAATCATTTGCCAAAGACCAAAAAATAGTATATAAAATACAAAGCTAATTTTTAGTCATGTTTTATACTTAGTGAAAATGAATATGTAATTTACTACAGTGCTTAAACAAGAGGTACGTTAGAGAAGGGTACTCTCACCATTATTGTTCGGTATCTGTTTGAAGCCACTATCTCACCAGCCCAGGTAAGAAGGAAGCCAATAGTAGAGGAAAGGTTAAAGATTAGAGTTAGTTTGTTGACTTGTTTTTATGGGGAATAACAATAATGAAAATAATAATATTTAACAATTGTTATTAACTTCTTATTATGTGTCAGGTATTGTGAACATTGTTGAATTTGATGTCGAAAAGGAAATTATCCACCTCATAATTCTCTATTGCTGTGGTCTAAAAGAAAATACTGGACTGGGTGGACCATGAATTTGATCCAGAAATGTATGTTTTATAGAGGTTTTTGGTTCTCATGCAACTAATTTATTGTTTTTTGATTCTGTAGGATTTGATTAAACAGTATAATACATTAATAGAAGAAATGCTTCAATTCCTCATCTATATTGTGGGTAAGATTAAAATGTTTTGAAATAGTACATGGGTTACTTTATTTTTATTTATTTTTATTTTTATTTATTTATTTTTTTTACCCTGCTTCCTTGCCAAAATTTTACTGTTTGTTTGGGGGCTTTTAATAGGAGGTCTTAAATAAGGTTTTTTGGTTTTGTTTTTTTAAGAAATTTAAAAAAATTTTTAAATTAAGTTTATTGGGGTAACATTGGTTAATATAATTATATAATTTTCAGGTGTACATTATCTTTTAACATCTGTATACCACCCAAAGTCTAGTTTGCTTTAGCTACTATATATTTGATCCCCTTTATCCACTTCATCCACCCCCTAAACCCTATATTTGACCCCCCATTTCTCCATCTACCTCCCCCCATCTCCTCTACCACACTAGTAATCACTAGTCTATAGTCCTCTGGTAACCACTAGCCTATAGGCCATGTCCATGTGTCACTGTTTGTTTTGTCCTGCTCATTTGTTGCTTTTAAATTTATATCCCACAAATAAGTAATATGTGATTTTCAACTTTTTCTGTCTGGCTTATTTCACTTAGCATGATTATCTCGAGTTCCATCCATGTTGTCGCAAATGGCAGTATTTCATCTCTTCTTATGGCTGAGTAATCTACATGGGTTATTTTTTAGAAAGAACATTAGTAAGACTAAAATTTATCATTTTACTCTTCTCCTAAATACAGCGTAGAATATTAGTTACATATTCATGTGACTAATATTATTAATGTGTTTAGAAACCTAGCTATCTTTATTTTTCAATATCTGATTTGTAATTGTTTTGACTTGCTTATAGAGGTTTGGAATATAATTATTATAGTTAGATAGAAGTGTAGATGAAAAATACCTATATATTGAGTGCTAATAATTTTATATATATATATAATATATATATATGAAATTTCAATGTAGCATAGGTCTAAGTAAAATACACTTTCATTGTGTCAATCTGTTGTTGTTTCGTGCAAATATTGGCCATACTTTTACTTTAGTATATTTATGTTATAGTCTCTGTTAGAGATTTTACTAGCTAAGTAAAAGTCCTTGACTTCTCGTTCTGGCTCTTGTTTCTTACTGCAGCAGACTCTCCTTTGTATTAATATTCCCTAGTGGAGATTCTAGCCACTAGTTAAATCTGAAAACATGAGTTTATTTTACTTGTTTGTCAGAAGGCTAGTTGTAAACTAGCTGCTTATCTAAGCAGGAAGTGTGGTAAGCCTTCATTGCTAAGTGAGATATAAATATTTCAGGTACTAACTCTTCTTGTCGAGGATATTCCATAGGAAACTGATGGGAAAAAAAAATGGAGAAAATTTGTAAAAATGTGTAAAAGATTTTTAAGTTAATGATATACTTTATTAAATTATAAAACTTTGAGAACTTTTGTATTCTTAGAATGCTATATGAAGAATCCTATATAGTACTGTACTATATTTTTGCTGTTTTCTGTTTTTACTACTATTTTTATTGTTTTATGTTTTTACTATTTTATTATTGCTTCGATTTTGCTTTTGCTGTGTTCACTCAAATTCTTTTGGGTTTTCCTGCTATGTGATTTGAATTTTAGTTAAGACTTGCTGTATTCCTAAATTCATCAATTTCAGGAGTCAACCTTATAAAATATGTATATACATATAAATGTGTATGTGTATATATGTGAGTATGTGTGTGTGTGTGTATATCCTCTGATTTTGTAATGGAAAAAAGAAACATTAAAAAGTAGGAAAAGATTGAGATTAGGAATCAGAAGATCTAGTCTTGGCCTGGCTATCAGCTGTCAAGAGCATGCTATTTATATTATTTAGGTCTCAAATTCCCGATTTGTAAAATGTGAAGGTAATCTACATGATCTCTAAGGTTCCTTCTAGCACTAAACTTCTAGAGGGTATTATTTTTGGTGGAAAAAAAATTAGAAAATTACAAAGTGCTTTACAAATATAAAGAAGAATGAATCTTGAAAATGAATTCATTTAACAAAAAGTCATTCTTTGGCTAATTTCTAGAATTTATCAAGTCTATTAGGCAAAGGGCCTTCTTGTAGATACCATAGGACTCTGTACATATGTTGTACTATTGAAAATCAGTGGTATAGGGCCAAATATTGTAAGCCTTCTTAGGGCAATGAAAATTAGATGCTGTTAACACCATTGCCATTCCTGTAGTTAATTTAGCTAGTTTTCCCCTACATTTGGCAGTTTATTGAAATGGAAAATGGAAATCTGGTCACGTGGGCATTTTAACAACAGTGGTCATTTCTGATACATATTACTGTTTTGTCATCTAACTCATGAAGACATTATTAAGTATTTAGTGTTTCAGTTTTTGTTTTGTTCTTTCTTAAATAACAAGTAAAGACAAAGTTGAGGAAGATCTTGAAAGCTATTGTTCAGCAATCACCACTGCTCATTCAATGCCATCTGCCTTGTTTTCTGGATTAGAAAGAAACACGTGCTACTTTAATTGAGGGTTCTTGTTTATAATGTGTGAGTGTGTGTGTGTGTGTGTGTGTGTGTGTGTGTAAGAAAGTTAAGTGAAGGCCTGTGTTTTTCAGAGCACTTCATTTTTCTTCATCTTTTAGCAAATAGACTTGTGTTATTCAGATTTAGAAACATGTCTGGATAATTTTCGGTCTTTCTTTCATAGACTTAATTTAATGCAATGTTCTGTGTATAGTGCTCCCTAATGGGACAAGATTTAAATAGCAATTAATTGTTTAACTTTTTATTGTTTATATTAGGAGAGCGATATGTACCTGGAGTGGGAAATGTGACCAAAGAAGAGGTCACAATGAGAGAAATTATTCACTTGCTTTGTATCGAACCCATGCCACACAGTGCCATTGCCAAAAATTTACCTGAGAATGTAAGACCAATTTTATTTTTTACTCCATTTACATTAGGATGGGATAGTTGTTGTTGTTGTTGTTGTTGTTGTTTTATTAGAAGATACTTTGAAGTTTTAGGAAAATTTGTTTAGCAAATTTTTTAGATGTAAAACTGTTACCATTCATTTTTTTAGTGGTATAAACTTTACGTCTGGGCTTTTGGGCATTGGGAAACATTTTAGAAACATTCTGGCTAATTAGGAGACTTTTTAGAGCAAGAAACTCCCTGGCTTTTTGTTTATTTTAAAAAAAGATTTCTCTAAAGGAAAAGGGGGCTCCCTGAAACACTGAGATTATTTGGTTAGTGTGTTAGTTGAAGTCTTCTGAAAAACAAATGTCAAGATAAAAACATTTAAGACTTTATTAGGAACAATGCCTATGAGAGAAAATGGTGAGGAAGCTAGGAAGGGCTGGAGGAGCCATCAGACTGTGATGCAAGTATGACTCCAGGTGAAGGAAGGAGGGGAGGAAGGTTAAATAGATGCATCCTAGACTGCTGGCTAGCCTAATCAAGGTTTGATGCCTTTCCATGTCTCTAAGAGTGAGCCTGCATTAGTACCTCTGTTCCTTTTAACTGGAGGTCTTCAGGGTGCATTCTCATGGCTGCCATGGGTGAGATTTATGTTTTTATATATACTGATATTTAAATAATAGTCCTAAAGATTATGAGTCTCATATTTTTTCTCCTGAGATTTAACTATGAATTAGAATACTATGATTCTTAAAAGAGAATTAGACTTACCTGTACTATCAGGGCTTTCCAGAGAAGTAGAATAGAGATAGACTTTGACTATTGGTCATTTTCCCCCCAAATTCTTTGTATCTCTTTCCATTCATTGTTTTAAAAAATTAATTTATTTTCCAATTACAGTTGACTTACAATATTATATTAGTTTCAGGTGTACAGCATAGATTAAACATTTATATACCTTACAAAGTGATCACCCCATAAGTCTAGTTTCAGTTTCATTGTTAACTGATTCTTAAACTGTAAACATTTAGCATATCACTTCATGATTTTTGTATATCCATCCACCAATTTTATAATTATGAGTACATTTTAAAATCAATTTATTTATATTTTCCTTAACATCTTTATAAGCAATAATAGCAGTGAAATAGTAGGCTTGATGTTCTGGATTATTTTTTTACGAATACACATGAAAATAAGGGAATAACTATTCAGAATTTTAAAACTACATAACTGTGTGCCACTAAAGTAATTTCACATACTGCTAGTGATAGGCATATCATACTTTGCAAAAAATAAAATGCTTTAGTGCATACCCTAACTTTTTACTGCCTACCCCAAGTACATTTTTTTGAAAAGGAGCCTAAATTGTTAAATTTTTATAGGACTCTATGATCTTAGTTTAGTATTTTGACTAGGTTCTTATTCTGATTTTAAATGACTTTATTAAAAAAAAAAAAAATCCATGTTCAAAAAAAAGTTCAGGTCAATCAAAAAAAAATTTTGTAATTGTAAAAGCCAGAATACATTTGGACATCTGCATGTGTGTTTTGCTGTACATCCTGTTTATTTTGTTACCTTGGTTTTGGGGTTAGTACATCGTGGACATATACTTGTTCTTTTTCTTTGAACTATTGGTAATATGTGGTGTGTGTGTGTGTGTGTACATATATGTAAGGACAAACTTCGATAAAATTTTTTCCTTAAGCAATTTATACATAGGTCATAACCTTTGTTAAGAAATTTATCTCTCCAAACAAAGCTAATTGGGTTTAGACCAAATTTTTTATATTGAAAATTGATCTTTTTTATTGTATACAAAGTGCTTCAGGAATGTTGCTGAAAATGTATTTGAGTTCATAATAAGATAAAAAGTTATTACATGAAAGTAAAAATGACAAAAATATTGTTTCAACAGGAAAATAATGAAACTGGCTTAGAGAATGTCATAAACAAAGTAGCCACATTTAAGTAAGTACTTTATGTTTATTCTGAGAGGTAGAGATATTTGTTCTTATGCTTTGGATACTTTGTAGAAACTCTGAAGTTCTTGCTTGCACTCCCAAGAAAAGGATGAAGTTCAGATTAGAAGAACAAGGGACACACAGTAGGCACTTAGTACATGTTTGTTGAAGAAATGAGTATTTTTGACAGGTAAATGAGAAATATCCGTTTGTGATATTAGGTGATTTAGATAGTGACAAAGAAATTTTTCCACTAGTCTCTTTCCCATTAACTAAGCCATGACTTCATTTATTCTATTAATTTTTATTTTACATATTAATTTTAGACTTTTCTTTAGTAGGTTTAAAACAGTATTTTACAGTCCTTTGATTCTTTGAGATATATAAAATGGAAATAAGATTTTAAGTGGATTAATTCTTATGAAATTTAAAAAGTCGATACTGGAAGTGAATTTCTACTTATTATAGTATTGTATTTATAGATAGATTACTAGTTTCAAATAACTTTCAAAACAAAATGTAGCTTTTTTAATGCTCTAATAATGTTAATGAAATATTTTACTTAATAATTAGATAGAAACCAAAAGCTGTTTAAATGTACAAAGCAAATATGGTGTACTCCTTTTGGCCTTGGTGCTTTTCCTTATAGTGTATGTAGTATAGAGGATTCAACACTGTATCTTCATCTACAATTTGCTGAGGACATGATGTCTCACTACCATTTTAGATTTGATCTTAGATAATGCAGTATATTTTAGTTAACAGGTAACCTTTAGGCTTCAGAGGCTAATAAAGAAGTCTTCAGGATTTAAAAAGGGCATTGGATGAGTTATATATAGTATAAAATAAACTTCCTCAGATTTGTGTAATTATGTAATTATGACACGTAGCTTAGCTATTATTAGGACTTTGTGCTTACAGTGTAGGTTTTTAGTTTTACTATTGGAATGAAATTTATTTCAGTTTAAGCAAGCTGAATGATATATATTATTGTTTTCTTCCTCTAGATTTTGACTTTTAAATTATTTTTTAGGTTCTTATTTTGTCTGTATTCTGTACTTTCAGAACACTATAGTTCATCTCTGTATTTTCTGTTTATTTAGGAAACCAGGTGTGTCAGGCCATGGAGTTTATGAACTGAAAGACGAATCACTGAAAGACTTCAATATGTACTTTTATCATTACTCCAAAACACAGCATAGCAAGGTAGGAAAAGGTATCCTTCAGAAAATAAACCTCAAATGCTTTATGCTTTCTAACTCCACTGAAAAATTCCTGGTTTTTCTGTAGTGTCATACTGGTTCCTTGATAGAGGCCATTATCTCACCCAAGAAATTAAAATTGAATCAGTAATTGTTATCTGGTATATAGACAATATTTACAATTTTCTCCATTATACCAAAAGTAGGCACTAGCTAAATATTGTTGACTGAAAGAATGGGAACTAAATTCTTGAGGAGGGATATTACCAATCTGTTTTGCAGTGCCCTTACCTAGGACAGCCATTTTGTTTATGGAACAAGGTAGCATTTTGAATACCCACTTTAGTATATAAAATATTTAGGTAGGTTGGTGGATCTTTCCTGCCTGCTTTAAAGTATTCCATTTGTTTCATGCTTGCCAAGCAGTATATTTAAAGATAGACCTTTTTTTTTTTTTTAATATGTATATAGGCTGAACATATGCAGAAGAAAAGGAGAAAACAAGAAAACAAAGATGAAGGTAAAAAGTGAGATTCTGAATTGACTCATTTTGACCATTTTCTGTGGTTTTGTTATCAGCCAAGCATATAGTGTTCTGTTGTTTATTGAGAGTGGGCAACTACTGGAAGTGCAAAGAATCCTTTGTTTTCTGTTTGCATATTAAGATATGGCCTATATCAGTGATGAAAGGATTTTAAATTTATAGCAAATGGAATTTATTTTGGGTGATTGATAGAGTGACTTATATTTCCCTTGACGTTGATGTTTTCAGTGCTTTAAAGGTAACAGAAATTATGTATTGTTTTTGCATGTAATGTATGATTTTGACATTTGAAATTTAGCATGTAGGATAACGCAGATCGATAAAAATGTACCTGTTTGTTTCTTCTACTGTCCATCTCCCACCCACTATAGCATTACCACCACCACCACCGCCTGAATTCTGCCCTGCTTTCAGCAAAGTGGTCAATCTTCTAAATTGTGATATCATGATGTACATTCTCAGGACCATATTTGAATGGGCATTAGACACAGATTCTAACTTGTGGACTGAAGGGATGCTCCAGATGGTACGTATACCTTAAATATTTTCTCACCTCATAGAGCTCATAGGGGTCTGAAGAAGATCTTTGGTCTAACTTTCTAACTTTAGTCATAACCACAACTAGAGCACCTGAAACTGGGGTCATTGAAAACAGCCTAGGTGCAATATAAATTTCCTTAGTGACATATTCTCATGTTTTTAGCATCTTTACTCTTGAGAACCATTCATTCATTCATTCATTCATATATTTGTTTCATTTTGTTTTTTAAAATGGCTGCTCTTCCTAATAATCAATGGCATGTTACTATTGCATCATAATTATCTACATTTTTTATTTCGCTTGTATTATGAGGAGACAGTATAATAAAGATTTGAAGACAGGTCTAGGCTTGAATCTTGGTTTAGCCCCAATTCCTGTGTAGGAGGAAAGAATCATTTCCCCATTGGTAAAATAGGTATAACTATAATTATTTCATAGAATTGATGAGAATTAGATTATTAAGTGGAAGCAGCTATTTTTTCTTGATACTGTTACAGAGAAATTACTCAATAGTGTCACCTTTGTTAGCTATAGCTGAATATATTCTTAGCACCTGCCTAACTAAATTTTCTTTTTTCCTTGGCTATTGTTGGTCTGGAGGCTAAATGCTGTCATACTGTTTATGTATCTCAATTTTTGTTATAACAGTGGAAAACACATGCAGTAAAAAATTTCACACCATAGCTATATTTGCAATCAGAAGTTAAAATTTCTCTCCCTGCTCCCCAGTGCTCTGCCTAGGAGATAAGCACTGTTAAAGTTTATATCTTCTGGAAATCATTCCACATTAGTACATATAGGTCTACCTCATTCTTAATAGCTGCATATTCCATTGTATGGATATCTATAATGCTTTTAACTAGTCTCCTGTTAATAGACATTTAGGTTGTTTTTAGGTCTTTGTATAACAAAGAACACTAATATGAACATCCTTGTACAAATATCTTTGCATACTTGAGTGTATCTATTATACTAATTCCTAGCAGTAGGTCTGTACCTTTACATTTTTGATAGATATTGTCAAATGGCCTCCAAAAATTGGCCACCTATTTACTTTTCTGTCAGCAGGGTGGTGGAAAGTCCTGTTTACCAACACTTTTGCCACTTCTTTATTTTACTAAATGTTAAATTTTTTGCCACTCTAATAGGTAAAAAATAGGATGATAATATTTCAACTCACATTTATTTCTCTTTTGTTTTTAGCATTTTTTACATTTATTGGGGTAACATTGGTTAATTATATAATTTTCAGGTGTACATTATAATTTGACATCTATATATTGTGTGATTACCACCCAGAGTCCAGTTTCCTTCAACTACCATGTATTTGATCCCCTTTACACACTTCACCCTCCCCCAACTCCCTATATTTGACCCCCTTTACCTTGACTACTTCTTCCCTCCTCCCCTACCTCCTACCCTCTGGTAACCACTAGTCCATTGTCCATGTCCCTAAGTCTCTGTTTGTCTTGTTCATTTGTTGCTTTTAAGTTTATATTCCCCATATAAGTGATATCATGTGATTTTCAGCTTTTTCAGTTTGGCTTGTTTCCCTTAGCATGATTATCTCGAGGTCAATCCAGGTTGTTGCAAATGGCAGTATTTCATCTTTTCTTATGGCTAATATTCCATTGTATATATGTACCACAGCTTCTTTAGCCAATCATCTATCATAGGACATTTCAGTTGCTTCCATGGCCTGGCCACCATGAATAATGCTGCTATGAACATTGGTGTGCAAATATCTTTTCAAATATGAGTTTTCAAGCCTTTGGGGTAAATACCCAGTAGAGGGATTGCTGGATCATATGGTAGATCAATTCTTAATTTTTTAAGGAACCTCCATACTGTTTTCCATAGTGACTATACCAATTTGCAGTCCCACCAGCAGTGTATGAGGGTTCCATTTTCTCTACATCCTCTCCAACATTTGTTATTACTTATTCTGCTGATTATAGCTATTCTAACAGGTGTGAGATGGTATCTCATTGTGGTTTTGATTTGCATTTCCCTAATAGCTAGCAAAGTTAAGCATCTTTTCATATATTTGTTGGCCATTTGTATGTCCTTTAGGGAGAAGTGTCTGTTCAGGTCCTCTGCTCATTTTTTGATTGGATCATTTTGTTGTTGTTATTGAGTCATATGAGTTCTTTGTATATTTTGGATATTAGGCCCTTATCGGAGGTGTTGCTTACAAATATATTTTCCCATTCGGATGGTTGTCTCTTTACCTTGTTGACGATTTCTTTCGCTGAGCAGAAGCTTTTTAGTTTGATGTAGTCCCATACATTTATTTTTGCTTTTACTTCCCTTGCCTTTGAGGTCAAATTCATAAAATCCTCTTTTAAGTCCAAAGTCCTTGTCAACTCAACGTTTCTTTAATTTTAAGTGAGGTTGAAGGTTTCTCATATGTGTTTTTAGCATTTCTTTTTCTGTAAACTGCTTGTTCAATCTTTGTCCATTTTTGCCTGTCAAATTGCTTATTTTTATATCTCCATTTAAAATATATTTACCTAAAGAAGCACAGTTTTAAAGATCTTCTCATATTTTTCTCCTTTAGGCATTTCATATTCTGGCATTGGGCTTACTAGAAGAAAAGCAACAGCTTCAAAAAGCTCCTGAAGAAGAAGTGACATTTGACTTTTATCATAAGGCATCAAGTATGTTTTAGTCTGAATGAATGACAATGTGTTCAATTTGCACTGTTTTCAACCTGGAAGAACAGGATAAGTTTAGATTAGATTTTTATTAAGTGCTACCTGATTAAGAATTTTTTCAAAGCAAATTCCAGGTATATTGATTATAAAACCAAGAAGAGAAAAGCATCTCATTTTCTATTTACACACTGTATTTTTTAGATCTTTGAGGACATCATAAACCTATTCAGTTTGTTGATATATCAGTTCCCACTTTCATATTTTTGGAGCTTTGGTTTTCATTTAAGTACTTTTACTAGACAGTGAGCCATGTGGAGTAAAGACAAGAGACAGATAATTAAGGGTAGCTTTCATTTAGCAGCCCCAGGGGAAAATGTATAAGAGAGAAGGTAATTCAAGTTTTTCAAGTTTTAGTACTTAGTACTTGATGTAATTGCAGATTCTTCATTGAAAAATTAATGTAGCTAAGGGATCAATCGCAAACTCTGGTTTTCAATGTGAATAACTAACTATAAATTACAATTTATATGTAATTATGAAGGTATATATTTATGACATGTAATTTTTGTGTTTTAAAAAAGGATTAGGAAGTTCAATCATGAATGCTCAGAATATACAAATGCTTTTGGAAAAACTCAAAGGAATTCCACAGTTAGAAGGCCAAAAGGACATGATAACATGGATACTACAGGTAAACCTGAAAAATAAACTGATTATATCTTTGTTTAATTATTTAAGAATTCTCTCTTGCCTCTAAAATTATACCACTATATTTTTCAATTGTCATTTACTACTGATTTTCATGGTAACTCCTGTAATTTCATGTTAGTAATTCTATTTTTCTTATGTTTTAGTGGCAGAATTAAAATGAATTCATTTGTGTTATTATTCAGTCACACATATTGAATGTCTGTTATGTGCTATGCTTATTTCTAGACTCTGAACAAGGCAGATAAGGTGCTTGCTATGATCCAGCATAGGTACTACTTGAGATAACAGACAATAAACAAGAGAATACCAGGATAATTCAGTAGATGAATGTTGGTAACTTTAGATGGGTAATCTGAAAAAGCCTCTCTTAGGAGGTGACATTAGAAGTGAGTGAAATGAAACCAGTCTTATAAGAATCTGGAAGAGTACTCTAGAAAGAGAGAACAGCAAAGCAAAAGCTCTAAGGTGGCCAGAAAGGCCAGCCTGATTGGTGCACACAGTGGTGGGGAGGGAGAGAAAGGTAGGCAGCAAGGTGAGAGGGGCTGGCCAGGAGCCAGGTCATATAGGATGTTACAGGTCAGGGTAAAGTGGTAGATTTTATTTTTGAGTTCAGTGGGAAGCCATTGAAGGGTTTTAAGTGACATTCTATATTTTTACTAGATCACTTTGTCTGCTATGGGGTAAATGGATTATAGGGACAAGAGTAAAATTAGGGAAACCATTAGAAGACTATTGCAGTAATCCTGGTGAGTAATGAGTGCAACCTTGGCTAGGATGCAGATGGGGAGAAGCTGGACTGATTTGATGGTATAATCAGGTATAATTTGATGGTAGAATCAATAGAACTAGCTGATAGATTTGATGAAAGGGGATAAGGGGAGTCAAGTTGTCAAAGATGACTCCTAGATTTGGAGCTTGAGCTTTTGGGTGGATTCCCATGCCTTCGGGGAGGAGTGAATAAAAGTTAGGGAATGAGGCCAAAAATGTTACTTTAATTGAAAACCCTCCACTTGTAAACAGGAAGTCAGGTTATGGAGTTTCCCTTCACTGTATTTATTAAAATATCCTGATGTTATCAGCTAGATATTGTTTTGGTTATTGGACTATAGAGTGGTTATTTTCCACATTCATATCAGTTGGAGATCTTTGTTCTGATTTGTACTTCAACAAGTCAGCCCTTTTTATTATTTAGAGACATTTCCTACGCAAGCTTAATTGGACATGTAACTCTAAGATAATGATATTAAGATTTCCATTAAAGTAGATTTCATGAATATTTAGTATTTATGTTAATTTACCAACATAATCATTTAAAAATAGAAAAACAAAATAGAAAAGTAGTTAACTATTCTACTTTATTAAGTAAGTAATTTGAACTATCATTTAGTCCAACATTTATATCCTACAGACATGTTTTTATAAATTAGGAGATCTAATCCTGAAAATTCAGTTTTTAGAATACCACAGTTCATTGTCAAAATATACAAAAAGCACAAGTGTCTACTCTTAGAAACATTAGATATTTTATCCAAATGCTTAAATGACTGTGTTGTAAGTTCCTCGTGGGAGGTTTTTCCACACGAGACTGAGGCTCCTTCAAAATATCAGTAAGTTCTTGGAAATACCATCATATTGCTGAAACCTTGATATTTGTTAAAAAGAATGATATAGCTGTTGTTGAAACACTTCCAAAGATAAAGTGAAAAAGGAGGGTAAGAAACTGTAAATATAGCAGGATCACTTTTTATGAAACTATATTTAAATATAAAGACTTAAAATATTTTTATTTTCCCTGGCAAAAGCAGAGATACGGTCACACCTGCAGACTGTATCAGTTGATTTTGCTACCTGTAACCTCCTCCTCAGCTGGATGCTAATCGACTAGGATTGGTGTTTGTCATAGTCAGGAGTCAGTGTGTGTGCATGCACGTGCATGTGTGTGTATCTATACACATATATACCTATATACATACAAAAATAGTTTAAGTCAAAGACATTTGGAGGCATGATGGAAAAATCAGGTTAGTAAACTTTTCTATTTCTCATCAGTAGAATCTTTTATCATTTCATTTATTTTTTTCCAGATGTTTGACACAGTGAAGCGATTAAGAGAAAAATCTTGTTTAATTGTAGCAACTACATCAGGATCAGAATCTATTAAGAATGATGAGGTAATAACATTATGATAATGGTGACATTTATTTCTGTCTTTGAGTTTTGCTAGTATAAGGGAGCTGCTTATTTTGTTAGAAGGAACCTCTTATAAAGTATGTGAGATGTCTGTTTTCTTTTGTTCATTGTGTTTCTGTACTGTGGAGATTAGTGGTACTCAACATGTAGTTATCCAATATAAGTAATGTATTTTACAAAAATCAGAGGAAACTAATATGCAGTAGAGCTTTGTTGGAAATAACCATATTAATTTTAAAACTTTTAATATCTGAAATTGGAATATGTCTTAACAATTGATGGCTCCTTATAACTTAATCAGCAGCATTCTCAGTGATATCTTAGACTCAGTGAAATAAAGTAATATCGAGGTCATTGATTTCCATAATATAATTAATCAGGTTTTGATGGTTTTAATCTTAAAATTATTAGAATATTATTACTTATGGTTATTAAGTATAACCAAAAGGAGAATAGTGGGCTTAAGTGTTAGAATAAACAATAAAGGTACCAGTATATCTCATTAGTATTGCTAAAATTCTCAGTTTTAACAATGCATCTAGGAGTAACTGTTAGACATTATCAAGTTGTCCTGACTTGATTAAATATCAGTGATTAAATGATTTCAACAAATGATTTAAAATTTTTTTTATTCGATTTTTTTCTTATTGTATCTGCATTGAGTATAAAAGGCAATTTATTAGATTTTTAAAGTTCTTGGCCTTTATGTTAAATTATTGAAATAACCAAAGAAGCATTTAGTTGTGTGATGTGATAGAGCCTGTATACTAATTCTGAGGCATCAGACTGAATCTGGGCTTAAGCAGTGGCATAATCAATTTTATCAGACTCTTACTCTAGGAAATTTTGCCTTGCTGAACATATATGTAAATTGTAACAATGGCTCTTACCTAATTTTTGTGGTTTTTTAATACACAGATTACTCATGACAAAGAAAAAGCAGAACGAAAAAGAAAAGCTGAAGCTGCTAGGCTGCATCGCCAGAAGATCATGGCTCAGATGTCTGCCTTACAGAAAAACTTCATTGAAACTCACAAACTCATGTATGACAGTACATCAGAAATGTCTGGGAAAGAAGACTCTATGATGGAGGAAGAGAGGTAAAACTAAACTAAAAATTAGCAACTCAGTTTTTTGTTTTTTGTTTTTTGTTTTTTGAGGAAAAATTACATATTCAATCTAAGTAATGTTTTCCCAAAATATATTTTATAGTGAGAGAAATTACACTATTTTTAAGGTAGGAAGGGGACAGCGAAGGCTCTAAGGTACTTATTGAATATAATTTTATGTTGGTGAATAGATTAGATGCTCCATAAAGTTTGTTTGGAACCTTTTTTCTCAAAAAGATGAGAAGATGGGAACAGAAAAAATAGAAATCAACTGTTATATACATGAGGTTTTTTAGATACACACTTGTATATCAGTTCATATATTCTATATCACTTTTATGATTTCTGATAAAAGTTACTGCTTCAAAAAAATCCTTCACAAAAAGGTGGTTTATATTAGTTTTTCTTTTTTTCTTAAAGAGAAAGAAGATAGTGCATATAGTTACAATCTTTGATAGCCCACTGGAATGGGAATCAATAAATCTGATTTTCTGAATCCTGACTATGGTATGCCATTGGGGAATTTGATTAGCCTTCTGAGAGCCATGGTTTGTGGGCTGTTATATAGATAGAATGAGGAAAGGGAGGAGGCAAAATAACAGTACTTTGAAAGGCATTCCAATATAAAATATTGAAAATACTTCCTATGCTTGTTTTTAAAACAAGCCTTTACTGCTCTTTAAAGCATTGTGTGTTTTGGATACTTTTAGGAAATTGTACTTTTGCAATAACAATAAAAACTTTATATAATGTGTCTGTAATGCTGAAGTATGCTAACAGAAACTACAAAGAATAAATACTATATATTTTAAAGATTAAAAAAAAAAAGATATGAAGGTAAGCTATTCTTGGTTGGCTATAGTAATAAAACTTGAAATTAATTCAAAACTTAACAATGAGCAAAAAGTTTTATTACATA
The DNA here is from genome assembly GCA_028627145.1 of Eidolon dupreanum. Classification (NCBI taxonomy): domain Eukaryota; kingdom Metazoa; phylum Chordata; class Mammalia; order Chiroptera; family Pteropodidae; genus Eidolon; species Eidolon dupreanum. The sequence continues at coordinate 53,469,511 of CM053509.1, forward strand.
TTAAAATGTACCCTTTAGAAAGTAATGAAAAAGAGACTACTGTGTATTTATCCAAACAGGAAGATGCAAGCAAAAGTATATTGAGAGTTAAGTAATGCCTTTAAGACTTTCATTATTTATTTTTATTATCTAATTGGTTACACACATAAAATTATGAATGTGTTCTCATTGAAAAACAATTCAGATAGTTGTTCATCCTCTATATTCCTGATCTTTCTTCACAGATAACCGTTGCTATAAACTTGTTCTAGACCTCTTCCTCTGCATTTATAAACATGTGTACATAAAGAAATAATGAGTCTCGTTTTGTTTTTTTAGTGATTTATTTTTATTTTACTCTACCTTTGTTTTGCAGCTTGCTTTTTCACTCTATGTCTTATAAATTTTTTCATGTCAGTATACATAGATCTATAGTGTGGATTCTACGTTATTCTTTATGACTGCTGCATAGTATATCCCACAGTGTGAATACACACACACACACACACACACACACACACACACACAATATTTTATTTATCATATTTTGGACATTTAAGTAGTTTTCCCCTTATTTTCCAATTTTTCTTATTAGAAAAGATTTTTTTGTGTGACCCTTGTACAGTTCTCAAGGGTGAAATCAAATAAGTGAAAGGGCTGAGTCATTATTATTTAAAATTTTAATAGATACTACCACATTGTCCTCCAAAGTAGTGTTACCAATTTCTACTCCCAACAGTGATGAGAGTGCCTGTTTTCTTCATTCTCACCAATACTTAGTATTATCAGTACCTGAAAATATGGGATATAATCAAAATTATAAATTTGTGTTAGTCTGAATTTCCTTAATTACTAGTTAGTACTAGGTCAAATATCTTTTTATATGCTTGTTCGCTAGCCTATTACATTTTGTCTTCTGGGTAATACCTGTTATTATCCTTTGCACATCTCTATTGGGTGCTTTATTGATTTGTAGCAGTCCTTTAAAATTGTGGATACTAAACTTTGTTGTATGTTTTTTATGTTTTATCTGTATTTCTTTAACATTAATTATGAAATTTAGCCATAGGGAAGTTTTCAGTGTTGATAAAGACAAATTTATTCATATTTTTGAATTTTAACTTTTTGTATCAATTTAAGCAGGGTTTTCCTATCCTAGAGTCACAAATATATTCTCTTACACTTTTTAAAATAAAATTTTAATTACACAGTTATATTAATACATTTACCTTTAAAACTCAAATGTGAGAGCTGAAGTTCCATTTCAGCCTGGCCCAAATGCTGGACCTCTTTCTGCCCTTTTTCAGAGATCCTATGGTTATAAGTTTTATGTATATCATCAGAATTTTTACTATGTTATTGTATACAAATTTTTGTATCCATAGAAATCACATAGTGTCATTTAGCATTTTGTTTTATTTGCATAAATGGTATTATGTACATATCATTCTTTAACTTCTCATTTTCACTCAATAGTGTGGCTTGGAAATCTATATATGTGCTTACATATAAAGCGTTTCTCAGTTTTTCTCAGTCTCGGCATTTGGGCAGCAATTCTTTTTCATGTTCCATGAATTGCAAGAAATTCAGCATCTTGGGCCCTCATCCACTAAATTCTCAGTAGTGTCCCTTAGTCCTTATGATAATCACAAAGTAAACCTTACCCACACTTTGATGAATGCCTAGCAGGTGGTACCTACCACACCTAGCTGAGAACTGTGTAGTATTCTGTATTATGTAATTTTATTCATATTAACAGTGAAAATTTAAGTTATTTCCAGTTTATTGAATGATCTAGGACATTTCAGGGAGTTTCTTGCACAGAGAGGCGGCAGTATTGCAGAGTAATTCAGAACGTGGCCTCTGAAGTGAGGTCACTTGCATCAAATCCTGGTTCTGCTACTTCCTAGTGATGGAGTCATTAAGTAAGTCTCTTCCCATCTCTAGGCCTCAGTTTCTTCATCTGAAAAATGGAGGTAACAAAAATAACCTACTTCATGGGATTATTTGAAAGATTAAGTGGGTTAAAACTGTAAAGTATTTGAAAGAGTGCCTCACATCAAAATTAGTGCTTTATAAATATTTGCTATTATCTATTGTATTATTGCACACATTGATTGTAAGAATTGCTGAATTATTAAAGTGTTTTTTTATTTTAATAGCTATCAAAATAGAATAGAAACTTAAATGCCTAATAAGAGGGAATGGATAAACCATTGTGGCACATATAGTAGGAGTACTGTGCAGCTATTTAAAAATAATATTTCTGAAATTTAATGACATGAGAAAACAGCTAAGATATAAGTGAATAAATGCAGGATGTAAATCTGTATATGTAATATAATCTTAATTATGTAAAAAAAGATAAATAGAAAGCAGATTGGAAAGAAATATATAAGTGATTATTTGTGGGTTGTGAGGGTATAATACTCTTTATTATTTATACTTTTCTAAATTTTCTGTAATTTCTTCAGAAGCCTGTATTACTTTTATAATCAGAAAAAAACAGATAACCCAGCTTCCTGGTACAATAAAGTATAATCATAACATGCATTCTACTTTATGATCTGCTTTTTTTGCATTTAACAACACAAAATGTATTTTCTAATAAGCAAATTAACTGGTGAAAGCCAGAAAATCAGGGGGGATGATTTAAGCTAATATTGCTAAATATCATTTTCATTTGTTTTTATTCTTAAAGTTTTTGCCCTATAGTTACTTATATAAAGTAAAGTGACCAAAATATAAAGACAAGTGACCAAACCATGTGTCCTCATTTCTGGTCATTTCTCTTGGTAGCACCCCAGCAGTCAGTGACTACTCTAGAATTGCTTTGGGTCCTAAACGGGGTCCATGTGTTACTGAAAGGGTGGTACTGACATGCATCCTCTGCCAAGAAGAACAAGAGGTGAAAATAGAAAATAATGCCATGGTATTATCGGCCTGTGTCCAGAGATCCACTGCCTTAACCCAGCACAGGGGAAAACCCATAGAACTCTCAGGGGGTATGTATTATTTAATAAGTATCCTTTTGAGCATTTCTTTTCATACTTACGTAATTAGAAAAAATACTGTCTGAAAGTAGTTTCAGAGTGGGATTGTATTTAGCCTTATTTTGTCAGGTCACAGTTAAACCATGTGAAATGTACTCTGGATTTTTACATGCCATGTTGGCTCCTTTGTTTTATTTTTTATTTCAATTTTTATTAGTGCTTGGCCCCTCTGTTCATTCTCTCTCTCTCCCTGCCTCACATCCCCCCTCCCCGCCCCTGACTTCCTCTCCCTATTTCTCTGTGCTCTACCGTTTGAAAGTAGGATGCAGGCATTATGACAGTTCATCCCTAAATATTTACACTTTTTTTTTTTCCTTGAGAATCCAGACATGTTTTATGTATCGTTTTATTTATGGCTCTTTTAGTCTGTTTTAATTGAGAATAGTCACTTGTGTTTTTTTCTTTCCATGATAACTTTTTTGAAGAATGCAAGCCAGTTGTCTTATAGTGTCTTACATTGTGGATTTGTCTTATTGTTGCCTCATGATTAGGTTCATGTTAAACATTTTCTTGGCAGGAATACTAATTAGCTAATGTATTATATTTCTTATATCACATCAGGAGTTAGCTGCTATATCTTTAAAATACCCTTTGAATGATAATATTGATTTAAAAAGGCTAACATTTATTGAATACTTACCATGTGCCAGGCACAGATTAAGTGCTTCTTGTGTATTTACTCACTTAATCTTTACAACAGCCCTGTGAATTAGGTACCAAAACTGGCTCTGTTTTATAGATGAAGGAACTGAGGCACAGAAAAGTTAAGTAACTTACCCAAGGCCCTGAGTTATAAGTGATGAAACCACATTTTGAATCCATCTGTGTTTTTAATCCAGTAGATTATAATGACACTAAATACCCCTTTTAGTTACCCTAGTTACTCTTAAAAATTACAAAAGTAAATTGTGCTTGTGTCATAGAAAAATCACTTCAACAGCCAAGATAATGCAACTTAAACCTAAAGTTAAAAATAAAAATGTAAATATCAAGAACTGAAGTTGTCATTAATTCATTCTAATTCTAGGATCATACCTGGAAGTCTAGTTTTATATTTTCCTGTTGTTACTTTCTGTTAAGAATATATATCCTGCTATCATGATATTGTGGTACTTTTCTTAGACATTCCTTAGAAAGTTTATGGTTAGAATTTTAGACCTGATAACCTTTTTTTTTTCTTTTCCTTTTTATGACTGTGGGAGAGGTGAATACATATCTCTTATTTTTGTCTTCCTCTACCAGAAACCCTGGACCCACTTTTCATGGATCCAGACTTAGCATATGGAACTTATACAGGAAGCTGTGGTCATGTAATGCATGCAGTATGCTGGCAGAAGTAAGTTGTTCTTCTAACACATTCTTGAAAGAAACTGGGAATATTGGCATTCACTAACGGCATGATTTCCCATGCCTTTTTCTTTCCTTCTTTCTTATTTGAGTAATTAAAGCAGTTTTAATTACTAATTTCATTTTCATGATACTCGTTATATTATCACCCTTAGAAATTGATATGTAAAATTATAAACTTAAAATTGTCACTGTTTCTTTGTGCTTGCTCTCCACAGACTAATTAATTGCTCTCAATCATTTTTTGTGTAAATTAAACAGTAATCTTTATAAAAATCTCATTCTTAAAGCATAGAGTAAAAAGTACCCTTGAGATAGAATAGAACAAGAAATTCTAGTCCTGCCTCTCTCTGGAAGCAATAAAAATCCAGAAATATAATTCCTAGGAAATCTTGTATAGGGTTCATTCTTTTGGCATTGCATTTAAAATACATAATTTTCCTATAATGGTCAATGACTACTTCAGTTGGTCATTGAAAACTGAGGGAAGTAGTGTCTACATTGTATTTCCATGGTGTTGAGGCAGGAGACAGTTAGGATTCAGTAAAATTATTTAAAATTTTTTTCTACCCTGATGAGTCTTCCAGTTTTCCCCCAAAAGATGGACATCGTATTTCTTTGATAATTATAACATGTATTTTTGCATGTCTATTTTAAAGATGTTTATTGAGGCACAGATTTTAGATTTTTCTCACTTGGATTAGAGCAAAGATAACATGTATAGTTCTGAATGGACCAATGTCTTGGAATTTTGCAGATATTTTGAAGCTGTACAGCTGAGTTTTCAGCAGCGTATTCATGTTGACCTTTTCGACTTGGAGAGTGGAGAATATCTTTGCCCCCTTTGCAAGTCTCTGTGCAATACTGTGATCCCTATTATTCCTTTGCAACCTCGAGTGATAAACAGGTATATTTTAATATATGTTTTGTTTAATTTTCTAGAAAGCTCTCTAATATTTTCATTGTACCTGTTTTGGTTAGGTTACTAATTTTTTTTGCTATTTAAAGTAATTAATACTTTTTCTTTTCATAACATAAGCTACTTAAAAATCTGATTAAAATTAGCTCCAATATTTGGTCTCTAAAACAACTGCTATATTCATTTACTCAAATCTGTTGTATGTAAAACTTCCAACTACAATAGAACTTTGATCTCTACCTTAGCATTCATAGTAGAAAAGATGGAAATAAGATTCAATCTTTTCATATAGTCTCTTGCCACAATTAGAGTTGCTGTTTGGAATTTTTGTTTCTCTAAAGGTCTTTGTAGTATAATTTTTAATTCTGCTTTTCTGAAGATCTAAATGCTGTAGTTTTGGAGATATGGACAAAATGTTAACTATAAAAGTAAATAGAAACACCTGACTTATCATATATCTTTGGATAGTTTTTAAACATTTAGACTAAGTTTATATTCTGACCATCTGTTAATGGAGTTTAACAACTTTATTCATTTTTTATGACTGCAAAACTTATTTGTACATTTCTTTATTTTCTACATGATGATAACAGTACAATGGTTGTTATTTCAGTTTCTTTAAAACCCATTGAATTTGTAATGATGACCTAAGTTCCACTGCAGAAAATTTTTTTGTTGATAAACACTTTAACTATGTTTCCATGACAAAAGAATTCAAAAGTGATAGGTTTAGCAAGCAGGGTCAATAAGTCATTGCTCTATCTTTACTATTCCATTTCATTAGAAAACCTAATTTTGAAATTGACTCTTACTCAGTATATTGGGACATAGAATGTCATCTTTTTAGAAGGCAGCATCAGAAAGATTTATCCTTTTTTTTTTAAGTGATTGATATGTTCTAGGCACTTTACTAAGCACTTGCTCTATTATTTTTAATACCCAAAATAGTCTAATGAGGTAGGTACTGTTATTCCCATTTAAAGGTGAGGAATTGGAGACTTTGAGGAGTTGTTACTTATCCCAAGACAGACCCAGGATTTGAACCCAGACCTGACTCCAAAGTCTTATCTAATTATACACATTAAGACAAAGATAAAATAAATCATAATACAGTATAACAACTTTACAAATTCTCATTAGTCTACAAGCCTTTTTTGCACACCAGTTCCCCAAATAAGGATTATTTAACATGTAAATTATTCTCTAGAAGAATATTCAGCACGTTCTTTCCTGATGTCTTTAAGAATATGATGCTTCAGAGTAATCTCAAGTTAGACTGATCCTTGCAACTGAGTTTCTTCAAATTCTTAGGATCTGAAATAATTATATATAACATTTTTATTAGGCACTTGAATTTTTCTGTGTAGTTGATTATAATTGCCTTTTTTGTTTTTAGAAAATCAACGAGTATGATCTAAGATTTTAAAGTTGAGACCATATAAAACACTTTATCAAAACTAATAATAAACTAGTATTTTTTTAATTAGTCATAATCAATCATAGTATACTTTTATTTCTAACCCTAAAAGAATTCTTAGGTCAAGTTTGTGGCCAGATATGAGAATTTTGGCACAGTTCATTATATATTTTAGCTTCACTTAAGACTGTCCTTTCAGTAAGCAAGTTCCTATTTTATACCCCTTTTCAGTAACACTGTTTCTGGTCCCCCTTGGTTGTTAATAACAATTTGGATCAAGTCCCTGCCCTTATGGAATTTAGATTACAGAGAGGAGAGACCAATAATAAACATATAAATTCAAAGTATTGAGTAGTGAAAAATATGAAAAAACTAAAGTGCCAGAGTAAAGGGCTAGAGACAGATGAGTGCATGAGACTTTTTATAGACAGAGTTGCCAGGGAGCTTCTTTCCAAGATGGTGACATTTTAATAGAGATGTGAATGAAGTGAAGGACAAGCACAAGCACTATCAAGAGCAAAGGTTCTAAAGTAGGAATACAGTCAGCATGTTCAAGGCACAGCAAGAAGGCAGCATGCCTAGAGTGGAGCAAGGAAAGAGCCAGATCATAAAAGGGCTTCTGAACTAAGATTAGAAGTTAGAATTGTATTTTATGTGTGATGGGAAACCATTGAAGTTTTTGAACAAGAGAGTGTTATGATCTGATTTACATTTTTTAAAAATCCCTCTGTCCCTGCTGTATGATGAATACATAGATAATAATGAAACACCATTGTGGAGGCAGGAAAAACAGTTAATCTCTTGAAATAATCCAGGTGAGGAATGATGTAACTTGGGTTAGGGTAATGGTGGAGGAAGTGATCAACTTGGCATATATTTACAAGGTAAAACCTGTAAGACTATCTGATAGCTTAGAATGTATGGTTTAAGGGAATCAGAAATCAGTGGCACAGCTCGTTTTTGACTTGAGCAACTGGAATGGTGATTCCATTTACTGACATTAATTACTTCTAGATGATGGGCACATGGGAGGTATCTTATTTCTTATACTTTTAAAATTCCCCTCCCTTCCAAAACTGCTTTTTTAAACACATGTGTTTCTATGACCTAGGCAGTTAATCTGGAGCAATTTGACTTTTTCATACAGCTATTTATCCAGGAAAGAACTCTATAGGTTCAGCTTTTCAATTTGACTTTGTGCCAATGGCTTTAATAATTTTTAAATATCATTTTTCAGTGAGAATACAGAAGCTCTTGCTCAACTTTTGACCCTGGCACAATGGATACCGACTGTTCTGGCCAGAATATCAGGTTATAATATCAAACATGCTAAAGGTGTGCTTAAAATTATTTTATGTTTAGCTATATGGAATTTAAATGTCAAAATTTTTTAAAAAAATTTTTGGAAAAAAGTGCTTAATCTCAAATATGGCTCAAATCACTTTACTTGATTTAATAATTTTTTATGCTGGGAGACAGTATAGACAGTGATTAATCTCGAGTCACACTGCTTAGATTTAAATCTGATGTCCATCACTTACTGTCTGTGTCATCATGGACAAGTTACTTGACCTCTTTGTACCTCAACATTCTTATTTGTAAAGTGAGAATAATAATAGTACCTATCTCATTGTTTGAAGGATTGAATTATCTTGTGTAAAGTAGAAACGTGTATAATACATAGTAAATACTATATGTGTTAGCCATTATTATTACTAATATTGCTAATATGTTGTCAGTAATAACAAAAATATTTAAAACTACCTCACTTATATATTGTTTATAATTGAGAGATAGGGCTACCTAAAGATTGAGAAAAATAACAGCAGGCAGATTGGGGAGGGAAATCAAAATTTGAAGAGTGATTAATATAGGCAGTGAGTTTCCTGGCGGGAGGTGGGGGCGGGGGGGATGTCCTTTATTTCCCAGCATTGACCCCAGGGTAGCATGAGTCACAGAACTGTGTAATAAAGATGAACAGCAATAAAAGTAAGAGAGATGCCCTCTTTTGGGTCAGAGAACCAGGAAAAGAAGCCCTGCAGAGCTGGAGAGTGTAAGGGGAATTCCTGTTGTAGTTTTTTCCCCTCTTCTGACCCTCTCATGAGGCTAGCCTCAGTCGTGGTGTTGCACTGCCATGGTGGCCACAAAGACACTTCAAATCCCAAGAGAAAACCAGTATCTCTGGTCAGAAGAAGTGGAAAAAGGGGGCCGTTGTGTTCCAAAGAATGCAGGGTGAATCCTCGACTATCATTTCTATTTTTCTGTCTTTGCCTCATAGTGTCACCCCAAAGGGTAGCCCTGTACACATGAATCGCAGTACACAACAGCACAGGGAACTAAAACTGAGAGAAAGTTGTCATTTTGACCAAAGGAACTAAGAAAAAGGATCCTTGGGGTTAGAGAGTAAGGGAGGAGTTCCAGATAGGAAAGAGCTATAGAGTAGAAATTTATTTTTGAGACCAACACAAGTCCTGGGCTCACATCCAAACTGCACATGTGCAAGAGAGGGACCAAAGAAGTATAGCATTAGCTTTGATATTGAAGCTACGTTAAACCACCAGTAAAGTTCCAGACTAACCCTTGAGTAGCTTATGTCCTGGGAAACCCAAACAGTATAGTAAAGGCTCTGAAGACTAACATGGGAACCACTACCACAGACATTGAGACAGAACTTGTTAAACCTTAATTGGGTTCATTGCCTACTAAAACAAAAAAGTACATTTTTTCCAGAGAATTTTAACAGTGGATATCATCCAATCTGTTAGAACAGACAAAAAAAAGCAAAGGAGAAAAAAGAAAAAAGCCTTAGAGATGTCTAAAATCATTTTTTTTAAAAATTCAGTGTTTGTATCATTGAAGTCCCGAAAAGAAAAAGAATGGTATAGAAAAAAATGTTTGAAGAAATAATGGCTTGAAACTTACCAAGTTTGGTGAAAGACATAATTTACAGATTTAAGAAGTTCAGTGAACTTCAAAAGGATAAACTTAAAACCGCACCCAGAAAGATCATAGGCAAACTGCTAAACAATAAAAATGAAGGTAAAAATCTCAAAAGCAGCCAGAAAAGAACAACTCATTTCATATAGGAGAACTACAGTTCTCATTTAATGAGGAAATGGAACTACAGAGAGGTTTAGTATTCACCCAAGGTCTTAGTAACGATCAGTGGTAGAGCTAGGATCGAAACCCAGGTAATGTGGCTGCAAATCCTTTGTCCTTATTCACTAATGTGTGCTGCCTTACTAATAGAAGATTTACTATGTATTCATTAAAAATGAAAATATAGATGGAGAGTTACTGATATGGAAAAACATTTCTGATACACTGGTGAAAAAACAAGATACAGAACAGTACTATAAACATCCTTTAAAAAAAATATAATATGTAACATTTATATGGAGAACAGAAAAGTATCACCCAAATGTTATCTGATTATCTGGGTGGGGAAATTTTGAATGATTCTTATTGCTTATTAACAATTTGTAAGTTTTCTGAAATGATCATATATAATTTTAAAAAGATACAAAGGCATGTGTCAGACAATTTTCATAAATTTTTTTCTTTTATAAGGAGAAAACCCAACGATACCAGTTCTATTTGATCAAGGAATGGGCGATTCCACTTTTGAGTTCCAGTCTATCCTGAGTTACGGAGTTCAGTCTTCGTAAGTACCTAAATGATTAAAAGAAGTTTGTAAATGATTGTGAAAATTAGAACAATCTTTCTTTGCTTCCATTCTTCCTTCCCCCTTTATTTTAAAATTATTTCTTTATCCCACTTTTATCTCATTTCTTTCTCCCTGGAGTTTTATTTGTATTAATAAAATTAAGTGATTTGAGATATTGGAGTAATACTGGAGTAATAATAATAGGGTGAGCCATGCCTGGAATTAACCATTTTGACCAAAAAAAATGCCATTTCTATATCGTACAACCCACAAGAGCAAAATTTAAGAGACTTCAGTTAAAGTCACATTTAACTTGCTCAATGACTTCTGAAAAGCCTCAGGTCACCTCCCTCTGTCCCCAATTCATTTTTCTTGTTTGTAAAATTGAGACAATGGCCTCTTAACTTACCTCATAAGATTATTGGAAAGATATTTATATGAAGACCCTTTGAAAAATATAATGTATCTAAATCATGTGTTAATGAATATCATTTGAGGTACATTTTTCTATTTGTGATTCCTGTTTATGTTAAGTATCCCATTGCTACTGAAAATACTTGTTACAAATGGAAGTTTAGGAAACCAAAATTTATCTCTCCAAGTACATGGTATATTATCTCTCTCTCTCTCTCCTCTCTCTCTCTCTCTCTCTCTCTTTCTCTCTCTCTCTCTCTCTCTCTCTCTCTCTCTCTCTCTCACACACACACACACACACACACACACACACACACACACACCCCACCCCACCCCACCCCACCCCCTTATCAACACAAAAGTACTTCTGGGTCCCTTTTCCAGACACTAAAACTTATTAGGTCAGCTCTGGTTTTTTTTGAATTTTATTCCTTTCCTTTCCAGTCTCTGTCCCTTAATTTGGATCTGGACCCTTTTCAACTGTGATCACTTACTGTATCTTTCACAGAAAACGAAGTTATATGGGCCATTACCATTTTCTTAAATATATTTCTACTTATAGGAGACACAGTTCTGCTTTATCCAGTTTTTCTTAAAGAGTAAATCTTCTGCAGAGGCTCTAATCTCTAACTAGACAAAGAGAAGTTTACTTTGTCAAAAGGAGTTGGATTTTATTCTTGCTTTAATACCTAACTTGACTTCTCAGCAGGTAGTCCCTTTTAATAAGTCATTGTATAAACTTTTCCTATCTTATTTTTAGGATTAAGTATTCTAATAGCATCAAGGAAATGGTCATTCTCTTTGCCACAACAATTTATAGAATTGGACTGAAAGTGCCTCCTGATGAAACGGATCCTCGAGTCCCCATGATGACCTGGAGCACATGTGCTTTCACTATCCAGGCAATTGGTAAAGCCTATAGAAGAATTGGTTTGGAGGTTTCACAGAAATAGAATTAACACAGATCAACTAAAAAGTTTTCCCTTTTTTCACTGATGACCCTAAATAGTTTGACCTGTTTGAACACTTAGTATTTCCGTGGATTAGTGTGTCCTGATGCCATTTAGTCTGAGAACTTTTTGAACTGATCTCTTTTTAACTACAATAATGGCCATGTACAACCTCAGCTAAAAAATATTTGAAAGGGACATCATGAAGTAAGCTAGATTCAAAATGTGGCAGATTTACAACACTGGAAGTTCAAGAAAAAAAGACAAAGGATAAAGAATCACCCAGAATGTTTCAGTAATTTTTGTTTCTTTTACACTTTGAGAGTAAATGAAAGGGAAGCTAAAGTCACCTAAAAAGGGAAAGGAAGTCTACAGTGGTCAGGAAAGACAGATTAACAGTAGGAAGCCTACTGTAAAATTATCTGCCATAATGAAAGCTTTGTAGAAAAATGTAGCAATCAAATCAACATGTTGTACACCTTAAACTTACATAATATTGTACATCTATTATACCTCAGTAAAGCTAGTGGGGAGAAAGTATAGCAGTGAAGAATCAGATTTTTAAATTAGCATATTTGCTCATTACAGTCATGAGATGTATATTACTGTATGAAAAAATAATAACATTCTTTCATATCATTTTTATTCAAGCAAGTTTCATTCTTTCTTTCCAATATATATTTTCAGCAGTTGTTTTTAATGGAGTCAACCACATTTTTTTTGTTTACATATACAAGACACTATTTGATGATTTGAGTTAAGTAACATGAAGTCATTTTAGCATCAGTCTCTATAAACAGATTTTAGAAGTCACTTCCAAACCTGTCAGACTTCACTTGTGGGTTATCAATAACAAACAGGTTTATATTTACTAAGATTAAATAAAATGACAAATAATAACAATAGGTTTAAATAAAATATAATCTGACTTTCTGTTGAAGACTTTCAGTGCAGATATTTTACACTTTACTCTCTTTGGGAGTAAAGTATTAGGATCAAGAATTTATATTTAGACACTAAATATTAAAAAAGGTCAATTTTATCATAAAAGAGATGAGAAATTCTGTAGAGAATAGTACTGAATCTTCATATGTTGTTTTTTAATCAAGTAATTGGACTCTAGTTGATTAAGATAATGTTACGTTGTTTTCACTGTAGTGCTTTTTCTGTCTAATGGACATAATGCTGTATTTTATTCCTAGTGCATAAGTTTCTACTTACCTCATTCCCTATGAGTATGGAGAGACATGTACTGGGTATATTGGTGTATTTGGGAACAATAGTTGAAGAATCAAAACAGAGTGTCTTTTTATTACCATTCATGCAAAGATGGAAAAATAAAATAGGAAATTAGCCTTCCCCCCTCATAGATGTATTGATGTTTAAGAATTATTGGCGGGGGGTGGGGGGCGTAATTTAGCAATAAGTACTCTAGCCAACAAGGCAAAATATATTTCTGAGTCTTTTTTTTTTTTTTTTTTTTTGGTATTTTCAATTGCATCTTTTTTCCTATAAATATATCCTAATTCTTTTTTAATACTACCTATAAGAGTAATAAAGTTACTTGCATCTGCCTTATGTATTATTTTTAACATAATAGGTTGTGACTTGTATGTCAACTGTAATTTTTAAAAGGTTGTGACTATATATAAAAATTATTTAAAAATTTTTGCATAGAAGAGATGTTAAAAGGAGGAAAAATGAACCAGGATGGGTTTTTTCCCCCAAGTATTCTTTATAGATTGCTTCAGGGACTATATTATTTATAGTAGCAATTTGTTATTTTGATCTATATTTGCTTCTATAATATTCTCACTCAAAAATTTGGAAATTTTGACATAGAGTTAAACATGAAACTTTGAAGCAAGAAGTGTAACTCATCTGGTCAAAATGTAATTTGTCAAAGACCATCTGATAGAAACCAAGTATACAAATGTAGTGGTAGTCAGGATTTATTATTTTTGTTTTTCTTACTATTTGAGAAAACCTCTTGGGAGATGAAGGAAAACCTCTGTTTGGAGCACTTCAAAATAGACAGGTATGTATATTCCAATAGGATACATATAACTCATGGTATGCTTTTTTTAGGGCATCCACAGTTAATTTTTCATCTTAAAAATTCTTTATTCACTCCTTTTTCTATAAAAATTCATAGAATTCTATTTCCTTTTTTTAAAAGGAGCTACTTCAGTCTCATAGGAAAGCTTACCCCATCCTAGTGGTTAAATGTAATTCACAGAGAGATTACAGGTGATGCTGGTTAGTTCTCCCCTTCTCTGTTTATTGCCAAATCAGAAACCTACACTTTTCCTTCTCACTGACTTTGCACCATCACGTAACATTAAGTATTAATGCTGACATAGCGCTAGATAAATCATTATACTAAATTCAAGAATAAAACTAAGTCATGGCTCCTTGATGGGTATGTCCTGACACTACAGGACATGTGTGGGCCCTGAAAACAGTACTAAAGAAATGTGCTCAGTAGCCCTCTGAATACATAATAGGCAACCGAGGATTCCCTAGACCACCCACCTCCTAGCCATTACGGTCTTATTTTCCTGACAGGGGACTTGTAGTCCACAATGTGCTTCCCTGAATCAGTAGTTTTCTGCCATCATTTTAGAACTTCTGTTAATACAGTTATTTGCATAGGCCTCAATAGAATAAATTCATTCAGACATTTAAGAAATTTACTGTGGGGAAAATGAGTACTTAAATGAGAATTGAAATGATTATAGCTTTGATACCTCTTTGTTATGGGGAAATCAATTAAAAATTTGGTAAGATCATAAAGCTTTTTAAAATTGTTAAAGGTGTTATAATTTGCAGGAATGCGTGGTGTATAATAAGTCTGCAGCCAATTCTTGCAGACTGGTATTGATTTTTACAGTGAATGACTTAAGTCTATTGTCTTCCTTTATCTTTTTATCTTCCCCTGTCTTACAATCTAGCATAATGGTCTGAAAGCTTTAATGCAGTTTGCTATTGCACAGAGGATTACCTGTCCTCAGGTCCTGATACAGAAACATCTGATTCGTCTCCTATCAGGTAGAGTCTCCTCTGAATTATTATTATTGTGTTATTATTTACATGTCTTTTTCCATTTCATTTCTGCCAGTGTATTTCATTAGGAAACAATACACTGCACTTATTTCGAACACTCAAAAACAAAAAATAAAACATATAGCTGCCCCTGTAATACCTGCAGTTTTACTTTAAAAATCAGGTATTTTCCAAATGTTTTCCATTTATGTTCCTTATATCCTTATATTTATTGAACCAACATCCACAACCACTAATATTCTTGTATCCCAATTTGGTTAGAAAAGGGAGCAATGACATGGCTAGATCATTTTAAAATGTTTAGTTTTGCTGGTGAATCAGGGTCAAAATCAGGTAAAATAATAGAAATGCGATAATCTCAAAATGCAGGTTTATGCATTTATGCCCTTTTCCTTGAGAGATAGGCTGTCACAACTGGTTTTCTTAGATTCTAACATGCTAGAACTTAACTAAATTCATTTGGTGTCCTCAGTCAATATGAAAATTAAAAGAAGGATTAGAGATTACACAGTAGTAGAATGATTTGGCTTTGATTTTGGTTATCTGCATTTCCCTTTGGGCATTTGTATTACAGGAGCTCCTCTGTACCTAAACAGATCTCATAAGTCTATTTGTTCATGAGTTCAAAATATCACAGGTAGGGGAGTTTAAGCTTGCATTTCCCAGATATGTTTCTATCAAACAAGAGAATCATTCTGTTAAACTATAAAGCTGGGCATAGTTTTCTTCTAGCTAATCTAACAGGTTTTTTTTTTCTCCCCAAAATTGACCTGCTATTTTACCTTGAAAGTCTGTTGAGATAAATCACTTTCCTCCTTTTTTATCCCCACAAGCTTCTTAGGAAGCTCTGCCTGAGGAGCTTTCTGCTCATTCTGTCGGTGTGGTCATTCCACAGCTCCATCCAAGGCTGCCACCAAAGTTTCATTAGAACTTCCACCATACTTAACTTTTATATTTTCAAATTAAGTTCCAGCTTTCTCGTGAATTAACCTCATGCTAATAGAACTCTAATACTGATACTTTTCTCCTAGCTACACACTTAATCTTTATTTCCTTTTTTCTTCATTTCCTTTTTCTCTTATTGGTCAGTTGCATAGGCCCAGAACTTTGCATGTTATACATTTGTTCTTAAAACCTTTGTTCTTAAGAACTCTTGGCTGTTGTTGAAGTTTGTCCTATCTGCATGGTACTATTTTGGTTTTGTTTTTAAATTTTTAGTATCTCTTTTTATTTCAGTCATAATTTGGATACCTTGTTTTCCTAGCACTTCCAAATAGTCTCCTTGCTTTTGCTTTATCACACATTATGAGATTTGTGTGGTATTTAAAATACCTCAAAATAAGCACCAAACTAGGAGACTCTTTTATAAACTGTGGATAGTAAGGACTAAAATATTAGTGCATAATCTGTAATTAGCAGCAACTAACAGAATTGATGTGCTTTTGCTCTCTAGCTGTGTGTCTATATATGTTTGTCATGTGAAATTTTTTTAGCAGGAGCATCTTTATTTGCAAGGTGTTAGGGCTGTGAGCTATATATTGAGATAGAAGCTATGTTCCCTGCCATTATTAGGTTTATGATTGAACTAGAGAAGCAGAATATCTATGAAAACACACATTATAAAGTAAGCAAATGCCAGATGTATGGTGCAAATATGTGCTTTAAAAAATAAGACACGGAAGAGATCACTATAAGGTTCTGCTCTTCTCTCCTCTAATAGGGTGGGATTTGAATTGAGTCTTTCATGGAAGGTTCATAAGGATACATTTAGAGAAACAACATTCTAAGCACAGGGTACGGTTTGAATAGAGATTGTGGAGGTAGGAAAGTATGTGATATGTTCAAATAGACAAGTTCAATAGGAGTAATGGTACCTGTAGTTAGAGAAACTTGAAATTTTGATAAAAACAGAGATCTTAAATGCCTCAGTGAGAAATTTAAACTTAATTTTTTAGCTTATTAGGAACTGTTGGAGTGTTTTGGGAAATAGTATTCTAAAGTTAATTTGATATGGTATAGGTTGGATTGGAAAAAGGATATAGTAGCAGAAATTAGGGAAGGAATTGGGATGAGATGGGCAGGGACAAGATTTTGAATTAAAATGATTAATAGTGATTGAGAGAAATAGGGAAGTCCACAATAGAGAGATACTTTGTGTGAAAGCTAATGAATATTGTTTTAATATGTTGGTTCTGCAGTAGCAATAGGACATACAATATTCACAGCCTAGTATGTGCTAGGTACTGTACAAGGATCTCTTTATATAATCTCATTTCTTCTAACCATCATCCTTGAAAGAAATCATTATCCCCACTTACAGATGACAAATTTGAGGCACAGAGAAGTTATATGACATAACCAAGTTCATAAAACTAGTAAGAGGCAAAACTAATATTCTAACCCAGCCCTGACTATAAAGCCCAGGCTTTTCCTACTATATCACATAAATTTTGCTGAGATGTTTAATTTGTTTTAAAGGTAAGGTTTCATTGATAGATGAAATGAAAATATGTGTGCCAAAATTAATTTTGATTTCAAAGTAATTTTAAAATAATATATTCAGCAGCCAGAAAAAAAAAGTTTCGCAACTGTCTAAGAAAACTTGATTACAAAAAGAGTATTCCAGTGGCAGAAAAGGTGATAAGACTTCAAGACAAGGGATTTGGAGTTATTAAAATGTCCTACAAGCAAAACAATTTGTAACACTGAGAAGAAAAAAAGATAGTGTCATGGATGTGTTAACTGATATATTTAGAAATATTACTGAAAAATTCTAATGTGAGGAAGTGAAAGCTAGAAACAGTGACTTGTTAGGAACACACAGCTAGTTAATGGTAAAGCCCTGTGATCACTTTAGTTTGTTTTATAAAGCCAATATTAATAATAATTATTAATTATTACTATATGCCAAGCTTAGGATAATAGCTTTAGATGTATATGTTAATGAACTTCCCAACAATTGTGTGTATACTGTAGACTTAGAGAAGTTAAGGCATTTGCCTATGACAAATAAAACCAGAACTGGAACCCATTTCTGACTCTAATGCCCATGCTCTTAACTTTTATGCTTTCTGTCCAGACTCTTGAATCTAGTCTGAAAAGAATCTTTCTCCTTATTTTTAAAAATATAATTAATTCTTTCATTGTTATATATACATAACCCTTACTATTGTTTTGAATTCTTTATTTCAGTTCCTTTTCACTCTTTCCCTGACTTGTGTATTTAGAGACTGACCAAATTAGAAAGATAGTAGCTTTTGAGCTATCTGCATTTCCTTCCAGTCATCAGTTTATGTAAACCAATCAATTTATGTAAACAAATTTTGTTCAGGAGAATCTCCATCCTCATTTCACTTAAACTGCTTTGCATGCTCCCTGCTCCCCGCCTCCCAAATCTATTCACATATTTTATGCATCACAGAACATTTAGAAATGTATAGTTGGGTTGGGGAGGAGTGGTAGAAACATTGTATAACACTAATTCTTCTTATTCATTTAGCAAATATTTATTGAACAATCTCTCTTTAAGTTATCCTAGTTTGTTTACCTTTTCCTCCTATATCTTATCTTTCAACCTTTAAATTGTATCCAAGGCCTTCTAGGAGCTTTTTTTCAGTTTAGTTTCTATTTAATTATGGTTCCCATATCTTAAAGGTGTGATATACCGGTTTATCAGTTTCTTTATTTTATAACCCTGTTATATTTTTGTTTTAGATGCTTATATCTTGCATTATATTTAACTACATTGCTGTCTTACTGACTGAATTACATTTATTTATTTGTTTGTTTGTTCATTTTAGTTATTTTTCCTAACCTAAAATCAGAAGATACACCTTGCCTTCTGTCTGTAGATCTATTTCATGTTTTGGTAAGTATTAAATTTTATTACAAAGTACTCAAATTTATAAATTCATATGTTTTCCTCATTTAAATTCATGGTCTTTATTCAAGATTATAAATTATTGGTGTTCAAACTATGAATTTATCACTTTTATCCATATTATTTACATATAGGTACAGATTTGACTTTAAAAATGAAAGCACATTTACTCTTCACATTGTAATAGGTCTTGTTCTAATCGTTTATATTTAGTTAGTGTCTATACAAGCAAACTTTTTCTAATATATAATGCTTTCCCCCTTCCCCTTTTCTTTACTTGTTTACATTCGAAGCAATGAGTGACTATAGGAGCTATCTTAAAATCATTAATTATTTGGTGATAGGGACCCAGCCTTGGGTATAGCTAGGCTTCTGCCAAACATCTATGGATGGGTGGCAGCTGTTTTGTGAGTTTCTTGCAGAGCTTTTCCATCCCTATGATGGTTCCATTTCTTCAAAACAAGTTCTCTAGAGAGAACAGTGGTAAGATTGAGAGTGTGGAGTTTGTGGATGCAGAGTTAGCCAGTATCCTTATCGATACCTCATTATCCAAGCCTCAACCCAGTGGTTGTCAGCCCTATCTTTTGGAATCTCTTGGGGGAATTTTGAAAAGCATGCTAGTAAACTGGACCCTAACCTCTGAGATTCTCGGTTGGACTGCGGTGGGGCCTGTGTATCTGTGTTATTTTAAGAGTTCCCCAAGTGATTATAATATTGAATCTTCTGAACCCCAGGATTAAGACTACTACCTAGAACCAGAATAAGTAGACCTAGCAAAGGAATAACCTGTTTGGTGATGACTTTTGTCCTTGATTTATGGTAAATTGTATTCTAAGATGTTCTGTTGAATAATTAGGGGAAATATGATGTTTATTTAAAAAAAAAAAAAAAGAACAACTGTGCAGCATTGATGCCCTTTACATTTAGTTATGAAATTAATTTGTGTTGGTCTTTGTTGTTACCCATTTGATATCCATTTTTTCTCAGGTAGGTGCTATATTAGCATTCCCATCCTTATATTGGGATGACGCTGTTGATCTACAGCCTTCATCAATTAGTTCTTCGTATAACCACCTTTATCTCTTCCACTTGATCACCATGGCACACATGCTTCAGATACTTCTTACCGTAGACACAGGTAAAGCTCCCATCAGTTGTTAATTGTAAATAACATTTGCCCATCATTTATTAGCAGGATTAATTGTGCTTGTGATTAATCATATATTGCTAAGTTCTATATTATGTTTCTTGTTGAAGGATCATTCATTTGTTTCTTTATGGATGCTGTTTAAATATATATAATAATAAGTATTCATTGAATATCCATGTTTAGCAAGGCTCCGATTCTGTCCTGTTTGTTTCTCCAGCTAATATACTGATAGATTTACCTAACAGTTTTAATATCAGAATTAACTAGTTAGTTTGAGAACAAAAGACAGAACCTCACTTGAGTTGGCATTGTTTATTATCCTGGAACCGTGAAATTGAGGTATAATTTATAAATTCAATAGCAAATTTATAGATTTATCTTTCAGAATTTCTTTTTCAGGTCTCCCCTTACCTCAGGTTCAAGAAGAGAGTGAAGAGTCTCGTTCTGCATCTTCTTTTTTGGCTGAAGTTTCTCAGTATACAAGTGGGTGAGTAGTAGTCCATTAGTCTAATGTGTTTCACTTTTGTTTTAACAATTCTACATCTTTGTTCAGTTGTTTGGCAGTATAACTTTTGAACTATTTTAATTCCAATTTTTAATTTAAATTAAGGGCTTTTAGAATAATAACTAGCCATTTATTTGTTTCTAAGACTAAAACAAGTTTGGGCACATCTTTACTCTTATAAACCGTTATGGGAACATTGGCAAAAGATAATAGAATTTTAACAAATGGCAGCATTTCAAGTTTAAATAAATGTAGAAAATAGAAAATAGGTTGTGTTTTGAAAGCAATCCATACAGTTGATGCACTTAACTAATTAGATGTTTTCTAAGGCTGTTATGAGTAATATGTGAAATATATTGGCAATGAGAAGTTAAAACCAGAAGTACATAGGAGTGATCTACTGAGCTTCACCTGCTGCCAGGTTCCCCTCTTTGTTTTGTTTTGTTTTGTTTTTTACATTAGGTACTTTTGTTAATAAACTTTATTTTTTAGAGCTGTTTTAGGTTTACATAGAAATTAAACAGAAAGTACTGAGTTCCCATTTACTCCCTCTCCCTACCAGCTTCTCCTGTTATTAACATCTTGCATTAGTGTGGTTCATTTGTTAAAGTTGATAAACCAATATTGATGCATTGTTACAAACCAAAGTCTATAGTTTACATTACAGTATTATATAGAATAGTTTCACTGCCGTACAAATCACCAGTTAATTTTAATACAGAAATCAGGAAAGCATCAATTTTTTTAAGCTAACTTAGCTACTTTGGTTAGTTTCTGATAAATATATCTGCTCTACATTTCATAAAGAAGAAAGTAGTCCTTTGTCTTAAAAATCTACATAGTAAAAGATGCAAGATTTGTGGTTTTCTTTAGGAAGCTATTAGGAGATTTAAAGACTGAAGCTATGACAAGTATTTTGTCTTAAATGTTTAAAAATTGAATGAATAAAAAATTAAATACTTAGCTATGTTTTTAAAGGGGGTTGTGTTTATAATCTGGGATTTTAGTCTGATCGGTATTCTATTTTGGAATTATTGTCTGTCAGGTACTTTGGGTGTG
Source organism: Eidolon dupreanum (assembly GCA_028627145.1). Lineage (NCBI taxonomy): Eukaryota > Metazoa > Chordata > Mammalia > Chiroptera > Pteropodidae > Eidolon > Eidolon dupreanum. The sequence goes on from CM053509.1 coordinate 53,490,917, forward strand.
GTATTCCTGGCTGGTATTTATGGATCTCATTGAAGAATGGCATCACCCCTTACCTGCGCTGTGCTGCATTGTTTTTCCACTATTTACTTGGAGTAACTCCACCTGAAGATCTGTTTACCAGTAAGTAGGAAATAAAATTGGAATAATAAATGACTTTTTTTTTTCTTGCCTTCAGCTTTAAGAATATAAGATGAGAGCAGGCAAAACCAATCCTCCATTTCCTACTTCTTTTATCAGTATTCACTCCTGGCCCTGGTGTAGGTTAAAGATCAGGCCAAAAACTGGATCAGCCTCATAATCCATAAACGTACTCTTGGCTCTTTCCTATGTATAATTAATGAATATGTGCTTGAGCTTATAAAATGCCTGCATGCAGAATGTAACTGATAAGAGTATAAAGAAATGGGAAACACCACTTCCCTTTAGGGAAGAGAACTATTCAGCTACATAAGAGGAAAACTTTACAGTATACTCTGTTACTTGAATTTTGAACATATATTTATTATAAAAGAAATGCAGCTGGGAAAGGCCTGCTATTATTAAACCAAGGTCATGTAGATTTAACAGAATCATTTTCTTTCCACTTTACCTGCCTTAAATATAGATCAAAGTAGAGAATACTTCCTTGTGGTTTTGTATGGGTAGAAAGCAGAACACTTGTATGATTTGGGAAGATTCACCAAAATTGCTCATAAATTCTTCCTTTTTGTCTTTTGAGATTAAAATGACTAGGTCAGCTTTACTGGCTATCCGCTTCTTTATCTTGAACTTGGTTCAGTAGGGTTTATTGGATCCAGGTTGGTCCTGATTCTATATAGAATAGGATGCTACTTTCTAAGCAGTTACCAGTACAGATTTGTTGTTTACATTTTTAAAAAATCAAGTATTTATTTATCTAGTCGGTGTTATAATATGTTAGTTAAAGTCCTTTCTTTTATTGGAAGGAGATCAAATATAAACAGATAAATAGATATAATGTCAAATAGTGATAAGTGATGCAAAGAAAAATAAAGCAGGTCATGGGAATAGAGAATGCTGGGGCCAGAGTGGGTAATTCTTTTAGATAGTCATGGAAGGCTTCTCTGTGAGGAGACATTGAGAAAAGAGATGGGGTTGAACTGGTCAGAGAACTGAAGGAAGAGTATTCCTAAGCAGGAAAAGCAATAAAATGTAAAAGCTTTACCTGATGCAGTTGAAGAATAATACAGAGATGAACATGGCTGAAGCATAATGAACAGAGAGTGGGTGGTCGGACTTGAGGTCCAGAAGGCAGCCAGAGGCAGATGATGTAGGGCCTATATGCCACAATAAGAACTTTGTACTTTATATTATGTGGTGGTTTGATATTGGTTACATCTTTATGCTTTTAAAGGATCATTGTAGCTTATTTACCACTCACAATTTTTATAGAGTATGTACTCTATACAAAGAGAGTATAGAAATGAAGGAATGAAGAAACTCTATTAAACAATTGACCAGGTAAGAATAATGTTCTTATTAAATGTATTTTTATTCTCTTGCAGATTCTGCAGAAGGAGAATACAGTGCACTCTGTAGTTATCTATCTTTACCCACGAATTTATTTCTACTTTTCCAGGAATATTGGCATACTGTAAAGCCCCTCCTTCAGAGGTACTACAGGGACAAAATATCATTGTTGGGATGTTATGCAGTTTGGAAATTTTTTATTGAAATTACTTGCTTAGTTTTTAAATTAATTAGCATTGATCAAACAGGAGGGCAAAAATTTGGGAGACTCCTAATTCACACACTAAGAAATTGGGGATAAGACTAACAGCCATGAGCAGCTGGAATTTCTACTTGTTCCACCATGACCACCATTCATGGTAGTTATTTTCCCCACAACTGCTGTCTCATCATCCTAGTTTTAATTGGGAGGGGAGCTATAAAAGTCATGTTGTCAGCATCCATAAAGTCACAATTACATATCAAAAAAACCCCAATTGGGGTTATATCCAAACAGTAGCCATATCTCACATGTTGACACACATCCCAGGAGGGTTACTGAGGAAGGAAAAAAAGTCCTTTGGTAGATAAAAGATGTATCAGTTAAACTTCCTGGGGAGTGTCTTTCTTCCAGAAAAACTCTTTTTCTACTCCATTACTTTCTGGCCCTCCTGATCATTCTCCACCCTCCTAACCTCCAGTCTCCTTACCTGTATATTTGCTGCCACCATTTTCCATCATTTTTATAATCAATTCTCACTGTGTTACTCTTACTTTATTTCCCCCATGATTTCCTTTAATATCTTCAGTTTTCTATCTACTTCTTTAATCAGTATTTTTTCCTCTATGCCTATGTCAGGATTTGTGTGAATGTCTGCTTGTTTTCTGTCACCATTCTCTGTATTCTCATCTCTTCTGTTAGGTTCTTTTCTGTGTTTACTCATTTCTTACAAGGTATTCTGATCTCTAGTGTGATAAAAAATGCATCAGAATGGATCAGAAAAATAAGTTTCATGCTTTTTGTTGTGTACAATCACAGTAGGTTATACTAATTTTACTTTTATATTCTTGGACTCGATACATTTTGTACTTGCTATTCTAGTTTAGTTAAGTGAAAAAAATTCAAACTTTGAAACAGAAAGTTTTTCCCCTTTGTACCATTCCTGTCCCTGCTTGCCTCAGAGCCTTTTCTCATCCCATGTTTTGCAGTTCATGGGACTGACCCTGCAGGTCTTCATAGTCTTCCTCATTGTGGAAGTTGGCTTCTACCTGCATTCAGCCAGTGAGAAACACTGGCAGGATATCAGAGGCCAGAGGAATGAGAGAAGCCCATGTTTAGACAGCCTCTCTCTGACTTGCGAGGCATCTCTGGCAGTGGCTATAGCTCTTCTCTGGCTCCAGGTCCCATTAGGCAAGGCTGTTATGGTTCCAGTTTCACTGGTGACCCCAGCCCCTGGGCTCCAGTAATAAATACCACTATTTCTTTTTGTTCCTCCAACCTGGGAAGGGTAGGAGCTCCCTCTTATTGGTTAATCTTTGGGTTACCTTGCCTTTTTGTCTCCTGGTTGGCTTCTCAGCCCTTCCATTACCTTTATTATCAATTTCTGGTATTAAAGTACCTCTTGTTGAAGTACTCAGAATTTGTTTGTTTTTCTAGTAGGACCCTGACTGATAAATCCTTTAAAAAGAGTAATTAATAGAAAGGGAAAAAATAAATTGGAAGACACGAAAAGCTAGGGGACAAAAGAAAGGGGGAAGAAAAGGGGTACGATGTAAGATAAAAGAAGTCTAGAAGAGGGAATTTGGAAAGAAGGAACAGAAAGATTTGGAGAGAATGGCCTGGTGATGAATGTTGTATTGAAGTCACGATGACCTATTTGCTTTGTCTCTTGGCACCTCATATAGGTGGTGTGCAGATCCAGCTTTACTAAACTGTTTGAAGCAGAAAAGCACCATAATCAGGTTGGTTTTTACTTTTCAATCCTTTTCCTTCATCTACAAGTTGGTTTTCCAAAAGTAGGTGGTTTGTTGAGCATACTTTCTAGTCTATCTTCCTCATTCTCACTCAATACCTTTTACCTTACATTTCTGTTAGGTCTTTGACAGAAATCAGATTTTTCCTACAATTGTGTTTTTCTTGGAGTGGTTGCCCTTTTCCCAAATAGTTTAATGCCAGCAGCTCTTCTTCCTTAAACTAGTGCAAGTCTATTAAAGGGCAAAAGAGGAGATGGCATCCTGGAGCTGCTGGTATATGAAAATCAGAGGGTGATGACAATATTTCTATAAACAGTTTTTTCCCTTTGAAAATGCAGTAAGATATAAATGAATTTTTTCTCTCCTCCTCTCTTCCCTTCCTAGCTATATGCTTAAAGAATACCCATAACTTAATCAGCTCTCTTAAGTTATGGCTCAGTCAAAATCTACCTCTTTCTCAAGAATTAATTCAAGTTTAACCTCCTCCCTGAAGCCTATCCTACTATGTCCTCTCATGTGTGTGTGTTCACACGTGTACATGTGTACCTGCTAGCATTCTACATCGTTAAGCAGTAAACTCAAAAAGGGCCAGAACTGCATGCTTGTCTTCTATGTGTCCCCTCCAGGGCCTGGCTTGTGTTACATCCAGTGTCTGACTTTTATTTGAATTGAATCGCATCAATAAACAAGCAGAGTTGTTGACCTCTCAGCCTTAAATACTAACACCAGTACTATTTTTCTATGTAAAGTAAACATTGTAAGACAATGTACATTTGCCACTTTCTTTTCTCACCTTTTCTCACCCCTTGAACTCTTTCACCTTCATTATAAATGTATAAATGCGGTCTACCCTTTAACCTAGCTTTAGTAATTTAGAGATTGTAGATCCAACTCCTGTGCTCAGATGCCACAGTCTTCATATCACTAAGAAAAGAAAGATTTTAGAGTAGAAAGAAAAGTTTAAAAGATGAATACATATTTCAGGACTGTTAATCTCATATCATTTTTCCTTTATTTCAATTCACTGTGTGCCTTTTAGACATCTATTTCCCCAGCATGGTACTAAAATACTCTGGGAGAATTAGAAGACATAACACATAATGGGCAGTTTATCATCTAATTATGTACATAAACTCAAGACATAAGAGAAAGTATAATAACATATGGAATATACTGTTAATGCTATAGAAATTTAGAGTAAAAGATTTTTAATGACACGACATTAGTCTTAGAGAACATAAATTTTAGTTGAACATAGAAGGAATTATAGGATTTATATTGCTCAAAGCTTGAGAACAGAATTCCATGTTATTCAGTTGACCTTTTCCAAGACATGCAAGCAAAACTTTTGTTGTATCTACTAGTATGGTGAGAATGACTAACATTTGCACACATATATAAAGTACTAAGTATATTATGTTTCACTTCAATATCTTACTGAGTCCTCAAGAACTCCATGAGGTTCCTTAATACTATTGTTCATGTTTCATTTCTTAAATCAGCATGAGTCTTTTATGTTTCTCCTCCCCCACCCCAAAAATGTGTTATTAACTTGATAGTGTGCCTTATGATTGATAAAGTATAATATATTCATCCTCCTCAGTTTATAGATCAGAAAATATAGGCTTAGGTTCAGTGATGTATCAGGTGTCAGAGAATTTAGAGTTTGTAACTAGTTCTGTCTGATTTCAAATTGTTTTATGTTACCTTCCTAGACAGTATAGAAATCTAGCTGGGACAATTTAGTCTTAGGAAATAGTGGAGGTTGCATTTAGAAAGGAAGCTATCTGATGAAAGATTTGGAATTCTAGGCTGAGAAATTTGGATTTAGTTTAGTCTATAGTGGGAATTACTATGGATTACAAGTATGGATCCTTTTGTTATTTTTAAGACATTCTTCTGTTTGTAAATTTTTGATCGAGGTTGTTTAGTCATAAATAAAATTGCCTTTTAAATTACATTTTTAGGTACCCTAGGAAAAGAAATAGTTTGATAGAGCTTCCCGATGACTATAGCTGCCTCCTAAATCAAGCTTCTCATTTCAGGTAAGAAGAAATACATATTTAAATTTTTTTAAGTGTGCAATTGGTATACACTACTACTAGCAAACTTTTTTAAAGTGACTACTGAGCATCCTCTAAAAGTGATTGTTAATCTTTTTTTTTTTGAGGTGAAAACCACATAATATACAATTAACCATGACAAAGTGTTCAGTTCAGTGGCATTTAGTGTATTCACAGTGTTGTGCAACCTCCACCTTGCTCTAGTTAAGAAATCATATAATATATGACCTTTTGTATCTGGCTTCTTTTACTTCGCATTCTACTTAATGTTTTCAAGGTTCATTCATCCAAGTTGTAGCATGTTTCAGTACTTCATTTCTTTCTTGGCTAAATAGTATTTCGTTGTATCTATGTACCAGAGTTTGTTTATTCATTGATCCATTAATGGGCATGTAAGTTGTTTCCTTTTATGATTATTCTGTATCATGCTACTATAAACATTCTTTTACAAGTTTCTATGTGAATATATATTTTTGTTCATGCATTAATGGGCGTTTCCCTTTAAGACTACTTTGTATCATGCTACTATAAACATTCATTTACGAGTTTCTGTGGACATATATTTTCATTTCTCTAGGTGTAGAATTGCTGGGTCATTATGGTGATTCTATGTTTAACTTTTTGAGGAACGACTAAACTGTTTTCCACACCAACTATAATGTTTTACAGTCCCACCAGCTTCTATTTCTCCATATCCTCATCAACATTTATTTTTTGTTTTTTTAATTGAAGTCATCCTAGTGGGTGTAAAACAGTAGAGGAACTGATTGCTGGATCCTACTCCATCATCTTCTGTGTCATCCTTCCTCAATTTTTTTTTAAAGCTATAAGAACTTTTTTTCTCAGCATTCTAAGAATCATTGTTTATTCATATATCTTTACACAGTGTTTTATATGCAGAGCAGTGTGGTCAGCATATCCATTCACTGAAATAACACTAATCTCAACTTCACATGCGAGTAGAACTCTTAGAAATATTTTTTATGCATGTGTCATTAAACACTGTTTTACGTGCATTGCAGTGTGGTGACCACCTCATTCACTGAAATAACACTGAGGGACCCTTTTTTTCCCCAAACAAAATCTTATATGGAAGCCCATTATAACAGTAAACAGATAATAACATTATAACTCTGGTTCAAGCTTGAATAATGGAGAGTGGAGTGCACCGCTTTCGCTCATTTTGGCACCATGACCTCGCTACCTCAGTCAGATTAAACACTACTCTAAAGCACTGTTTCTCAAACCTTCTTTTATCTTTCTTTTCCTTTTCACTGATCACTTTCAAATAAAAAAAAATAGTTGGGACTGGAGAGGCAAAATTAACAAGTTATATTATACTCATTACTAATACCATGTATGAATTACCTATTAGTTACTTTTATAAGAGAACAACATGAGCATAAACACATGGTTCTCTGTGACAAAATAATGTCCTATAAAGTTAACAGTAATTTTTGTTTTATACTTATCCTGCTATAATGTAAGCTATTTGAATAGCATAATTTCATGAGTAGAACACCAGTGAAATGTCACTGAATGGAGAAATTATATTCATATCTGCTTTGGCCATCGGTATATGAATATTTTTCATATTTGAATCACAATGCTTCATGTCTTGAAAATAATAAGCCAAAATTATTATTGATGCTATTATGTATCCTTGACACTCAGGTGTCATCACATTGCCACCCATTGCAAACCAGATTGATAATGATGACATGAAACTAACAGTAACTTGTAATTAAAAAGCAAGAATCTTAGCAGCCTGAATGCTAGAGCCATCAATGTCATAGATGATATACTGATAACAGAGCATTTTTTTTTCCCAAATTGCATGAATTCCAAAGCTCAGTTAGGAGTCTTGTAATGTTACTAAGCATTGTGCAGCAAACTTCTTAGCAAACTTAAATTAATTAGAGCTCCCAGTAAATACAAGTAACTCTTAAATTTTGTTTTAAGGATATCAGATAATAATTCCAATTAACTCTATTGGTGAACAAGGTGACTATTAGTAGTTCTTAGCCATATGTTAAATAACTTGCTCTCGTTTGAAGGAACCAAAGTAAGGGATTGCAGTTTAGAATCATTTTGAGGGCTTGAAGAACCTAACTTTGAGTCACTTCGAGAATCACTGCCCTACAGAATGACTGAGGAATGCTCCTAGCCAGGAAGCCAGGTATTAAAATGGCCCAGCTGGGACTTTGGCAGCCTATATTCCAGCCTTGCATTGACCTTGGTGTTAACTCCTTAACTGCTATCTCATACAGATTAAGGTCAGCCAACTAAAGTGGTTGAGCTACTTTACCTCTTAGCCCTCAAAAATAGCTAGATGTTTTCAGAGATTGCTTCCAGCTCTAAATTCAGTGATTTCCATAGAAGCCCAGTGAATAGGTATTATCCTCCAAGCATTAAAGGTTATTATGCTGTTGGCTCTTAGGACGATCCAAAAAGAGGGTTAGTCATTAATCATTGACAGTCCTCCTGCATGGTATTACTACTTACTGGTTTCGAGTAGAAATAAAAATAAGCCCTACGATATTTTCCAGTTTTATTGTCACCACTAGTTAATAATAAGACTATCTCTAATGTAGGGTGTCTGCTCAGTTATTATACTTTAGGTATCACCCCCATTTTTCTCTATAGGATGGCTAGTGACTCTGACTCAGCCATTCGGTGCAAAAGTTGAAAGAAGATGTGGGCTTTATCCAAAAAGAGCTATAAATTATGTTCTGAAGCAACCCCCTAGAAGTGAAAATAGCCCTGTCATCTACTAGAGATTGGAATGGAATACCTTTGCACAGAGTCCCTTTGCTTATTTGTAGACAATTGTGGGTTTGTTTGTTTTTTTTTATCTTGCCTAAGAAACTGGGGATCAGAGACTAAACTGTTAATACTCTCTTGGAGATTCTTTTAGTGCTCTTTATTCTAATCCCATTGTGGACTTTGTTGGACTTTTCTTGCGGTTTCATGTACTTTTTACTGCCCAAATTAAGGAATTCTTGATGTTTCAATTATGTCCAGTATATAGCAGATATAGGAGCATGGGAAGCTTTAAAAAAAAAAAAAAGATAGCCTTGGTTCAGAGATTGATACCCTTTTGGCAGTGAGGCAGGGGTTGGGGGAGTGGCGGGGGTTGGTTGGTTGGAATTATAGCAAGGCCATACCATACCACTATATAAAATGGTTGGATCTCAAAGTACTACTTGGTTCAATTCAGTCAATTCTGTCACTCTTACCCCCTAAGACTTGCTGTGTTTCCAGATGGAAAGGGACTTCAACTCAAAGACTGCAGTCTCTCATTTCAACACAAAGGATCGTAATACCTTAAAGAAATGGGGGAGAAATGCATTTTAACCCTTACTGCATTTTGTGATTTTTAAAACAAATTGTGCACCTACTAGGTCATAGTCCTCCAACACTGAAGACACAAGCTTGACTAAACCAATCAAGAGGAGACATTTGACTATAAATAAGTTATGTCAGATGAAGACTGGATTCTATAAGTGTATCTCACTCTCAAGGCATATTTAATTGACAACTTCTATGGGAATTATCAGGATACAATATTTAATAATGAATTTTCTTACTATGGATTAATCAGAAGATTTTTTTTGTTAAGTTTTCTTAGGAGAAAGTATTAAAGAGGAATCATCTAATTACATGTTTCCTTATGTTTTAAAGACCCTTCCTTGCAGCAGAGCAGCCAGTGATGAAAATGTGTTTCATTGCTAAGTAGATATATCAGGCTTTTTTGTTTCTCCACCATACTGAATGTTTTCTTCCCTCTTGAGGTGCCCACGGTCTGCAGATGATGAGCGAAAGAACCCTGTCCTCTGTCTTTTCTGTGGGGCCATACTATGTTCTCAGAACATTTGCTGCCAAGAAACCGTGAATGGGGAAGAGGTTGGAGCTTGCATTTTTCATGCACTTCACTGTGGAGCTGGAGTCTGCATTTTCCTGAAGTGAGTAGTGAGTGATCTGGAAGCTTCCATAATGAATTTAAGAAATTTAGGTCCAATCTGGAGGCCATTATGGCAGGACAGTGTGTTGATAGGAAATGATATCAGAAGTTAGAGTATAAACCTGTTATTCACATGAGATAGCATTTGAGAAAATAATACAGAATAAATAGTAAAAAAAATAAATAAGGATTCTGCTCACATTTTCATTATTTGTGGAAAATCTTAAATATGATGACTTTATTTTGATTACTCTGGTATTATGTAATACTCAGATATAGTGAAAGAGCTTGCTGTTCTAAATTTTACATTGAAAAAGTACATGAAATTGTTACTTTAGGTTGTCCTTTGAATGTTCTAGTTTTCTTCATTTCCTCTGTCAATCAACCATCATTTTCCCTGGTCTGTCAGCAAAAGACTGAAGAGTGGAACAATAGTCACTCATATTTATGAAAAGAAGACTACAAGTTGCCTGAGAAAGAGATAACATTTAGAATGAATGCTTGTGCTTTTTCTTTCCATTCTCCTCATATAATATAGCTTCTGTTTGCCTTACCGCCTATGAATTATATAATCATTGTGTGCAAGCATCGATTGGAATAAGGGAAACGAATGTATGGAAGCCAAACTCCAACACTTATTTTCTTCTAGGGAACCTACAGCGAGTAAACCCACTATCTAATTATTTATTTATAATTTCTCTAGTACTCATCACTATAAGAACTATAGTACTTATTACCTCTATACGCATGTACACAAACATTATTTTTTATGTCTTCGTTTCTCTGCTGTACGAGTCCCAAGTACCTTCAAAGTAGCAGTGGTTCATTTTAATCTACACTATTAGAGGCTGATCTACCCAGGAAAAGCTTGACATTTTCCTAAATGACCTTCTTTCTGGCCTGAGGTTATCAGACTGGGAAATGTGGTTCTTTTCTTCTGTTAAGCTCCGTCTCCACTCCAGGTCATAGGTCATGAAACATAACAACTCCAGTCACCATTTTCCAGAGTATCTGTGGCTCAAGTAGGAAGGACATCACTCCTTTCTCTTTTCAGTATATTCAGTCACTATTATTGGTCCTATTTCCCTAAGTCCAGGGATCCTTTCCCATAGCTTCAACAAAAGTTACAATGTTCATTCTCTTTTGTTTAGACAAAACACAATTTAGTCTATTTTTTACATTTATATTATCTTTACACTGAATTCCTAACAGATATTGGCTATGCCTTTTCTCCAGATTAACTTTGATGCAGTACCTATCATTGCACACATGCACTTAATAGTTCCTGTTGGCTATTTTATCCTTCAGAATCAGAGAATGCAGAGTGGTCCTGGTTGAAGGTAAAGCCAGAGGCTGTGCCTATCCAGCCCCTTACTTGGATGAATATGGAGAAACAGATCCTGGCCTAAAGTAAGGGGTTTTTTTGTTGTTGTTGTTGTTGTTGTTGTTGTTATTGTTTTTTTAATTTTAGTCATGTTATTATATATGGATGGTAATAGTTCTTTAAACACAAAAGCTAATGGTAAATATTGAGAGATACTTTTAAATAACTGCAAATTAAAAATATTAAATATGTTACATAATTTTCAACAACTTTGTGCCTCTCCAAAACTTGAGGGTACTGCTTCTCCAAAATTTTTAAAGATACCAGCCATCCTAATGTTTACGTGCTCTTATTTTTTTAATCAACCTTTTTTCAGAATTACTTAGGTTCAATCAACACTGACATATAAAAGAGAAATCTGTAGTGTCCATTGAAGGACTTGAGTTTAAAATGGACGTTCAGTGTTTACATTGTAATACTTGAAACTTTTTAATTGCCAGCTATATCAGCTTTCTTTGCTTTAGCAAAGCAAAATATTTAGAATCCTAAACTTTTCTGTATCTTTCCTGGTATTAGGCACAGTGGTCCAAAAAGTACATATTAAGATTAGAGCCCTTTACCATAAACTGTCTCTTTTTGTTTAACTGAAATTTCGTTTTTTTAAAATGTTGCTTGGAATGAATAGTCTTACTATGTAGAGTTTGGGCTGCTTTGATCATGCAGACGTTTGTTTTTATTGTGACAGCATTTGACCTGTATAGAGATAGTCTTCGGATAAAGAGAAAAAAAACTGAATGGTGATAGTAGTAAATGACTGACGATAAGAGATCTGAGTTATTCCAAAAAGGTACAAAGAAGCAGAATTTTTAAATTAATTAGGTAATTTGAAAATATCCAATTAGCTGAGACACTTGAGTACCTCAAGAATGAGCATCTCTCAGTTCTTCATGTTGGCAACAGCCAAACGTTAAAATCATTTGAATTAGCTGTTACATAGTGTTACAAACTGCACAGCTTTAGAATTGTTGTGAAGTAATTTTATTGAAATATTCGCTAATTGCCAACAAGTTTGTTGTGTCATAAGGACAACTATAAGTATTTCTGAGGACCAGAGTATAATTGGAGGGCTTAGTGTTATATCTCAGACCTAACCTCTACTATGCGAAGATGAGAAATCAAAGCTGGATAGACCGCATGAAGCCCAAAAGCCATTAGAGCACCACTCACTAACCACCCAAAAAAGAATAGAGCTGCTTCAAGTTAGAGACCTTGCTAGCCATTTAAATGAGGTCCCATAATGCCCATGGTGTACTCGACATATTTTCTGAATAATTGAGGAGTAAATTTCTGCTTGATTAGCTAATCACATTTATAGTTATCAGTGGTGATGGGGAAAATATCCCTTTTAAAACCCTGTCCTGGTGATTTCTCTCAGCTCTAAGAACATTTCAAGATCTCATACTAATTTAGGCAAGAAAGTGTAGCAGTTATTTGATTTAAACTTACATGTTGTCGGCTCTTTTTTCCTAAAGGAGGGGCAACCCACTTCATTTATCTCGTGAGCGGTATCGGAAGCTCCATTTGGTGTGGCAACAGCACTGCATTATAGAAGAGATTGCTAGGAGCCAGGAAACTAATCAGATGTTATTTGGATTCAACTGGCAGTCATTATGAACTCCAACTCTGCCTTGGGACAATCACGAACGAAGACAGTAAAGAAGGCTGATTCAAAATTATGGAGACTTTTTTGAGGGCTGGGAAAGGGTTGGAGGGTGTTTTGCTCCTTGTCTAGTTGTGTCTAGATTCATATAAATCAATAAAATATTCCTTAATGGAGTATTACTTAAATTAGTGAATATATGCTTAAAGGGATAAATAAGAACATAGACCAATATGTCTTATGTTCTAAAACACTATAGGAATGATTCTTCACCCCAAGTGTCTGATTCTGCTAAAATTTCAGAAAACTCATTTCCCTTCTTAATCTTTCCCATTTCATTTCATCTCCCTGGTCAACGAAGTCACATCAAACAGTTGTGGACATTTTTATATGTTAGTTAACTCTTCTACAGTTTTATATTTGGTGTCCTCTCCTATAACCCCCAGTTTAGTTTAGCTAACACTGGATCACTGACAGGATTCTAATAATATGTGATTGTCTTCTTTGCAGCTAAAGAGGAATTACAGAACCATGCAATATATTTCAATTGAGAAAGTTTTCAAAAAAGTAACATTTTTATCATTTTTCTTTTAAGGAAATAGCCTCAATATGCCACTTACTGTTTCAGCCAGAAATTAAACTATATCTCTACATGGACAGATTTGCCATTTCTAAGGCAAATTTCTGCCAGTGTGGGAAAGCTTTTTTCCCCACTGTAGACCTCAAGAAGAGTTAGGATAATGCATTCATTATTCATCTGTAATGGGACAAAGAGCCTGCCATCTATACTTCTGACCACAAATAGCTTTGTTGAGTTTTGAAATTATACTTTCTATTTTCCAAAGGCAAGTTTCTAAAATGAGTTCACTTATCTCTTGTGGCACCATCCTATTTGACTCTTAGAAACCTGATGCAGTTCTGATGTAAGTTATCTATAGAACAAGGAAAAGAAAATTCCCTCAATGAATGGAGCATGACAGCTGTAAATTAGAACAATCAAATATAAGCCAATTCTGCAACCTCCTATGTCTTTGTAAAAGACAAATCCTTCATTCGTTGTGTGTAACCCTTTCATAAAATATGATTTTATGACTAGTACAAACAACCAAAAAGCCATGTGATCAATAGTCTGTGTCCTGTTATAACATGCTGTGGTTGAGCCATCTTGTTTATAAATAATCGAGCTCTCCTAAATCTGTGCAAACTTTACCTTTTTTTAAAAATCAAGAACTTGTGATGTAAAACAGCAGCCAGAAGATAAATTGAAATCTTTCATTTTAGCTTCTGTTGTCTCTGGGGTAATGTTAGGAGTTTGAAAGATGCATTCAAAGACTATCTTATTTTGCCTTTGGTCACTACTGTCATATATGTGTGTAAATGTTTTCCTACCTTTTTGCTCAGCAAAGGCAAGCAAATAAAAATATATTTGTGAAGTGATTGATGATGCACATTTGGGGTTAGTTGGTTTTTTTTTTTTTTTTGTATTTTTATGTAGAGAAAAGGTGGATTTTGCAGTAAGGGATTGGCATTAACAGGCATCAGAATCATGATCTTGATTTTCTACTTGAATAATTATTGAGAAGATATCAGGAAATAGATTCAACTTTACTGAGCGATTCATAACAATTAATGGGTGAGGATCAGAAAATTCAGTAGTCCGTTTGTCAAGTTTGCCAGTATAATTAAGTAATCAGAACATTTTCTTTATTTCTTTAGAATTTTGTTGGATGGATTGGCTCACTGCGAAGTCTGAGCCAGAATAGGCAACAGAAGATGCTCACTTCTGCCCTAATTGGCCCCAGTTTAGCAAAGATAAACTGACTTTTTAGGTCTAGTCTTTTTACATTCACTTCATAAATCCTGGAGTTAAGCTCTCAAGCTGCCAAAGGGACTATCTTGCAATGGCCAGTCAGACCTTTACTGCCAAAGAACCCGTTTCACATTGAGTTCCACTTATTGACATTGATTGATATCTCTGCACTGTAGACGAACATATGTCTCAGTGCTGCCCCCAGCCCAAGGGATTTCTAATTCGAATATCTTAATAGTTTGCTTTCCTCATTGCAAACAATTTAATTATGCTTATGAAGTTTACTTACAAAATGAGCAAAAAGTCACTTTATTTTCTTTGGTGTAGTATGTGGAGGAACTAGTTCAACAGGATGGCTCCAAAACCGTGGTTTTCTAATGTTTGATGAGGGGCTGGCAGGAATTTTTATGATACAGTGAAGAAAAACTTGTATCTGTATAATTAATTTATTATGTTGGTGTATGGCCTGTGAGTTCACCCTGTAGTGGTCATTTGTCATTTCATAACAACTATGCATTTGGTTCACTGTGACAATGATCTATATTTAGTGACTGCTACATGTTTATACCACTGATTGAAATTCCATCCATGATGAAGTATACAAAGAACGCATATATTGATATCTTTTATTGCAAAATGTAAATTTAAAACTTGTATAATGTTCTTGTGCTTTTTGAAATAAAATATATGTGTATATTTAAAAAGAAAAAAGAGACTTTTCGTGTTTGGGGATTTGGGTTTGAAGTATAAAAACGTAGATCTAGAAAGGAGCTCTAGTTAAAAGTTATCTTTGTCAGCCCAGAGAAATTCTTTAAAGAACATAGGTATTTAGTTTAATCATCTTCAGACTTTTTAACCATACAGTAAATAATTTTTAAACATGCATTATATATGTATATTTTTATATTCATACAATACTATGCTAATGCATTAAGTACATTGCCCAAAAATAGAAATTTCAAAAATTGGTTGAAAAATAGAATATTTCTATTTAAATAGCGTCCCAGTGAATCTATACATCCCTTTGGGTATGCACGCCCTCTGTGGGACAACTATTTAAAGCAGGACTGTCCAGAAGAACTCTATAATGATGGAAATGTTCTTTATTTGCACTCCAGTATGGTAGCCACTATCCCCATGCATCTGTAGACATCTGAAATGTGGCTAGTACAATTGATGACCTGAATTTTTAATTTATTTAATTTTAATTAAATTTAAGTTATCTGTGGCTAGCAGCTTCTATACTGGACAGCATAAGTGTGGTGTAATAGTTCCTAAACGTGACTATGTGCTAGAATTACCTAGAGAGTGTTAATAAAGTACAGTTTTCTAGTTTCACCCAAGATCCTGAATCAGAATCACCTGGGACTGAGCCGTAAGCTAATCAGTGTGATCTTCTGTTTCTAATCCATGACTCTTACTTAAAATTTAGAGCTTGCTTTCTTTTTATCACAGTGATTTCAGACTATGTATCAAAAAGCATGAGACAGAAGCAGACCAGAGAGAGGGAAAAGTACCAAACTTAGTTGTGATACTTCATTTTGAGTTTCTATATAAGTTTTCATTTAAGGAAAAGGTATCTGGAGTTTTAAAAAAAAAAAAAGCCATTGCTTTAGTTTTAAGACGTTAGAATATTCTAGGAGGGTAACACTGAAGGCAGTGAAGGAAGGGTTTTGGGGTGAGGAGATGAAAATGCCAAGGCATTTATAATTGGCAAGGAGAGGTTACTAAGGAGTCTTCTCCATGCTTATACTAGAGTAGCTGGACACTATTAGGAAAAACAAATTATATAATCTGACAAATTGTTCACAGCTTGACTGCATTAAAATTTAAAACTTCTGTACAACAGAGGGCACCATTAATAAATTTAAAAGATATCCAGAGTTGGGTGGTATAATCATGTCAACAGTATAGTTTCTGAATCTCCTCAAAACTTCCTGAAAGCCATATATACTATGCAGGATAACAAAAGGAGAAACCCCAGTTCAACAAAACTAGGTAACAGAATCTCCATGAATTCCAGAGTATGGGCAGATAGACTCAAAGCACTAACAGCAGCAGGACTTACGCCATGGCAGGGGTGGAAAGTGAAAGGATACTGAGAGCTACAGAACTGAAAAGTCGCCAATGACCTCAAAATGGGGAGAACCCCACTCAACAGGAAACCTGGATAATCAGGACTGAGAATTACCAGCCAAGCTAAGAGAAGTTATTACATGCTTTAAATTAAACTGTTGTTGAGAGAAACAATTTGGTGGTAGTCTAAGGCCTTCTACAGTTGTATAAATAACCACTAAATACTGCCTTCATTAAAGAAAGAACCTCACCCTGTGGAAAACTCATAAAAAATAGAAACCAGATTGGGAGTAGCAGCAATACTATGAGTAAGACTGATGTAAAATTCAGATTGTGTGCATGAGTGACATATAAAGTACTATATTAGCAAAATGCGGCATTTACATATAAATACAAGAAAGTACTGTTTAAGTACTCAGCATTAACAAAAGAGGGTACCCTGGAGCCGTGAAACTAAGAAGATTTTGTTGGCCCATTCCTGCCCATTTGGCAAGCGCCTCCTTCTAATGGTCCAGAAAACCCATCTCATTTAAAAAAGAAATATAACTGCGGTGATTAATTTTGAGTCAACTTAATGGGCCTAAAGATGCCCAGATAGCTGGTAAAACAGAATGTCTGGATATGTCCATGAGAGTTTCTGGAAGAGATTAGAATTTGATTCAGTAGACAGAGCAAGGAGATTCATCCTCACCAATGTGGATGGACATCATCTAATCCATTTGGGGCCAAATGGGACAAAAAGGTTTCCTCAAGCCGGGGTGTCCATCTTCTGCTCTCAGACTTCAGAGTTCCTGGGTCTCAGCCCTTTGGACTCTGAATTATACCACCAACTTTCCTGGTTCTCCAGCTTGTAAACTGCAGATTATGGGACTTCTCAGCCTCCATAACTGTGTGAGACAATTCCTATAATTAATTATTTCTTGATAACGACTTGTGCAATGGAAGTATATGTGTGTAACTGTTATCGATTCCGTTTATCTAAAGAACTCTGACTAATAAAATAACCTAGCCCCAAACACATTATTACAAGAAAAAGTAAAAATGAACTTAGTAAAGTTGTAACAACTAATGAGAACACAGCAGAAAATTGTGGCCCTAAAGGAGACAAGAACTGTAACCTAATATTCAAAATGAGTTATATAAAAAATTAAGAAAATGATCAAAGCTTTGACCAAAGAGCAATTCAAATGTAATGGAAGATCTCAAAAATGATATGGCAAGAGAACAGGAGGATATGAAACTCAAGCAAAATTAGGGAAAATTTTTAGAAATGACTATATTAGAAGGCATGCAAAAGTTGAAAAGTCAACTATGGAAAGCACAGCAAAGAAAGAAAAGATGGAAAGAAAAATCAAAGATGCAAAGTATTTGACATAATGCAATAGATACAAAAGATAGGCAAAGAAGATTCAATATATGTTAACTGGAGTCCTTGAAGAAAACCAAAGCAATGAAACAGAACACAATTTTGATAAAACTTTCCTGAAAAAAAAAAAAAAGGAAAACTTCAATATGCACATTGAAAGGGAACACTAAAATTCAACCCAGAAGAGTCAACACTAGGAATATCCTAGTACAGCAGTTAGATCTTAAAAATAAGAGAGACAAAAAGAGGGACATCCAGGCAAAAAGTCCAAGTCACTTATAAAATAAAGTTAGATTGGCATTAGATTTCTTGGGAACAACATTTTAAAGATACTTAATAAAAGGATTTTCAAGGATTATTATTCTCAGTCAACCTGTCTAAAAATAAAGTCCACACAGGTAAGTTAAAAGCATGTTTAATACTCAAGAAATATTTTTTCCCCACGAACGCTGAGAAATTTATCAGAGAATAATTTTCAGAAATCAAAAAATGGTTATAGAAGCTTTGGCATACAGTCGGGGGAGGTGAGCAGGAGGACGGGGAGGGGATAAGTGTTGCATAAAGGAGATAAAATCAGATGTTCTGATAATGTAAAATTAATACAACTAAAAAATGGGAGGAAAAAGCTAAGTAGGTAGAAAGTTAAATAACACTGCTTACATCCATAGTATTAGCTAGAAGTGAAAAGATAACTCTTAAGCTGACAAATAAAAACTTAAGTATGCAAATCAACACTAAGGTAAAACTAGTGGCTAGATCGTAAGAAAGATGGGGCCAGGTAAGAAGCAGTTTCAAAATTGCTGATATATTAAGAAAGCAACAATATTTAAAGAGAGTACTAAGTATTACATACAAATATTGGAATAAACATTGCAACTAGAACTACAGTATAATACCAAAGAGGAGGGGAGGCAAAGAAAATAGATTACACAGTGAAACAAGAAAAATTCAGACCAAATGATAAATGTAAATAGGCTTAACTCACTTATTTAGAAAAAATATCAAATGAGCTTACAAATAGATTCAGGTGAAAAATAAAGAAATATACCTAATTTTAAAATGGTATTTCTCCAAAGAAAATATACAAATTTCTGAAAGTATATGAGAAGATGCTCAACATCATTATTCATTAGGGAAATGAACATTAAAACCACAAGATACCACTTTATACCTGTTAGTATGGCTATTGTCAAAAAGACAGACAATAATGTGTTGGCAAGGATATGGAAAACTCAAACCAAATGCAGGCAGTCCTCACTTTGTACAGTAGTGAATTACTGCAAACGTGATCATGCAAGCTGAAACTATACAAAGCAATCTTAACAATCAATGGAAAAGATTACTATTGTTCCATGGCCTTTAAAAATTTTGGTCAAAAACTTTCTGCTAGTTATAAATATATAGGAAAATGAAAATTGTAACACTAATATTTGTTACAATGTCACTTATAACATTAGAAACATTGAAAATTAAAGTTTTATTTCTTTGAACTTAAGAAAAACTGTCAAGAATGCTTGCCTTCTCTTTGTATAACTTATACCGAGTGAGCATTTTTTCTATGCCTTGCCAACTTGTCATACTTTCTAAGTGTGGATCAGATTCCAACATTGTATCTTTGTGTTTTCAATATTGTGAAATACTTCTAAGAGTTCTCTCAATGTGAAGTTTTTGCCAGTGTCATTTCTTCTGGGACATTTGTCATAACCACTTATTTATTTGGATAAGTTTGCCTTTACTTAGTTCTTCTGACTGCATATCTAGAGTCTCTCAAATAGCAGCTGTGTCAGCAATTCCACAGTTAACTATTTCTTCTATAACTTCTATAACATTTATTTTTGACCCAAATTTCACTACCAGCATTATCACTTTAGTTTCTTTGATGCACTTTTATCTTTGTTGGCTACTTCCCTCTATCATTCATTTTTGTAAAATGTCACATGGCTTTATCACTGGGAGACAAAAAGACAACATAATGACCATGCATTGCTCTGTCCCTGAACTGATTAATAGTTGTGCAATGTCCAGTCACCAACAGCCTTTGAAAGTAGCAACATGATTGGACACTGATCATGACACGCATCTGTTATATAGTGATTTGTGGACTGAAGAAAGAGCTACAAATTTGTACTTTATGCAATTACTCACAGATAATATACTATTATAAGTGAAATTTGAACTATGTTGACAGACTAGTGTTAATTAAAACATGGTAACTGAAAATCTTACATTTAGGGACCGTGCAAACTAAGGACTTCTTGTGTAGAGCAGCAACTTTCATCAAGCAAAACTACAGGATATAAAAGGATAAAAAGACATTAATAAAGGAGACTTTAACAAACATCTTCCAAAGTTAAATAGATAAAGTGGATAAAAAATTAATAAGGATACAGTAGACCTGAACAACATAATTGGTGTTAGTTTGGTCCTATAGTAAACAAACTGAGACAGATTTGGAAACAAAAGGCTTAAGTAGCTACACTAATACATTCAGTTATAACTGGGCATGGGAGTAGCAAGAAGTGCCAAGGTAGATCATCTAAATTCCACACACATCCCTCCCTGCTCTTTTTAACTTTCAACAGCCCTTACCTTCTCTGCTGATCTATGTCAATTACCCCTGCCAAGATGTTGACTCCTCTTCTTACTTGCTAGTCAATAGTTACATGCAGTCCAAAAGGCCCAGGCTGCAGCCATAGTTTGTAGTCAGTAGGACTCTTGCTGTGTCTCCATAGGGACCATGACTTCTAACCCTGAAGAACTCAGAGCTGCAGGAACAGGAAGCACAGAGTCCTCCATGGAGTCATTGAGAATGATGTTAAGTAAAGCTGCTCCTTGGTTCCTGAACCCCAGGTATTTTCCTATTGGAAACAACACCATATAAAGGTTTCTGATTCCATGCATACAGTATGTGACACCCCACCTTCAGAGAGCATTGCTTCTAATCTGACACTTCACTGAACCTGTCACAGGCCGTTCCAACATTCTACAGGCCCAGCTGTTCCCAAAAAGTGCAGTATGCAATATGACCAGTGTGTCTCATAGTCATGGGCACAGTCCTGAACCTCCTTACCTGGGAAGTGGATTCCCTGTTTGCATGCTATGCTGTGTGGAATTCCATGCTGGTAGAACAGGTACTCTATATGTCCCAGATAGTGGTGCTATCTGAAACTCTGTGAGCAGGACAGGGAAACTCATACCCTGAATAGGTGTCTAATCTTGTGAGAATGAAGCACTGACTGTTCTAGGATAGAAGCATCCTAGTGTAGTCAACTTGCCACCAAGTAGCTGGTTGATCTGATCTTGAAAACAGTGCCCTATCGATAGAGCAATGGACTCTATTGCTGACAGGATGGAGATTCAAGCGTAGCAGTAGCTCTAAGAGCCTTGGTAAGTGGAAGTCCAGGCTGTTGGGCTTATGCTTAATCTTCACCTCTGCATTTGTGTGCCTGTTGTGTCAGTTATCAAGGGTGATAACTTCTGAGTTATTTTGACTACTTGTTTAGTATCTTTTCTACAATGGGTAAATTTTGTTGAGCATTCATATCTAACACAAAAAATTTTGCACTTTGTGCACATACCTATATGTCCATCCATAATTATACAGTATGTACCTTTTGTGTCCAGCTTCTTTTATCGGTAAGATAATTTTTGTAATCTTCATCATCAGGTCTCTAAAAATCATAAAAATCCCTAGTCACTGGATAATCCGCTTTGAAGAGACCATTCTGTTTTATTTCAATACAGCTAGCACTGGAATACTATGATCACTAGGGTGCACTATTAGCTTTACTACCCAGTTAGTCTTCCTGGCAGTAGAGCCAAAAAAAGCTAGCTGTCCGGTGTTTGAAGGAGCTAGCTAATCGCTGAACCCTACTTACTGAAAGTCGCTAAACTTTTTTCAGACTGTTGCAAGCGCACATCAGAAACACAACATCACCTCACCAGTTTCTCATTTGAAAATTGTGAGTTACAACAGTAATATGTTAATGAATGACCTTTCAACAAAGATGAATCTTAAAAGACTGAGTGAATATGTAAAATTCACTATTCTAATAGAATAAAATTTGCAAAATGTTAACATTTTAGTAGTATAGTTGTTATGTATTTCACAAAAGTTAGGCATAAATAGGAAGTAGATCAAGAAATAACTATAATTAGAATTACTTTTGTAAATTCAAACTAACTTTTAGTTTATTTTCAAACTTTACTAGTTCAAATCAGTGTCCATCTTCTCTCATATTAAGGTCTATTTTAATAATCATCAAACACAAATTGATATTCAATAGGTTAAAGGACCTATCATAGATTCACATATCTGAAATTGAGATTGCTTCCTCCCCTCCCCCGGTTTCTTTTACCTTATTTTGTTTGAAATTTCTTTTATTAGAAATAAAGGATGAAGTTTTTTAAAACACACTTAAGGTAGTTAATATATTGGTATGAATGTATTTGTCAAAAGAGGTCAAGCTCTCAGAAGACCCCAACGATTTGGCTTGTAAAGGATACTTTGCTGACTGACCCCTGTTCTAGAGCATCTGTGTATGCTACATAATATGCTTCTATTACAGCAGTGATTGCAGTTCATTGTAATAGAATTTACATGTTTGCTAATCAATTGTGAAGCTCTTGAGGACAGGGATTGACTTTATTTATATTTGTTTTTTTCAGTGCCTAACTGAGTAGTTGGCATTAATAGGCTCTATATTTTTTTGTTTTGTACATTAGCTAATATTCAAATAGAAAACTGGTTAGATCGATAAAAAAAATTAAACAGCATTGTTTGCTGGTTTTTTGGAAGCAGTTGAGAACTAGTCCACTATTGGGTTTTACAATTCAAAGGACTGCACAGTGTTTTAAAACAGCTTTATTGAGCTATAATTCACATACCATACAGTCCACCCAGTTAAAATGTACAATTCTGAGATTTTTTAATTGAGCTATAATTGACAGAACACATTATTTTCAGGTGTATGACATGAAATTTGCTTTTTAAGAGGGAGATGGAAAGCAAGAGGAGTCTCTTTTCCTTGAGTTGCACACTACTAGTTCATACTGTGCTGTTGTCCCAATAATTATGAAAGGAACCCATCCAGATCATTTCCTCTTTAGATTAGAAGATTTGAAAGTAATATATCATTGGGTATCTAAAGACAGCTAGAGGAGGCTACAAATGGAGAAAAAGAAAGGAAAAAGGGATTCTCCAATATATTCTTTATTCTGTGATAGATAAGTTGTGTTGAAAGGGGCATTATGTTCTGTGTTGGGACTCAGTATAAATCTGAACTTCGCTCATTATCCTTGAATATACTCTAAGACTAATCCTAGGATCAGAGTCTCATTCTTTCAGACTTAGTCTGAAAGCAACAGTAAATATTTATTATTTCACATAGTTTCTGTGAGTTTGGATTTTGTGAGTGGCTTAGCTGGGTGATTCTGGCTTAGGGTATCTCTCAGGTGGTGGCAGTCAAGAAGCCAACTGGGCCTGCCATTTTCTGAAGGCTTGTGAGGAGCTGGAGGATCTACTTCCAGGAATGACTCACAAACATGGCTGGCAAGCTGGTGCTAATTAATTGGTGTAATCCCTCAGTTCTTTGCCAGGTGCCCACTTCAAGGGACTGCTTGAGTACCCTCATGTTATGGCGCTGGTTTCCCTCTAAGTAAGTGATCCAGGAGAGCATAAAGTTGAAGCTACAAAGTCTTTTGTGACCTAGCCTTGGAATTTGCACACCATAATTTTGAAAAAGCTTATCATTTACACAGGTCAGCCCAATTCAGTATGGAAGAGACTATTGTGTAGGGAGAAGATACTAGGAGCCAGGTATCATTGAAGGACATCTTATTTTTTTAATGTATGTATGTATGTATGTATGTATGTATGTATGTATGTATGTATGTATATATGTATTTCAAGGAGGATTCCTGAATTCAGGTACCAGCTCTTGAATAATATATTACCTTTCCATTTATCATAACTAAAAAAAAAAAAAAAAAGAAAAACCTCTTGGGTCAGACCAATAATTCTTAAACAGAAAAGTCCAGAGAAACAGGGAAGCTGTTTTCCTTGGGCAGTCCAAATATCCCAGGATTCCTACTCCTGTGGCATTAACTTTCACAGTATATTCATTCTTACATTTCCCCTTCCCTAAGATACACTGTTGCCCTCTTCTCCAAATATTCATCACAGAACACTTCCTTCTGCACTGTACTTTTTTTCACCTCTTTCTTGATACACAACTACTGGACTGCTTTCTCACTCTATCTTATCCTTCATGGATTTGCATATGAGAGTTTGTCATGAAATAACAATCAGAAGAATAATCATCTTTCCATCATTTGGAGAATCTAGCTGTACCTACTGACTCATTTAAAATAAACACAATAATATTTCTTTCAACAAATTCATTAAAATCCTTACTCCTAATAGCAGTGATTATATTTGGGTTGCTAGAAGAGGACACATTATATTTGCTAAGTGAGTGAAAAATATTCTCTTTAAATAGAGAATAGCTATTTGAAATATTACTAGGCATACTGTCACTGAACCTGGACTTTTTCTCCCTATAAATTTACTTAATTTTAAGGAAAAGTATTTACAGAAACCCTAATCCTTTCCAATTCATATTGCTTGCCCAGCCAATACTCTGAAATGAACTATATTGTTAAAGTAATGGAAAAATCAACTTGTGGTTTTAATCAGTGGAAAGAAAACAATTTGGCAACTTCTTTAAGTTTGGATAGAACAAGATGAGCTGCATCGTGACTAATTTAATGTACATTTTGTCTTGCTTTTTATCCAAGGATCTAGACATGACAGACAGTAGAGGTGCCTGCTGTTTTTTAAGTAATGTCAAGAGGCTGTGGCATTTCCTGAAGGAGAAGAAACAGATTCTGTAACAGTTCTGAGATTGAATATAGGATTCATATTTAACCCTTTTATATTCTTAATCAGCTTTAATCATAATGTCACTTAAGTGAAGAAAAAGATTTTAAGTAAGATGAAGCTCTTAATTCATTGCATCCTTTCAGTCCATGGCAGACTCCTGGGAGTCATTGTGATTATTCAGTAAAAATGCATTGGTTGGACACGGGAGGTTCAAGAGACCTGAGTTTTGGTTCTGCCACTAGTTTTCTAGCCTTGAGAAAGCTATTTAACCTCTTTGGGTTTTTACTTCTGTAAATTGGTTGGTAAGGATGGGGAACTGGTTTAATCTTAGTTTCCTCTCCACTAGAGCTTGACACAATTAACACCAAATACAAATTCATCCCACACAGCCTCATTGCTCCGCCTTCCTTGCTTTGTCTTTGAAAGTCTTCGAAGGACTCCCGCATTCTCTTGCTTAGAATCCCATTCTGGTGCTCGGCAGGAGGGGAGGGAGGTTGCTCATTGAACCTTTGGCTGGTGGTGTTTCAAAAGGAATGGAATCACGTTGGTCGTGGGTTGTGAAAACCGCACAGATACTCCCGCTCCAGGCTGACATTTCTTTCCAGAGACCTGGTTTCCTTTCAGCCTACACCTCAAGGCCTTACCCCAGTACCCACCAGTGATTAGCTTCGCGTTAGGACGTTCTGGGGACAGCGTCAATTTGCCAGATCCTGGCAGCTCCGGTTCTTTGGAAGAGGCATGGCAGGGCCTTACAACTTAGGGCCCTTCTTCGCGACTGCCTCAAAGTATGTAAACAAAGCATTTCTGATTTTCTTCCGAAAAGCCCAACTCTGGGGTCACAACCACGCTTCTGTAACCAAGTGACAGAACACTACTGTGCGCCAACCGCTAGTCTCGGAAGCCTTACTTCTTGGTTCGGGACCCACCGGCAGCTGCGGCTGTGGCTGGAACTACGAGGCCCAGAATCCCCGCGCGCATGCGCGCTGCCTTTATGACGCTCGTTTCCCGGTAATTCGCCCTCTCAGGCAAACCTGAAGACAGCGGCAATTCTCCGGTGGGGGGCGGAGACGCTCTCTGCCTGACTCTCCGCCCCCTTCGTGATAGGCAATGGGACCAGCCAACCGACGTGGCGGGCTCGTGACGCGCTCTCCAATCAGCATCTGTGGCGGAGAGGTGGGCGTGCGCACTGGCAGGGCAGGTGGGCTAGGCTGTGCCGGGTTGCGAAGGGGGAGAATAACGTCGGGTCGGGTCAGCGGGCGCTGCAGTAGTCGCCGCAGCGGCGATGGGAGCGGTGGGGACGAGGCGGCGGCGGCGGCGGCAGGAGGAGGAGCAGGGGCTGGCACAAGAGCAGCGGCTGGGGGCGGCCAGCAGCAGCAGTAACAGCAGCAACTGCCGCCGCCGCCGCCAGTAAACGCGGACGGTACCCGAGGGGACTACCCAGACAGCCGGCCCTCGAAGCCGCGCTCGGGTCCCGCCGCAGTCAGCGGCGGGGGATGGGCGGGCGGCGGCAGTCCCGCCTGCTGAGAGTTGACCCCTACGGGTCCCGGCCCTGAGCTGGACGCGAGCCCTCCGCCCGAAATCCCTGCGTCCGCCCTGGCCCAGGTAGGACACACCCCCCCCCCGAACCCCCAGGGTGCCGCCGGGGGAGCCCCGGGCCCCGCCCTCCCTAGTTCTGTACCCCTCCTCTGGCCCCACCTCTCGCCCAGTGACCGACCTGGTGCGGAGGGGAGGGGTACGGGAGACTCCTCCATAGCTGCCCACGCCCTGGGCTTGTGCCAGACCCAGTCACTCCACCGCGGAGACCGTCTGCCTCTCCCTGGTTTCCCCAAAGGCTTGCGCCGCATTCCCTTCAGAGGCTTTTGGTGTCTTCACCGAACTTGGAGGGTCACGAAGCTTCATTCGTTTCTCTTTCTGCGGGTGACCCACATATCACTTGTATTCGTGCTGTTTCTGGTACCAGGACCGAACACAGAGTATTCTCAGGCTATATTGAACGCTTCTTTCCTACCTTGCCTCCACGAATATAATAGAAAGGGGCATGGAACTATGGAATCTGTTTGCTGGATTGCAACCACAAGGAAAGCCGTGACTTTCTGTTACTTAGGATGCGAAGTAATGACCTGAGGGATTTGCTTGTCATTTGCTTTAACTAAGATGATGTTGACACCCCGGGTTACTGTGGGAGGGACAAAAGACTCCACATATATGTACTGTCAAATCAGAAGTAAATAATCCATTAAGATGCCAGTATACTTTATCCCACAGTGAAGTTAATTTTCTTTCAGTCGTGGCTGCATTAGAGGTAAAAATGACATTGAGTTGTACTTTGCTCTGAATTAAAGTTGATAGGTGGCAGCAATCCCAGTATTAACTTTCTCGTCTCTAGCTTTAGAAATTGTTTTTTCTTTAAACATTAAAGAGGGAAATTTTATTGTAAACTGTGTATTATGTAAAGATGATTTCATATTAAATAGAAATTGAGGTTTTGTATGTATGTTGGAGGATCGCATTATTATGAATGGGCACATGTACACACTCACACACACGCGCGCGCCCGGAGAATTCCACTCAATGCGTTTTGTTACAGTGTTTGGTTCTGAGCCATTGATAACAGTTGCATTGGTTTCTAAAACACTGATTTGCCAGGATAGACCACAAAGATGTGTTTGCTGTTTCCTTTAGGGTAAATGGAATAGAGTAACTTTCATTTGGGGCGGGGAGGGGGGGAGGGGGCAGGGGAGATGGAAAACTGATTTTAAAGTATTGAGGGAATTGAATGCTATGTATTTCTTTCTTTTTTTTTTTTTAAATCAGGAAGCAGTGATGATGACAAATATTACTTAATATGATTAATCTTGAATTCATCTTAACTAACAAATTTTCAAATAATGAGTATGTGGACTTTGATGGCATATTGTGATCTATTCAAATTGAAGACATACTGAAAGGAATTTTTAATTTAGAAGCTTATGTTTTCCTGTATGACACATTTTTATCAAGACACTGAAAGGGATGTTTGAAGCATAATTAAAAGAAGTTTCTCTAACACTTTTCCTTTATGATAGAATGCTTTGAAATAGGAAATACTTTTCCCTCTTTCAGTGTTAGACACATAGAAGAAATTGAAGTCCTTAGTCACATTAATTTAATTTATAATATCAAATTGAAACGAATTTTGATCTTTACTAAGGGGCTAATAATATATTACTCATTATTTTGTACTGTGGTTAATACATAATTTAGTGAATTCTATATTTTACTATATGTGATTTCAGATTTTTGTGTTTTCTTTTGACTCTCTTTTAAATACTGATGATTTTAATACCTCAAGAAAACTTCATGATTCTACTATATAAGTTTTGTAACTCCAGAAAGTAATACATAGACGTGACAACTTGATTATAACTCTTTGGAGACTTTGAACTGGAACCACTTAACTAAGGCACTTTCAGTGGTTCCTAATCCTCAGAAACTGTGAGATAATAAATGCTTGTTGCCTTAAAAAAAAAGGCAATATATAACAAGAGAAAATGTTTAATAACCTTTATTGAACTAGTGGAAGCTGAATTGATTAGCAAAATAAGACAGCCTTTAAAAAGGAATGGGTAATATGGCTTACTTCCTTCCCCACTTAAAAAAAATCTTCTACACATAATAATGCAATTGAGTTGGAAAATGAAAAAATCTTCTATAGAAAAATTCTTTTATAGATATGTGGCAAACTATCTTTACAATTTGAGCTCATGCTACTCAAATTACTCTAGTCTAATGTTTTCCTTTGCTATTTTTGAGTTTTTTGAACTATATTAATATATCTAGAACTATGTCAGTTTATTTGGTGATATTGTAGGACAATTTCAATATTTATAGATTTTTAAACATTTATGCTATTTTGCTTCCTTGTCATCTTCTGTTGTTATCCAGTGTATTGTAAACATAGTGATGGTCGTGGTAGATTTTTTCCCCCAGGCATCAGTATATAGAATCCTTGTGTTATAAATACTTTTACAGTTTTTTTTCCTTCACTACATAATTATAATAATAAAAATTGTTATTTTTTTTAACGCCTGTAGCACTAACTAGGTGGTCTCCCATCCGAGTACTAACCAGGCCAGACCCTGCTTAGCTTCTGAGATCAGATGAGATTGGGCTTGTTCAGGATGACGTGGCTGTAGACTATAACTATTTTTAATGTCCAGAGTTTATCATACGAGGGCCAGAGTTTTCTTCCAGACTCAAGTTTATAAATTCTCAGTTGGTTTGTGAGGCCCACAGGGATACTTCTTGTTTAATTTGGTTTCTGAGAAGACTTCAAGTGCTCAATCTTGGTCTTTGCGAGAGACAAAAACTCGGCACAACTTTTCACATTTTCTTTTTCTTCAGCATTATTGACCTAGGGCACTATATTTATCCTCTGGCAAGGGAACCTTCAGGGCACTGACTTTTTCTCAAAGTCATCTACCAAGCCAGCCTTGGCTAAATTTGCCTTGTAGTAAGCCCAGTCGATAGTAGGTAGATTTCCAGGTAGAGTAGCTAACCTGGAGATGACTGTCTCATTTCAGAATTTCAGAGAGTTAGCAATGGCTTTCTGGTTTCGGGGTATGATCTCCCCAAAAGCTACCCAGTCAGTGGCTTTTAGAGCAAATTTTTGCCCAGCCTTCTTGAGATCCTTCACCGACCCCGGCGGCCCACAATCAACCTACAGCTTTTGTGCTGTAAATACTAAGTGCTCTCTGGTTAAATATTATACTTTCATATTTGATAAAAGAGCCTTTAAGCCTATTTGAAAACATTGAGTTTTTTAGAGCTAAATTTTGAACATATTACCACTCAAGTTTCTGTCCTTAATATCTGGTGATCCTTGATTGTAGTTTAAAATACAGATTGAAATTACATTATTTACATAATGCGAATGTTAGTTTTGCCAGAAAATTTTTTCTTTTAAACAGGTGATTTTTAAGCAGACTTTTTGGTATATTTTAATTTATGTTATATGACTTTAAACATAATGATTCTTCTCTTTACAGTTATTTTATATGTTCTTGAAAGAGTGAAGCTTTTCAAGGTAAAAAATTAAGTGTTGATTGAAAAGAATCTGGAGTTTTGTAGTGAAAAATGGGAGGTTGTAGCTTCTTTAAAATACGGTAGATTTAACCTAATCATGTTTTAAAATTTAGTTTTTTTTAAAACAGAATTTGCATCTTTATTGAAAATAAGAATCAGTATTTTTTAATGTTTGAATTAGAAAACCTTTTTGCCATTATATCTGTTTTTACCAAAATACTTTTCTCGTTATATTTGTACTTTTTTTTTCTTTCTGCAGTTTCAGGTAACTGCCTTAAAAAAAAATGATTTTGCTTTGTTTCTCTTGTTCTAGCCATATGATCATTTGAATACTGTATCTTGTTCATATCAGTCTGACATTGTTTTCCACATGTATTATGTATTATGAATTGTTTGGAAAGCTCTCTCTCTTTTTTTTTTTTCTCATGATCCACTAAGTGCCTCAGTTTCTAAAATATCTCAAAAATGGTTTTATCAACATTTTTAGTGATGAATAAAACAGAAATGAATAGGAAAAAAATGAGTGAAGAGAAAATTGTGAGCCTTGCCTCTCATGAAATTTGATTTGAAAAAATCATCTGGAAGCTAACTCACATGGTAGTAAATGAGATTAGGACTTCATTTCTGCTACTTGCCTAATACTTGAAAAATTCATTATGTCCAAGACAAAAGTCAGCTGTCTTTTAATTCTATAAATGAAAGTATCAGTATTTAATCAGTCACCCAACCTCAAAAATCTCATTTTTTTATTTTTTGAGTTTCCTCTTTCCCTTGGTTCTACCCGCATAAAACCTCTCCTTTTCATTTCCACTGCTGCCATTTTAACCTAGCCTCTCTGAACCTCACTGAGAGCTATTGCAATAGACTCATCTATTTATTTATTAAATTTGTGTTAAGCATCTACGATGTTACTATGCTAGAGATTCAGCAGTGAGCAAGACAGAAATGACCTCACTTTTGGAGCTTACAATACAGTGGGAGCAGACAGTTGTAGAAGAGGAATTAAAAGGGTTCCAAGTATCATGAAAACAAAATGTAGACTACCACATAGGAAGTGGGTTCAGGGAAATAGTCTTCTGTTTTATCAACCATAAAATAGTATTTTTTTTTTTAAGTTTATTCTGCATATTCTTCCAAATTTAGTTCTATGTACATATTCTACTAGTTCATTCTACATGCTATACCAGGTTCAGAGGTTAGTGGATATATTATAGCTATAAGTAGTTAAATAATTTTTAAAAATAGATAATTAAAAATAAATGTTTTTAAATAACAAAATTTTAATAAAAATTAAATGTTCACACAACTC
This sequence comes from Eidolon dupreanum, assembly GCA_028627145.1. NCBI lineage: Eukaryota > Metazoa > Chordata > Mammalia > Chiroptera > Pteropodidae > Eidolon > Eidolon dupreanum. The sequence continues at coordinate 53,521,877 of CM053509.1, forward strand.
CTGAAACAGGTTTAGAGAAATCCTTTCAGAATTCCAGAACATTTTGAAAAATTTTATCCAAAAGAAACTCCCTCCAATATAGGTTTCTACTTTGAGTTCTCCCAGGCTCAGTTGCCTGAATACTGATGGAATTCCTATGTTATATTTCATGCTCTCTATTTGAACCTCAGAAGTTAGGATTAGGACTAGGCATTACCAGTAGGAGGGTTTACAAGAAAGAAGTCTTCCAGGTATGTCATTACAGTCTCTCTGTAGTTAGAGTCCAGCAGTGTGTAGGTGAATTATTAAATGTACAAGTAAGTAGGATATAATCTGAATATTTTTTGCCAGATTAAAAATATATATTTGTAAATCATAAAAAGATATCCCTTATATGCTAGCATCTATTTTTGGGTTTTAAAAGTGATGTTAGTATAGCTACTAACTTCTTAAATGCTTATCAAACAAATGAATATAAACTATAAACTGTTCATTGTGCATCAAGATGAGATTTGAATCTATTTTCATCTTTATTATAATATAGGATCTTAGATTATTTAAACTCTCATTGCCTGTTTTGCTATTTTTAAAAAAGGAAATTAATATACTTTAAATCTAATTACAATGAATATCAGTTATTACAGAGAAGGTTCTGTATTGATTTTTTTTGTCTTAATGGGAGGATCATAGACATATGCTTTGTTTGGGTGATCTGGCTACAGTAGATTTTACCCAAAGAATGGTCTCATTTAGTGGTTTCTTTACAATCTGGCCATGTAAGTTACACTGTACTTTCTATAAGGGAAGAATTTGTTTATATGTTGTTATTATGGTAGCCAGGCAAAGGAGACCTAGATTGTTTATACTTTTATTCTGTTGTCAGTAATTGTAACCATGCTGACTTGCTAGGTTTCTCTTTAACAGATATTTTACTTCCTTGAATATATTTCTTGAGCCCAGAGATATTCAGTGCTGCTGGAAAGTATAATTTACCTCTTGTGAAAGTTTAGAAGAAACAATTGAAGTATGAGTGGTCACTAAATTTTCTTTCTCTTTTCCTATCAGCTAACAGAGTTATTCACAAACCTTCATCTCTTTTTAGTAATTTTTTAGAAAGGCTCTTGTTAAAACCTATGGGACAAAACAAAAACAAAATCATATGGATTTATCCTACTCTTGATCTTTATTTCTGTTGTTTACGTTAATATTATTACATGTTTTAAAAAACATAGCTGGTGTGAAGTCTTTGTAAAGTTATGTCTATACCTCAGCTTGTTTTATTTTGAAACATAATTTAGATAATTTTTTATAATGTGAAAAATGTAGTATTTCAACTTTTGAGAAGTATGAGATAGCCGCTCTGCATCTAACTATATTTTAATCTATTTTTGGAATATAGATCAGGTATTCTAAATACTGTCTATTTACATAATAGATCATGATGACTTTGACAGTATCTGATCTTTTACTTTAATAACGGGAGTATTTGGTGTATTTATAGTTTTCATCAAATATAGAAAATTTTCAGACTTCAGGGTTTTTTTTTTGTTTTCCCACCATAGAATCTCCTTGGGCCCAATAAATGTATCTAGAAATTAAAATACATATGTACAAAAAGTACAGAGAAACTTTATATAAGACAGTATGGTTACATTAACTGACAATGAAATGAAAGGGTAAACAACCTCTCTGTTCTCTTTCTGGGACTCTGGTTATATACATGTTAGGCTTTTTGATATTATCCCATAGCTCACTGGTGCTCTGTCTTTTATGCTATATTTCATTTTGGATAATTTCTTTTTCTGTATCTTGAAGTTTATTAATCTTTTTTTTTTCCACTGTAGTTAGTCTGTGGTAATCCTATCCAGTGATTTTTTTTTTTTTACCTCAAATATATACTTTTCATGTCTAGAAGTTTATTTTTTAGTATGTTCCATTTCTCTCCTGATGCTTATGCTTTCCTCTATTTTCTTGAATATATTGAGTGTGTGTGTGTGTGTGTGTGTGTGTGTGTGTGTGTATTTTAGGCAAGGCAACCCTTGGTTGACCTCACAGATTGCAAGAACCTTGTCAGTTTACAATCTCTTTTTTTATTTTTTACACCTACAGCACCTGGTCTTCTTAGGTGGTCTCCCATCCAAGTACTAACCAGGCTCGACCCTGTTTAGCTTCCAAGATCAGATGTGATCGGGCTTGTTCAGGGTAGCATGGCCATAGACTGAATATATTTATAATAGCTGTTTAAACTCCTTGTCTACCATTTCTGTCATCTGCACTATTTCTGGGCCTGTTTTTAATTGAGTAATATTTCCACTTGTTTGCATCCCTGGTAATTTCTGTTTGGGTGCCAGATATTGTGATTTTACATTGTTATGTGCTGGATATATTTGTTTGTTTTCCTTTCAATATTTTTGGGGGTTTGTTCTGGGATACAGTTACTTGAAAATCGTTCGATTCATTCAAGGCCCTGTTTTTGAAGGTCTTTTTCACTCTGCCTGGTGAGCATAGAAACTATTGACAGCCTTGTGTGACTATCAGAATTTTTCTGTCTGCCCCTTTCCAGTGGTTCTTTCCCTGGTCTTCATTGCTTCCTCACACACATTCTCAGATAAGTACTTGGCCAAAGTCTCAAGGGGGAACCCTCTCCAGATATCCAGAGCTCGTTCTTTGTGCAGCTCTCTCTTCTCTAGTGTTCTGCCTTGCCTCGTCCTCCCGAAAACTCTGAATTCTGTCTCCTCAACTCCCTGAGACTACTGGGCTCTGTTTGGGTTCCCCATTCATGTGCTGCAGCCCGGAAATTCTGTAGGTAGTGAGGTGGGGACAGTCGTAATACTTACCTAATTTGTGTCCCTTCTCTTGTGAATCCCTGTTCTGCACTACCTGTTGTCTAGTGTCTAAACTCCAGTGTTTCATACATATGCTTAGTCTGTTTTTTCTAGTTTAAGGTAGAAGGCTAAATCTGGTCCCTATTACACTGTAGAGGCCAGAAGCTGAAATGGTCTGGTGAGTATATTTAAATTTCAAAGAGGAGTCATATTTCATAGTTATACTGTCATTAGAAATCTATGTATATCTTTATGCTCAAATATAGCTTCAAAAATATTTCTTTGCCCTTTAGACATATCATAAGCTCTTCTCATGATTAATCCTAGCACTGTTCCCACTGATATTAAAATTGTAGGTAAAACTAATTTTTCTATTAAAGAGCAAAATCTTACATAAATTATATATGGCACTTATAAAACCATGCTGTTATCTAATTTAGTAAATTATCGAGCACCCTCTCTGCCCGTGCCTCTCTCCCTCCCACAAATGTAGGAGAATTTTATTACTTCAGCCTGTGTAGATAATAGTAATCCTAACTGGACTCCTTTTCCTTTTGTATTATATCCTCCCTTGTAGTGGCTCCTCCTTGTCTACTGGAATAGAAATAAGTCTATCTTGTTCCTAGCCTGATTTTTACAGTCTGAACTCAGTTTACCCTTCAGGCCTATGTATGCTTTCTCCACAATCAGAACTTTTCCATTTAGAGTTATCTATGATTTTTCCCATGCACTTGTATGTTGTACTCATTTCTTCTTCTGTGCCTTTGCTTACCTCCTCAGTCAGTTAGCGTTTGCCTTGAAACAAACCACCTCAAAGGTCAGAGGCAAAGTAATCATTTATTAGTTGACTATTACATGGGTTGGCAGTTTAAGTAGGCTCTGCCAAATGGTTCTTCTTTTGATCTGGTCTGGCTTCTTCTATGTGAGGCAACTTGGGTTTCTTCACAATCTAGGTTTTAAAACCAACAGAAGAGGACAAGTTTCCATAACTGCTTTGCAAGCTTCATGTTTGCTGATGTCCCATTGGTCAAAGCAAGTCACAGAGTCTACCCCAGTTTTCAAGATGGAGAAAGAAAATCTACCTTTTGTTGGGAGTTGCAGCAAGTTCATATTGTAGAGGGATGTGTATAGAGGAATGGGAGGACTTTGTGGCTACTTTGCAATCTACCAAACCACTATAAATCCTATCCATCTCCTCTCAGAAACTTTGTGTGATCATCCTATCCCACGTTAACCTCCCCCAGTTCTTATTTGTCATATGCACTTGGTCTTTACAATTTGATTTGATTAACTTTGTATATTTTTTACATTTTAAATCCAGAGAATTACTATAAATTTCTGTTTTTGTATTATGTGTTCTGTTTCAAAGAATAATTTGGAAATAATTGAGGGCAAAAAATTCTATTGAATGACTGTGTATTGGATTGTCAAATGGCTTTGATTTATTTGCTTGCGGACTACTTAATTTCATTCAGCCATATAGGAGGTGAAAGATATTTCGTTCATTCTTCCATTCATCAAACATTTATTGAAAGATTGTCCTGTGGTAAGTATCCTACTACCAAGAATACAAAGATAAGTAGAGTTCTATTCTCAACCTCGAGAAATTTATAGTGTATTAGGAAGACATTGTAAATTGTGTATGTGATTCTAAGCCCATTTCTTTGCTCTGAACCTAGATTTCTGCCCCATGCTCAACTCACAGGTTAACTGGCTTTCCACCATTGCTTAGATGGGCAGTCTTCTACTATATATCACACTGCTAGATGGTTGTTGCCTAATCTATTCTGTGTCTGGCTTTCCCTGCCATTGGTTTATATGACTGTTATCTGTTACTATTCTTTGTATAAGATATATTAATCATAGAGTACATAAACCATATCTTTAAAGAATGATTAGAAAGCCAAGTGGTCAAGAAATAGAACATTGCTGGCATCTTGGAAGTCCCTTCCAGACCTCATCCCCCTTCTTGACCCTAAAAGAATCCATTCTTGTGGTTTTTGTGAAAAATCATGTCCTTCTTTGTTTTCTTTTATAGACATTACTTATTTTTGCATCCCATTTAACATAGTTTAGTTTTGCCTGTTTTTGAATTTTATATAAAAGGCTTTATATGTATACTTTTGCTTAATTTTTCTAAATGATGACATGTAAAACTACATGAGATTCATTCATGTAGTTCAGTGTAGCATAGTTTTTTCATTTTCATTTTGGTATAATTTTTATGGTAGCTACATTAGTAGTCCCGATATATATTCATGTGCTAATCCCTGAAACCTGTGAGAATGTCATATT